>CM042690.1:582987009-584223318 GCA_023614405.1 Avena insularis | reverse complement strand
ATATCATGCTCTTTTGTATATGGATGTCGATTGTGAAATGAAAGGGGAGCTTGTAAGTCCATGGAGTTATGTATATGTGTTAGAGAAACTCCTAGGCCGCTAGTCTAATCCATGCTGACATGGTGGAAACCTGCAGCGTAACCATAATGAGCTGTCTATGAAGCATTCTTCGTATAAAAAAAGAGTCCTATATTGAGAAAAAAGAGAAAAAGAAAAAAGAGATTATGAAAAGAGGAAAGAGAGAAAAAAGCACCATATTCCCATGGTAAATAAGAAGATTGCTGAGATGCTCGTTGTCTGCATGCCTTGTCATTTTGATATGGGGATTCTTCCGTATGATCAGGCAAGGGGTACCCTGTTGGCGGTTCTCTATGATACACATGTACTTACGATGACAAGAACTTACGGTGATTAAACTTGAGTAGCATGAGGAGTGACCTCAGACATGTGGGACATGAGATTTCCCATATACTTCGTCAAGCATGTACACCATAGTTTGTTCACTTTAACCTTAATCACTTCAGGATGCTTATGATAGGGGCAATGAGAGCTGAAAGCTATAAGTACCATAATTTTTGGAAGCTCTTTATGAGACTTGAATCCCTGCTTCCTTCTATGAAGGCCTTTCTTCCACCATTATATTGAGTCTCCACCTTCTATCTTTATGCACTTACTTTGAGATCATAGTGGCCATTCTTAGTTCTATGTGCATTGTCCCAAGACTAGTTGATTGATGCATATCTTGATATTGCTTGTTTTAAACTATTTGTATCTAGTCACTCTTATGAACTTTGAAGGTGTCCTATGCAATTTTATTTGCTACTCTATGAGGGAGAAGCTGAATGCTATTATGCTATGTTTTCTTTATGTGAAACAAACAAATGTCTTGCAAAGCATTGTTATTCATGAATCTTTTGTTTGTGCCTTTTCATGTTGCATCATAGTTTCTTTGTCTTATTGCTAGAACTTTGTCTTTCATGTTATGATTTAAGTACTATGATCCCCACTTTGAATGTTTTACAAGTACTTTGATCAAGTGTTTGATGGTGCATGTCACCTCAAAAATTATTCTTTCTTTTTATCACTTACCTACTCGGGGCGAGCAGGAGTTAAGCTTGGGGATGTTGATACATTGCAAATGTATCTATAATTTTTGATGTTCCATGCTTGGTTTTATCCACTTTCTTGTGTTTTGTCCACACTTTGGAGTACTTTTCATATGATTTCTTGGACTAACCTATTAACAAGAGCCACGATTCCATTACTGTTTTCTCTTGTTTTGGTTCCAGGAAAGTCAGAAAATGAATATTCTCAGAATTGGACGGGAAAAAAGCCAAAGTGCCTATTTTTCCGGAAGTCATTAGATGCCAGAATACGAGACGAGGAAGGGATGGGGGCCGGCCAGACCACACTGGCAGCTGGCCAGGCCTTACTGCGCCGAGGTGGTCTGGACTCCAGCACCCCCTCGGCCTCTCCTTCCGCCTATAAGATGCCCTCGGGACAAAAACACTAAGTACCCGATCAAAAATCCATGAAAGAGTCTATAGCCGCCGTCATCTCCATCCCTAGATCGGGAGGGATCTGAAGCTCTTCGACACCCCGAGAGAGGGAATTCACCACGAGGCCTTCTTGATCACCATGCAAGCCTCCGGTGTGATGCGTGAGTAGTTCATCCTTGGACTACGGATCCATGTAGTAGCTAGATGGCTGGTTCTCCTCCTTTGTACTTTCATGTCTAGATCTTGTGAGCTCCGTTCATGATCAAGATCATCTATTTGTAATTCTGCATGTTGTGTTTATGGGATCCGATGGATATTGAGATGCTATTTTAGATTGATTATTGATTCTATCATGTCTTTGTTATTTGTGATATTGCATGCTCTCCATGTTAGTAGCTATCTTGGACAAGTAGATGCTAGCAACTCAAGAGTTAGTATTTATGCTCGATAATGGGTTCATGCCTCTGGTAATGGGGAAGTCACATAAATCTCTAAGGTACTAGATGTGCTATTGCTACTAGGGAGAAAACAACAATCCTTTGTTCATAGAACAATCATATTGTTTACTTTACACGCAATTCGTAAAGCAATAATCTGTTGCTTGCAACTTAATACTGGAGGGGGTTCGGATGATAACCTGAAGGTGGATTATTAGTCATAGATGCAGTTGGATGGCGGTCTATGTATAATGTTCTAATGCCCAATAAAGTTCGAAAGGAGTCAAGATGGTTAGTATATGCATGTATTGCTTTCTCGATGTTTGTCAATTGCCCCGCTATAATTTGTTCACCCAGCATGTTATCTATCTTAAGGAGAGCCACCTCTAGTGAACTATGGATCCCTGTCCTTTTATTTTACATACAATCTATAAACTATTTACTGCTTTGTGTTTACTTTCTGCAAACTATTACTTCCTTCCATTAGATACGTTTAATCCTTTGTTTTCAGCAAAACCGGTGAGATTGACAACCTCATCGCAAGTTGGGGACAAAGTTCTGTGGTTGTGTTGTGCAGGTCTCCACGTTGCTACTAGCACCGGTAGTGCGCCCTGCCAAGGCTCAGCTAGCAACACCTTTGGGGTGTTTCCTTGCTCCTACTGCTTCGATTAAACCTTGGTTTCATAACTAAGGGAAATTTGCTGCTGTGCTCATCATACCTTCCTCTTGGGGTTCCCCAACGAGCTTGTTAATACACGAGCCATCCACGAGCAATAGCAGTCTCAGACGCACCCAACCCAGATAAAGATTGGTTCACATCCTACATCTAAGTAGGCGTGGATGGAGTCGCTGAATCACACAATATCTGACAGGGCAGACAAAAAATACAGGACCTTCAGTACACAAAGGAGAATTCACACACACACAAACATATGCAACAACTTCTTCTCAGCAAAAGGAGGAACAAAAGGAGCCAAGTGCATTACAACAGCAGAATAAAATACATATATGACTACAAAATAAACTATGGTGCAGTTTTCTCCGCAGACATAGTGGCGCTCGCAGATGGAGGGCTAGTCGAAGGAATGACTGGGGCGACACTCGATGAAGGGGCACCAGCCGAAGAAGGGGCAGCAGATTTTGCCGGAGCCGTGCCTATGCTCAGCGGTAGCCGAGAGTACTTCTTGGCCTTCTTAACAAAGGCTTTAAATCAACTGCCTGGCCATTGGAGGTGACTGGGACACATGAGCTAACCTTCTGCCAGTCGACCTTCTCACCGTGCGCCATCGCCAGGGCCATAGAAGTTTTAGTGCCACTCTTTAATTGTGCCACGCTATAGCCAACAATCAGGCTCAGATCAGCACCAAAGACAGCAACGAGGTCGTTTAAATCAGCCGGCACCTCGTTCATCAGAAAAATCTCATCATGCAAGGTCTTGAAGGCATGGTGTGAGTGGACAAGAAGATTGTGCACATGAAAATTGTTGGCTTCTAAAGTACCAATAACATCCGATAAAGGGTCAACCCTCTTATCTTCGTCCAGCACAAAATTCTGGCCAGTAAGCTCTACAAATACAAATAGAGTCAAGAACCAAAAGAAACTAGCAGAAGAAAAACAGAAATCTTCTCTCGAAGATGGTAAACTCATGAGTCAATGAAGCATTAAGGGTCTCCAAGCGCTTCCGAAGATTTTCATCTTGGGCAACGGTCTGTTTCTCCCTTTCTTCGGTGTTAGCTTTTCTTTTCTGCTTGGTCTGTGATGACTGGATTCCTACACCAACAATAGGGTTATTGCAGTACTTGTAGCAACAAATATTTAAGAGTTTGTCCCGATGGGAGATCGACAAATAGAAACAACATGACCCCGCAGCCACGTTGTCAATGCGGCCACGTTTCGCACCCAAACAGTGGTTTGGAAATATCCAATTCTATAAGTTGCTAGAACAACGATAATTGAGAGAGGTTTAAAATATCTAATAACAAAGAATGTTTAACAAGAACAGAATAAACTAAGACGGAGAGTAAATAGGAATATGAACTGAATTAAAGAGATTGTAGTTATAAGATTGAATGGAATGAGAGAGGGATTCTAAGCTTCGGTCTCACTAGTACTAGATGGGCAAATATATTTGTGATTTATAAGAGATTCCTCAGACAAATAAATATTCCCCATTTGATTACCGGGCTGTCACACTGTGTGCACTATGCATGATTCTCGCGCATCACCGCAAGGCAAAATGCACTTTCGGACCAAAGGATCACATAAACTCATCATAGATAACAATAAATTCTAACTTAGTGCACTAGATCATACCTCAACCTAGAATTGAATAAATTACTCACACATGGATGAACAACAAAACATATATAAATATATAATGATGTTAGAACCGTGTTCAATCTTACAATTACTAAACACAAGAGAGAGAGGGAGATGGAGATGATGATGGAGATGGAGATCGATGCGTGGTGGTGGTGATGTCTTCTTTCTCCTCCCCTTCTTCTTGCTTGGATGCCTTGATGGTGATGGTGTTTAGGGAGATCTAGATCTCGGAGGTGTGGTTGAGGGAGAGCTCCACCGCTGTGGTGATCGGTTGGGTGGCGGTGGCGGAAGGGCTTCGCCCCTGAAGGGCTATGGTGTTGTGGCTCTTTATTGGGTCCTCCCTCCTTTATATAGGCCTTGGGGGTGCCCTAGGGTTCCCCCAATACCGTCATATGACTTAGCGAAGGTTCTGGAGCTTCTATGAGGTGAAATCCCGTTGTTTCTAACCCTTTTTACAACTATATGGCCGGAATTATTGCTCCGGTCGTATAGTTGCTTGTTAAACTTTCAGATCCTTTTAATATTTTTGTCACCATTTCTTCATACGAACTCTATTTTGGGTGTTCTTAGACTCGTTGAGTTTGTATCATCGAGGGCTACAATCCCATTGTCTTGGATATTTATTTTGATAAGTTGGAAAAAATCACTTTTCCAACCTCTCAAATGGCTAAGTCTGGTCCCTGCAGCTGCTCCATACTATGCTCTCTTTGTTCCTTTTGCCTTTGTTTTATCCATAATCATCATCAACACCTACACACATGTCACAGACAAGGAAAATAATAAAATTTTACCTAAACTACTAAATGTGGAAAGCTCATATGAAAGTATATGAGAATTATAAGTCATGCATATAAGGCGTAACTATAGCTGGAAGAAACATGATATGAGAGATAAATGGCACATTTTATATGGCTAAAAGAGGAGGTATTTCACATCCATAAACTTCCCCAAGCTTAACCTTGCTCGTCCTCGAGCAGGAAGGGTTGATAATAAATTAATGGTTGTGAAATAGCTTATCATTGGAAATCAATTCCTTGCATACTTTTTTGTTTTACAAGCTTGAAGAGAGAAAACATGTATTCATACAAGGCAACACAAGCTCAGTTATAAAGACCACTAAAAATTCATCAAAACTTATATGCTCCATGTCAATAGTGAATCTAACTTGCAGACAAACTTGTGATCCTCTTATTGCACCTTTTGTATAACTTTTCATATCATTATTTTTTTATGAGGCAAAACCAAGTCACAAATAGATGTCAAGAATAAATAGGAATAAAGTTTATCGATTCTACCCAATCATGTCATCTAGTTAAGGATCTCAAGTGCAAACATCAGTTATTGAGTTTCAGAAAGTTTATCTCTTAGTAACGAGATTTATGTCAAAAGGAAATGCGAGAACATGTCAAAAGAAGCATTGCATTAGAGTGGTCCATGAGAATACCAATGCAGGCCCATGAGAATACCAATGCATACGCAAATATAGCATTTCTGCTACATATGTTGGGCAACTCATAGCCAAACTCCAAGAGTTTCCTCTTTTTGGATTGTTCAAAGGCTAGCGGAGTTGTTAGCATCCCATGTTGTGCGACACTGGTGCAGACACGCATAAAGCAATATAATACTTTAATAAACCGGTCAAGATTTGGCATGCATATCAATTACTGCTAAATATTAGTTTCTTCAAACAAATCCTTCCAAAGAGTACTACAAGTCGATCATCACATCTATGGTGTTGAGTATCTTTAAGGCTAAACTCTTAAGACAATTAAACAACACCTAGTTTAGCATAGAACTCAAAACTTCAAAATATCATTTCCAATTGACAAGCCCTTCCATAAGCAAACTATCAAGTCTATTGTTTTGACATTATGGGGTCGAGCATAACCTATTTATTTAAGACAAATCTATTTAGTGACAACCAAAAAATTTCAAAAGATCTTTATCAAGTATTTATTCTTTCCAAGTGTAGAGATTGTGGCAATGTTTTCTAGAGGATCACAAATAGTGTCACAAGCTTGATAAACAATTTGGCAAGATGCATACAAGCTCTAAGTCAACTCATATGGTGCCTATCATGAGCAAGTGTATCCCCATATGAATACAGAGCTAGACTCACTTAAACAAGCATTCAAAAACATCGGGATACATGATTGCATTAAACATTTATTGAATACGAACATTGCACAAGACTCTACACATGCATAAGTAACCTTCCCAAGCTTAGAACTTTGCAAGAACCAAGCTTGAGTATATCACCAAAAGAAAAGAGAAAATACCATTTCCAAAAGAGATTGTGATAAGTGGTTACGTCCCCAAGCTTAGTTGAAAACTAGGGTGACACACTTTACCAATGAGGTACAAGTAACCTCTCTTTTGATGGACAAAGAACCTTTTCTTTAACATATACTTCTTGATATAGCCTTATGGTTGACTTCCTTGCGAACTTGCTTGGAAACTAAGAAGAAAATAAAACACTTTGTGTTTTTGAAGGCACGGGGATTAGCTCAAAGTGATAAAAATACAAGTCCCACTGAGTCGGTTCATCAACCTAAGCACCACACCTAAGTCAACAAACTAGTTCTAGAAGATGCCTCTCCTAGATTGTGATGAGGTGCAAGCAAAACATGATACAAGACACGAGTGTGCAACCCCTATGTGCTTATTAAAAGAGGTTCGAGTTGGAAGGTTTTACCAGACACTGATTGTCAAAGTGCTGAATTGAAGCAACCAAGTGGCTCATGCGAGTGTTTGCATGGTTGGCACTACCGTACACGTCGTCACACAAAGTTCAAGTCCCTGCGAAAATAATACACAAAATAAAATGCATCAGTTTGGTATACGAACATAGTTCGTTTACCCCACCGATAAAAGGAAAGTAAAAATAAAACATGAACTTCTATAGAGAATTATAGTCTAGGAGGTTGCTGAGGTAGAATTTTATTGCTTACATATACTCCGCTTCTCTAGATCATGGGAGAAGCTCCCAGGTGGTGTTTCGAGCTTTTTAGAAGAAGAAAGAATAAAATTTTGAGCAATGGTTACCTTCAGGTTGGCATTTGAGGGGATTTCCCATCTATACGGGCGCAACTATACGGCCGGACCAAAAAGGTCCTGCCATATAGTTGGTTGTTAAACTTACTGCACCATGGAAAAGAATTTTGACAAAGGCATCGATATCTATACGGCCAGAACTAAACGGCTGGAATTTCTATTCCTGACGTATAGTTGGTCGTTAAACCTTCAGTATCCTGGAATAGAAATTTTACAAAGGCATGATAACTATATGGTCGGAACTATACGGCTGGAATTTTTATTCCCGCTGTATAGTTGGTCGTTAAACCTTCTGTACCTAAGAAATAAAATTTGTCGATGGCAAATATATCTATACGGCCAAACTATACGACTGGAATTCTTTATTCCCGCTGTATAGTTGGTCGTTAAACCTTCAGTAGACATCAAAAAAATTCTATTTCTTTGAGAATTCTTTCTTATCCTGAAACTTAGCGAAACACCTTGTTTTGATAGTAAAATAAAAACTTTAATTTTAGACCAACATTAGCATGTATAAAACAGGATTTGAGTACAACCGAGTTATGCAACACATAGTAACAATAAATTCTTCCTTTTGAAAACTACAACATGATAACTCTAATAGCAATACATGCAAAGAATAAAAGTGCCAATGCAACATGAATGCAACTAGACTCAAGACACAAAACTAAGAAAGATGCCTAATGACTTCTGGGTTGCCTCCCGGGAAGCGCTTTCTTATAACCAAGTAGCCATGCTTTTATACTCCACATTTATTCAGCAATGGAGGCAGCTATACGAGTAGTTTTGCTTACCCCCCAACGAGTGTTTGCAGGATTTATATCATGGTTTGCTCTAAGACGTACCCACTTGCGGTGCATCGATATCTTGTAAGTGTTCTCATTGCCACGTGAGGATGGATGCACCAAGCGCGGTAAATATGTATTCTTTCCTTCCTGCATAGAGGGTGTTAAAGATTTATTATCAAACTTTGAATCTTTAGCTTGCTTACTATTTTTAGGGGACAACTCATAATGTCCTTTTGGATCCAGTAGCTTGGTCTTTGCTACCGGACATTCCTGCACCTCATTAGTAAAACAAAAGTCATAGAAAATAGATATGGGAGGCACACAGGGTTCCATCTTTGGCTCATCATAATTGATTTCCCTAAAAAGAGTATATAAACAAACACTACTAGAATCATCAAAAACTTCTTCAGGGCAATATCAGGGATTATAGAATAATTTAAGTCCTCGTCATCACTAAAGTCAAAAGAATAATAAAGATCAGGAATAGGTGGGGGATCAGGTTTGGGAGCGGCTTTCAATTTATTCCATTCCTTGATTTATTTTTCTTATTTCTTCTTGATGCGTCTTTCATTTCTCCGATACTCTTCGTAAAGCTGTTTTACTTCATCTGCAGATGTTAGATGTGTGGGATATTCAACACAAGGCTTCTTATTTTTTATTTTCCTGGTTTTAGGCTTCATGGATTTACCCTTCTTTCCTGCTTCAATGATGCAACAAGTGGAAGATATGGGAGTAACAGTAGAGGGATGTTCTCCATTGTTAGTAGCAGCAGTTCTAATATGATTAAAATAATCATCTATGAAACACATTGCTTTAGAAAGAACATCTCTAACTAAGGTATCATCATAAGGATTTTTTCCTCTTCTATCTTCATCTTTAAGAAACTCATTAACCAAGTTCTGTAGATCAGTAGGGAGAGGTTTTTCTTCATGCACAATTTCACATTAGCATTGATGAAAATTATTATGTATATCTCTTAAGAGTTTCCAAGCTTCTTTCAAAGTTTTTCCAAGGAATGCACCATCACACATCATATATAGCTTATCCATAGAAGAGTGATTTAAGACTCCACAAAAGTGATTCAACAATAACCAATCAGGTAAATTATGATGTTGAAAATCATGCATCAATTTTGAGAAACTACTATAAGGTTGTATTAAATCCTCATTGTTGCTGTGCTTGAAATTCAGGATATGAATCCTACGCTCATAAGTTTGCTTTTGTGAGAAATACTTACCGAGAAAAGCTTCGGAGATACCTTTCCATGAATTGAAGTGTCTCGCGGGATGCAATTTTAGCCAATCTTTAGCTTTTCCTTTCAGCAAGAACCGGAACAGATATAACTTCAGCTTATCATTTGTCTATCCATTTGACTTCACCATAGAACACAATGAAGTAAATTTGTCAATATGCTCATATGGATCATTGTCCGAATCTTCTTCAAAAGCTATTTCCATGATCATATTTATCCACATAGGATTAATCTCATATACATCCACATCAATAGCGGGTTGAACAATAGGAGCATGTAAATGATCAACACTCGGAGCACCATACTCCGCAAGACTTTTACTTTCCATAGTTCCTATGTTTTTAAATTTCCTATAACTAAAATAAATAACAAGACTACTAACAAAAGGTAAACTATTTTTTTTCTTTTCAAATGATCAAAAGAAGTAAGATAAATAGCAACAAACAGAAATAAACTATGTGCGAGTAGTAAGGTAATAACCGGACGCTTAGCTCCCAAGCAACGGCGCCAATTTGATGACTGGATTCCTGCACCAACAACGGGATTATTGCAGTACTTGTAGTAGCAAATATTTAAGAGTTTGTCCCGATGGGAGATCAACGAACGGAAACAACACGACCCCGCAGTCACGTTGTCAATGCGGCCACATTTAGCACCCAAACCGTGGTTTGGAAATAGCCTATTCTATAAGTTACTAGAATAGCGATAACTGAGGGAGGTTTAAAATATCTAATGACAAAGAACTTTTAACAAGAACAAAATAAAATAAGATGGGAAGTAAACATGAATATGAACTGAATTAAAGAGATTGTAGTTGTAGGATTGAATGGAATGAGAGAGGGCTTCTAGGCTTCGGTCTCACTAGTACTAGATGAGCAAATATATGTGTGCTCTATAAGAGATTCCTCAGACAAATAAACGTTCCCCATTTGGTTACCGGGCTATCACACTGTGTGCACTATGCATGATTCTCGCGCGTCACCGCATGGCAAAAGGCACTTCCGGACCAAAGGATCACATAAACTCATCTTAGATCACAATAAATTCTAACTTAGCGCACTAGATCATACCTCAACCTAGAATTGAATCAATTAGTCACACATGGATGAATAGAAAAACATATATAAATATATAATGATGTCACAACCGTGTTCAATCTTACAGTTACTAAACACAAGAGAGAGATGGAGATTGAGATGATGATGGAGATGGAGATCGATGCGTGGTGGTGGTGCTGTCTTCCTTCTCCTCCCCTTCTTCTTGCTCAGATGCCTTGATGGTGATGGTGTTGAGGGATATCTAGATCTCGGAGGTGTGGTTGAGGCAGAGCTCCACCGCTGTGAAGATCGGTTGGGTGGCGGCGGGAGGGCTCTGCCCCTGAAGGGCTATGGTGTTGCGGCTCTTTCTTGGGTCCTCCCTCCTTTATATAGGCCTTGGGGGTGCCCTAAGGTTCCCCCAATACCGTCATATGACTTAGGGAAGGTTCTGGAGCTTCTATGGGGCGGAATCCCATCGTTTCCGGCCCTTTTTACAACTATACGGGTGCAACTATACGGCCAGAATTATTGCTCCAGTCGTATAGTTGCTCATTAAATTTTCAGATCCTTTTAGTATTTTGGCCACCATTTCTTCATATGAACGCTGTTTTGGGCGTTCTTGGGCTCGTTTAGTTCGTATTGTCGAGGGATACAACCCCATTGTATTGGATATTTATTTTGAGAAATTGGAAAAATTCACTTTTCCAACCTCTCAAATGGCTAAGTCTGGTCCCTGCAGCTCCTCCATACTATGCTCTCTTTGTTCCTTTTGCCTTTGTTTTATCCATAATAATCATCAACACCTACACACATGTCACAGACAAGTAAAATGATAAAAATCTACCTAAACTACTAAATGTGCAAAGCTCATATGAAAGTATATGAGAACTATAAGTCATGCATATAAGGCATAACTATAACTGGAAGAAACATGATATGAGAGATAAATTTCACATTTTATATGGCTAAAAGAGGTGGTATTTCACAGCCATCAGCCTCCTCCAAAGCTTTCTCAGCGACCCGCAGTTTGGCCTCCAAACCGTCGGCATGCTTTATTGCCTCGTCCTAGATGACCCCGGATTCTTTGGCAATGGCTAGACAATTGAAAGAGGACATAAAAGTCAAATAAAAGTAAGAAATGAACAAAAATAGCAAATTCTCAAGGATGAAGGAAACAAACCTTTCAATTATTCGGCTTTATTGCGGATCTTGATGAAATGAGAGGCCATATCAACCATCTCACGCATCAAAGGCTTCCAAACACAAGGAGCAAGGCACCAGGAAAATAAGAGCAAAGGAGAAGCTACAATTATAGTAAACCAAAGAAATACTTACATCCTGCATGTCAACCTCGACGGGATTCTTGGATATCACCACACCTTTGCTCGCAATTTTTCTTCTTTTCTATGGTGGAAGCTTTGGCAAAGTGGCAACATCCTTTTGGATAATCTTATCTGCAAGAGACGCGTGCACTTCCTTTGGATTGGTCGAAGATTCTAGACATTTAACTGGTGGAGGAGCAACAAAAGTACCAAGGGGGGATGTGGGAGGATCTTGTCCCGCATCACTACTTCAGAAGCAAAACGAGAACTCTATAATTGTATCGACCGAAACAATCAAGGAAGTGGCAATCAGTACTTATGAACAAATGTCCTGCGTAAAGCGGAACAAGTTCATCTGTGGAGGAGCTGACAAAACTGGGACGACATGCAGAGGCTTCAAGCCAGTGGAGTCATCCGAGTCTTCAATCGTCTCTCTCACATCACTGCGTTTCCTTTTTTTCGCTAGCAGGCGCCACACAAAAATCTTCAGAACAAGCCGAAGGAACGGACTGGGTATTTGACGAGGATTTAGCAATACACGCCTCTAGCTCTTTGTCGACAGGAGTCCTGACCATAGGAAAATCGTTGTATAGAGAGGGGTTGGCTAGGATATCACCTCTTCCGGGAAGAGGAGGAAGCGAACATAAATGATCATAATCCTACATAGCGAAAGAAAATCGTGGCGCGGCTTCTCTATGCGGGCCAGCAAGGGTTTGATCTCCATCATTTCTTCAGGAGTTGGGCGCTGATCCCAGGAATCTAGCTTGCAGCATGTCTTCTTAGGGTTAAAAGGGGACAACCCGAAAGATTGACCCTCAATTTTTTGGTCCTTGATGTAAAACCATTTGGTTTTCCATCCTTGGACGGAATTAGTAATCTTGAACTCAAAATAATCAACTTTAGAGTGAACAGAGAAAATGGCGCCACCAACATCATGAACAAGAGTATTGGTGGCATTTTGACGAACATAGAATAATTACTTCCACATGCCCCAATGTGGGTGGATCCTGAGGAAGCACTCGCAAAGGGTGACAAAGCAGGCAACATGAAGAATAGAATTGGGCGTGAGGAGATAGAGCTGCACGCCGTAGACAAAGAGGAGGCCGTGAAGAAATTCATGAACATGAAGGGAAAGGCCACGATACAAGAAGGAAAGAAACATTACCCGCTAGCCAAATTTGGGGAAGGGGCAGCTTCGTCCCCTGGAAGCTTGAAGGAACCCTCCTCAAGGTGACCGGATTTCCGTGCTCCGTGCAAATCTTGTGTCGAAAACTTCGTCGGGGCCCATCCGAGAGACCTCTTGTTCGTGGTCTTGGCGGCCAAAGTGGAAGTTCCCACCTTGCGTTTCCCCATGATGGTTGAAAAGCGATACAAGCGTGTGAAGAAGAAGGAGTAGGCGAAAGCAGCAAACACAGGCAAGGCCAAGGAAGAAGATGAATGCAGCAGGATAGGATGGTAAAATAGTAAAATGATTGTCCCTTGTTCATAAAGAGATGAAGCACCAGAGCTCAGTCGTTCAATAGAAAATCGAACCGTCAAGATATACAGGATGACGACATGTGCCAGAAGCTCCACAAAAGGGAAAAAATCATGGGTAGTTAATGCTGCGATAAAATTGGAGGAAACTCGCACGACACCTCAATCTTCGCGCGAAAAAGGTGGTCGTCTCGTAAAAAATTCCCGCTTACACACCACCCACGCATCATCATTACTGTAGCATGGGACCATAATCAAAGCGTCCCATCTAGACGTATATTTCTATTTTGTCAGTAGTGACATCTAAACACGCATAGTAACAAAAACTTCGGTTCTATAAAAGGAAAAGACCCGATAAAGCATTTACAAAACCGCAAGTTGAAGTAAATTCCTCGGCAAATTTTTTTGATCCTACAATCGTATATAAATATTTGACTATAGCCTCAGGGGCTACTCCCATCAGGAGCGTTGGACGCGCACCCGACAAAATATCAAGGTGATCTTATAAATAATCAAAGGATTTCGAGCCTATGCCCCGATGTAGGAATCCGAAACATAGCCTTGGGGGCCACTCCCATTAGGAGCGCTGTCGCGCACTTGACGAAGGGTTTATTTTGACGAGACAAGACCTGAAGAAAATTATCCTCGTATGTTACAACCAATGAGTATTACATATATGTATCCTCAAACGGTTACTCCCATCGGGAGCGTCTACAAAAACATCATCCAAGAAAAATAACTGATAAACTTCAGTAATCCCAGCAACCAAACAAGGCAATCAATGAAATCATTACACAAAAGTTTGGATTGCGCCCGATGCAATAAAAAATTCCGAATGTCGTGTCCACGACATGAAGGTAAGACCCCAGGATGCGTCCTATGTGGCCTGGTAATTGCAGAAGAATGTGCTCTGCTAGTAAAATATCTATATCGACGATACGATGAAAAATCCCGACGGACGCGTTGGGTACCCAATATAATAGAACTGGAATTCATTATTTGATAAGACTCAGCACCTCGAACTGAATTATGCCAGTAAAAATTCCGAGTTCAAGCCTAGGGACTTGAATTCCTAGGAGCAATTAACTGATTCCCGATCTGTCGGATGCATCAGGCCTGTTGTACCAAATCCCTACAAAGCTAGAAAAAAGAAAAAATATCTCATATATATCACAAATATTTCTTGAGACTCAACCCGAATCTGCGATTCGGATGGAGTCTCGGGGCTACTGACATGGGTATTATTACTCGGGTGCTTATGTTTGGGTATTATTACTCGGGTGCTTATGTTTGACATGGGCTATTGACAGAAAGGCTCACGACCCATGAAGACCAAAGAAGAAGGCCCAGGAAGCATCCGACAGAAGTCATAGTTCTTCTAGATAAGGAAAGAGGAACCGACATTGTGTTGGTGTTGTAATCATGGATATGTAACCTATCCATATACGGCCTCGAGACCCAGCCTATTATATATAGGATGGGAGGATCCAGCGGAGAGGTACCAAAAAACTCTCTGGCAATCTGTAATAGCATTGTCCATTGATAATCAGACAACTTCGACTCCCTTATTTGTGTGACATCCAATGAAATCCCTAGCATTCTCTTTTCTGCTAAACCCTAAGTCCATAACCATGGGCATTGCCTAGGTTACACCTCGTTAGTGTAAAAACATAACCATGGGTAGCTTCATCAGATGGTAATGGAGAAAACACAAAATATCATCAATGGAGCAAAGTCCATTGGATGACATTTGCAGAGTTATTGGAATATCTCCTGATGGTTTTTGTATCAAGAAGATAAGATTATTTATTACAAGGATATCCCTTAGGCATGGGTATTAATCTAGGGATTTCTATTTTCGTGCCCTGGGTTCATTAGTTGTACCCAATTTTCCAGCCGCTTAGTTTTTCCTCACTTTTGCCCTCCCTCCATTCCAAAACCTTCACATGGGCTCAAACGGGGGGATAGCGTCAGGTCAAAGGTTTGACCGTTACATGCTAACCGATGGGACCGCGTTGGGGCGGGTCATGCGTTGAGCGTTATGTTACGTCACCTCGACCGTTACATACTGATGGGTGGGGCCAGTATACACAGCGGACCAGCCATCCATCTCTCGCTGATTATGGGGAACATGGTGTGGGACCATGTGGGCGTTGGTTACGCATACAATCGCCTAAATTGGAAGTTTTATTTTTTGTTATTTTTATGATTGGCCTTTTTAAGAGCGCCTTTTCCACTCTCTCTTGCTAATAGTTGTGCTTTTTGCCCAAAAAGGTAGCGAATCTAGAGCAGCTTCTCTCTTCATTCATTGTTTCTTTTGCCCTCATTTTTCTCCAATTTGGTAGCAAATCTAGAGCAGCAAATCTAACCAGCACCATAAATAAATTCAGTAAACAAAGCAGATGTAGATAAAGTAGCTAATATAGGTTATATAGTACGGTACTTAACGAGGTCGACAATTAGGCTACTTAGCAACAGCAGCGGACAAGTTCAACACAGACAAAACAAAAAAAGCTGCTTTACAATAGCAGCAGCAGATCAGTGGCCCCTCATGGCCTCTGCCAGGAGGGCCTTCGCCTCCTCCACTTCTTGCTGCCTAGTCCCTTGACCTTGGGCGCCTTGGGCTTGATCGGGGGCATGCGACCCTCCTTGATAGCCACCTTCTGGAGGTTGCGGAGGTGAAGACCGAGCGCTTGGTGCTTAGCTATGAAGCCGTGGACGTTCACGAACTCGCCGTAGGTCCTCACGTCCTTGACATGCTTCACGAGGGAGTTGAAGTCCATGGCGTGGAGCCTCTAGGTGGGGTAGAAGGGGCACCTATACACGTCACCAGCGAAGAAGTTGTTGTACTGGCTGGACTTCAGCCTCCTCAGCACATGACGAGTCTTGGTGTCCTTGGACTCGTCGTCGCTGCGGACGTTGCTGCTATCCTCCTGTTGGAAAAAATAGTAGAGTGCAATAAGGACATGATTGAGATACTTTGATTATCAGGATTGATTATTTGCATAGATGAACCAATTGAGATCTCCTGATTATTCCCCAAATCTCAAACCAAATCGAATACGGATCCCAACTATGAACAAGGGGGGTTAAAATACGAATAGGGGTATTCATCGAAATATGAGATCTAACCCAAGAGGATTAGCTACTGTCAAAATACGAACAACCAAGTACTAATAACATACGATCTAGCATCCAACGATTGGAACGGGGGAAGAACACGGGAAGGGGAGAAAACCCTGGTTACCTCCGACCATGGGTCGGTGGTGCTGGTGTCGTAGGGGTTCTCCAGCCTTATGTAATGAACATCTTCATAGGGGTCCTAGTCGAGTGGGATCTGCTCGAGACTGGTGGGGGCCTCCTTGCTAGCGGCTACGAAGGATGCGGGGACGGGGGCATGTACGGGGATGGGGGCCTCCTCGCTGGCGAGCTTGGAGGTGCCGATGGCCACCACGCCATTCTTATCCATCACCGGCGTGGTTGGGGTTTTGCAGAAGGTGATGGGACAGTGGAGATGGTTGAGTGAGGGAGTGAGTGATGAATGAGAGTGAGGAGGCCTCTATTAAAGGAGAAGGGAAGCAACGTTTCGTTGCACTACCGTACACCACGTAACCGCGTACGCTATTGCACCATGCACGGCCACACGTGTCCGCTACCGCCCCGTGCACGGCACACGCGTACCGTGAGTCATGTTTTTTTCCCTCGTGACTAACCCTGGCGACTTAGTTGTGCTCAGTTTTGCCCTCGAGTGTAACACTGGCAGTTTGGTTGTACTCAATTTTGCCCTCCAGTACTAACACTGCCGTGTGCAATATACTCAATTTTACCCTCCGGTGGCTGGTCAACAGAGAGTCAACGAATAGGTTTTAGGTAGCTAATTGAGTCATATTATGCACAACAAATTCAAATAGAGCAAAACATAGTGGCATCTACCCAGGGAGTCTTATTATGTGACCTGCCACCATAATAAATGTATATAAACCAAGTTTTAACCTAAATCATCACTTCTCAGATAACCTACTATCTATGAAGGTTCATGGCTTTCTACTCAAGCCTCTTCCCAAAACATCCCTCCCCAAAACATAGTTTGTCTGAATGAGGCAATAATTGTCAAACTGGTGTATATTTGAATTGCAAATAGTTTGATGTATGCCAAGATGTATTTTATTGTATAAAAGATGCATTTTCCATTTTTAAAATCTTTTTCTATTTTCTATTTGAATCCCTTTGTCAGTCTTGCCCTTGGTTTTTAAGTTCTACTCAGTTTTGCCCTTGGTTCTTAAGTGCTACTTGAAGGGGTTCGCAGCATAGAACACTAAAATTTTCCTACGATGTGAACTACTATACGCCAGGGTCTATCTACTAGATACAAGCAATGGGTGGATATACATCCATAGATAACATACCCTCGAAGACAATAAAGCTTTGTTAACGAGATGGAACTCATGGATGATGTAGTCGTAAACTTACCGATCTCAAGATCATGATGAAGTCTAGCAGGTCCAGCTCCAACACGTCCATCAAATCCAGCTCCAGCTAGTGCAGCACCACCAAGTCCAACACCACAAAGCAGCGGTGCATCCATGACCACACACACGTTCGGTACCCCGACAACCTCCATCCCTCGCACTAGCAAAGTAACGAAAGCAGCAACTCCTTTCCAGATAAAGCCATCAGGAAAATGTATCTCGCTAATCCGAGACCATGGGGGAAAATACTAGAGGGGGAGAGATCCTTCACGAGGAGGTGTTAGGAAGAAGGGTGAGAGGGGTGGCCTTTTATAGGAGGAGGGGGCTACCCCTCCCCATGGTCGGCTCCCCATGGGGGGTGACCCCTCACCTCCCCCATTCATGTGGTGGTAACCCCCTCCACATTAAAATGGCCCTTCACATTCTCCTTTAAAGTATCCACTTTAAATGCATTATATTTCTCCAAATTTAATGCTATCTCATTTAATAAAACTCTTTTATTAATTTTATTCAGAATTTTGTTAATTACTTTAATTAACAAACATTCACATAAAACCCCCTGCAACATTTCAATATTACATGCAGAACCAATTTCAGCAATTTTACCCGAAACAGTTTCGGTGTCTATTGAAATAATCCAAGCACTTTCTTAAATCTTTATCTAAAACTTATTTGCTCCACATGGTGTCGGTATCCCTTAAGTGTGTCACCCTATGGTTCACGAATAATGCAGACATGATCGAGACCCCTCTCAGATCAATAATCAGAAGCGGGACCTGGAGATCCATACTGACTCCTACACATTCAACGATGACTTCTATGATCGTGAGAACCTTTAACGCTAGTAACTAAATCCCTTTGTCTCACAATATATTACATGTCCGAGATTCGATCATCGGTATCTCCATACCTAGTTTGATCTCGTTACCGACATGCACTCTTTTCTTATTCCCGTGATATAACATTCTAGTGATCTTATCACTTGCTTGCAAGCTAACCAATGTGATATCATCGAGAGGGCCCAGAGTATATCTATCCGTCATCGGGATGGACAAATCCCACTCTTGATCCATGATCCTCTACATAACACTTTTGTAGCACTGAACCCACCTTTATAATCACCCTTTCACGGTGTGACGTTTGATGTTATCAAGATACTCTTCTAGTGTTACTGATTGACATGATCTGATGGTCTAAGGACTAGGATTACGTCGTATGATGTTATAGAAATATAAACACAATGAACTTGATCGTAATGTTATACTTCAGACGAATGTTCATCACATCATTCCACTAATGTTGTGACCTCGTTATTAACAACAACCAATGTCCATGATCAGGAAACCTTGATCATATTGTTAATCAACGAGCTAGTTTATAAGAGAGGCATAACTAGGAACTTTCCTTTTGTTTATTAAACACACATGTATTAACGTTTCCAAATTAATACAATTATAGCATGCAAAATAAACATTTATCATAAACAAGGAATAAGATAATAACCACTTTATTATTGCCTCTCGGGCATATTCCCTTTAGTCTCCCACTTGCACTAGAGTCAATAATCTAGTTTGAAAAACTTTGCGTATTGAACACCTATGGCTTTCTGATGTTGCATATACACGATTGCTAGTGGTTAACATAATCTCCGGATCTGATAGTTTCAGGTCCGTGTGTATTTGCATGTCTTTGCGTCTCTACGCATCACTCATTCTCAAATGAGATGGCATTGTATAAATTTGGTCCTTTGGTGAGACCTTTAGTTCGTTCGGGTTAAAATATGTTGATATTATTGTCATACAATATATCTTCATAGTATTAGCCCACTTTGAACCACACCTAGTTTGATAACAAACTACTTAACACAAATGCCCTCCTTTGCTGCTACTATAGCAGTCATATACTTAGGCTTTTGTTGTAGTATCCGTCACAATGTCTCAACTTTGGAACTCATACAAATCCATCATGGAACATCTTTTACATTACATTGTGCCACCCATAGTCTAAATCGAGATAAATTTTAATTTGTATCTTGTGACAAAACTAGTATCAATGTAACACTTTACAATGAACTACCTTTAACTATTTGTCACTTATACATGATATATTCTTAGTTCTTCCAAAGCTCATAAGAATATCTTTACTATCGTCCAAATATCATCTTATGAATCATTCTGGTATGTGCTCATAACATTTAGAGCATAGGACATATCTGGATATATACATATCATGGTATAATCGATCAAAATCTTCATGTGATTTTACTCACCAAGTGTTGAAACACTTGAATCTTGATACAATCCTTTCCAAGCAGCAAGAATCTTTCTTGTTGTTTCCATATTGAACCCTTTCAATATCTCATATATGTACTTTTGGCACAACCATATTAGCGCCTCAATCTAACCATATACACATTGATGCCAAATATTCTGGTTTTTCCCAAGTCTTTCATCGAAATCCTATTTTAATGAAATTCTTAACTTGTAGTCTGCATAATGTATTGGAAATTTTTCTCAGCGCTCCCACTTAATTTCTTGCAAATGCAAGCATCTTCATCGTCTCTGATGAATTTAAACTCCTTTAACATTTTCATCATGGTGAAGATTCCAACTCCGCTATCCTCACTTCAACCATTGAAGTTTGCATGCCCTTTGAGAATCCTTTGTTTAACAAAACCCTTCGGACCGTGTCATGTACACGTCCTAGGTAACCATTCTATTAAAAGAACCTTGTTTTGTTTATTCAACTACCATATACCAAATTATATGTAGTGGTTGCTATATTAATCCGTCAAGACTAAATATCGCTATGAAAGATCAAATCTTGTCATAGTCAACTCCTTGAACATTGTCGTAAACTTCTTTCCGACATGTCGACTATTTCATAGATGTTGAACATCCATGTCTATTTCTTTATAGATCCAAACACGACCGATAGGCTTCACGCCTTTCCGGAGGGTCTTCCAAGTTGAGAAACTTGATTTCTCATGTATGGATACTATCACGGATTCTATGACTTCTAGTCATTTTATGGAGTCGGGGCCCATCATCGCTTCTTTGCATGTAGTATGTTCTTCATTGTCAAAACAATAACGACTTGTTTATCACTATTTGATTCTTACTGACCCACACGGTTCAATAGGAACTCTAATCTTCGAGATCACAACCTTTGTACTCATGGGAGCCATGAGCATTGTGGCCGCCACTAGGACACTTTCCGGCGCTGCGCTACTTAGAACATATAGCTAAGGTTCAACAACCTTATCAAAGTTCTATTGTCCTCCTACTTAACTTTACGCGAAAAATTCCTTCTCAAGAAACTTGACATTCCAAGCGACAAACTCTTTTGTCCTTAGCGTTATGGAGGAATAACCAACAAATTCTTTGGGATAACCTACAAAGACGTGCTTATCCGACTTTGGTTATAAACATTTTACTTCTTCATAGCATACAAAAATTTAAGAAAAGACAATTCGGGTTTTATCCCAAACCATAACTCATATGGTGTCATTTCAACGAATCACGATGGTGCTCTTTTCAGTGTAAAAGCGGTAGTCTCTAAAGCTTTAATCCTTAAAACATAATGGCAGTTTTATAAATGACACGTTTAATCTTACCATGTTAAACAAGGTTTGATTTGATCTCTCGAACATACCATACTCCTATGGTTTATCGGGAAACACAAATCATGGAACAATTCCTCAAATCTTAGGTGTTTTGCTAAACCTTAACTCAAATATCTCCCTTTATGATCTAATCATAAACTCTTTTATTTTCTTGTTACAATGATTTTTCGCTTCATCTTTAAAGTCTTGGAACAATTTTCAAATGTTTCATACTTCTTCCTTATTTAGTAAATATATAGATATATTCACTCAAATTCCTGGAGAAAGCATATGAAGCAAAGAAAGATCCATCGCATATGGCTACACATAATGGACTATATACATCAATATGTATAATATCCAATAAGTTAGTCATCTGTTCCTCTTTGGCCTATGGACGGAGTTTCAATTATCTCGAGGAAAGTCTCACAAGCGCCAACTGATCAAAATCTAAAGACTCCAAAAATCCATCAACATGGAGTTTCTTCATGTTTACTTTCCAATATAATTCAAACAGCAATGTCACTTCATAAGTGATCTTCCAATCATTTGTCTTACGACATTTTAGCAATAATGTTTATGGATGTGATTTCTCCAACTAGACACGTAAAAGTTCATCCATCCTTTATGGAATACAGTAATTATTTGAACAACCATTGACATGGGTATACCCTACGGGTACTCGATTTCAGTATATCCGGTCCAGATACGGCGTAAGACCACGGCGTTGCCAAGGCCCAAATGAAGAATTCGAGTGGCCCACGGACTCTCGATTGCTTGCGAGACAATAAGGAGCTTAAGATAGAAAGTTCAAAGGAAAACCTAATATCAGAATCGACTGCTGCACCGAGACCTAGCCTATCTATATAAAGGCTAGGATGGGGCAGCGAGGAGGACACACACAACCCTAGTTTCCACAACTCTAGTCAGATTGCATCTGCGTGCCCCTGTAATCTTCGATTCCTTCGTTAATTCCAAGAGCAAACAAGCAGGAGTAGGGACCTCTACGAGGCCTAAACCTAGGTAAAACTTGCGTCCCTGTGTGCTTGTTTGCTAGCCGACTGATGCCTCCAGCACTCCCACCTTCTCCAAAACCCAAGTCCATAACAATGGGCATTGACGAGTTAAACCCTTATCAATTGGTGCCGTCTGTGGGAATTGGGAGTGCAGATGTCGCGGCTTCTTCGGCCCCATCAACCGCGATCTACAAATCCGCAACAGCGGAGATTCGCCAGCTCTTCGGCGTGTTCGACTTCACCGTCCACACGCCAGCCACTCGCCCGTCTTTCGAGTCCGTGGGCGATGGAATCAGTTTGGCGATTGTGAGCTTTCGCTTCTAGGTTGGTCAGATGGGCATGCTCCGCATGCCTGACCAGCCAACGGCACCTGCGATTGCTCCAGCATCGTGGTTCCCGCCACCAATCGGCACCCTCAGCGAGCTCAACACCTCGGCAACAGCTGGGAGCACGGATAGCGACAGTAGTCGCGGATCCAATCTGAGTGACCTATCCACTGAAGATGGAGCCTACGGCTCCGGATCTGAAAGTTGCAGGAGCAAAAACCTCCATAACCACTTCATGTGTGCGGTCATCAATGCAGGCGACACCGCCGCCAATCGGGACAACACTAGTAACGGATCTGGCACCGGGCCACCAGACGGTGGCATACCCAACGACGGTCCACCCAATGGCGGCATACCTAACGGCAGCCCCACCAATGGTGCCAACGGCGCACCTGTCAACAATGGAGCGGCAGGAGAACCGCTAACTATGGTGAATGAAAACACTAGAGAGCGCGTCGTAATCAGGCTCAACGACAACGAGTGGGCCCATTGCCGAGAAGCTCTACGAGGCAATTCTCTGCCCCCTGGCACGCTGCAGGACATGCTGATGGGCTACCATTGTCTACTAAAGGAGGAATACAGACGCTAGCTACATGCAGTTGTGCAACTCGAGGTGCGTAAAAAGGCGGCGGATGAGTCGAGTCTTCGACGAGCTGGGCTCTCCTCCCACGGAGGATCCTCCTCCAAAGGCAACGAGTACGTGGCAAACAATAGGCGATTTCGGATGGCCCATCTCACCGAGCAAGAACGCATAGAAGCTGCAAAGTTCCTCGACTTTAGCTCTATGACAGTCGACACACGGGGCAACGTGGTCCCAAAGACACCGCAAGCCGCGGTAACAACAGCCACCATGTACCTCCTCAACAACTAGCCGCCAGCTGGAGATCCACGAGCTACTATCCACTGATCTACGATCGCAGGCTTGGGGTGAATCGAGGCTGCCCTCGACAAAGAGCCAACGCCGGAGTCAAAGAAAGGCAAGGCTCTAGCATAATGCTATTCCTCGCCTTCGTCCAGTGATGACAGTCATGATCTGTCTTGGCATCGCCGCTCACGGCGGCACGATCGCGACTACGATGCGCGCGATGACCTCATGCAGCGCAAAATTGACAAATCAAGGGCAAGATGCGCTCGTTCAACTGACTCAGAAGAGGATGAGACTGAACTTTGCGGCGCCAGATGCTTCAGCAGGGCCATCAGGCAGAAGCGAATGCCTAAAGGGTTCAAACTCCCATCGGAGAACCCAAAGTTCGACGGCCTACAAGACCCAAAAATCTGGTTAGAAGACCACATCTCCTCCGTCAGGCTACATAGCGGGAGTCGAAGCACGGCCATGCAATGCTTGCAGCTACAGCTGCAGGGCGCCGCCCACGCATCGCTCAACAATCTCCCGCGCGGATCCATTCGTAGCTGGGAAGAGCTGGTCTACAGCTTTGTGCGCAACTTCAAGGGCACTTATAAAAGGCCCGCATCAATCGAAGAGCTGAGGAGTTGCCAGCAAAGGTCGGGCGAATCGCTACGCTCGTACATCCAGAGGTGGTCCATCATCAAGAATTCCGCGGAAAACATCTCGGAAGACCATGTAATCGACGCGTTTAATGGTGGTGTTCGCCGCATAGAGCTCAGGGAGGAGCTGGGCCGCTCGAAGCCCAAGACAATCGATCACCTGATGGAAATTGCGAATCGCTGGGCCGGCGGAGAGGATTCAGTGAAAAATCGCACCTACTCCAATGACAACGACGACCTCGGGCGTAGACACGACCATCAAGGCAAGCGGCGAATGCGCATCTACGATGACCGCGACAACGTCAACATGGTTGCAGACGGCTACACCGACAAACGCGACGACAACCGCAACAGCGCCTATCGCAGTGGTGGATACCGCGACTCCGAGAAAACCACGCAGGTGTGGCAGCGCCGCACTCGCGAAGAGGCACCCGCAACAACCATCGAGGATAAACTGTCCGAGTCGTGCAACGTGCACTTCTACATCGACAAGCACAACGGCAAGAAAAAATCTAGCCACCTTCTCAAGGACTACCGCAAATTCCTCAAACTCCACGAGGGCCTAGCTCAGATGAACCGCGATGCGGTTAATAGGGGCTATGGAGCTGCCCCAGGCGCCGTGGCACATGCAGCTCCTCCACCACCGCCTGGACCACCACCACCCGTGGCCGCGCCAGTCTAGCATCACGGAGGCGAACCATACGCACGAGCTGTGGGAAACATGGGGATGATCCAAAAAGGGCGTCCCTCAAATCGAGTGCAGAAGGCCATCACTCGCCAAGTCAACTTGGCGATAAACTCTCCACCTTCCACCACTGAGTACCTCAGTGGAAGCGACTCCTGCATCACCTTCGACAGGCGTGACCACCCGCGCCAAGTTCCTCATCCAGGCCACTGTCCCCTCGTACTCGAGGCGCATATTGGGAGTTTCGACATGAGTCGCGTCTTCATGGATGGAGGCAGCGGCATTAGCCTCATGTTCGCGAGTACCTTGCGTGTGATGAGGATCCCTCTGACGTGTCTAGAAGTTTCAGACACGACGTTCCACGGCATCATCCCATGGAAAGGTGTATATCCCCGGGCAAAATCAACCTCGACGTCATCTTCGACACGCCGCAAAACTTTTGGCGAGAGCGCATCGACTTCGAGGTCGTCGACTGGCCTTCACCATATCACTGCATCCTCGGACGTGTCGCGTTCGCGAGGTTTATGGCAGTGCCACACTACGCCTACCTACAGATGAAGATGCCTGGTCCAAACGGCGTAATCACAATCAATGGCAACTTTGAAAGGTCCGACAACTGCGACAGGGAATTCAACATAATCTCCCAATCCTTCGGCATGCAGGAAGAAATCCCAAGACTAAAGGAGTCGACAGACAACAGTCTGCCTCCCCTGAGCAGGCCAAGTTCACCTGACATGTCCTTCGACTCATCGGTGCACACGAAAAAAGTCCAGGTCCCCCCAACGGACTCGACTAAGATGGCCCTCATCGCCAACAACTTGAGTTCTGTACAGGAACTCGTGCTCATCGAATTCCTCTGTGAGCACTGGGAAATCTTCGCCTGGTGTCCAGCGGACATACCAGGGTTCCTAGGGAATTCGCCGAGCACGCACTCAATGTAAATCCAGACACAAGGCTAGTCAAGCAGACAATACGGCGACTATCTGAACCAAGAGCAAAAGCGGTCAGAATGGAGATCAACAGACTCCTCGACGCAAACTTCATACGCGAGATCAAGGAAACCACCTGACTCGCCAACACAATGCTTGTGCCCAAAAAAGACATGGATATACTGCGGATGTGCGTGGACTTCACCTCCTTGAATAAGCACTTCCCAAAGGATCACTTCCCGTTGCCGCGAATCGACCAAATCATCGACTCCACCGCGGGATGTGAACGCCTCTGCTTCCTCGACGCCTACTCAGACTACAATCAAATTCGAATGAAGGAGGAATACCAAGAGAAAACGGTGTTTACGATGCCCTTTGGTGTGTTCTGCTACAACATGATGCCCTTTGGGCTAAAAAACGCAGGAGCCACCTATTAGCGGTGCATCCAGGCCTGCCTCAAGATTCAACTTGGTCACAACATCCAAGTCTACATTGATGACACCGTCATCAAAACAAAAGAGGAGGCCTCGCTAATCAACGATCTACACGTAACCTTCGCCAACCTAGACTACTACCGGATCAAGCTCAATCCGAACAAATGCGCCTTCGGCGTACCATCTGGGCAATTACTCGGATATCTCATCTCCGTGAGAGGGATCGAGGCGAACCCGAAGAAAATAAAAGCCATACTGGCCATGGAGAAGCCAAAGAATGTAAGAGGCGTCCAGTAGTTGGCTGGGCGAATCGCGACGCTCAGTCGATTCATCAGTCGAATGGGCGAAAAGGCACTGCCCTTCTACCAACTTCTCTGTAAAACTAACAAGTTCGAGTGGACAGACGAGGCGCAAGAAGCATTCGAGGACCTCAAACATCTACTATCCACCTCGCCAGTACTGGTGACTCCACGTGAAAAAGAGCCGATGTTGCTCTACATCTCCGCCACCAACCAAGTGGTCAGCACGGTGCTCGTGGTGGAACGAGCCGAAGAAAACAAGGTCCACGGGGTCCAATGCCTAGTCTACTACCTCAGCGAGGTGCTCACGCCAACAAAACAGCGGTACCCGCACTACCAGAAGCTGGCGTATGACGCCTTCATGACAGCCAGGCGACTGCGCCACTACTTCCAGGAGCACCCAATCGTGGTAGTCAATGATGCCCCGCTCGGGCATATCCTCAACAACCCTGATGCCACCGGACGAGTCGCGCTTTGGAAAATCGAGCTGTCTCCACGAGACATTACATACGAAAAGCGCGACGTGATCAAGTCACAAGTCCTCCCTGATTTCCTTGTGCACTAGATGGAGAACCAGCTCCCCGAAAAAGCAGACATGTCCTATCTCTGGATAATGTACTTCGATGGGTCCAAACGAAAGGATGGAGCTGGCGCAGGTGTCATACTGACATCGCCCCAAGGAGACAAGTTGAAATACATTTTGTGAATGCAGTTCACTGCCTCCAACAATGAAGCTGAGTATGAGGCCCTAATCCATGGGATGCGGATGGCGAAATCCTGCAGCGCCAAAAGGCTCATCATCTACAGCGACTCCAAACTGGTGGTCAACCAAACGATGCACGAGTGCGACGCACTGGACGACAACATGATCGCCTACCGCGACCTCTACGGCACACTCGAAGGGGACTTTGACGGCTATGAACTGTGGCACATAGGCCGCGAAAGCAACGAAGAGGCAGACATACTCGCCAACTTTGGCTCTACCTGCGCCCCCATACCACCTGGGGTATTTCTCGAGTGTATCTACGAATGCTCCATCAAGCCAAAGGCCACAGAGAAGAAAGCAAGCGCATCAACGGACTCGAGGGCTATGCCACCCAATGAGCCAATGGCACTCGATGACCTGGGCGTTGGACCAATGGGCGTCATGATGATCGAGCCATCTTGGACACAACCCTACATCACATATCTTCTCAGCTGGAGGCTGCCTGATGATCTGACTGACGCGCGACACATTGCGCGACGATCCAAGGCAATCGCCGTCATCAACGGCGAACTGTACAAGCGCAACATCACAGGAGTACTCCAACGGTGCGTCTCCAACTGGGACGGAAGGGTCATCCTCCTCGACATCCTTGAAGGGACCTGCGGGCACCATGCTGGCAGTCGTGCCCTCGTCACCAAAGATCTACGAGCTGGATTCTACTAGCCCACAGCCATGCGCGACGCCAAGGAAATCATCCAGCGCTGCAACGCTGGCCAGCAATTCGCGGACAAACCACACGCACCGGGTGTGGAACTCCGGCCAATACCATTGGCTTGGCCCTTCATTTAATGGGGGCTCGACATGGTCGGCAAGCTCCCGAAATCCTCGCGAGGAGGTTACGTATACCTCTTGGTCACAGTCGACAAGTTCACCAAGTGGATCGAGGCCATGCCGGTGAAAAACCAATCAGGAGCCAGCACCATCAAGTTCTTCAAGTCCATTGTGTATCGCTTCAGTGTGCCACATAGCATCATCACGGACAATGGGATGAACTTCACCTCCACGGAGTTCCAGGAATTATGCGAAAACCTGGGAATCAACATAAGCTACGCCTCGGTAGCTCACCCATAGACCAACGGCCTCGTCTGCGGTGGAATCAAGAAACGACTCCTCCGGCCACTTGAACATGCCGCCGGATGCTGTCCAGATGAGCTTCAATCCGTACTCTAGAGCTTGCGCACAACTCCAAACAGCGCCACGGGATACACCCCGTTCTTCATGGTGCACTGCACTGAAGCGGTGTTACCCGCGGAAGTACGCTACAAAGCCCCACGGGTGGTTGCTTACAACGAGCAAGAGTCAACTCTTGCACTCGAGGACTCCGTCGAGCTTTTTGACGAGGCGTGAGAAATCGCAGCGGAAAGATCAACGATGTAGCAGAGCCTCCGCAACTACCACAGCAGAAGGCTACGCCCAAGATCCTTCGTCGAAGGGGACCTGGTCCTGCGACTCAAACAACAAGGGCATCTCAAGATCGAGTCTCCCTCGGAGGGACCCTACGTGATTACAAAAGTAATCCCAGGTGGAGCCTATCGCCTTAAAGATTTCAAGACAGAAGTTGCATACTCCAACCCTTGGAATGTCGCACAGCTGTGTCATTTCTACCCCTAGTCGTTTTTACATTACAAATAAGGCTATTCAGCCAGGCTACTTAGCCACACATTGTACCTCATACTATTCTATGAATAAATAAAGCTAAGTGCCCCGAAACTCTGTGTTTTCCCTTATTTTTCTGGTAATCTTATCACTCGGGGGCTACGCCACCCTTTACATCCTCGTTCTATGAACAAGTCACAGTATCCTGAGTAGCTAACACAACATCAATCGAACCCTTGATAAAACACCAACCCAGTTGCAATGCACCTGACAGGTTGGCAAGGTGCTGAGATAAAATAAGTCAGGCTAACGAAAAGGAACTGCAAAGTACAAATACACTCGCAAAACATATAAGCTAGCAAGTTGTTTGCACATCAACATAAATTAATTACATATCCGTATGAACTTTACAACACTTGTACAATTATCCGCAGGGTACAAACTAAATCTACTGCTGCAACAGAAAAACGTTCGTATGCTCCTCGAAGAAATCGATGATTTCTTCTGCTAGGCGATCCACTTCCTGGTAATGTGGAACCATGTTCCAGGTCGAACCTTCCGGCGGGGTCGGCGGCCCAGTAACAACTGCGACAAAGTAGCCTTGACACCAGCCACTAACTGCTACCGCATGCACTCGCGAATCGCACTCAAATCCTGGAACTTAGCCAAGAGAGTCTGTAGGGACGGCGTCCAGCGGAAACATCGTCTGGTAGATATGCCTCAGGCACGACTGTGCCTTCTTCAAAAAGTGAAGCACTCGAGAAGCACGATCCTACAGGGTCGCAAGTGTGATTGCACGATCATGGTCCACCCAAAAGTATCCACTCGCCTGCAATTGCTCCTGGGTCAGATCATGCATTCGAACAGCGATCCGGCCTTTTTCATCCTGCGGATGACGAGCACTGACAATTACACCACACAAAAATACAAAGTATGAAAGAAAGGCATCGCCGCGACTGACTACAGGAAAAGATAAGAGGATAGAAGGCTAACATTTGAACTGTTCACTCAGCCGTGCCACCTCCTCCAAAAGATACTTCTCGCGGATAGAGGACTTATCCGCCTTCGACTTCCATATGTCTGCGCTACCACGGAGGATGGGAAACTCACGCTCTAGTTGCTTAATGCGATCGCGCAGTCGCGAAAGCAAGGACAACTCCTCCAACTTTGAGCACGACAGCGCCACGGTTTCATCGGCTGATGGAGGATCATGAGGATCACTCGAAGGACCACTCGATGTACCCTATCATGAACCAAGCAAAAGCAAATGAGAGGCAGAGGATACATTGACGAAAGGTTTAGATGCATTCAAACATATCAAAGTCATGACTGGATCACCCCCATAAAAGCATTGTTCCACAAGCAAAAGGCCAAACACTAGAGCTATTACACAGACAGACTACGGAGCATTTTTCTTCGACTTGGACTTGGGCTTCGGGGGCTTCATCACATCCATGGCAGTCTTCGATGCCACGAACTTGCCGGTAGTACCCCCAGATGCCGCAACCTTTGTAGCCTTCGCTTGACTCTGCTCCTCGGAATACCTGCGAGTGTCTCGATAAGCTGAGGACCATAATTTTTGCATTTACCAGCAAAGGGAGCAAACACTACCTGCTGGCCTCCAGCATCGACAGGCATCACCTCAGAAATAGCGGCAGGATCCATCTCCACGTAATGGGCTTGCACCATTGCGAGTGCCATGGTGGCGCCAACGGAGCGCTGCGAGTTCTTCAAGTCCGCGGGGATTCCTCCAGCCAGGGACTCCACCAAGTCTCCAAGGTTGTCGATCAGTCCGGCCTTGGGAGTTAAGTCCTCGCGGATACGACTGAGTACATCCTTGGCCTTCCCCAACGTCTCCTGGAGGGATACACTACGGTCTTTGACTGCGGTGATGGCGCCTGCCAATGCATCCGCGCGGTGCAGAGATTGGGCGTCAAAGCTCAAGCCGCTAGCATCTGCATACACACAAGTGTTAGTATAAAAACCATACGTCAAAGCACAGAAGAGCAGGGCACATACAGAAGAAAAAGAAGACCTGAGAGGGACTTGGCAATCGAGAAAAGTTGCTCCTCGAACAACTTCTCCCTCTCAGCAGTGGAGACAAGGAGATTGTCCAGTCGTGCATGCTGTCGACCCATGTCAAGAACTTGCTCTGCCAGGCGGGTAGCTTCCTTCACGATGAGCTGCATTGGGAGACAATAAAATTTCAAGTAAACAGCGCCAAGAATAAATTCGACTGCCAATTAAAAGATACCTACATGATCCTCCATAGACTCCGAAGAAGGCTGTTGCACAGTCATCCAGGTAACCATCTGATGTTCCCCATCATGTGGGGAACTCAATGAATTATGCCTGGAGTGGGACGCCAATGGAGGAGAAGGAGACTGCTCGGCCATCTTCTTGGCCTTGGAGTATGCGACTCCGGACTCCTTCACAAATTGGACGTCGTCAGAGGACGACGATGTCGCTTGGCTGGAACACACATCAAGCAAAAGCTTCAGGAAAAACAACAACTCAAAGAAGAAACCAAAACAAGGTCGCGAATACAGAACTTACCAGTCAAATCTATCAAGGTCGAAGGATTGCTCCTCTGACTCCGACGATTCCTTTGGCAGTCAAAGCTTCTTCCGGGTAGGAGGAGCCATGGAGTGCACAGGAACAGCGGGGATCTTCTCCTCTGCAACAACAGAGGGGCCTTCTAGCGTCATTAGCGATGAGGCATCTGAGTCCTTGCTACGGGAACGCTTGCGAGTGTCCTGGTCGCTAGATTTGGGGGCTCCCTCCTCCTCTTCGATTGGAACGATCGACTCCGACTCGTCCTCTTCATCCACTTCACGTGGGATAATCCCCTTAGGTAGAGGGGGCAAGCTGGGAGACACCTTCCAGTCCTACATTCAGAAAATACGACAACATATGTCAAAACATCATAAAGGCAGTCGACAAAGGAAACTACTTTGTAGAACACTTTTACCTCAGGAGGAGGGTTAGAAGCATCGAAAGGGGGCATGACTAGTTCGCTCAGGAGAACCTCCTTGACGGTGTATTTGGTCACCAGTCGCACCCTCTTATCAACCTCACCCACGGAAATGCCATCGGAAGATACACGAGTGGCATCGTTTGCGCCAACCCAGCGAAACATGGGATGGACTCTAGCCTGAAGAGGCTGGACGCGACGACGCAACCATGTGCGAATAAGGGAAGTGCCTCCCTCTTCTTTGCCTATGCGACTCTCGAGGTCGTAGACGCGCTTATACAGCACCTCCGTTTCCTCAGACTCTCCAGGAATAATGATATTCTTCCAGGAGCGCCTCCTCTTGCACGACGTCGCGGGATCGAAGGGCGTGAGTCCGTAGTGTTCTCCGTCGGCCTTCTGGTCGCGGATGTAGTCAGCTTGATGTCAAAATAAGTAGAGGAGGATTCGATGTGGATCCTGCAGCCTCCTACGTCGTAGACTAGCGAGCCGGACGCTAACTGACATTTCAACTTGAAAAGCCTCTTAAAGAGGCCGAAGTGCAGCTCGATTCCGAGCCAGCACTCGCAAAGGGTAATGAAGCAGATGTGGAGAATAGAATTCGGGGTCAGCTGATGTAGCTGGAACCCGTAGAAGCAAAGGAGGCCCCTGGAGAAAGGATGCAGAGGTAGAGAGAGACCTCGGATGACAAACGCGAGGAACATCACTCGGAAACCCAAGGGGAGACGGGGGATTACCTCGTTGCCCGGCACGCACGAGTCATCCTCCACGGGCGGCAGAGCTCCATCTTGACGCAGGAGATGAAGCTCGGAGGACTTGATGATGGATGCGCGCCATGCACCATTGGTGACGCGAGTACCCACACCCTTCTTCTTCCCAGCGCCGGCAGCGCTGGTGCCCACGGTGGTGGCAACACCCTTCTTCTTGGTGGCAGCAATGGAGGCCGCGGAACCAGCGGCGACGCCCCCCTTCTTCTTGCCCATCTTCCGATGGTGGTGAGAGCGGAGGAAGTAACTGGGGAAGACACGGAGTTGGTCCAGTGCCGCGAAGAGGATGTGCGCAGGGAAGCAGAGAGTAGCAGCAATGGCAATGGAGGCACGAGCAGAGAAAGGAAGATGGCAAAATTACCGCAGCTGCGCTGCTACTTAACCTCCTCGCGGATGCCATCCAACGGCCAGCAGAAACCCTACTGGACGCGTGGCGCACATCGCCATTGACACGTGGTGAAGCCAAAACACGAACCGTCCCCCACTATCTCCATTACGTGCGGAAATCGAGGAGACGCAGTTAAAACAGAAGATTGCGCACGCCCGGTCAAATCGAAGTCAGAAAGTGGGACCCACCGCTCGTCACGTCCCGTCAAAGCCGCTCACGTGGGCAACTGAGGTCATCACATCGTCAACACTGATGTCATCAAGTTTAACAGCAGAAGATTTCGACTACTTTAGTCCTTGCTCGAGTCTTCGACTCCACCAAGCACTCGGGGGCTACTCCCATAGGGAGCGTTGGTCGCGTACCCTATGATTATCTTTATGTAGGTATAAGAACATTCATGACATACCCACCACTCGGATCTATGATTCGATTGAGGATTATGGGTTACTCCCATAGGGAGCGCCGGAAGCAAATTCGACTGAAACAAGCAACAAAACACGACAGTAGTCGCAAAAAGTTTTTAGTCCCCGCCTGAGTCTTCGACTCAACCAGGCACTCGGGGGCTACTCCCATAGGGAGCGCTGGTCGCGCACCCTATGATTATTTGTACATCGTACCGTGTGTCGATAACATACACACCCGAAGGCAATGGCAACTCCGCCTCATACTATCCCTACAATGAGACTGCGTCTCCTGGGCCACCCGAATCATCTCCGCGATGGAAAAAATTTGGATGTCGTGCTTACAGCGTGAAGATAAGACTTGAATAAGGCGGGGCAACGCATCTACTGCGCACTACCAGAAACATATCCGTGCCTGCAGGTTGATGAACATGCCTTGACAGATGCGTCGAGTGCTCACACTTATACACTGTAATTGGACTCCTGTAAGACCTCTGCGGCTTGAGTCGAATTGCGCCAGCACTTTTCCGAATTGGAGTCCGGGGACTCGAGTTTGAGTAGATTGTGTTGTTTTGCCCTAAGGAAGTTAACTGATACCAATACATCGGATAAATTAGGAACGTATATCAACAATCCCTATGACATAAATAGAACACTCGAAATTATACTCAGTCGTGCACACGAAAAGACTCCATAAAGTCCCCAGTCGAATCTGCGATTCCACTGGACACTCGGGGGCTACTGACATGGGTATACCATACGGGTACTCGAGTTCGGTATATACGGTCCAGATACAGCGGAAGCCCACGGCGTTGCCAAGGCCCAAATGAAGAATTCGAGTGGCCCACGGACTCTCGATTGCTTGCGAGACAAGAAGAAGCTTAAGATAGAAAGTGCAAAGGGAAAACCATAATCGGTAACCGACTCGACCTACTACCCAAGACCTAGCCTATCTATATAAAGGCTAGGAGGGGGTGGCGAGAAGGACACACGCAACCCTAGTTTCCACAACTCTCGCCAGATTGCATCTGCGTGCCCCTGTAATCTTCGATTCCTTCGTTAATTCCAAGAGCAGACAAGCAGGAGTAGGGACCTCTGAGGCTGAACACAGGTAAAACTTGTGTCCCCGTGTGCTTGTTTGCTAGCCGACTGATGCCTCCAGCACTCCCTCCTTCTCCAAAACCCAAGTCCATAACAATGGGCATTGACGAGTTAAACCCCCATCAACCATTGTTCTCGTAATACCGGAACACAATAACAATTAGTAAAACAAATCTTGAAGGCTAGGTTTGATGACAACAAAAACACAATAACACTTTATTTGTTTTTGTTGAACACCATCACTTATTCTCTTGCTAGTTACTTAGGCTGTTGCAGTTCATGAATTGTGTTGTTCTGTATGACACTTCACACCAACCAATTCGGTATCCAATACCTAAGAACCACATTGTTTAACAAGCAAAGAATACAGCCATAACATGTATATCTTCTATATACCTAAGTTGGACATCTCCAACTTTTTATTTTCTGCCAAATATTTTATAGATTCTCTTTCAACAATTACTTTTCTTTTAAAAGAATCTATCAACATCAATAGTGGTGTCATTCACATGACACATAGTACAAAGTGTATATAGTCAAATACTAATACCTTTGGACTTGCACTTTGAAGTGGATCACCATCATCAAATGTTGGCATTCTTTCAAAAATCCATTCTTTAGTAATCTTTTAGTGTAGTAAACATTTTACTTACATCTTCTATTCATCCTTATCATGACAACTTTCATGATCAAGCTACTATAGCCTATAAGGATGAATCGTGAGTATCATATCAGTTCCCAAAACATTTTTGGTAGATTAGAACACCTAGCGTCTCCAACCTTCACAAAATTCTCATACAATATGAGAACATGTATTTTGTTAAATTGTACTCTATCATATTGCAACCGTAAACATTGTTTTAGATATCACAATATCTTTCACACATGATGGTTTCTGAAACAATTATTTCAGCTCCTAGATAACCTCGATATTAAAACAACTTTTTAATATCAAGAATCATGGAGGCAAACATGATACTTTAGATACTAACATTGGAATTCTTACTCTTGATTTAATACTACTTATTAATCTTATGGAGTAAATAGAGTTTGCTGAAAGTTTGCAATAGGACTTCTAAACTTTAAATTGACATTCAAAACAATACGATACCAGTTCGTAAAGTAAATATCCAGAATTCTATAGTTCTATTATCTCAATTAAAACTAAGCATAAGGTAGTAAATAGATGCCAATGACTACAAAAAATTATGCAAATTCACTTTGATTTAGTTTATATTTGGTTCGACTAATCGAAATTAGAAATGAACTCCCACTCAAAAACGACATCCCTCATGCCTTTTTGGTGATTGCATGAACCAAATCCACTACACCAAGTCCGATCATCACGTGAGTCGGTGTAGCTTCAAAGGAGAGCATCAATATGGGCATCATATCAACTATATGACTCATGCTTAACCTTTCGGTCCATGTTCCGAGGCCATGTTTGTACATGCTAGGCTCGCCAAGTAAGAACCTTAGTACTCGTGTGTGTAAAACTGTCTTACACCTGAAATATTGTGGATTCAAGTACACCCGATCATCACGGTGTACTTAAGGAAGAACACATTTTTGTCTTGATATCTAAATGAGGGATCATCTTATAATGCTACTAAAAGCGCCAAACTAACAATATAAGATGCGAACATCATATGTGTAAAGTGGGATGATATGGTCCATGCATTTGATCACCATCATATGCATCGTGGTATGATCTCTATCATTCCTGTGTGTGTAAGGCCAAGGTCTATGGAACTTACACGTTAAGTGTGTTTTAAGGGTATCAACTATACACCAACTTACAACATTTCCATATCATGACACTAGCCCATCAATGATCTAAACTAGACATCTCTAATTTATCAATTGCAAGTTTTACGTGGCTTAGGGCTTTCGGAGATAGAACCGGTCTTACCTACAAACATGGAACCACAATGATGATAACTAAGTTATTAGCAACTCGTTGTAAATCAGATATTGACTATAGTAGGAGAGACAGACACCCGCCAGCCACTTATGCAAAACTAGTTGCATGTCAGTCGTGGAACCGGTCTCATGTGCGATGACATGCAAGGTTGGTCCGGGCCGCTTCATCCCACTATGCCACCAGTATCAAAAATACATGAAAGAAGCAATAACATGATCATCATTGCCCACATATAAACCATGCAAAGCACCTACGCATAGATCAGGCTCTGATACCACTAGGGTTCGCAGCATAGACAACAAAAAATTTCCTACGATGTGAACTACTATACGCCAGGATCTATCTACTAGATACAAGCAACGGGTGGATATACATCCATAGAGAACATACCCTCGAAGATAACAAAGCTTTGTTAACGAGATGGAACTCGTGGATGATGTAGTCATACACTTGCCGATCTCAAGATCGTGATGAAGTCTAGCAGGTCCAGCTCCAGCACGTCCATCAGATCCAACTCCAGCTAGTCCAGCACCACCAAGTCCAGCACCGCAAAGCAGCGATGCATCCGTGATTGCACATATGTCCGGTACCCCGACAACCTCCATCCCTCGCTCCAGCAAAGCAGCGGAAGCAGCAACTCCTTTCCAAATAAAGCCACCGGGAACATGTATCTCTCTAATCCGAGACCATGGGTGAAAAAAATACTAGAGGGGGAGAGAGATCCTTCATGGGGAGGTGTTAGGAAGAAGGGTGAGAGGGGTGGCCTTTTATAGGAGGAGGGGGGTACCCCTCCCCATGGCCGGCGCCCCATGGGGGGTGACCCCTCACCTCCCCCATTCATGTGGTGGTAACCCCCTCCACATTAAAATGCCCCTTCACATTCTCTTTTAAAGTCTCCACTTTAAATGCATTAAATTTCTCCAAATTTAATGCTCTCTCATTTAATAAAACTCTTTTATTAATTTTATTCATAATTTTGTTAATTACTTTAATTAACAAACATTCACATAAAACCCCCTGCAACATTTTAATATTACATGCAGAACCAATTTCAGCAATTTTATCCGAAACAGTTTCGGTGTCTATTGAAATAATCCCAGCGCTTTCTTAAATCTTTATCTGAAAAATATTTGCTCCAAATGGTGTCGGTATCCCTTAAGTGTGTCACCCTATGGTTCACGAATGATGCAGACATGATCGATACCCCTCTCAGATCAATAATCAGAAGCAGGACCTGGAGATCGATACTGACCCCTACACATTGAATGATGACTTCTGTGATCGTGAAAACCTTTAACGCTAGTAACTAAATCCATTTGTCACACGATATATTACATGTCCGAGATTCGATCATCAGTATCTCCATACCTAGTTTGATCTCATTACCGACATGCACTCTTTTCTCATTCCCGTGATATAACATTCTAGTGATCTTATCACTTGCTTGCAAGCTAACCAATGTGATATCACTGAGAGGGCCTAGAGTATATCTATCCGTCATCGGGATGGACAAATCCCACTCTTGATCCATGAGCCTCTACATAACACTTTCGTAGCATTAAACCCACCTTTATAATCACCCTTTCATGGTGTGACGTTTGATGTTATTAAGATACTGTTCCAGTGTTAGTGATTGACATGATCTCATGGTCTAAGGACTAGGATTACTTTGTATGATGTTATAGCAATATAAACACAATGACCTTGATCGTAATGCGATACTTCAGATGAATGTTCATCACATCATTCCACTAAAGTTGTGACCTTGTTATTAACAACATCCAATGTCCATGATCAGGAAACCTTGATCATCTTGTTAATCAACGAGCTAGTTTATAAGATATGCATAACTAGGAACTTTCCTTTTGTTTATAAACACACATGTATTAACGTTTCCAAATTAATACTATTATAGCATGCAAAATAAACATTTATCATAAACAAGGAATAAGATAATAACCACTTTATTATTGCCTCTCGGGCATATTCCCTTCACTACATAGTGCCCCACTCTTAGTATCAATCTCTCACACCTGTGCTCATCTTTGCTGCTATGCTCTAATTGGTTGAGACAGTTGTCACGCAGATCCTGCCCACCAACCATTGATCCTCTGTGATCTAGCAGACAGGATAACCCCTATATCTGTCGGGGCACCCCTCTATCCATGCAAAATAACGAGTTCGCCACCGGTACTTTAACTCCATAAACAAATGAACTTGAATATAATTTGAAGGGAATGTGTTCGAAGGTGTATAATTTGTGCATTACATTCCACTCTATGAAAATGATAATCTCTCAAGATTTTCTTAGCACGACATTATCATGGATTAAGTGCGATTTCAGAGAGTTCAAATGTGTATAATTTCCGTATATGCAAGTTTATGCATTACATTCCACTCCATGGAAATGATAAAATGATCAGGGTTTTATTAGCACAACATTATCGTGACCTAAGTGCGATTTCAAAGAGTCCAAAGGTGTATAATTTTCGTATATGCCAGTTTATACATTACATTCCACTATATGAAAATGATAATCTCTCAAGATTTTCTAAGCACAACATTATCACGTATTAAGTGCGATTTCAAAGAGTTTGAAGGTGTATAATTTTCGTATATGCAAATTTCTGCTCTACATTCCACTCTATGAAAATAATAATCTCTCAAAATTTTCTTAGCACAACATTATCACGTATTAAGTGCGATTTCAAAGAGTTCAAAGGTGTATAAACTTCATATATGCAAGTTTATGCATTATATTCTACTCTATGAAAATGGGGGAGAAAATAATAATCTCTCAAAATTTTGTTAGCACATCATTATCACGTATTAAGTGCGATTTAAAAGTGTTCAAAGGTTTATAATTTTAGCATATGCAAGTTTGTGCATTACATTCCACTTTATGAAAATGATAATGTCTCAAGATTTTCATAGCACGACATTATCCCGTATTAAGTGCGATTTCAAATAGTTCAAAGTTGTATAATTTTTGTATACGCAAGTTTAGGCATTATATTTCACTCCATGGAATGATAAATGATCAGGATTTTATTAGCACAACATTATCATGTCCTAAGTGCGCTTTAAAAGAGTTCAAAGGTGTATACTTTTCGTATATGCATTACATTTCACTATATGAAAATGAAGCAATGGCACGAGCGCGAGCGCTGGGCTGGCTCGGGGTCCCATCTTGCAACGCCAACCTAGTTAAGCTATGGGTCCGGTGCTCACGTGGATAAGTTGTGGGTCCCGCGCTCACGTGGATAAGTGGTGGGTCCGATGCTGATCTGGATAAGTTGAGAGAGGTGTCCACTATGGAAATCGACTGAACGTGTCCCCACTTGTCAGCATGTAACGGCAAGGGTACACTACAGGACCCGGTAGAATGTGGCTCTACTCGTCAGCACGTAATGGCGAGGGTCCACTATGGGACCCGTGACAGCGCCCCACTTGTTAGCATGCAAGTGACGGGCGGACGAGTTTCATACCATGTGAGAGTTTCGTATAAGGATATGTGCAAAAGTGAGAAAAAACTAAGCAGCTGAGGAAAACTGAGTACAACTAACAAACCGAGGGCATGAAAATAGAAATCCCATTAATCTATGAAGTCGGACCCTTTTGTAAGTTTCAAAATAGCAAGAAAATTCCCATGGTTGCAAAGGACCTCAATGGGGTGAGCCAAGGTCTACTAAGATATTTTCAAGAACATCTAAACTAAGTTCATAATATGAGTTCTATTCTAAAATTGAGCTCCCACTAAAATTGTCATCCCTTGGACGATTTTAGCAATCACACGATCTCTTTACACCATATCATCCCCGATCATCACGGTCTTTGGTATAGCTGCCAGGGTGGACTATATCCGTCGATCACATCAACTATGTGACTCATGCTCGATCTTTCGATCTCCTGTGTTCTGAGGCCATGTATGTACATGCTAGGCTCGACAATTCAACCTTAGTGTATTCACAGTGTATTCATGGCTTGCACCCACCGTATACAAACACAGAGATGTCTAGCACTCGATGGTCACATCCCGCTTCATAACTGCGAACTTTTTTGGTGGTGCAAACTAAAGGGAGAACACTACATTGGTATTAATAGGGATCATCCTATATAGTATGATAACATTGAGTATCTAATACAATCACACAATAGGATGTAAAACAGGTATAAACATCATATGTAATTAGTGATATGATATGGTCATTCTTCTTGCGCCATGATCTCCATCGTGCACTCTGGTATGATCTACATCTTGCCACTGGTTTGACGCAAAGTCCACGATGCCACCAGTAGGTCATCCATCGGAACGATGACTATTACTATACTACTTAGCAACATAAATGTAAACTACTTTACCTCCATAATGACCAAGACCATATCAAATCACAAGCCCATGCAAAATAAAGTTAGATTCCTCTACTTTATCTTATGCAAGTTCTACATGGCTGCTAGTGCTTTCATAATAGAACTGTTTCTAATCTACAAACTTTTCAACCACAAAATACATTAGATAGTTGTCTCTACTACACCCCTCTCAGGGCCCTCCGTTGTAAATGCCATATCAACTACTAGATGAGAAATAGACACCCACTAGGCACTTATACGGTACGAGCGGTATGCCGAGCGTGGAACCCGTCTCGTGTAACAATACACGTATGGTCAGTCCAAGCCGCTTCATCAAACAATGTCGAGATATTAGCAAGTACACATTAGAGGGTAACAACTATCGGATCAATGCCCACACAATCCATGTGCGTACTGGCCGTACATCATTTCTACGCATAGATTGGCTATGATACCACCGAAGGGGTCCCGTGGTAGAAAACAAAAAATCCTATGTTGGAATGCCATGACTAGCCCAGGATCTATTCTAGGAGTAATGTAGTAATAGCTGGAGGAGTTTCAGATACATACAATTGTTGTCTGAAAGTGCTTAACTTTCCGAGGGGAACATGGACGATGTAGTCATACTCGTAGCCAACCTCAAGGTCGCGAAGCTCCTCACAGGTCACCCCTTGCTCCATTATGTAGCAGCTCTAGCTCATGATATCCAAGGTGCCACAAGTGGTAGCACCCTCGTCGTTTCGCACACATATGGTGTATGATGATGACCTCCGGTTCCCTGATCCCTGTCGGGAGTGTGGAAGTAGATCCTCTGGATGGAATCCCTGTAGCACAACGATGTGCTATAGGTGTGTCGTCTCTTGCATGTGCCATCCTTCCACGGACGGCGCCATCACGAGAGAACAATGGGAGAGTGATTCCCTGAGGAAAGTGCCTTAGAGAATTATTCAATTGGTGTGGTGTGTTTAGTCCCACCCATGGGCACCCCTTTAAATTGGTGGAGGAGGGGTACTCCCTCCATTGGGTGTCCCATCTAGGACTAAAAAAATAATAGAAATAGTGGGAAAAGGAGGGGGCGGCCGCCTGGGCCATCCAGTGCCCTGCCCAGCAGGCACCTGCGACCTAGCTTGGGGTGCAAACTAGCAGCCTGTAGCTAGAGCAGCCCAGGTGGGCCAGCGCTCGCCTGTAGCCTAGCACGGTGCCAGCGGCAGTGATGACCCACAAGTATAGGGGATCACAACAGTCTTCGAGGGAAGTAAAACCCAATTTATTGATTCGGCACAAGGGGAGCCAAAGAATATTTATAAGCCTTAACAAATGAGTTGTCAATTCAGCTGCACCTCGACACAAGGGGAGCCAAAGAATATTTATTAGTAGCAACAGTTTTGTAATAGCAATAGCAAGGTAATAGCAGTAGTAAAAGTAAAGACAGTTGTAACAATTGCTGTAAACAGTAGGATTAAAGCGCGGTAGGCACAATGATGGATGGACAGGCGTTTCATGGACAAGACAATTCATATAACAATCAAGATATAGGGCATTTGCAGATAAATAAGGTAAAGCATCCAAGTACTAAATAATCATAGGCATGTGTTCCATATATAGTCATGCGTGCTCGTAATGAGAACTTGCACAACATCTTTTGTCCAACTAGCCCGTTGCAGCGGGGCCTCTAGGGAATCCACTGGCAATTAAGGTGCTCCTTTTAATAGAGCACCGTAGCAAAGAATTAACACTTCTGAACACATGTGATCCTCATATCATAGCCATTCCCTCCGGTTATCCCGATTCTTGTCATTTCGGGGCCTTTGGTTCCGTACAATAATATGTGTATACAACTTGCAGGTAAGATCATAAACAATAATATCCTCATAAATCAATAACATGTTCATATCTGAAATCATGGCACTCGGGACCTAGTGACAAGCATTAAGCATAACAAGTTCCAACAATGTCAAAAAGCACTAATAGATACTAGGCACCATGCCCTAACAACCTGAAGCAATTACATGAACGATCTCATCCAATCCCTACCATCCACATAGCCTATAGCACGGGATTACTCACTCATGGATGGGGGAATCATGGATGGTTAATGGAGAAGCGATGGTGATGATGATGGCGATGATCTCCTCCAATTCCCCGTCTCGGCAAGGTGCCAGAACAGAGTTTCTGGTTCCGAATCGCGGTATCTGGTGGTGATGGCGCAACGGAACTCTATCTAGAAAAACGTCGAACCCCCCATCTGTTTTAGGTCAGAGGGCTTTTATAGGCGAAAGGAGAGGTCGAGGCGGAGTCCGAGGCGGCCACACCAGCTCCTAGCGCGGCCTGCCCTGGCCCGTGTGGCCAGGTGGTGTGGGCCCCTCGTGGTCCTTCTTCGTCTCGTCTTCTGGCTCCGTGAGTCTTCTAATAAATAGGAGTTTTGCGATAGTTTCCTAGATTTTTCCTGAAAGTTGATTTCCTGCACGAAAACAAGACACCAAAGCAATTCTGCTAAAAATAGCGTTAGTCCGCATTAGTTGTATCCAAATCACACAAATTAGAGTAGAAACAATAGCAAAAGTGTTCGGAAAAGTAGATACGTTTTGTACGTATCAACTCACCCAAGCTTAGCTTATTGCTTGCCCTCAAGCAATTCAGTTAAAAATTGAGTGCGATAAAAAAAACTTTCACGAACACATTTACTTCATCAGATGTATATATTCTCAGCATATGATCAAATACTTAGGCAATTCATAATAAAGAGTATGCAAATAAGTCTACCCAGTAGTCATGCAAGCTATGAACAAATTCCAACCCATTAATAATAAGCAACATGACACATAAGGATATGCATGATTGTAGTGCTCATAAGAAGATATGATAGAGTGGTGTCTCGCTTGCCTTTCTTTGGAGCAAAACATAAATGCGAAGGCACCTCTGAAGTTTAAGTGAAGACTAGATATAAAAATATCAAAGATTCAAGTGTCAAAGTTATGTCATAATTAACCGTGTTTTGGGACAAGCACATTACACTAAGAATCATAGCTATGCTCTCGGGAAGGTGCTCAAAGAATAAATGGTGACTCAACATAAAAGTAAAAGAAAAGGATTTAAAAGTTTGAAAGTCTTCCAAATGTTGAAAGTATGGTACTCATTAGCTTTGAGCTCTCATTGCCCCTATCATAAGCATCTTTAGGTAATTAAGGTTAAAGTGAACAAATATGAGGATATGCTTGACAAGTTATAAACTGAAAATCTCATGCCCCTTACTTACGAGTACCGTTCCTCATGCTACTCAACTTTAGTCACAAGTAAGTTCTTGTCATTTTAAGTACATGCGTATCATAGAGAACTGCCAACGGGGTACCCCTTGCCCGATGATATGAAAGATTCCCCATATCAAAATGACAAGGCAAGCAGACAATGAGCATCTCAGTGATCCTTTTATTTCCTTTTTGCATAGGCTTTTTTTCTTTTTTTCTTTCCTATTTGCATAGGCTTTTTTATAGAGGATGCTTCATAGATTGCTCACTATGGTTATGCTGCAGGTTTCCATCATAATTAGGCATGGCTTAGACCAGCCGCCCAGGCGTTTCTCTAACACATATACGAACTCCATGAGCCTTACAAGCTCCCCTTTCATTTCACACTGCCGGGATCCATAAGCAAAAGAACATGATATCAACTAAATAAAGTGCAATGTTGAAAGCGTTCCCCATGGTAACATGGTTCTGCTAATTGACAACTTACAAAACGCAAGCATATACGCAACATAGATGGGCACAATGGTTCAAGTTTATTAAGGGCATGAAAGTAAAGTGTGCCATCAAGTTCGTGAGAGCTTTACTAACTAATTTTCACATAACAAGCAAACATTCTTATTGGAAGAAAACAAAGCATAATAAATATGCATGGAATAGAAATAATGCTAATAGGTAGATATGGTGGACTCTGTTTGACAACTTTGGTTTTGGGGAGTTGGATGCATGAGTGAAGTTTATACTCAGCACAAGTGAAGGCTAGCAAATAGAAAGGGAGCGAAAATCGAGAGAGCAATAACTGTCATAATCATGATTGCGACAAAACAAAATTAATAGTGGCATAAAAGTGACACAAGAACTTTGAGGAAGAATAAATCGTCGAGGCTTAACTGACTTTTTGTTTAGTCATATGCATGCGTGAGCATGTGCCAAGTCAATTCAAAATAGAACATTCAGAGGAGGACACCACAATGTCATACCAAGTTATGAATAGAACAATGCAAGCAAACATTTACATGACATGTTATAAACTATTAATGGATTGGAACTGATCATAAGAAGGAAAGGACCACTACGTATCCATTAAATAACATACACCTCACATAAACAGACTAAGCATACTCACAATGATGAGTATATGTATAAAAATGAAAACAAATAGAGTTCATACCAGCCTCTTACCACACCTCGAGTTGTCATAAATCATCATTGCCTTTCACTTGTGTGACTTGAATAATAAGATAAAACCAAACTCCAAGGAATCACTGAGGACCAAAAACCAGAGAAGAACCACAAATATTTTTGGGTTTTCGATTTTTGAAGGCAAGATCCAAAGGGAAGAGCAAGCAAAGCGAAATCTTTTTGGTTTTTTCGAATAATCAAAACAAAGCTAAAAAGGATGAAGCAAACCAAGGCTAAGAGACAAAGAAGCAAACAAAGAGAAATAACAAAAATATTTTTGGTCTTTTTGTGTTTTGGAAAGCAGAAATAAAGCAAGAACAAAAACTAAAAAGAAAACGAAACATGGATATGCAAAGTAATGACTGAACATGATATGTAGATGAGTGTGATGTCGGTATACCTCCCCCCAAGCTTAGGCTTTTGGCCTAAGTGGGTATCAATCCCAAGCTAGCCAGGAAGGAGCGCCTCCATAATATGGCGAAGAAGTGCCTTCATCCTGATACGAGGACACCCCAGCATAGTGCGCAGAGTAGTCATAAGAGGGCACATCCCCCTGGTGCTGCCTGTGGAAACCAAGCAAGCGAAGCTGCTCATCCATCTCCTCCTTGGAAGGCGACCATGGCATCCTGCAAATACTGAACAAAGTAGGCTGTGGCAAGGGAATTTCCATCTTGTCTCCATCAGTAAACAACATCCTATAAACCAAACTCTCAGTACTAGAGTCAACAGTAACAAAGTGATGCGTTTTCATAGCAGCGAGATCAAGCCTCAGTGGAATCAGCATAGTATCATTAGGATCAACAGAAAGTTCTAAAGCAGCAACCATGCGTGCAGCAATGATGCATCCATAAATGGGTCCTCTAGTAGCTAAACAGCGAGCAATAAGAGATCCAAGATTATACTTGGTTGTATTATTAAGTGCAGCAGCAAGAAAGGCTAAATGATAATTAGAAATATTACTAGTGTTCTCCCTACCAAGAATGCTAGTGGCAAGATAATAAGCAAAATATCTTAGAGCTAGGAGTTGAATGTTCCTTATCTTCCCGTGCCGATCTGTGCGGTCATCGTCATTTGTCACACTTCAGTAGAGCTCCAGCAAATCAGCGGGTCGACCTTGGATCTTCTTCACTATCACAATCATGTCGATGCCTATAATGCTGCAAAATCTTTCGAATGGCATGGTAATAGGCATATTATAAATTTTAAATGAAACAGTTGACTGATAAGGGGTGTTAGTGAAAGTTAAACTTTCAACAAAAGTTTTGGTGAGCACGGCATATTGTTCACTCTCATCCTGCATGTAAGTGGTTAGACCAACCCTCCGAACAAGAAGTAGTAAATCATCAAGGATCACTGCAGCTTGACAAAAGGCAAAGCAAGGAAGGGTGGATGGATGAGCATCTCCCTCATCTCCTTCATTACCAAAGCATGGTGCAATAAGATCCTCATTATATGATGGCCTAAATTGAGACGCTGATCTTGAAGGCCTTGCCCTCCTAGGTGTCTCTCTCTCGAATACTTTCCCAAAAGTATGATTGTTCATCTCACATTTTTCTGAAATTTTAGACAACTATCATACAAGTGATTGCAAAGTGATTAGATAATGAAATGAACTTCTTATAGGGACTTGTAAGAGGCCTAAACACGCATCAAAACAATTTCTCTAAGCATTGAACAAGCATGCAAGCTCACATAACCTGTCACCTACAGTAGCAAAATACTCAAGATATAATCCACTAATCACAAATCTACTTGGACAAGCGGAGGAGTCACATACCGGAGATCAAATGCTCCAAATCTTAGCAGCAAAGTTGGGCTGAGCAAGGAGATCGAAAATCGTGAACAAGAACAACACGGGTTTGAGCAAAGAACTTGTGTTTTCTCGGGAGAGAGAAGGTAGTGGCAGGAGGGAGAATAAGTGGAGGGCCGGGGGTGGCCCACACCATGGCCAGGCGTGCCCTTGGTGTGGCCACGCCACTAGGTGGCGTGCCTGCCTGGTGGGTGCCCCTGAGTCACTCCAGGTACTTCTCTACCCATTTTCTGATGTAAAAATTTAATATGAATTTTCTGGAATTTTTCGAGACACTTTATTTTTTTAGCAATTTTCAGGTAGTGATGAATAAATTTCTAGCAGAGTGATAATTTGGAATGATGTAATAACAAAAAAAAACTAAAACTTCAGAAGTTCTAAGACACTCTAATATCCAAGAAACTAGCAATAGAAAAGTAAACTAAGTGAAAGCAAAAATTAAAATGGAAAAATAAAAGTAAGCAAAGATAATCATGGTGAAAACATTGTTTTGTTCATTAAAATCCCTTTGTTAACAAGGTCGACCAGGTCTTGTTACCAAAACAATTTTATATGAAACAAAACTTTGCATTTCACTAAATAATTATGTTACCTCAACCTTGATAGCAATGGTCCCAATCATAATAATTTCATAGTTTTCTCGTGGTATGGGACAATATATTTCTCCAACTTGGATGCCCTCAATATTTTCAATTGAATTTAAGCCATAAGTCCTATCAATCGCCTTGGGGAAATAGACAGTATGCTCCTTGTCATTAACATTAAAAGTTACCTTTCCTTGATTGCAATTAATGACAACTCCTGCAGTATTAAGAAAAGGTCTTCCAAGAATAATAGACATATTGTCATCTTCAAGCATTTCAAGAACAACAAAGTCAGTTAATATCAAGCAATTATGAGCCACTTGAATAGGTACATCCTCACATATACCAACATGAATAGTAGTATATTTATCAACCATTTGCAAAGATATATTAGTTGGTATTAGTTTCTCCAATTGAAGTCTTTTGTAGAGAGAAAAAGGCATAACACTAACTCCTGCTCCCAAATCACACAAAGCAGTTCTAACATAACTATTTTTAATAGAACATGGAATAGTTGGAATCCCTGGGTCTCCAAGTTTCTTTGGAACCTTACCATTAAAGGAATAATTAGCAAGCAAGGTAGAAATTTCCTCATTAGGGATCTTGATTTTCTTAGAGACAATATCCTTCATATACTTTGAATAAGGAGGCAATTTAATAGCATCAGTCAAAGGAATTTGCAAAAATAAAGGTTTCATCCACTCACAAAACTTATTATAGTGTTCTTCTTCCTTTGACTTATGTTTCTTATCAGGAAAAGGCATTGGTTTTTGGACCCAGGGCTCTCTTTCACTACCATGTTTATTAGCAACAAAATCTTCCTGAGTGTACTTAGCATTCTTAGTGTATCTTTTAGGTTCTTCTTCAATTTCTTCTTTATCAGGAGCATCATTTTTCTCATTACCACTCTCAGTTTCAGCATTAGAGACAGATATACTATTAGGATCTTTAGTAGTCTCAGAAGATTCTATAACTATTTTATGTTTCTTTTTCTTTCTCTTAGAAGAAGTACCACTATTTTCGATTTGTTGGGAATCCTGCTCAATTCTTTTAGGATGCCCCTCAGGATATAGAGGATCCTGAGTAGCGACACCACTATTTTCTTTAGAAGCATTAACTAGCAAATCTTTTTGTACCTTAATAAGTTAATCAATTTGAGTTTGAACCATTTGGAAATGTTTAACAAGCATTTTAACATCATTAGAGGTTCTTTCCACAATATCCCTTAAGTCAATAATAGCTCTAGAGTTTTCCATCAAATGATTTTGCACTCTTTTATTAAAACTAGTACGGTGGCCCTCGCAAATGCGTGGGAATTATCTTTTTCTAATTTGTTCATTGTTTTTCTTTCATTGCCTTCTTTATTAAAACATGCATGGAATGAAGGTGAAAATTTGTCAACTCTATAGTTTTGACACTGATGCCATAGAGGAAAATGAGGATATTGGAAGTGTTTAGATATATTAACTTCGAAAGACATACATACACGCCTATTTTCATTTAATATGGAACCTTTACTATCAATATATATTTTAATTTTCTCTAATCACAAATACATGTTACTTCAGACATTGAACAATCTCTAGAGTATAAATTATTTGATCATTACTTCAAATGTGTATGACGGTATCATCTTTTGAAATTTTAGTATAGACATAAAAGATTTCTATTTCATATTACCAATTTAGATATTTTAAAAGACCCTAATGGCCAAAGTTACACAATTTTGACTTTTTACAATGATAAGTAGTAGTGCTAATTATTCAATTAATCAAGATATTTTTTTGAAAGGAAGAAAAGTGGTGCGTACAAGCTAACCGGAATGTTCTACAAGGTAGCTTCAAAAACCTTTCATCTTCAATTGTGGTGATATTTGATTTTGTTTCTTTCGTATAGACATTTATGTTTTTTATAAAGGGTGGGTGAATGTTTAAATAATTATATAACTTATAGCATATTAGTGTGCTCCTATTTTCCTAGCGTACTTACCTTGGATATATGTGTATTTGCTGACAGAATATGTCTGGCTTATTGCTGCCATGTCTTCTGAAATGGCGATTGCCCGAGTTTGCCTTTTCTCTGTTCCCTCTTTGATTGCAGATATCCAAAATTCCATGACAAATACTGTATTTCATAAATTGATATATTAAAAAAATATTTACCAAGATTGAAGTCCATCGGATTAATTTGCACACACATATGCACTTCTTCTAAAACTGAAAATGTAGAGTAAATACTGACAATATTTGAATACTTTAAGCACTTCTTCTAAAACTGAAAATGTAAAGTAAATACTGACAATATTTGAATACTTTAATTTATATCCGTAAGGAAACAGTGCAATTATACATCCACATCCCAACCAAGTGTAACATGCTCACTTCCTACATACATGATTCTTTAAACAATAAATTGTCAAAATGTTCACAGGTTCGAATCTGCTCACAGCAAATATGACCCATAGATACTATAAAATATGTTTACATCATGAAAAAGTATAATGGATTGTACGTGTGAGATTTTTTTGAAACCATGGAAGACCCCACAACAGAAAGTTAATGGAAATATTAAGATATATTTAACATGATCAGACATCATAGAAACTCTTAATTCTCTATGAAAGTATAGAACATTGTCTTAGATCTACTTACTGTACAGTAAAACCATGGAGTAGTTTTGGACAGTCTCACAATTAATCGCTATAAGAAACATGTATGTACAAAATGAAGCATATTTCACTTGGCTGACGTGTAGGGTATAATTAAACTGCTTTTGTATGGATATAATCATAGAAATTTAGGTACGCCTATAAATAAAATTTAGGTACTGCTATAAATAATTACTGTCAATATTTACTCTACAAGTTCAGTTTTAAAGATGACGCATCGTATGTGTGTGCAAAATTACCTGATCGACTTCAGTCTTGGTATAGTTGGTTGCTTCGCGAAATACTATCATATCATTGCTGCTATATACAAACGACCAAACCTAGCATATCCAGTGTGAAAAAAGCCTAAACTTGTTTACCCTAATACCGGCCATGGTGACATGGTGGCCAATGCCGTCGAACTACATTCTCGCCATGCTGCTGTGCGCCTCCCGTGCAAAAAGAAGAATGTAGCTGAGCACGACAACTTCATGTCTGTATACGTCAACTACATCATCGTCTGTATCGTCTTGTTCTTGCTAGCCCGTCTTTCTTCTCCATCATCGGAAACACATACAGCAAGTCATCAACAAAAGTATGATCGCTTCTATAGCCCATCAGAAATACTTCCTCCGTCCAGAAATAACTAATTTGAGTTTGTCTAGATCCAAATATATTTATATAATATGTGTTTAGATATATTCGTATCTAGACAAATCCGAGTCAGCTATTTCTGAACGGAGGGAGTATGTACATGAAGTTGGCCATGACAACCCTCCGATCATGTACAGCTAGTCCATGCTTGAAGGCAACGACGCTGTGGAGATTTTGTGAAATTAATTTTATAGACTACTACGCTGCAGCAGCACACAGAAAATTTGCACCGTTTGCTCTAGTCTATGCATCAAGCAGCTCACACGTACAAATTAGAGTATGATGTCTGAATAAAGCGGAAAGAAAGTTAAACTGAAGGTCTAGTACCAAATAACAATACCAGTACCAATCCATCCTCGAATTACCATTACCAATCCAGCCTCTAATTACCGGCACACGTACTGCCGTCGGTAACATGGTATATTGAATCTACTAATTAAGGATGAATCAGACCAATAATTAAGAAACGATGAGAGAGAAAAAAGAGTACAAGGGCAGAAGGGATGGACCGTGGGCAAATCTTTTTCCAGATTGAAGGCAGGCCATGTTTGGCCGTCTGCCGGCGGCGCTGTGGGCAATAAAATTTTCAGATTGAAGGTCCATGCGTGGCCGTCTGCCGGCGGCGCTGTGGGCAATAAAATTTTCAGATTGAAGGTCCATGCGTGGCCGTCTTACGGTGGGCGTAAGATGACCTAATTTAATGGTAAATATTAAAGATGAAACGTTTTGTTGCATTATAATGGCAGTGGTGGATAATTTTTAGGCTAATCAAATCTAATCTAATGGCCACAAGTTTCTAGTCTACAAAATAAATGGCTAGGTTTTACTGATTTTTGTGGTATTTTCTAGAGTATTTCTCTATTTTCTAGTGAGCCCGTCATGCACTTTTAATATATAATAGATTATCTTTCTTAACAATAAAGATATCAAATTCTTCTAAGCATTGATCAAGAGGTTTAGAATAAGTAATATCACCGTCATAAAAATGTTGGAGAGAGTGTACCTCAATAGTGGACGAGTGGGAGATTGGCTTACATAACTCTTCTATAGAAGGTAAATTCTTCACATCTTCAGATTTAATACCCTTCTCCTTAAGATATTTCTTAGCTTCCATCATCACTTCATCATTTAGTTCAATCAGTCCCCTCTTCAGGTGTAATTGACTCAGGTGTAGTTGACTCATGTGAAGTCCAGTTATCATAATTCTTGCTTATTTTAGCCATTAATTCCTCAGCTTCTTTGGGAGTTCTCTTCCTGAAAACACAATCAACACAACTATCCAAGTATGTCCTAGATTCTTCAGTTAGTCCATTAGAATATATATCAAGAAGCTCATTTTTAGGTAATGCACACACATGCTATGCATGAATCAAAGCACACAACCTTGCTCATGATTCAGTCAATATCTCCTTTTCTCCCTGGTTAAAATCAAAAATTTCCTGCAAAATGGCATGTCGACACTAGGAGGGAAATATTTGTGAAAGAAAATATCAATCAAGCAATAAGGGCTATTAATAGATCCAGGAGGTAAATTATTAAACCAAGCTTTATCCTTTCCTTTCAGTGAAAAAAGGGAAAATTTTAGCAACAAAGTAGGTGCGCATCTTAATATCATCAGAAAATAGGCCACTCATGGTAGAAAGCTCAGTCATATGTGCTACAACACTTTCATTTTTAGTCCCACAAAAAGGTTCTTTCTCAACAATGGTTATGTAAGATAAATCAAGAGAGAAATCATAATCCTTATCTTTAATGTTTATGGGAGATGTAGCAAACTTAGCATTATGAGACAATTTAGGTCTAACAGTATGTTTCTCAAGAAGACTCTTAATAACACTCCTACCATGAGTGTTTTGGCATTCTTTAATAAATTCATCAGTCATTTATATATATATCCATCTTCAATATCATAGCTCTCTCTAGACTCAGGTGAACTGACAGGTGTAGTAGTATCTTCATTTGGAGTTTCAGTATTTCCAGCTATAGTTCTAGCAAACGTAGCATCTAGGAAATGACCTAATGAACCACTCTTATCAAGCACAGTAGAAGCAGCATCATAAGTATCAGAAGTTTCAGATTCAGCAGAAGTAGCAGTATGTGTAGCATGTGTATGTGGTGGTGGTGTGAGGAGCTTACTCATCACAGATGGTGAATCAAGAGCAACAGAGGTGTTCAGAACTGTACCTCTCCTTGTAGTGGATGGTAATATAGTAACCTTTCCATCACGAGATTTACCCATGATGAATGGATAGCAGTGAACAATAGTGATTCCAAGTGAACTCGTTAAATAGAGCTATGCTCCCCGACAACGGTGCCAGAAAATAGTCTTGATGACCCACAAGTATAGGTGATCGCAACAGTTTTCAAGGGAAGTAAAATCCAATTTATTGATTCGACACAAGGGGAGCCAAAAAATATTTATAAGCCTTAACAACTGAGTTGTCAATTCAGCTGCACCTGGAAACAATCTTGCTCGCAATAGTTTATCAGTAGCAACAGTTTTGTAATAGCAATAGCAAGGTAATAGCAGTAGTAAAAGTAAAGACAGTAGTAACAATTGCAGTAAACAGTAGGATTAAAGCGCGGTAGGCACAGGGAAGGATGGACGGGGGTTGCATGGACAAGACAATTCATATAACAATCAAGATATAGGGCATTTGCAGATAAATAAGTTAAACCATCCAAGTACTAAATAATCATAGTCATGTGTTCCATATATAGTCATGCGTGCTCGTAATGAGAACTTGCACAACATCTTTTGTCTTGCCAGCCCATTGCAGCGGGGCCTCTAGGGAATCTACTGGCAATTAAGGTGCTCCTTTTAATAGAGCACCGGAGCAAAGCATTAACACTCCGTGAACACATGTGATCATCATATCATAGCCATTCCCTCCGGTTATCCCGATTCTTGTCACTTTGGGGCCTTTGGTTCCGGACAATAATATGTGTATACAACTTGCAGGTAAGATCATAAACAATAATATCCTCATGAATCAATAACATGTTTAGATCTAAAATCATGGCACTCGGGCCCTAGTGATAATCATTAAGCATAACAAGTTGCAACAATGTCAAAAAGCACTAATAGATACTAGGCACCATGCCCTAACAATCTGATGCAATTACATGAACAATATCATCGAATCACTACCATCCCCATATCCTACTGCGGGGGATTACTCACTCATGGATGGGGGAATCATGGATGGTTGATGGAGAAGCGATGGTGATGATGATGACGATGATCTCCTCCAATTCCCCATCCCGGCAGGGTGCCAGAACGGAGTTTCTGGTTCCGAATCATGGTATCTGGTGGTGGCGGCGCAGCGGAACTCTATCTGGAAAAACGTCGAACCCCTCATCTGTTTTAGGTCAGAGGGCTTTTATAGGAGAAAGTAGAGGTCGAGGCAGCCACACCACCTCCTGGCGCGGCCTTCCCTGGCCCGCGTGGCCAGGTGGTGTCGGCCCCTCGTGGCCCTTCTTTATCTCGTCTTCTGGCTCCGTGAGTCTTCTGGTAAAATAGGAGTTTTGCGATATTTTCCGGGATTTTTCCTGAAAGTTGATTTCCTGCACAAAAACAAGACACCAAAGCAATTATGCTGAAAATAGCGTTAGTCTGCATTAGTTATATCCAAATCACACAAATTAGAGAATAAATAATAGCAAAAGTGTTCGGAAAAGTAGATACGTTTTGGACGTATCAGCAAAGAAGGCTAAGCGCTTAGGGGTGGGCGCACTCACCAGCTGACCTTTGTGCGCCGCCTTGATCTTGTGAAACTTAGTGCCTGCATGGTTGTTGCTTGCCTGGGCTGGTCAGAAATGGCCCAGTTCGCCAGTGGTGTTTTTCTGTCCTTTTTTAGGGTGGCTTCGTCCTAGGCCAATTCCCTCCGAGTTTTGGCCCATTGAGGAAGTTGCCCTCAAATATTAATTTAAATATTTATTTAATATCTATTAATTCATAATTAACATATAATGATTGCATATTTATCCGAAACACCTTTCGGTCCTTTTCCTTTCCCTCTTCCTCCGAACAACTTCAGATTCTCTTCAGAACGATTCTGTTTTCTCTCTCTTCTATGATTCCTTCTAATAGAATGATCTCTAGCATCATCATACCCTTAAGTGTGTTACCCCAACGGCTTGGGAACGTCACAGACATGGCCGATACTCCTCTCACAACAATGATCATTAGCGGGACCGGGATGCCCATAATGACCCCTGTGCATTCCACGATGACAATGTCGTTTGAACCGGAAATAACAAGGTCAATTCCCTTTGTTTCTTTGATACAACTTCTCCGAGATATGATCATCGGTATCACATACCTTGTTCAATCTTGTTACTGACAAATTCTGTTTCACGTGTTCCCGTGATATTCCATCCACGTGACCTAGTCACATGTTGCAAAATTATGGATGTAATCTCACCAAGTCGGTCGTGTGTATCTTATCGTCACACAGGTCAACAAATCCCGATCTTGATACATAGGCCTCAACTATTCCTCTGGAATACGTGACACACACCTTTATGGATACCCAGTTATGGTCATGGCGGTTGATGTGATTAATGTAGCCTTGGGAGATAGTGATTAATATGATCTCACGGTCTAAGGAGAAGGATACTATACTTCTAACTATTGCAACGATGAACATTGTGAGCTGATCCTGTCGCAATACCTATCTTTTGGTAATGTCCATCATATCATATATGACTCCGTTGTCAACTGGCATAAATGCTCCATGATCAGGAAACCTTGATCATCGGTTTCCCAACGAACTAGTATAAATAGAGGCTACTAGGGACTTGGTATGTTTCATACCACACATGTATCAATGTTTCCACTTGATACAGTTATAGCACAATTTGAAACTATTATGAACAAATTGCAATATGATAATAAAACCCACTTATTATTTGCTCCTAGCGCATATCTCCTTCAATTTCGAGGTCCTAGTCGCCACGTAGAGGGCAACCATTCTCAGATTGCATCAAAACACAACCAAAGGAGATCCACCACCATAGTTCATCCTCTCCATCGTCCATCCTTCCCATAGCCATAGCCATTAGCTTTTACTTGATATCTCCTTGTGCATTGTAAGAATATTTGATTTCAATCTAAGTATTTTGCATAATGTTTTCTATCCTTGATCTTATTGTTATGAGTAAGTAGTCACCAGGGCTGCGGTGGGGTGAAACCTCGTAGCAATTATGTGCATCTAATCTATGGGAGTATTGTGTATTGATTGAATAGACATTTGTATCTTTGTTTCTTTGTCTCTTATCTCGATCTATGGACTTGTAGGTACCCAAGATCCCATAGATTGATAAAGGGTTGAGGTGATATACTTGGTGATTTTATTCATGCACCTACTACTCATCCCACTGTTGATGCGAAAACTTATGAGACTAACCTTTTGAGTTTGGTTCAACAGAACCAATTTGGAGGCTCATCTGTTGAGGACTCAGGTTTGCGCCTAAATAATTTTATTGAGATTTGCGACATGATGCACATTAAAGATGTTGACCCAAACGCGGTTAAATTACATTTATTTCCTTTCTCTCTAAGAGGAAAGGCTAAGGACTAGCTGCTAGCTTTTCGTAAAGGTACCATTTACATCTTGGGAGGAACGCACTAATCATTTTATGACAAAACTTTTCCCTCCAGCTAAGACTATTCAGATAAGGTCCAACATTATATGCTTTAGACAAGAAGACTGCGAGCCACTAGTGTTTGCTTGGGAAAGAATGAAAGCAGCCATGATGAACTATCCTAGTCATAGGATGGAAGAATGGCTTATATTGCATTTTTTTTATAATGGTCTTAACCCAATGTCTAAGTCTATGCTAGATACCACAGCAGGAGGAACCATCATGGGGAAGCAAGTGAGTGTTGCAAATAAATTACTTGATGATATGCAAACAACCATACTCAATGGCATGCAGAAAGATCCTCAAAATGGGTGAACTCCATCACCGAGGAACATAATGAAGATCGTACTGCAAAGGTAGATGAGTTATTTTATATTGTGAAGGGTAAGCAAGTTACCCAAATTAACTCTATCACTACCGATGCTAATGAAGTTAATTTTATAGCTCATAATCCTTATAATCCTACTTGGAAGAGTGGAATCTTTGGCTTAGGTTTTCAAAAACAATACTCTAATCCTATAGGTGCTCCTTACAATAACAATTATGATAACCATAGTGGAGCAAATCATGGCAATCTCTCGTTTGAAAATACTGTTAGAACTTTCATGCAAGCTCAAACCGAGCAAAATAATATGCTTATCAAAATCACAGAGAACCATGAGATTAGTAGTGGAAAATTATCTAACCAGGCCATTACAATTAGAAATGATGTGCAAGCTCTATAGGAAATAACCAAGACGGTGGAGGCACAATTGGGCAAAGTAGCTAAGATCCAAGCTCTCATACTTGTGAAATTCGCTAGCAAGCCCGAGCCAAACCCGGGATGACGAGGGCAGAAAATAAAGATGAGAAGTATGAAGAGCTAGATTATAACAATGCGCCATCACCATATTATACCGTGGAAGATCTATTGAAGATGATCACCATAAAGAATCTAGGTATAGAACAAGGTAACGATTCTACATACCAACAATTTATGAAAGAAGTAGCATCTAAATTTCATGAACTACAAATGGAGTATAAGAAACTAGCTAATAAGCTTCTAGCTAAGCTAGATGATATTTTTGAGCCCACTATTAAAATTAAAATTGGGGTTAATGAGATAGATGCTCTTTGTAATCTTGGTGCGAGCGTCTCAACAATTTCCAAGAGACTATTTGATAAGTTAAACTTAGGGCCATTTACAACTACTGAAATGAGACTCCATCTTATTGATTCAACCTATAAACAAGATGTTGTGATAAAATAAAATATAGTTGTTGAAATTAAAGGATGTCATGCTCTTATTGATCTTGTTATAGTAGACATGCCCGAAGATCCCATAACATCTATAATTATACATAGGTATTCCTAAGAACTATCAAATCTTTGATCAATTTACATGAAGGGAATGTGAGAATAGAACTACCATCTAGAGATCCTTTTATAGTCCACTTCCCTAGGAAGAAGAAGGCCAAGATGAAGATGATGGTGTAATCACTTTAAAAGCTAATTACTTTGCAGTCGGTGTTTCACTTGCAAAGCCTAAATAATCACCATATGGGTCAAGCTAATTGACCTTAACTAGAAGTGCTTCATGGGAGGAAACCCATGTGAAATAAAGTTTTTAATCATATGTTAGTTTTGTTTTTAATAAACAATGTTCAAGAAGGTCCTTTCAAGAAGAGAGGATAAGAAATGAAGGTAATCCTCGATCTATTATTTTTCCTAACACATGGACATAAGGTACTACTGTTTTATAAAGTTTATTTGTTGTCATTCATTTGTTGCTTAGATGTGAAAAGACGCGCGAAGCTACTAACTTAATTCCATAAGTTTCTGAACCTTATAGTCATCTTAACAAGCATTGGCACGACCGGAGGCAACCATACCACATCATGACACAAGAAAATGCAAACTTTGATTTTTGCTAGTTGACACAATGCGTATAACGACCACTTGTATGAACGAAGGGGACCGTACCATCTGCTGATGCCGTACCACGAGAAAAACATCAAGTTTGAGGTTGATGTTCTGAGGAGCTAATGATCAGTAGTATGGGTGCGGGTGCCCGTACCGCGCCCGTACCGAGTGCACCGTTAGAGGGATCTAGAGACCCCAAGGTAAGTCACTTGGTACGGGCGGGCTCCGGCCGTACCACCCGCCCATACAGCATACTCAGCCACGACATGAACCCTGGGAGAGGTAAACCTAAATTCCTAAATCACAAATTTCTCTTTCTTTTTCCTCCAAACTCCAAACCACCTCCATTGGATCTTCAATACTGCTCGTTAATTCTTCGATTCCTCGCACCCAATCTATCTAAGGTATGTTTCTCGCATCAAAACCTTGCTCAATCCTTCACCATTATCAATATACACTTAGGTCTTGTTCTTGAGCTAATCTTGATTATGAGCATGCTTAGTTTTGTTTTTAGAGGAGATTATTTTGTAAAACGTGTAGATGTAGATTTTTAATTACCTTAATTTTTTATTTTATAGATGAATATGAGGAGCCGTACACATGTAGTGGTTGCGGGACAAGCCGTACCACCCATTAATACCAGGGCCCCGGGATTAATCCTCTAAGAATCCCTATTATGCATACACCACGATCCCATGATTAATTCCTCGTGGCACATAACCGACAAACACAAAGTAAACATCCATTACTTAAGCGGATACAAGTCATACCTCATTTGCCATTACGTCTACATCAGTCAACATCCGTGGAACTTTATCAAGCATAGATCCCGAGGCATGCCTTAACCTACAATAAACTGACTGGAAGAACGTCCTAGCTCGCATAGTCGTCAACACCTTCTTCTTCATCTTACTTCTCGAATCTGACCAAGTTAATAGCCAGGGACAATGCCAGTGAGTACTTGGAATGTACTCGCAAACCACCTTAAGAGAATAATAATTACAAGTGGATATGCAATATGGCTGTGGTAGTAGGAGGGCTCCAAGAGAGGTTCTTTTCTCAAATAGTTTCTCTTATAGATATAACATCTACATATATTTGTTGAAAACTTTTGTAAAACATTTTGGAAACCTTTTTGAAAAGTTTTGGAAAACACTAGGACTAGGTCACCCTATTAGTTCATGCTTCCAGTCATCCCATAACCAAACTCCCTTCCGACCATCCCATGGTCAACACATTTCCAAAGCCTTTGCTTTTTTGAAATCCTTTTTGAAATCAAAACCATCACCGGTCTATGACAACCTTCCCAACTATCCATGACCATGGACACGACTATTCGAATAGATTTACACTCTGTAGAGGTTGTACACCTTACCCACACCACCTGGCTACCCTGCCCTGATCACCTACGGATTGTGGGTCGAGTAACCGATCAAGAATCTCCGCATGCCACTCTAGCAAAGGCCCTACCCTATGAGTTGTTCCTCTTAAAGATGGGACCTCTGGGCGAATGACCAACCGGAGCGCATCTGACTTCTCGAGAGTGGGCACTTTTAGTGAGAGGCTCATAGTATTGACCGATCGCTCACATGGGCAATCCTACTTCCTCCAGGTGACTGTTTAATAGTTGACCCTTTTTGTAAAGGAAGCCCGGTATTTGAGCGAGGGAGCTGATCCCTTATAAGCAGTTATGAGAATTCCCACGCCAGAGTAGCAAACTTCAAGTCCAGCCATGTCCCATTCCAGAGTAATGCGGTTGCACGGGTTAATTGTTCTGGCAAAACTACAAAGAAACAGGTGCATTTTCATAAACCTTTTTCCTCTATCATTCCTTCCGCATTTTGTAAAACAAATTTTTTTTCCTTTCTCAAACCTCTCTTGGTAGGTCAAACCTCACCAAGGTTTTACCCTAAAACATTTTTTAAAACTTTTTTGGAGATTTCCTATCCTATGGTTTTGCTTCGGCTAAAACGGGTCTCCAAAGGGTATGGTGTTATACACCATCTACCATACTAGGGACAAGTAGGTGTAATCAAGGGGTTTGTACCTAGTAGTACAAATGTGTAATGGCGAGGGAGAGTTGGGTGGCCATATCTGGAGCTCGAGAGAGATGAGGGGATAAGGGAGGAGTGGTTTGAGAGCCAGGAGGAGGGATGGGGTGTTTGGAGGAGTTTTATCTCAAAGCTTTGGGTCCATGGGGACTTGGTCCATTTAGTGCATGGTCAAGGAGGGTGCTCGGGGATATTGTGGAAAGGCGGTGCTGAAAGGAGTGTGGGGCCCTAGGGTCAAGCAGAGAGGAGTGGGAGGCGTGCTGCAGCTGTTGTGCAAGATTTTTGAGAATAAGGCATTGATATGGTTGTCTCTCTCTCACTCTCATACTCCAAACACTAGGGGACAAGAGAGAGAGAGAGAGGTGAGTTGCAGGGAATAGCTACAGTCTAGATCGACTAGGAGGAGTGGTGGTTGTTGTGCTAAGCAAGGGAGGGGTTTGTTAAGGGTTTTGATGGAGTGTTTTCTCATAATTATCCACATATGCTAATTGACCACTTAGATGATCGTGAAGAAACTATGGGGTTTTGATCCTTGCAAGAGGAGGTAATGGTTTGAATAGATGGATATGGTCAAGGCAAACACCCATTATTTGTTTGGGATTTTGAAGGAAAATAAGAGACAGAGGATCTTGGGTAAAGTTAATTTCATACCATCAAATCGTTGTTGGATCTTGGAGCTCACAGCTCCGCTTGGGTCATGGACTATATGGATAGATAGACCAAGTGATGTAGATCACCATGGTATAGAGGTTTGAGGTTGATCATGATTGAGCTATCCAAGGATTAATGCCAAACTTTGAATAAAATAAGAGTGCCAAAACTGATTATCAAATAGCCATCAAAACCACGTGGATTTTGGAAGCGCAAAGCTCCAATTGAAACAAGTGAAGTAGATGTGGATAGATCTTCATGACTATAACATAATCATGCAAAGAGTTGGTCTGTAGAAGATGTCATAGAGGTGTGAGCTTCTGCCAAAGTAGGCATGTTGATAAGGTTTGAAGAAAAGTTTATTTTCTTGCCTGTAAAACCATCAAGAACAAGTAGGGTAGAGGATGGTCTAGCGAAGGGAAAGAGTAGGCCTTGGTAGTCCTTAGTATGTTTTACAATATGGTTCAAGTACATTTCCAAAAATGCACAAGGGTTGGAAATGAGGGAGACTCAAATATGTGATCTTGGAAACCTTTTTCTAGACATAGCCAAATTTGGCAGATTTGGTTTTTTTTACTAGAATACAATAGTTAATGTTTTTGATTGGTTGCAAGGTTCCAAATCATCATCAAATGGATGATGTTGAGTTGTAAATTGAGTAGAAAGGATCCATGCTTGATATTGGTCTTCATTGACTTGGAAGCTTCTAGAATGAATAACTTTAGAAGTGATCTTGTTAAGGGTTTTAGATGATCACCTAGTGGCTTTAGATCAGATCCATCTTGGTTAACTTTCTTAGGTTTGATACTCTTGGATTATCTAGATGCTAGATGATGATCTCCTAGGATAACTCATACTACTCCTAAGCAAACAAGTCAAGCAGCAGACCAGGGCAATTCATCTTAGCAGACCAAGGCAACTCAGCTAGTACTAGGTTTACCATCAAGCCTAGCGTGAGGTAAGGATGGGTATTTTTAAGAGTGGGTGTTTGAATAAGGTAAGGGTCCTATTGGTACTTCTACTAGGAATAGAGATAAAGAGCTTTATAAAAAGGTTTTGGAGAACCTAGAGGTAAGAGTAGTTGAAGGCTCTATCTTAAAAACATAAGGAGATTAGATTATATAGATCTACATAGTTTGGTCAATAAAAGCTACTAAAATAGTTTAGTGTTGCAGAGGTATCTTGGCCCAAGTTTTTGAAGAGTCAAAACATTTGAGAATATTTAAAATAAGCCAAGACAGTTTTCTGAAATAGCTTTTGTCAACTGAGGGTGGGGTAAGGATTATATCATCTGCTACACACTCAAATGTTTAAGCACGGACAACCAACAAGAAAAAACTGCATCACTAACAAGAAAAGTTTTTGTTCCCCTTGATTTTTGCATTCTGGACAACTAATCAGGGTTGCTAGAATTGGGTTGTTACGGACCTTTCCCCCTTAAAAGAATCTCGTCCCGAGATTCGGGAGAGTAGGGTTAGGGGATTTTGAGTCAGGGTTAGTACTATGTGTCTTAAGCGTACTGACTTGCAGGCTTCATTTTTGGTCAGAGTTACTTTGTCGATGATGTTGAGATTTTATCTTCTTTGGTGCATGGAGAGTTGAGCAGGTTTCAGTACTGATTGCGATGGATGATCTTCCTTGGGTAAGGCTTTATGATGTTTCTCTTAAGGGCTTACCGTATCCTAGTTCACGACTTCGGGTCTGACTCCTGAGGTTTCTCCTGACATATGGTTAGTCTATTGTCATGGGAAATATGCAGTCTTTCCCCCTTAGGGTTAAACTAGGTAGCTCAGGGATACGTTAGTCCTTCCTTCTTTGCATTGCTTTTGCTCGATTGTAGAGTAGATAGGTTGTCTTCATTCCTCCTTGTCTTCAAGGCTTTGGAGCATTCTTGTCTTCTGGTGAGGACTTCCTGCCTATTTATGGTAGGGTTGACTTGAATAGTTAGTCTATTGGGGTGGTAGGAAGCTTTAATATGGCAAAGGTTAGTGGGGTCAGGTTTTCCCTTCTAATCTTGGTTAGAAGGTCTTGTGTGGATGGTGGGAATCCTTTGATGGTAGAGTTTCGTCTTCAACGGGACTCTTGCTATTGTCGGCAGGTGAATCATGGCATGCAGTGGTAGTGACGAGTCTTGGGAGGTGAGTTTGACAGAGTATGCCATCCTGCTAGGGAGAAGTCTTCCGATGGTTCTAATTTGATGGTGTCCAACTCCTGTTTCTTGTGATGCTTGTCCCCTCATCACTCCCGAGGTTAGTCTAGGTTCTCTTTAGCGACAACTAACAGTGGGGTCCTGAGTTACTGGGTGGTGTATCAATTCCTTGAGGCACAGATGGCTAAGGTAAAAACAAACCAGAACACATATACAAGGTGAACAGAGCGACGGGGTAGGAATTTTATCCGCATACAACACACATCAAGCAACACAATATGAACTTAGGCAAAAAAACATGGTCTACTATAGGGACCAAGGAGTTAACTACTCACGATACAGGGGAACCTATCTTAGGACTATTTATCCTAGGTATTGATATGTCCATTTTGCATCACTATTCTATGTCATAATTCACTATTATTCATTGATATATTTCATATTGAGAGGTGATACTTATGTTATTTCATCTATTTTTCCATGGTTGATGACTTTTGGAGCATGGACCACTGTAGTCAGGATTCTGATGGAAAAGGTGCTGTTTGGAGGCAAAATTCGCGAACATCAGAAAATCCGGGAAAATATACGGAAAATCCTATTTTTCCAGAAGACGAAGGAAGCCAGAAGGGGGGCTGGAGATGGGCCACAAGGGGCCCACAACACCCCCTGGCGCAGGCCAGCCCAGGGCACACCACCAGGTGGTGTGGCCGCCCTGGTCCACCCCTGGCCCTCCCCTCTGGCATATATTATCCTCCCAAAACCCTAAGACTCATGAGCGACTACAGAAGATTCCGCGCCTCTGCGGCGAAAACACCGAGAGAGAAAGATCTCTCCCGCAGATTTCTCTGGGAATTCCTTCCCAGAGAGGGAAGATCATCGCCATCAACACCACCATCAAGCTGGACTTCATCGAGATCATCATCATCATCATCACCACCATCATCACCATCAGCACCCTCATCACCATCTCCATATTGCTATAACAATTGCGTTGAATCTTGCATAGTTCATAGGGGAAACTTTCCCAGTGTTGATTACTCTTTGTAGTTGATGCTATTGAGTGAACCATTGAATTATTGTTTATGTTCAGATTGTTATACATCATTATTCCATCTCTGATCATGATCCATATGATGTCTTGTGAGTAGTTCGTTTTGTTCTTGAGGACATGGGAGAAGTCATGTTGTTAGTAGTGGAGTTGTGTTGAGAAAGATTCAATAGTTAGATATTTAAGTTGTGGTGTACTTCTTCTAGTGGTGTCATGTGAACATCGACTACATGACACTTCACCTATATGGGCCTAGGGGAATGCATTGTGTATTTGGCTACTAATCGTAGGGGTTGCCGGAGTGACAGAAACCTAAACCCCCGTTAGGAAACCATTGCACAAGGGACGTAAGGGTCTTAGAGTTTAAAGTTGTGGTTAGGTTTCTACCTTAATTACTTTCTTGTACTTACGGATGTTTGCAAGGGGTATAAGCACAAGTATGTATTAGTCCTAGGAAGGTCGGTACATTAACACAGGTTCACCCACACAACACTTAGCAAGCTAAAGAAGATTAATCAACTATATGAAGCAGAAGCACTTGACAGTTTTCCCATGTTTCCTCGAGAACATTTGGTCATTTTAAGTAATACAACCGGCTTGTCCTTTGCTGCATAAAGGATTGGGCCACTTGCTGTATTTATTCCTACTGTCTTTTATTTACTCGTACTTAGTTTACTTGCTTTATCAAAAAAAACCTAAAAATCCGTTTGCTAAGTATTTGCAGAGAATTCCTAATCCATGCCACTAGCCAGCACCTTCTGCTCCTCGTTGGGCTCGACACTCTTACTTATCGAAAATACTGCGATACACCCCCCTATACTTGTGGGTCATCAAGACTACTTTCTAGCACAGTTGCTGGGGAGTGAAGCGCTATTGGAGAGTGGAATTGGTAAAGGAAACTTCTACTGTGAGTATTTTTTACTTCTGCTATTTGCTTTATTTTTGTTATGGAAAATTCACTGAGTTTCTTATTTGGTAATGCTACTACCACTGCTAAGGTAGTAGATAAACCACCACCTGCTAAGAATGATGTTTTTAAAATACCTACAAGAATTATTGATCGTGTTATGGATAACTACTATGTTGGGGATGGAACTGTCCATCCCGGTGACCATTTGCTCTTTATACACGAATTATGCAGGTTGTTCAAGTGTGCAGGTATTACTACAGATCAAGTTAAGAAGAAGTTATTCTCATTATCGCTGAAAGGAAGAGCTGAGGAATGGTATAAGCTGCTGAAGAATGGTCAAGCTCTGGAATGGGAGGAAATAGTGCCTCTCTTCTATTCAAAGTTTTATCCTCCTAGTGAGATTCATAAAGATTGGAATCAAATATAAAACTTTTGGCCTCTTGATGGAGAGAGTACAGCTCAAGCTTGGGGGAGATTGAAGTTACTAATGCTCAAATATCCCATTCATGAGCTCCCCAACAATATTATTATCAACAACTTTTATGCAAGGCTCCCTCTACATGACAAGGATTTATTGGATGCTTCTTGTGCTGGATCGTTCACTCGCATGGAAGAAGAAGCTAAATGGGATCTTCTGGACCGTATTCAAGACAATGCTGAAGCTTGGGAGAATGACAAAGGTAGAAAGTCAGGTATAAATTATGATTATGAATGCATTGAATCTTTTATTTGAACTGATGACTTTCAAAATATTAGTAATGCTTATGGTCTTGATTTGCAAGTTATTACGAATTTCTTTAGAGCTTTTGCTTCTTATATTGAAATTCCAAAAAGGGGATGGAATAAATACCATGCACCTTATAAAGATATTGTTGACTGTGTTCCTATTGGGAGTGCTAAGTATTGCATTATTGATCCCATCTTACCTTAACCTTATATCGAGAAGATTCCCTTCCCAGAAAAGGTAAAGGATCATCCTATGATAACTAATTTAATCACCAAAAGTTAAAAGAGAACTGTAAAACCTGATGAAAAAATAAACGTTGAACCTGTGGTAGCAATTGTGAAAGACCTTGTCACTAAAAGCATAGAAGATGGACACATAGTATTTTGTGAGGATGCTTCTAATATTGTTTCACATCCTAATAGAAGTAAAAAGGCTAGTGTCCCTGTGCTTTCCGTTAGAATTGGTGATCATTGCTATTATGGTTTATGTGATATTGGTGCAAGTTCTAGTGTTATTCCTTATGAGCTTTACAGAGAAATTATGCATGAAATAAGTCCCTGCGAATTGGAAGAGATTGATGTGGTTATTCACCTTGCTAATAGAGAGACCATCTCTCCAATTGGTATTGTACAAGATGTGGAAGTTCTTTGTGGTAAGATTAAGTATCCTGCTGATTTTCTAGTACTTGGTCCAACTGCTAGTAAAACTTATCCTATTATTTTTGGTAGACCTGTCTTGAGTACTTGTGGAGCTATTATAGATTGCAAAAGGGAGAAAATCTTAACTAAGTTTGCTGGGGAATCTTACGAGTTTAATTTCTCGAAATTTGCTAAAGAACCTTGTGAAGAAGAAACCCATAATGAGGATTTTAGAGTTGAACAACTTGCTTCTATTTCTCTTGCTCCTAATAATGCTTTGTAGCAATTTATGGAAGATCATGAAAGTGAAATCTTCATGGAAGAAAGGAATGAGATTGACAAGATTCTCCGTGATCAACCTAAGATGCTTAAGCATAACTTGCCTGTAGAAGACTTGGGTACCACACTGCCACCTAAAAAGGATCCGGTTTTCGATCTAAAACCTCTCCCTAATGATCTTAAATATGCTTATATTGATGATAAAAAGATATATCATGTTATTATTAGCGCTAAACTTTCAGGAAAGGTAGAAGAAAGGTTATTGGAGGTTTTGAGGAAACACCGAGGAGCTATGGGCTATACTCTGGATGATTTAAAAGGGATTTCACCTACTATATGTCAGCATTCTATCAACATAGAACCAGATGCAAAGCCAGTAGTAGAGCACCAACGATGTTTAAATCCTAGGATGAAGGATGTGGTAAGGAATGAGGTATTGAAACTCCTTGATGCTGGTATTATTTACCCTATTGCTGAAAGTGAATGGGTTAGTCCTATTCATTGTGTTCCTAAAAAAGAGGTATTACCGTTGTTCCTAATGATAATGATGAGCTTATTCCTCAAAGAATAGTAGTAGGATATAGGATGTGCATTGATTTTAGAAAAATCAATAAAGTTACTAAGAAAGATCACTACCCGCTTCCTTTTATTGATCAAATGTTGGAAAGGTTGTCTAAAAAGACCCATTTTTGTTTTCTTGATGGTTATTCTGGTTTCTCTCAAATTGCTGTTAAACAACAAGATCAAGAAAAAACTACTTTTACTTGCCCTTACGGAACTTATGCTTATAGACGGATGCCTTTTGGTTTATGTAATGCTCCTGCTACTTTTCAAAGGTGCATGTCTGCTATCTTTCATGGTTTTTGTGAGGAAATTGTAGAAGTGTTCATGGATGACTTTTTTGTCTATGGAACTTCTTTTGATAATTGTCTACACAACCTTGATAAAGTTTTGCAGAGATGTGAAGAAACTAATCTTGTTCTTAATTGGGAGAAATGCCACTTCATGGTTAATGAAGGGATTGTCCTTGGGCATAAAGTTTCTGAAAGAGGTATAGAAGTTGATCGAGCTAAGGTTGAGGCAATTGAGAAGATGCCATGCCCAAGAGACATCAAAGGTATTCGTAGTATCCTTAGTCATGCTGGTTTCTATAGAAGGTTTATTAAATACTTTTCTAGGATATCAAAACCCCTCACCAATCTTCTTCAAAAAGATGTACCCTTCGTTTTTGATGATGATTGTAAGGGAGCTTTTGAAACTCTTAAGAAGGCTTTAACTACAGCCCCTATTGTTCAACAACCTGATTGGAGTTTACCCTTTGAAATAATGTGTGATGCTAGTGATTTTGCTGTAGGTGCTGTCCTTGGGCAACAAATTGATAAAAAGTTAAACGTTATTCATTATGCCAGTAAGACTTTAGACGCTGATCAAAGGAATTATGCTACCACTGAAAAAGAATTTCTAGCTGTCGTTTATGCTTGTGATAAGTTTAGACCTTATATTGTAGACTCAAAAGTCACCATTCATACTGATCATGCTGCTATTAAATATCTTATGACGAAGAAGGGTGCTAAGCCTAGGCTTATTAGATGGGTGCTGCTTTTACAAGAATTTGATCTACATATAGTAGATAGGAAAGGTGCTGAAAACCCTGTAGCTAATAATTTATCTCGACTGGAAAACATCTCTTTTGACCCTATGCCTGTTAATGATAGTTTCCCAAATGAGCAGTTAGCCGCAGTAGAGGTAAGCTCGCGAGGGAGCCCTTGGTATGCTGATTATGCTAACTTTATTGTCTCCAAGTATTTGCCTCCAACTTTTATAGCTCAGCAAAGGAGGAAGTTCTTCTATGATTTGAGGCATTATTTTTGGGATGACCCACACTTATACAAAGGAGTGGATGGTATTATGCGAAGATGTGTTCCAGAATATGAACAAAAGGAGATATTGTGTAAATGTCATGGTAGTGCTTATGGAGGACATCATGCAGGAGATAGAACTTCACAAAAGTTGCTACAATCAGGTTTCTATTGGCCTACCCTTTTTAAAGATGCAAGAAAGTTTGTTTTATCTTGTGATGAATGTCAACGTGTTGGTAATATTTCTAGACGCAATGAAATGCCTATGAACTACTCTCTAGTTATCGAACCCTTTGATTGCTAGGGATTTGACTTTATGGGTCCTTTCCCTCCCTCGAAAGGTTATACTCATATTCTTGTTGCCGTTGATTATGTTACTAAGTGGGTAGAAGCCATTCCTACGAAGAGTGCTGACGGGGAAACTTCTCTAAAAATGCTTAAGGATGTTATCTTCCCTAGGTTTGGAGTGCCTAGGTATCTCATGACTGATGGAGGTTCTCATTTCATTCATGGTGGTTTTAGAAAGACCCTTGCTAAATATGATGTTAATCATATAATTGATTCAGCCTATCACCCCCAAACTAGCGGGCAAATAGAGTTATCAAATAGAGAAATTAAATCCATCTTGCAAAAGACTATTAATAGATCTAGAAAAAACTAGGCTAAAAAGTAGAATGATGCTTTATGGGCTTATAGAACTGCCTACAAAAATCCCATGGGGATGTCTCCTTATAAAATGGTCCATGGGAAAGCTTGTCACCTACCTTTAGAATTAGAACATAAAGCTTACTAGACAGTTAAAGAACTGAATAAAGATTGTAAGCTCGCTGGTGAGAAAAGATTATTTGACTTAAGTTCTTTAGATGAATGGAGGAGTGAAGCCTATGAAAATGCTAGGCTCTTTAAGGAAAAAGTTAAAAGATGGCATGACAAGCGAATACTTAAGAGAGAATTTCATGTTGGTGAGAAAGTTCTATTGTATAGGTCTCGTCTCAGATTTTTTGCAGGAAAGGTACTGTCAAAATGGGAAGGAACTTTCATTATTGAAGAAGTATACCGTTCAGGAGAAATAGAAATTTCTTCTTTAAAAGATAATACTACACAAGTAGTGAATGGTCAGCGACTCAAACACTATATTGCTAGGGATTCTTATAATGAAGATGTTGACGCCTTTCAAGTTATAACTCCAGAAAAATTTATCAAGGACCAAATTCAGAGACCTGCAGAATCCTCTTTCGAATAGGTAACAGTTATGGTAAGAAAAGTTCTGCAAAAATACTATTCAACTATATTTTTGCAGTTTTCAGTCAATAAGGGAAGCTACGAAGCGAAAAAGGGACGAAAACGGAGCCAGGGTGGCTCACACCACCCTGTGGCGCGGGCCCACCCCTGGCCGCGCCACCAGGTGGTGTGGCCACCCCAGACTCCCTCTCTAACCCGTTTTGTCCCAGAACCTTCCTTTTGTTATGAAACTTCATAATATATAATCTCCCGGATCCCCCAAGGTTCGTATATCGTGTTTTCGTCGTCTTCTCGTTTCGATCTATTTCTGACAGGTAGAGTCCCAGATTTGGAGCTACAATGTCTTCCTCTGGATTAGCTAAGGAAGATTCTTTAGAGGATATCATCAACCCATACATGAGAGAGTTGAAGATTCATCCCAAGGAGTTGTTTCTTGAAGACGGGGAACTCCCGATAAAAGAGGTTCGATGCCCTAAAGGTGAAGGAAGTCTGGAGGACAGGATGGAAGCGCTAGAGCAAGAAGTCTTTAGGTACAAGAAGATGGCGGAGCGCGAAGTGGATATCATCCATAAGATTTGTTCTAAACTCATCGCCGAGCACCAAAAGGAGACTGCTGAACTCAAGGATGAAGTCCTCTCACTCCGCCAAACAACCAACAAACTGCAAGCACAGTTCTATGACGTTCAAAATCAAAACTGTGAGTATGAAGTTAGATTTAAACGCATAAGTGCTGCTGCAAGTTTCAGGATGCTGGAGACCACGATGTCCTTTGTTGATGGGAAGCCTTTACCCTGGAAGTCGGACAATGACGAGAGGATACCACCACCACCAAAGGAGTAATTCGTCATCAGGTTTGGCATCCCCTTGGCTTGTTCCAAGCTTGGGGGAGTGCCACGGTATCACATCACTATCTTCTATCTTTTTACCCTTTTTAGTAGAGTCATATCATGAATAGAGAAGTTATTATGTAGGATGGTTTGCATTATGGAAGTGTCCCCTCTCTCGTTAGATATGTATCCCTTGGTGTGAGTTGCCGTTATGGAATATTAATGAGAAGTTCTATCATTCACTCTTTTTCATAGCTTATATTAGTTTTCAATTCGTGGTTATATGATTGATCTTGTTGTTAATATTGGTATCACTTTGGGATCATTGAGTTAATTTAGTTGGTTTTGGAAAACCTGGCTCGGTCAGTAGCAACACTATTTTTGAGAGTTGAATGAAAAATATAAAAGTACTCTAAAGAAATATAATTTCATCATCTTTCTTTCTTGATTTGCTCATAAGTTTAGTATTCTCTAGTTAAGATCTTTTGTGCTTCCAAGGAAGATTGCATGTTTGTTTTTATCACATGTATGTTTGTTTCCTTCAACTCTTATACTTGCTACCCAGCCTTGCTAGCCAAAAACCTGTACTGAGAGGGAATTCTTCTCGTGGATCCACCTCCTTTAAACCAAAACCTTTGCCATTTGTGTCCACCATACCTACCTAGTAGCATTATTGCTATTTCAAGTAAATTCTTGTTTTATCTACCTCCCAAATTAAACTTGTTATGTGAAAATTAGTGATTAAAGCTCTCACGAACTTGATGGCACACTTTACTTTCTTGCACTTAATAAACTTGAAACATTGTGCTCACCTATGTTGCATATATGCTTGTGCTTTTTAAGTTGTGAATTAGCAGAACCATGCTATCATGGGGAACGCTTTCAACATTGCACTAGTACTTTGTACCTAGTTGATATCATGTTCTTTTGTCTATGGATGTCGTCGGTGTGAAATGAAAGGGGAGCTTGTAAGTCCATGGAGTTATGCATGTGTGTTAGAGAAACGCCTGGGCCGCTGGTCTAATCCATGCTGACATAGTGGAAACCTGTAGCGTAACCATAACTAGCATCTATGAAGCATTCTTCTTATAAAAAAGAGAGAGATAGAGATTGAGAAAAAGGAGAAAAAGAAAAGAAAAAAGAGATATTATGAAAAGAGGAAAGAGAGAAAAAAGCACCATATTCCCATGGTAAATAAGAAGATTGTTGAGATGCTTGTTGTCTGCTTTCCTTGTCATTTTGATATGGGGATTCTTCCGTATCATCAGGCAAGGGGTACCCCGTTGGAGGTTCTCTATAATACACATATGCTTACAATGACAAGAACTTACTGGTGACTAAACTTGAGTAGCATGAGGAGCGACCCTCGTATTCAAGGGACATGAGATTCTCAACTTACAACTTGCCAATGCATATCCTCATATTTGATCACTTTAACCTTAATCACCTAAAGATGCCTATGATAGGGGCAATGAGAGCTGAAAGCTAGTAAGTATCATAATTTTTGGGAGCTCTTTATGAAACTTGCAATCCCTGCTTCCCTCTGCGAAGGGCCTTTCTTTTACTTTTTAGTTGAGTCAGTAAACCTATTCCCTTCTATCTCAGCAAGTATTTTGAGTTGTTGTGTTTCATTCATTCATATGATGATTTATTCAATCATGTTTCTTATGTTCCTTGTTTTGCACATTGCTCTTATCTTGATGTTTACTACTTTGAAAGCTATCATTGAAAACCAGTTATTTGTTAACTCTAGCAAATTATCAACTATTCTTCGACCAAGAGCTAAGTTTGCCATTACAAATTATGATTTACTTTATGTATCTTTATTGTGTTTCCTTTAACCATTGCAATTTAAGTTATATAATAGTGAGTTGTCTTCTATTATGATCTATGTATTCATGAATGTGATGCTTCTTGTCCGTATTCTTTTATCGACTCTTCACTCCATAAACCTGAGGCCATGTTTATTGAGCTCAGTTTCGCTTGGGGACAAGCGAAGTCTTAGCTTGGAGGGAGTTGATACGTCCATTTTGCATCACTATTCTATGTCATAATTCACTATTATTCATTGATATATTTCGTAATGAGAGGTGATACTTATGTTATTTCATCTGTTTTTGCATGGTTGATGACTTTTGGAGCATGGACCGCTACAGTCATGATTCTGATGGAAAAGGTGCTGTTTGGAGGCAAAATTCGCGAAGATCAGAAAATCCGGGAAAATATACGGAAAATCCTATTTTTCTAGAAGACGAAGGAAGCCAGAAGGGGGACTGGAGGTGGGCCATAGGGGGCCCACACCACCCCCTGGCGTGGGCCAGCCTAGGCCGCGCCACCAGGTGGTGTGGCCGCCCTGGTCCACCCCTGCCACTCCCCTCTAGCGTATATTATCCTCCCAAAACCCTAAGACTCGGGGAGCGACCATAGAAAGATTCCGTCGCCTCTGTGGGGCGGAAAACACCGAGAGAGAAAGATCTCTCCGGCAGACAGATTTCTACCGAGGGAATTCCTTCTCGGAGAGGGGAGATCATCACCATCAACACCACCATCAACCTGGACTTCATCGGGATCATCATCATCATCACCACCATCAGCACCCTCATCACCATCTCCATATTGCTATAATAATTGCGTTGAATCTTGGAAAGTTCATAGGGGAAACTTTCCCGGTGTTGATTACTCTTTGTAGTTGATGCTATTGAGTGAACCATTGAATTATTGTTTATGTTCAGATTGTTATACATCATTATTCCATCTCTGATCATGATCCATATGATGTCTTGTGAGTATTTCATTTTGTTCTTGAGGACATGGGAGAAGTCATGTTGTTAGTAGTGGCGTTGTGTTGAGAAAGATTCAATAGTTTGATATTTAAGTTGTGGTGTACTTCTTCTAGTGGTGTCATGTGAACGTCGACTACATGACACTTCAGCTATATGGGCCTAGGGGAATGCATTGTGTATTTGGCTACTAATCGTAGGGGTTGCCGGAGTGACAGAAACCTGAACCCCCGTTAGGAAACCATTGCACAAGGGACGTAAGGGTCTTAGAGTTTAAAGCTGTGGTTAGGTTTCTACCTTAATTACTTTCTTGTACTTACGGATGTTTGCAAGGGGTATAATCACAAGTATGTATTAGTCCTAGAAGGTTGTTACATTAGCACAGGTTCACCCACACAACACTTAGCAAGCTAAAGAAGATTAATCAACTATATGAAGCGAAAGCACTTGACAGTCTTCCCGGGTGTCCTCGAGAACGGTTGGTCATTTTAAGTAATACAACCGGCTTGTCCTTTGCTACATAAAGGATTGGGCCACTTGCTGCATTTATTCCTACTGTCTTTTATTTACTCGTACTTTGTTTACTTGCTTTATCAAAAAACCCCTAAAAATCCGTTTGCTAAGTATTTGCAAAGAATTCCTGATCCATACCACTAGCCAGTACCTTCTGCTCCTTGTTGGGTTCGACACTCTTACTTATCGAAAATACTACGATACACGCCCTATACTTGTGGGTCATTAGGGATCATGGTGTTGTGGTCTGGGTGACTATCTTTCGTAGGAGTCCTTCACCGAGTCATGGGATGCTTCTCGATAGTGTAGCGCTTGATTTCGTCTGGTTATGAGGATTCCATTGGTAGGGCGATCTTATAGTCTCCTTGCGTTTGCTGGTATTTGCTTCTCTTCATCTCCTATTCTTCGTCTTCACCGGGTTCTAGGTCCTAGTTATTTGAAATCCATAGATTTCAATTTTGGACGAGAGATAGAGGAAACCAATTTTTGAAATCATTTGAATTAGGAGAGGATAAGAAGTAGAACTTTTTTGAAAAACTTTGAGAAAGTAGTTTTTCAAAAGCCGGTGTTTTCAAAAATAGTTTTCCTATCTAATGACCATGCTAACTAAGGTTCTCCTATAGTCAGGATGGCGGGATTAATCCTCCGGGAATCCTTGTTATGCATACACCACGATCCCATGATCAGTTTGTCATGGCACATAACCGACAAGTATCAAAGTAAACATCCATTACTTAAGCAGATACAAGTCATACCTTATTTTCCATTATGTCTACATGAGTCAACATCCGTGGAACTTCATCAAGCATAGAGCCCGAGCCATGCCTTAACCTAAAGGCAACTGACTAGGAGAACTTCCTAGCTCGCATAGTCATCAACACCTTCTTCTTCATCTTACTTCTCGAATCTTACCAAGTTAATAGCTAGGGACAATGCTAGTGAGTACTTGGAATGTACTCGCAAACCACCTTAAGAGAATAATAATAACAATAAGATATGCAATATGGTTCTGGTAGTAGGAGGGCTCCAAGAGAGGTTCTTTTCTCAAATAGTTTCTCTTGTATATATAGCATCTACATATCTTTGTTGAAAACTTTTGTAAAACATTTTGGAAACCTTTTTGAAAAGTTTTGGAAGACACTAGGACTAGGTCACCCTATTAGTTCCTCCTTCCTGCCATCCCATGACCAAACTCCTTTCCTTCGTTTCCGACCATCCCATGGTCATAACATTTCCAAAGCCTTTTCTTTTCCGAAATCCTTGTTGAAATCGAATCCAGTATCGCTCTACAACAACCTTCCCAACCGTCCATGATCATGGACAGGGCTATTCAAATAGGTTTACACCCTGGAGACGTTGTACACTTTACCCACACCATTCAGCTACCCTGCCCTGATCACTTACGGATCATGGGTCGAGTAACCGATCAAGACTCTCTGCATGCCAGTCTACCATAGGCCCTACCCTATGTGTTGTTCCTCTTAACGCCGGACGTCTGGGCCAAATACCAACAGGAGCGCATTCGACTCCTCGAGAGTGGGCAGTTTCAATGAGAGGCTCATAGTATCGACTGATCGCTCACATGGGCGATCCTACTTCCTGCAGGTGACTGTCTAACAGTTGATCCTTTTTGTAAAGGAAACCCGGAATTAGAGGGATCTGATCCCTTATAAGAAGTTTTGAGAATTCCCACACCAGAGTAGCAAACTTCAAGGCCATCCTTGTTCCATTCCAGAGTAATGTGGTTGCACGGGTTAATTGTTTTGGCAAAACTGTAAAGAAACATGTGCATTTTTGTAAACCTTTTTCCTCCATCTTTCCTTCAGCATTTTGTAAAACAAAACCTTTTTCCTTTCTCAAACCTCTCTTGGTAGGTCAAACCTCACCAAGGGTTTACCATAAAACATTTTTGTAAAAAAATTTCGGGGTCTTCCCATCTTATGGTTTTGCTTCGGCTAAAACGGGTCTCCAAAGGGTATGGTGTTATACACCATATACCATACTAGGGACAAGTAGGTGTAATCAAGGGGGTTGTACCTAGTAGTACAAATGTGTAATGGTTTGGAGGAGCCACGCCACTACCTAGTATAGATCATCATGTAATAAAACAATGCAGTTTCCATAAATAGTAGGTAAAATAGGCATAACTAAAATAGTAGGATAAGGCTTATGCGCAATAAGGTGGCTTGCCTGATGATCAGCAATATGGCAATAGTCCCTGCACTTCTTCTTAGAAAACCATAATAATAATAATAACTATCTTCTTCGGATCTTCGATATAATCACAACTATCGTCGTCAGGGACCATACATGCAAGCAAGCAATGGCATAATCAACATAAGGCATACAAGCAACAATACAATATAGCCAGCAAACATACAACACATTATTCACTTCAGCAGGTTTTCATAGATTGAGTGTGTTGCAATTGGAAATACTATAATTGCCTTTGTGGAATTTCTTTTATGATTTACTTGTCAAAACCACTTAATGAAGGGGTTTTCTACTAAGGCTTAGGTCTGTATGATATTGATGTACAAAAATGATATCGTAGGTATTGAATTAACAAGGCCAACAAAAGTGGTTTCACTAATTTAGCACTTTTCTTTAATTAGTTATGATTTTTCTAGTGGAAAACTCCTAGTTTAGGTGAATAAATCACCAAAAAAGATCTATAGTTTAAATAAATTTGTCCTCAGATTGTTTTGTATATATCTGAGTTTGTGGTTTTTGAGAGTTGGAAACACCTCAAAATAATTACTAGAAAGCCCTTGGGAAATTCCTAAAGTCAGTTCTGTATGCAATTTGTCTTTTTCACTCAATTTATTTTACAGAATCTTTTGAAATGAATCCAGATTCACATGGTAGGTATTTTAAGTACCTTTCTATAGAAATTGGATTCACCGTTTTTGGAGTGGTAAAACTATTGTAGTGTTTTATCTACTAAAATAACCCTAGACATAGAGGTTTAACTGTCCATAAATTAACAAAGGCTCAAAAAATAGTGAGCTCCTACGTTTTGGTAGGTATTGAGCTACATCATCACTAGGAGTTGGAATTAGGTGTATACATTTTATGTTTTTCCTAGAGAAATCTCTAAAGCCAAATATGAATTTTTTTTGTTATTTTTGCTACGGGAAAATCATAGGGAGTTTTGGAGTAAGTCAAGGATGACCTGCAAAGTAATAGAAATGGCTTGCAGCACAAATTGGTTTCATATCATTTGGATTTGATAAACACCCTAGAAGATTTATTTAGTCAATATGGCACTTCTTAGGATATTATTTATCAGAAAAGATACCATCCTGGTTTTCGAAATCTTTTTGTGCTGCAGGTTGAAGAAAACATGTGGGGGTATGCCTGCATTTATATTTGGGCATAATTATGAAGTTTTCATTTTCTTTAAGATTTAAACCTAGGAGTAGTTTAATAGATCTGAGAAAAAGATTCTAGAGATTAAGAGGAAGTGGGCAGGCATCACTAGAGCAGGGAAGAGCCGAGGCATGCTGGCCCAACCTGGCGTGCAAGCGCATGTGCGCAACAACTTCAAATGCCCAGTGCTGGGACCCAGCTATCAGCGACAACCGCGGACCCAAGCGGTACCGAGCTGCAGAGGCTATTGGATTAGATGCTAATCAACGGTTCCCCGTCTTCCTCTTCCTCCGGATGCGAGGAACGAAGGGGAAACACTAGCATATGCGGAGAAGTGTGGGGAGCACACCGGGTTGCATGCCGGTGACGAAGAAGCGAGGGAGGTGGAGCAGAGCTCTACAACGACTCTGGGGATGGGAGGAACATGCAGATTTGCTGCCAAAACCAATCCCACGCGTCCGCACCGGCGCGATTCACTGGACTACCCTCTGTGCGCTTCACGGGAGCTGCTGCATGTCGAGGATGTGGCATGGGGAGTGCTTTAGAGGTCCACCGTAGTCGTTTCAACTTCCATGCAAGGAGGTTGGGCTCTAGGAAGGCCACATGGGCAAGGCCGCCGGTGGAGAGCCCTCGGACATGACATGGGAGAGTTAACTAGGGCTTCCTTGGAGGAAGGAGGGGAGGGTCAAGAAGATCTCTTCGAGGCTAGTAAGGTAGTACTGAGAGGGGAAGAAGAGATGGACCTGTTTAGATGGCAAGCTCGACTTCTTGAAGGGGAGACCGAGAGGAGAACTTCTCATTTTCCATGGCGAGGGAGAGTTGGGTGGCCAGATATGGAGCTCGAGAGAGATGAGGGGATAAGGGAGGAGTGGTCTGAGATCCAGGAGGAGGGCTGGGGTGTTTGGAGGAGTTTTATCTCAATGGACTTGGTCCATTTAGGGCATGGTCAAGGAGGGTGCTCGGGGATAGGGCCGAAAGGGCGGTGCTGACAGGAGTGTGAGGCCCTAGGGTCGAGCAGAGAGGAGTAGGAGGTGTGTTGCAGCTGCCGTGCAAGATTTTTGACAACAAGGCATTGATATGGTTGTCTCTCTCTCACTCTCATACTCCAAACACTAGGGGACAAGGGAGAGGGGTGAGCTACAGGGAATAGTGATGAGTGCATATTTGCATCATGTTTTACATTATTATTTTGCATTGTAGATGTAGGATCTTGGTATTTTACGGCGCTCGCGTGCACATTTTATGTCCGTTTTCACCAGGATCAGGACAGATGATAGATCCAATGGATACAATTCTTGGAGCAGTTGTACCATGGAGAAAAGGAGTCAAAAACAACATAAATCGCTTATTTGGGAAATATTAATAATACCAGAAGAAAACCAGAAGCGAACAAGGGAGGCAGAGAGTCCAACGACCAACTATACGACCGGAGCAATTTTTCCGGCCACATAGCTCCGGCCGTATAGTTGGCGCCGCCTCCGCCTCGTCAAATAGTTTAACCCCGTGCAATTGGTTCGAGGAGACGACATACAGAACACCAAAAGATCGCAGAAACCTCACCTCCGGAAGGCATCTGGAGGGGGAAATCATCCACAAGGGATCCATCTTCGCCCTGCGCAGATCCGGGAGGCTAAGGCATCGATCTTCATCATCCACCATGTGGCGCCCTGCAAAACCACTACTAGAAAATCGCGTTGTTTTTGTGCATTGCATCATCATGACCGCATGCTCATGTCATCATGCCACCTTGCATTTGAGCATCATCATCACCATGCATCTGTTTGTCTGAAACTATTTTCGAAAACCTATTTTGTTTTTTCTAATTAAGCCCCGTCTTTATTCAAATACAAAACCCGGGTCTCCGGAATATTTTGTTTTGTCTACCAATGGTTTGCAAAAGCCTCGTTTTTAATAAATAAAATAGTTAAATTATTTTTGGGAGGCAGCCAGCCAGGCCCGAAAGCCCAGCCGGCCACCTCCAGATAAAATCCTACCTACCCCAGAACCACCCAAACCCTTTTCCTACCCAGCCCCCTCCACATCACCCCGCCCTATAGCGCCGGCGCCACATCACCAACCCCTCTCCCCTCTTCCTCCACCTCACTACCCAGCCGCCACCTGCTGGTCCACCTGGGCCAAGCCCACACCGACCCCGCCGCCTGTAGCCCTGCTGGCCCCACTTCTCTGCTTTTCTCCCACTCAACCGCCCACCTGCACGCACTCCCGCGCGGGCCCCACAACGACAACCTCGGGACCTCCGCCCGCGTCCAGCCCGCCCCGCTCGCTCTTCCCTCTCTCGTCTCTCTCCTCTCCCCCACCTACCCCGTCGCCAACCAGCGCCGCCTGGCCCTCTCCTCTCCTCCGGCCGTCCAGGCCCCTCGCCGGATCCCCATCGCCGCCCTCTGCTGGAGCCAGTCCCGCCACCATCCCCTCCTCGCCTTGCCACCTCACGTTGACCGAGCACCACGGCCACCTCGACCCCGACGGTCTCCCTGCACGCCTCGGCCGGGATCCCCCTCCCTGCCGCCGCCTCGCGAGGCCTCCTCGCCGTCCTCTCTCCCGCGAGCTCCCCAGCTGCCGCGTTGCCCCGACGGCACCTCTCCGTTCCGGCCCAGGTCGATCTCACCCGCCTCCCCACCGAGCACAGAACCGCCGCCGGCTCGGCCGCCCTTCCGCCTCGCCCTCTGCTGGGCCTCTCTCTGCCTCACCGTCGCAGACGCCCTGCATCCACCGCCTCGCCGCATCTGCGACCCCGCGCGACCCGCGTCGTGGTCCTTTCCCCGACTCCGACAGCAGGCTCCGGTCGCCGCGGTCTCCTGCCTCGCCGACCCCGCGCCTTCCCTCCTCTGCCTCCGCGTGCCGGCCGCCGCCTCCCTCAAGACCGGCCACGCCCTCCCCTCCATCGACCGAGCCCTCAGCCCCGTGAGGGTCCACCCGCGTCGTCTCTGTGCGCCTTCCCGTGCTCTGTCGCAACCTGCCGCCTCGCGTGAGATCAAGTCCGCCGCCACTAGACGTGGGCCCCGCCTCTGCCATCGGCCCTGCGCCCCCTCGCCGTGAGCGCGTGCCTCCGCCGTCATCCTCGCAACCGCCCCGACCCGCCGTCCTCGCCCCGCGACCCTACCTCTCCTCGGCTAGAGCCAGCCATGTTCCGTTGCTGCGAGGGCTAGTACTTGTACTCCCGCTCAAGATCTTCCGACAGACTACCTCGCTGTCTGTATGCGTGTATGTCTCTGCTTGCGTGCATGTGCTGAGAACGGATTGATCCACAACAGATCTCGTACTCCTTGTTCACACTAATATTTTGTGGCAACATCCTCTAGTTCCAAGTTTGTCCGCGAGGCCGTACGACGCCGAAAACCCGGGTCATCCGAAGACCGTACCGGTTCCAAGTCGAGATCGCCATCATCAAGGAAACCGGTACACCAAGACCTTCGTACATGGATGGCCACCGACAAGACCGGCTCAACACCGATGGGTTCGAGGGATGTACATGGTGCCACTAGAAGACCCCTTCACGCCAAGATCTCCGTCTCGGAACGACAAGGCCTCCTCGTGGGCAAGCGACCCGAGTCCGACACCGACAATCGAAACCGCCGAACCGACAAGTTTGCCTACACGGACACCGAGCGCCAAGATCTTATCCTCAGAACGCCTTGATCTCGTTCTCAGATCCGAAGACCCTGAACCCCTGTCGAACCCCGAACCCCCGGAACCCAAGATCTCCCGAACCCCGATGTGTGAACCCTTTTCAAGAGCCCCTATTTTATAAATGCTATATATAAAACTTGTTGCATATTAATTGTTCATGCATGCATACATGTCTGTGGTTTGGGGGCATTATGCCGATTCACCTCATAATTAGATATGGAGTCTATATGCGGGATATCTTTGTCTTATTTCGGACTCCATTTAAATTGGCGTAGCGAACCGATGCCCTGTTTCGCCTTGTTAATTCAACATTTAAAATTGCGGGGTAGATAAATAACTTGAACCTCTTAATTAATTGTCGGGACCCTAGTTCCGCTTAATACTGCCTAATTGCACCGCATCTGTGCCATGCCATACATCATATCATAAGCATGCCGGATCTTCTGCCATAGTATTAAATATTGCATCCGGTGTTTCTGCTAGTGTTTGCTTCTTCTCGGATTAGGCCGATGAGTGGATGCGAGTATCGACAAGTTCTTCGGATATGATCCGTCGGCAGTGTTTTCCCAGGAGAGCATCTCTTCCCCTTCTACCTATTTTGCATTTATAGTCTTTATTTCCTCATGTTGATCTATTGATATCCGTGTCGCGATGCTTTAGATTCCGTGCACCAGTTATATCCCGTGCAGCCTCTATATTGCCATGGACACCTCCTAATACCTGTTGTTTGGTAGAGAGATGGCCTTGTGAGTCGTAGTTGCTTGCTCAGGTGTGATCTCGTGTTGTCAAGTACCACAGTTATTGGAATGCTGGCAGATGCTTATTGGTGGAGATGTTTAGTGGTGGAGATGATCATGACTTTAAATCCAACTATTAAAATGCTAGATATAACTAATGCAGAGGCATCGGTGGGCAATAGATGTTATTTGGTTCTTCCACGCTCACTTGTGTCCCGTAGGACCCCGAGTACTTGATACCTGTTCCGTGATTTTTCGCACTATCCACATCCGGGAGGCCTTATGGACCCCCCTGAGCTAGAGCTTGATTCATTTCTATTTCTTGGGGCCACAAAGTAGTTTGGGGCTTTATTACTATCCTGTACTTATGCCATGCTTTACTGCTTTATTTACGATTGTGCGTGGAGCACTGCTATTTTGGATCGCTCACGTTTCGGTATCGACAAGCCCAGTCACACTTTCGGGTTCCCAGTCGTTTACAGCCGTCCACACAAACCCTGGGTCCGTTCCGGAGCCGGCCAACTTCGTTGCGGGTAGCTTAGTGGGGTGGCCCCCTGAAATATTTCTGAATCCTGTGATCGCTTTGTCGTGAAAGCCTCGTTGGGTTTTGAGTTGGTTTTTCCGAGGTTGATCGAGTGTGTGTTGCTATTTGTGCACCCCTGCAGGGTAAAACTTTCTGAAAGCCGTGTCCGCGGTTATGGACGACTTGGAGCACAGTATCTCGATCATAGACAAGCATAACTAAAGTAGTGCTATAAATTTGACTTAATATGTGACTAGTAAGCAGATGCAACTATAATGGAATGGATAATAAAAATGCCAACAACTGGTGGATCGGTGGTGATCTGTGTCATACTATACCTATCTAGTAAGTATGGCAACTCCAATGGAATGTGATCAAAGTGCCACCAACTGCTGGGTTTTTGGGGATTCCTCAGGACAATTATATCTGACTAGTAAATGCTTCCACTACAACGAAATGATTAATTAAAACTGCCCACTGCTTATGCTATCAGGATGACTCATCCTATCTATATCTGATTAGTAAGTGCTGCAACTATAACGGAATGAGTAAAATTGCCAACTGTGTGAGTTCCTCGGTCCGACTTCCTCGTTTGGTCTCGAGGGGGAAATACCAGGAGGGGTTTGTTTGGTGTTAGCTTCAGGTTGGATCCGAATAGGTCTTTCTTATCCCTCTCTGATAACCGCCAGTTGTTTCGAGTCTCTATAGGTTGTTTAGTGCCGCTGCGCTGCCGCTTCAGCCCACTATACCTATGTAGGCGAGAGCCGCCGAATTCTAGCCTCGCCATGTACTGGCCTCAGTACTGACGCTCCTCTTTTTCCTTTGCCCTTTGTCGGCACCCCTTTTGTTTTAGCAGGTTTGAGATCGACGTCGTTAGCAGGGTTACCCTTTCGGCTTGGCCTAGGCAGGGTTATGGACGCCATTGGTTATTCTTCAGGGCTCTTAGCCCCATTTGCATCTTGGCCGTAGTCGGACGCTCTATCGTTTCAAGGTGATTTGGATCGTTGTATATTATATCTGTATTCTTGACTCGTTGAGTTACTGTTGTATATATATCTGTTCTGCGGGTCCCATCGAGGACTGTTGTGTAATGTTATTACTTCATTTTCCACCCGCACGAAAGTGCCTCGTGGTTCTCCTTGAATCGTTTCTATGCGGGTTTGGCGGAAAGGGCTAAAACTTGCATAGGGCCGATTCGAGGGTGTTACACACCACTTCATCACCACCATCTCCATCCATACCATCTACATCTTGTCTAGATCTTGTTGTAATTCCCGTACTCATTGTGGATTTATACAAGTACTATTCATCTATGATTGTTACCATTACCATTTGCTGTGATGTTGATTGCCTCCATGTCTGATTAGATCATTAGTTCTTGGGGAGATGGAGAAACCCTAGTATGAGATTGAAATAAGATAAAGTCTATTATGATATTCATCGTTGTGACCATGTGTTAGATTTTCTACATCTTGATATTGAGAGAAGTCGACCTCTCAATATTTGCCTCTCGTGGGGACTCGATGGAGGAAACTACTTGTTGGTAGATGGAGGTGTGCTTGCACTTATAGTGACTATAAAGCTATTGGCACCCCTTACGTATCAACTTGGGAACCGAGGAAACTCACAAAACACTATGCATGCCATGGGATACGTCCTACGAGATTACGTTCTTTAATAGTGCAGTAATTCGATTGATGTCGATTGCTGACTGCTGTGTTTATGAGGATGATGTGACCAGCAGTTGCTGCCTATTTGTCCAATTACAGAGTTCCTCCCAAACATACATAATTGAGAATGTTCATGAAGATAATCTTTATCTTAGACCCTTATAATACTAGTGGTGTATCCGCTACTCCCTGAGAACGCTTTTCCCTAATGTAGTTTCAATCTCTCTTACATACGTGATACTTACTTTCTGTACTTAGTTATTTTAATTTAATTTATTATTGATCTTATACCCAAAACCCCCAAACACCTTTTTATAGAATACTTGCATTTTATCTTGTCACTTAGAACTTTATCTAGAATTTCTATTGTAATATTTATTTCAAGAGTTATTAAACTTCAGACTCCTGCTCCCTGTGGGATCGATATCTTTATTTCAAAACTAGCAACAAATGATTTGTGCACTTGCAGTCATCAAGCTATTTTCCGGCGCCGTTGCCGGGGAGCTAGCGCTATAGGTCTTTTAGTTTTTGCTTATTTATTTTTGTCTTGCTAAATTTTGTTTTGAGTTACAGGTTTCCACCAATATGATGGAGTTTGAGCATATGACTAGTGTTAACCCACTCAACCACTTTGGGACGCCCTATGATATTTATAAAAGAGACAACTCCAATGAGAAGACAAGGGGGTTTGAAATAAATCCTCTACTACTTAGTATTCTACATATGAAGCAATTTACTGGAGATGAAGAAGATCCTGATCCATATGAGCATATTGCATGTTTCAAAGATATATGTGGCACTTTTCTGTTGACAGGATATACCGCTGATGAGGTAAGGGTTAAACTTTTTAGTCAGACTTTGACAAGTACAACTCTCTCATGGTATAGATCTCTACCCCCTCAAGCCACTACTACCTGGGATAATCTAGCCTGTGAATTTCTATTAAAATATTATCCATTATCAAAATCTTTTGGAATCAGGCGTCTTATAGTGACTTGGAAGAATCGTTCTAATGAAGGACTGGTTAGAAATTATATTAGATTTAAAAATTTACTATGAATATGTCCTCATCATGATTTTCCTGAATGGTATTTACTACATATCTTTTATGGTGGTTTAATTGAACCTAATAAAATTGAACTAGACTCTTTCACGGAAGGAGCCTTTATGAATCTTCCTATACCTAAAGCTTGAGCTTTACTTAATAGAATTCGTTATCATAGAGTTTCATGGAATTTTGGTCTAGGAAGCGAAGGAGGCATAGAAATAGAGCATGATTGTATTCATGATTACAATAAAAAATTCCATGTTAAAGAATTATCTAAAGAACTTTATTTGGTTCAGATCTTGTTATGGAAGTTGTTAAAGTTTTTATAGAACATATCAAAGCTCCAAAGGAGGGTCCAGTCAAGTATGATCCACCACCCGAACCTAAAAGGAAAAAATAAGATAAAGCAACACTAGCCTCCGTAGAACCAATATATGAAATGCCTTTCCCTAACACTGCACAAAAGCATATTTTTGAATATGAACAGGTCAATGCAGTACAGGAGAAGAAGGAGGACGAAAGCATGCTAGAAGAAGTGGAACATCTGGAAGAAACGAAAGATGAAGAGGTAACCAAGGAAGGAATTATGGATATGTACACACATTATAACATAGTTGAACTTGATGAAGAGACTTCCATATTGGTTGAAGGTAAAACAAAGGTAAAAGATGTGGGTAAGCCTATTCTTCCCTGCATATTTAAATAAACCTCGCATTACGGTTTATGTGACCTTGGCACCAAAATTAATGATATATCTTATGACTTCTACTTAGAAATAAAAGAAGAAATAGAACCGGCTCCAATGATTGTGTTCTCCCATAGTGTGCACCACTAAGAAAGTTCTTCGGTATGAGGCAACGCCTTGATGATCGGGTGTCAGACATATATACATGTGCATATAGTAAGTGTAAGCCATGTTGCACAGCGAATCCACTAAGGTTAAGTTGGTGAGCCTAGCATGTGTAGACATGGCCTCGGAACACGGATGGTCGAAAGATCGAGCACGAGTCGCATGAATGATGTGACCGACGTTTAGCGTCCACCCTAGCACCCAAATTGATGGCCGTGACGATCGGGGGAGATGTGGGGTAAAGGGGTCGTGTTATCACTAGAACCCTTCATGGGATAGGTGTTTTTAGTGGAGTTATTATATTAACTCATATAATTATAAACTTAGTCTAAATTCCCTTTTGCAATTATAAATGTAGAAAATGGTTCTCCCTGATGCTACCTTCCCTGTTGATGATTGGCTAGATGGAGAGAAGCTCAGGCTAGACGGATCAAAAATTCCCTATGTGGGTTGCGCGTATCCACATTCTCCTTAGCGAGAATGACGTGGTCGACTATATACTCAACGAGATGGATTTGGAGCATCCCAGTATCTTAGAGACCTAGGAGCAGCGGGATCACCGTTGCTGTCGTCGTGTGATGGCCACATTCATGTCAGTGATGATGCGCCTCGGGATGGATGATGGGTTATGGCCGACTATGGGAAGTCTTAATCCCCGAACGGTTATGGCATAGCTTAGATCACATTTCGTGGAACAAGTGCACATATGGGAGCATGAGCTGATGGGAAATTTCCTCTCCATTAAGATGGATGAGAACTCTTCACTTGACGACCACTTGGAGCACATGCAAGATGCATACATGAGGCGTGCATACTTCCTAGATAGCTGGATGACGAGCTCTTTTGCAAATGGTGTTGTGCTACGGTCGCTACCACCAAGCTACCAAGCACTTGTCATGATTTTCATTATGAGAGGTGACACAGAAACACAGGATTTCCACGAGTTCATATCACATTTCAGGGATGTGATGGTTGAACCCATTGTCACAGAGGGCATCAATGACAAAGGTATATATTTCATATACAATTTTATAAATGTTATAATCTTGCAAACACATGTTGTAGTGCTAAATATATTTGATACTTGTTTTGTTTTGCTGAAAACAGGTCCTTCTACATGAGAGGTGCTTGCTGGAGAGGAGGTGATGTTGCGTGTTGATGGCGAGCATGATGATGATGGCCAATGACACTCTCCCTAGACGTTTATCATTTAGTTTATGTTTTGGATAGTTATTGTAATAGATGGATATGTGAACTTCTTTAGTGTGTCTCACACTTCGTGAGACAATTATTCATATGAGCTTGTAACAAACAGTTGTTCCACTTTAATGAATGATTTCTATTTGTGTTCATATCTTGTTCGATTATGTGTGAATTATCCTCGTTTTGAAACTAATTGATAATGCATGAACATTTGTAAAATATTGAAATGCCTTGAAATTACCCAACTTAATGATATATTGATTTTGAATGAAACCATTGTTTAAATTCAAATTTATATTGATAATATGTGAAAGACACTTGTATTGTTGTCACATATAAATCATGCCTAAGTTCGGCAAAATAACTTGAACACCGGGTATTACATGAATACAAAAGTGTTTATTGAATTGTTAAAAGAGAATACATATTTGATGTATTGAAGTTTAACAAAATGGTAATTATCATTATATGATTGTCTGAATTTTGTAAAAGGGTTTACTAAATAAAACATGGGCATGAAACTATTTGATATGATCAAATATGAAGGGTATAAAGATAAATGAGAATCTAGTTACTATGATTTGATCAATAGTAATAAAATTCAACTTTATAAGATTGGCATAAAGAAAATTGTGGAATGCAATGCATTTGAAATGTCAAAATGCAAAGCATCACAATATGATATTTGATATCAAAGTGGGTAAAAAGATGGCGCTGAATAAATCGTTGTAGTGTAGATGTAAAGACCATTAGTTAGAAATAGTTAGCACTTAATTAGAATATATAGTGAACCATATGAATTCGTGAGATCAGCACCATATCTTGAATGGATCATCGTGAAACTTTTGGGGTTATTCGATATAACCAAAACAATAGAGAGTAAGTCCTTGTAGAGTATTCATTGGAAACTTTGAATATGAAAATCATGGCTAGAACCAAAAGTAAAGCAAAAATATTTTTTCTTGGATTTTGGTGCATTCTCGAGAAAGTTTATATTTAGTGGTATTTCTCGATTATGAATCTTTTGGAAGATAGTGAAAAACACGATGAGGATTCAAAACCCTGCATCAAAGTGTTGAGAAGCGTAATGGAAAGTGTTCCTGAACGATTCTCTTCATAAAGGAATGAATCAATGATAATGATCATTGTGTTTTCCCAACTGGTTTTTTCACTACATGAAGTAGGATTCAAAATGTACCCCATATCCAATATGGATACATTTGTGTATCATTTGTCATGATTACCGAAATATGACTAATGAGGGGTTAACTCATCAATGCCCATCGTTGATGGACTTAGGTTCGAGGAAGTAGGGATCACTGGAGCATCGATCAACTAGCAAACAAGCACACAGTTGACACAAGGTTTACCCAGGTTCATTCCTCGTAGAGGACCCTACTTCTGCTTGTCTTCTCTTGGAAATATCGAGGACTCGAAAGTTATAGGGGCGCGCAGATGCAATCTAGCAATGGTGTGGAAACTAGGGTTGCGAATATCATCCTCGCTGCCCCCTCCCAACCTTTATATAGATAGGCTAGGTCTCGGGATAGTAGGCTGGGTCGGTTACATATTAGGGTTTTCCCTTTAAACTTATTTCTTGTACTTTGTCATGTTCTACAAGGAGTCGAAGTCTCCTAGGCCTCCCGAATCTCGACTAGGCCCTAGCAACGTCGTTGGTGTTGGGGATATGCTATATGGGTATCCTCATAGCATGTCACTAATCCGCCTAACCTAGGTGGCCCATAGTTGGTAGCAAGGTATATGGCCTGCTGGGTGGCCTAGTTAGATGGATCCTGAAGGGAGGCCCATGCCGGATAAAGGAAGGCTACACAGGAGTCACCGACATACTCAGAGTCTTGGAGTACAAGACACAAAAGACTAGTTCATGTAGGTGTAGGACTATTTACCTTGTCTAGCAAGGACCTTTCCCTATAAACCCTAGGTCTTGGCGCCTTTATAAGCCGCCCTGCGGGAGCCTTTAGGGTACAACTTCTCTGATTGCAGCGTACAACGCGCAACACCTCGCACAGCGAACCTATCTCTGTAACTCGACGTATTTCCATTATAGTGATTTATAGAAGGAGTAGAGTTACGCCACCGTTGTGGGACTTGAACCTGAGTAAGCTGTGTTACCTCGTACCCACCAACTCTCCGCCTTACCCCACATCTCTAAACACGCACTGTGAGGACCCCTCCATGGCGTACTCGTCGGCAATACGACGACAGTTGGCGCCCACCTTGGGGCAAGAGGCGCTTCGAGCTCTAAACCGGGCAAGGTCCAATCTCTTCGCGGGAATCGGCGACACCGTAGCCATCGGTCGTGTTCTCTTCTCCGGCAATGTCCCGATCGTCCCTCCAGATGAGTTCTAGGTGCCGGCAAAGACAAACCCCACGCGCTGCTTCGTCATCCCCTTCGGAGACATCCACATCTTCATCGACAAAACTGACTCGGGTCCTAGCTCCCAGGAAGTCGGAAACTTGTCAAGCCCCGCACGGACCGCCTTTGAGCAGGACACATTCGCGGAAGGATCTGGGCCATACCTCTCTTTGGAGTATGGTGGCTCGGATCAGGAAATTTCAAGGCCCACCCAAACCGCCCCTATGTAGGATATAAAGGTGGAAGGACCCCGCAAATCCTCTTGGCTACCCCGAGCGTTAGAGATGCGCAGGTCACACTTTGTCGGCATCGTCACCATCTTTGATCTGGCCATATGCATTTAAAGGGATAGAGAATCTCCCCGCGAATACCTTGCTAGATGGATGAGGGTGAGGGAAACCCTAGAGGGTGACCGCACCGACGAGCTCGTGTACCACTTTGTGGAAGGGCTCACGCCTGGAACACTCCTCCGGCATACCCTCCGAAGGAGGCAGGCCGCAGGCCCTCTCACCCTTGGTGAGATGGTTTCCATTGTCAATGAATACGCGAACGCCAATGAAGAGGCCAAGGCGGCGATCAGCATGGAAGCCATAGGAGGTAACAACAACAACATTCTGCCTCCATCACCCTCAACATCCGCCATCGCCAACACCAAGGCTAACTCCGACTCCGTCCTCGATGCGCTCTACACCGACATCAATATAGATGCCGGTGGCTAGGACATTAACTCGGAGGATTACGACGCTGTTATGAGGGAGATCGAGCAGGAGATCGAGAAGGAGGAGCACGCTGAGAAGACCAACACTTCCCACCAGGTGCTAGTTGCCATTGGGAGTGTGTTGGAAGAGGACGGACAGGAACGGGAACGTGAGAGTGCTCCGCCCATGCCAGCGTTCTCCAAGCAGCAGCAACTAAAAGGCCGCGCCTCCAATATGGCCCTCCTCCGGTTGCCCATGCCAAGGCAGCCCATGCCAAGGCTGCGCCTCCTCCGGTTGCCCGCAAGCCACCGGCGCAGGAACTTACCACGTCCCCCAATATGGCCCGACAATCGAATCAACCGCCAGTGCCACCGTCAACGTCAGCAGTTGGCAACCCACTAGCCACTCCGGCCGACAAAGCAATCTACGACACACTTCTCATCGAACCAATCACCGTCGCCCATATCCGGAGAGTTACAGAGCTTGATGAGAAGCGTGCGGAAATATTGGCGGAGGCCAAGTGCATCGCGGAGCAAGGCGCTAAGCTGGAGAAAGACATGGCTAAGGCGCAGCAATCCATCAAGGCGACAAGAGCTTTGGAGGCCGAATATAAGCAGTTGTTGTTGAAGCATGAGGCAAAGAAAGTACCAGCTCACATCGTCCAAGATCCCGGCGTTCGGCGAGGCTTGGGATTCGATGGGTCTAAGCCGACAAAGGCCACCCCTTACATAGATTCAAAGGGGAGGTAGGTTATGCCAACCCCCGCTCTCAACATCGCTGTCGTGAAGACCCTCCTGGAGCAGGACAGGTCGCTAGAAGCAGTTGCTCAGGTGTACGACCTCATCTCTAAGGCATGCAAGCAATAGGAAAAGGCCACCTCGCAGAGGCTTGATTCCAACCCGGAGTTGTGCCAGTCAACCCTGAACAGCCGCAGAAGGCCAAATTCTCCCCATGACGAAGGATCGCGCACAGGCACTACAGAGAAAAGACGGAGGGAGGCACGCAACAGGACTGACGCTATACCCATATCCTCCGACCATGGAGAAAAGGCTCGTCCCCACCACTCGCCACCACCACCACCATCTCGATGTCACGAGGAACCATCGCCGTGCCACCAAACAAGCATGCCACCTCCAAGGCGGTCTTAGCCTGGTATCATTAGACGCGACTAGGGCGAACAACCTCAGCATGCCGGAGAGCACAACGGTCATGACGGACACAGGAGCAGGTCCCATAAGGAACCTCCACGTCCGACAAGCAGCCGTGATAGGCGTGAGGAGTCACAGGAGGGGCACAGCAAGAGAGCTAACCCACCGCCTCCACCACCGCCATTGCCACCTAGCAGCTATCATGGCAGAGGGCATGGTGGATCTCATAAATCGCGCCACAACTCCCCTCCCCATGACGGAAAAGGGAAGCAGCCAGAGCCATATGATGCACGATCATGGCTGGACAAGATCCAAGAAGCTCGGGAGCTCCCATACCTTGGGCCATGGTGTTTTGGACCAGTCATACGGGCCACAACCTACCCCAAGGGCCTCTAGAGACAAGACTATCAAGCCATACAATAACACTGCCAGACCAGCAACGTGGTTGCAGGACTACAACGAAGCGGTCCATATCGCAGGGGAAACCCCAATGTCGCCGTCAAGTATCTCCCACTCATGTTGACCGGCACCGCCCGGCAATGGATCGACGACTTGCCGAAGAAATCAATATGCAATTGGTTGGACATGCATGAAGCGTTTACCAAGAACTTCGAGGGTACGTACAAACGTCCCTGCACTGTTGGAGACCTACAGCGGTGTGTCCAAGAAAAGGATGAAACCTCCCGTGCCTACCTCTCTCGCTGGCTGGATATGAAAAATTCCTGTGCAGGGGGTGCATGAACAGACCGCTATGGCCTCCTTCATTGATGGACTAGAGAAGGGAACTTTGCTCCAGCATACGTTGAATCTTAGGCAAGACAACAATGACCTCAACCTCAACGCAATGATCGCCATGGCTAGCGAGTTCGCCGCTGCTGATCACGATGCGCGTGGATCATTATCGGCGATAGCAATCCCTACCCAGGCCAAGAAGAACAACAATAACAAGCAGAAGAATCTGCCCAAAGAGAAGCAAGTAGCCGACATGGTCGCCGCAACTTTCACTGGCAGAGGCAATGGCAGACAGCGTGGACGTGGTCGGGGAACTAGTAGTGCCCAGCAGAGGAGTGACACTACACCCTCAGCGCCCTGCATTCCCCAAACATATGAAGAGTACCGCGATATGCCGTGTTTCGTCCATCTCGACGCCAATGGCAAATCCACCCACACCAATCACCAGTGCAAGTTTGTCAATGATCTCAAGGAGGACCCTGAGTCCGGCTACAAGCAAAGTCGGAAGAACAGACCCCGCGGAAAGGGAAAAGGGAAGAAGAAGAAGGAAGAACCCAAGGAATCAAGTGATGTGGATGAGGACATGGACCCAAAATCTTCCGACAAGGGAGAGGATAAAGGGGAGAATCCCTTCGAAAAGAAGGCTCCATGTTACCACACTTTCCTTGGTACCCCAACCATCCGGGCCCAGAAAACCTCTCTGAGGATACTGATGGCTACCCACCCTCCAGTTTCCCAGTATGTCAGGTGGTCGGAAGTTCCAATTACTTGGGACAGGAAGGATCATCCAGAACTTATCCCAACAGAGAACCAGTATGCCATGGTCATCAACCCTTTGATTGACGACACAGAGTTCACCAAGTGCCTCGCGGACAGTGGAAGAAGCATCAACATCATGTACCTGGATACACTGCATAAGATGAACTTGATGGAGACCCAGCTAAGGAAGAGCAACACTGTGTTCCATGGGGTTGTCCCTGGCCAACAAGCAAATTCTGTCGTGGTGGTGTCACGGCAGATGCCATGGATAGGCTAAAGGTGGGGACTAATAGCACTAGGGGAATCCAGGGAGGGATAGTGAGGTGATTCCTCACACAGAAGTTTTGTGTTCGATTCACTTCACAGATTACAAGTGCTCCTCGAGCTGTATTGGAGAGAGGAGGAAGAAGGTACTCTCTTACTCTTCCCGCTAGCTAGCCCTCAGGAACCAAGTCACAACTAGTCTATCGAGATCAATACAGAAAGCTCTATCCAAATGAGACCAACCCCTTCTACAGAGGCCCTAGCCCCCCTTATATAGGAGTGGCTAGGTCTCCACTTAGGGCATACGTGGAGGCATATTCCTCCTCCCAAAGTAGTAAGCCGACCGGGTTGCTTTTCCCCCGCGTCATCCATGCAGAGGCTATGTGAGCCTCTGCGGCGCCTGTGTCAGTCGACATCGGTGTCGTCACCTTTGTCGGCCACGCCTCGGTGGTCCTTCCCCTGTGCGCTTTGCTCATGTTTTGCGTACCGGGGCTACTTTTGACCAGCGAGATTCCTTCCTTCTCCTAGAAGCATGCTATGACCCGAATCGTAGTTGATCCGGTTACACCAGTTCCTGCATACAAGTTAGATTCATCTATCCGGCTTACGGCTTAAGTTGGATGAGACTCCGTTAGGTGGACACCCCCTGGTCTGGGTTACCCCGAGATTCGGCCTGCCTTGATGTAACTCGGACAACATTCGCTTTGACCTTGCCGTACCTTGGCTAACTCGGCCTTTATACCCCAGCGTGACCCTACCCGGGGGTATCCCCCAACATTAGTCCCTGAAGCTGGTGCTGTCTTAGTTGCCTTAGCCGCTAAGGCCACAGCAGGTCCAATCTCTCCGAGCTTTGTGTTCCTTCTCCGAGTAACCTCTTATCTCGGATCTCATGGGTTTACTTTCCCTTGGCACATTTTAAGTTTTCACTTGCTGGCCGGGTTACCATAATCTCATCCGGGTTATCTTTCCTTCTCTCGTATGCTTTCCCACGTGGAGGCTAATCATTAGGCTGCCTCATTTTAAGGGCCAGCCACAGTAACCGCTGCAGTAATTGTCAGTTATCACTGTGGCGCACGTCACGTCTGGCCTGCCTCCTCGTTAACCGCATCAATGTGTCACGTCATGGGAATTGCTACACCCTGTGGTCTTCCGTGTGGCTCTTCGCTGATTGGCCCATCTGGTTCATACACGGCCACACCGTGTGGCATATCTGCATAGCATGATCCCACTTCCTCCTCGATGGAGCAGTTAAATAGGGGAGGGGTGCGCCCCTGGGTCTTTTCCCCCTTCCGCACCCCTCCGCCTCTGGTTCTTCTTCTTCATCTTCTCCCATGACAGCGCCGCCGCCACCGCGTCCGAGTAGCAGCACCACCGCCGCACTGCTTCCACATGCATTTGCGTCGCAGTCACCGCTGCGCTGCTCCTCCGCCTTAGGTCGCTGTCAATCTAGGTCGCTGCCCCCACCGCCGCTAGCGACAATGAGGGCAACGAACTTGAGATGACAGAAGAGGAGCTTGTCGTCGCCGAGCAGGATATGGAGGAGGACGCTGTGACGGCGGACCGTGGTGCGTGGGCTGGATCCTGGGTCTGCCAGGATGACCTGGACTGGCTCTACCGCACTAGACGCATCCTCTCCGGAGTCACTACATGCCTCGCTTTTGCCGAACTCGCCCCCTCACCCAATCCGGGTGAGTTTGTGGTGTTCTTGTCACACTTCCAGCGAGGGTTCGGTTTGCCAGTTAGCGATTTTTTCATGATTGGTTGAACACCTACGAACTCCAGCCGCACCACCTTCCTGCCAATGCTATCACATCTCTCTTTGCTTTCGCCTCCACGATCAAAGGCTATGCCGGATTATGAACCACAAAGGAGCTATGGATATGGTTCTTTGGCCTTCGTCGTAATGTTATTCCGAATGTTGATCTAGAGCCGAAGGACAAACAACTTACATAGTTCGGCGCTGCGTCCATTTCACCTCGGAGGCTCTCCGTCTTCCCCCGGGTTACCAGGCTGGATTCCTGCAAAGGATGGGCCTGAACCTTCTTTTATGTTCGGAACAACGACACTAAAGACTTGATCCGGCTTCGCCCCTATGATCCGGGTCCTCCTAACCCAGAGTTGTGGGACATTGTCCCCAAGAAACCCACATTATTGGCCAACCAGGTCAACAAAAGGTTCGTGGAGCTGAAGGAGCTCGGGTTGCACAACGAGGAAGCCATGATCACATTCGTCTGCAACCGGATCTCCCCTCTCCAGAAACACACTCATAAAGTGTGCCACATGAGCTGGGGCCGCGACCCCAACCGGACCTCATCTTTCGAGCTTAGCAACATAGAAATCTATCGCCGGGTCAAGGCCCTCTTCACCACCCACAAGGACTTCTCCTCTTAGTGGATGTGGGGAATTGAGCACTATTGCCGGGATAAGCTTCCTCCCGTGGTAAGCTTCGTGCCACAAACTTTCTCTGAATTAAATCTTATGTCGGTTGCTATTGTATTTTTAACTCGGTTGTCTTTTTTCTCCCTTAGCAATTCCTTCAGCAAACTATCGAGGAAGGCACCGATCCCACCCTCAAATGTGCGCCTGACCAGGATAACTCGGACGAGGAAGAACCGGACCAGGAGATGTTCCTCCCATTGGCCGACGCGACCAAGCGACCCACCGGTAAACTCTCTTCTATTAGAGATTGGCCCGACGATGAAGATGACTCGGATGTTGAGGTGATGGAAGCATTTGACGCTGTCCCCTTTTCTTATGCTTTTCCGGCATCAGCTAACCCCGGTGGGCAGATCCATGAGGACCCTCCCCTTGCCGTGGGTGATCCTGTTCTGGTTGGGCCGAAGAAGAAAAGGGAAGCCGCATCCACTTCATCCTCTAGACCTTCTCAGCCAGCCAAAAGGCGAAAGAAGTCCGGGGATAAGACTGCCTCCAAGCCTACAACCAAGGCCCCAGCACAAAGGGCTCAGAAGCCCAAGGAGCCGCTGACCTCGGATGCGTAAGCCTCTTTTTCCCTTTGCCATTTACTTGTTTTTGCATCGTTATAGTTTCTCATCTAACACTGTTGGATTCGGCAGGGCCGTGGTGGACGTCCCCCAGAGTGGATCTAGCATCGCTTCGCCGCTTCGACTTAGCCCCTCTCCCCCTCGTGGCGATGATTCACGCCCGCTGAGCCCTATTCTGGAGGGTTTAGCGGCTGCTCTGGGTTCCAGCCCACCTCGGCAAGAGGGGAGCAACCTCGGAGCGGGGGAGACTGGCCCAGCCGAGGCAACGACATCCACCACTTCGGCTCCGCCGCAACCAGCTACCACCGAGTCTACTTCAGTACCTCCTCCAAAGAAGAAAACAGAACCAGCACCAGCACCAACTCCAGCGCCAGTAGCCAAAGCAGCAATGCCAAGCCCCTCTGCCTCGTCCGAGTCTTCTCAGTCTCGGCGAGAAAGTACCCAGGCAGCTCCCAAGGGTAAATCTGCTGCAACCACTTCCTCCTCTCAGTAGCCCAAAGGCAAAAAGGCCCCTGACGCCACCAGGGCAGCGTCCATCGTGGCTGGACAGCACACTCTCGCGTCCATGCTTTCCAAGAAACCTCCAACACCGAAGGACGCCCCTGCCGAACCAGCTAATGCGCAGCAACTTGTTCTGCACACCAGCCCGGCCCTTGCTCAGGTTGAGAGGCGGGAAGCACATGCCAAGGGCTTGGTGGCGCCCCACATGATCAGTGGTGAACGATATCCTCCGACCTTGATCGAGTTTATGAACAACTGGAACAAGGCGGAGTTCGTCTACAACGACGATCTCCCGGAGAAGTTCGGTCCAGCCGAGTTTTCCGCTCAAATGAACACAACCTCTAAGGCAATTAACCTCGCGGGTCGGATGATGGAGGTACGTTACTTCCCCTTTGCCTTAGCATGTTGTATGTATTAGTGATATAACCATTAGTCCACGAGCCTCCAGGGGAGTAACTTCTTACTCGGCCGGATGCTCCTTAGAAAACTAACGTAGCTCCTTGACAATTTCAAATATGCACACACCTAGAGCCGGGTTAAGTTCCACTTGGCCCGGATCTTGTACACTTCGAATATGCACACACCTAGAGCCGGGTTAAGTTCCACTTGGCCCGGATCTTATACACTTTGAACATGCACACACCTAGAGCCGGGTTAAGTTCCACTTGGCCCGGATCTTATACACTTCGAATATGCACACACCTAGAGTCGGGTTAAGTTCCACTTGGCCCGGATCTTGTACACTTCAAATATGCACACACCTAGAGCCGGGTTAAGTTCCACTTGGCCCGGATCTTGTACACTTCGAATATGCACACACCTAGAGCCGGGTTAAGTTCCACTTGGCCCGGATTTTGTACACTTCGAATATGCACGCACCTAGAGCCGGGTTAAGTTCCACTTGGCCCGGATCTTGTACACTTCGAATATGCACAAGGCTAAAGCTATATTTTTGTACTCTTTTCAGGTGACCACCAACCACCGGAGCGCTGAGTTTTAGTGTCTCCTGGACACTCACAAAATGCTGCTCGCAAAGCATAATGCACATCTCGCTGAGCACGAGAAAAGGGGTAAGTTCTCTTCTTCACATTTTTCTGTTTTCTTTTATCTTTTTCTGCTGAACTAATCCATCATTCGGTTTTCTCAGCTAGGGTGGAGGCTGAGAACAAGCTTATGAGGAAGAATCTGGATCAGATTAAGGGTAAGTTACTTTTGTCCGACCTTGCTATGCTTTCCATCTCCCTTCTTCCTTGGCTCGGCAAACATTCATACCTCGGCTTTGCCGGGTTAACAAACTATTTTAGTATCGCTGGAAGATAGTGTGCCCGTGCCTGATATGATGCTACATTTTGTCGAACAAGCAGGACAACATCAGGCCGAGCTCAAAAAGAAAGACGATGAGCTTGCCCTCCTCCGAACCAAGGATGACGAGATTGCCAAGCTAAAGGCAGAAATGAAGAAGGTGAAAGCACAACACCAATCCGAGCTTGAAAAGGCTGGCCAGGACTATACTGAAGAGCACGAGCGCCTCAATCTCCAAATTGCCAAGGACCGAGAACTTCTCCAGGAGGCCGACGTCAAGCTTGAGTCGGCGAACGCTGAACTTGTGCAGCTCCACAAAAGACGTGATGACTGTACCAAGGAATTGAGCCGGATCCGCAGCCATATTTTACGTAAGTTCCTTTCCCTTATACGTCATATTTCTCCGGGTTACTTCACATGTCTCTTCTTTACTTGCTTCTCTTATCTTGTTTTTAGGCAAATTTCCAGAGGGCACTGCCATTGCAAGCGCCGCTGTTGCTAATTTCCGCCGAGATAGGGGTACTCTTGTTGCTCTTGATGGTGAAGACATTCCCTATGACATGGAGGACCTGTTGGTCAGCCTATCATCTCACTTGGAAATCATCAAGCACTATGGAAAGGATCTCCTTGATGTTGCAGTCAGAATTTTCAACACGGTTTGGCCTGTAGAAGACACTCCGGAGAGAACCGCAATTCTCGCTGAAAAGCTGATGGAAATCGAGACCCAGCTCGACCTTTGGAGGGAGTCCGCTGGACGCCTTGTACCGAGACCGTTCTTCACCACATACTCACGTGGTACGAGAAGATCGACCTCAACCTCCTGACGTGCCTGCGCACCGGATCCAAATGGACCAATGACCCGGAGTGGGTAGCTCGGCGCCAGGCTTGCACCCATAGCCTCATTGAATACGCTCCCATTCATGAATGGACTGAGGGTTCGAGCTTCCTAGAAGCCGCTGGTGACGAAAATGCTGAGAATGTTGAAGATGGCTCGGATGAGGATGAAGAGGGCGATGCCCGGGATATCGAAGACGGCGAAAATGACGCCGAACTCCTCCTCCTGCTGCTCCTTAAGTGAAAACACTTTAAAATTTATCAGATCCCCGGTATGCCGGGTGGAATTGTATCCAGTACACATGTGATATTTTGCTACTAAGTTTTTATGCTGGATTAACTTGGGCGTAGTCCCCGAGTTTCATTTTCTTGTTCATCCAATCTTCTGGCTCGGTTCGTGTCTACCTTGATTCGGTTTTACGACTTACGAATCCAAGCTTCAAAAATTGTCTTAACAATACTTGGAAACTTTAGGCTTAGCTCAAAATAATTCAGCATAATAATTTGAAAGTAAATACAAGGTTAGTCCGTGAAACAAACGTCGGCTCGATTAAGTTCTTTTCCTTAGTCGTTTTTCATGTGCTACGCAATTCCAAACTTGTTCTCTTGCTTGCCATGAAGCCAATTCTTGTTGGACAGCAGCAAGTCGAAGAGTTGGGTTTTTGGTGCTCACACACTACTAATCCGAGTTAAGTAGAACAACTTACTCCAGCTGACGTACAAATAATACAAGATAACAAATATTACTAAGGCAGTCCCCGAGTTACTGCTCGAGGTGCCAACATTTCATTTATAAGCTCATTGCCGGCATACATACCGACATATGAGAAGACTCGGATACATACACTTCTCTGCTAAGTGTAGAAAGGACGAAGTAGAGCTACATTCCATGGACGCTTAGATTCCTCGCCGGACCTGTCCGCCTTGTTCTTTTCCTATGGCTTTGCATCGATAAGATAATAAGAATCATTCCATAATGCTTTGCTCACAATGAATGACCCTTCCCATGGGGGGGATAACTTATGCATGCCAGCAGTACGTTGTACCAACCGGAGCACCAGATCGCCTTCCCGGAAGACTCGGGGGCTTACTTTCCGGCTATGATAGCGTCGGAGATTTTGCTGATATATGGCAGATTTGGACAATGCCAATTCTCTCGCTTCTTCCAGCAGATCAACATCATTTTGCCGGGCTTCTTGCACTTCGGCTTTTGTGTATTGGGTGACCCTAGGCGAATCATGCTCTATGTTGGCTGGTAATACAGCTTCTGCCCCATATACCAGAAAAAATGGCGTATAACCTGTTGATCGATTCGGAGTTGTTCTTAAACTCCACAGTACCGCTAGTAGTTCTTCTATCCAGCACCCCGCTGATCTTTGTAGCGGCTCAATGAGCCGAGGTTTTATCCCGGATAATACTAATCCTTTGGATCTTTCCACTTGTCCGTTCGATGCGGGATGAGCTACCGAGGCAACGTCCAGCCAGATCTTCTTATCCCGGCAGAATCGCGCAAATGCTCCTTCAGCAAAATTTTTGCCATTATCAGTTATGATACTGTGAGGATAACCGTATCTCAAGATGATGTCTTTGAGAAATGTCACGGCCGTAGCTCCATCACACTTTCTTATTGGCTTCACTTCAATCCATTTTGTAAACTTATCCACCATGACCAAAATGTGAGTCATATCCCCCCTTGCTGGTTTGAACGGGCCAACCATATCCAAACACCATACGGCAAATGGCCATGTGATTGGTATGGTCTTGAGTTCTGACATAGGCATATGTGTCTTAGTAGCATACCTCTGACAACCATTGCATTTTCTCACCAGATCTTCTGCTTGTTCTAAGGCACTTGGCCAATAGAATCCATGTTGGAAAGCTTTTGCCACCAAGGCTCGGGACGAGGCATGATGCCCGCACTCCCCTTGATGTATATCTCAGAGGATGTCTAGCCCTTCTTCCGGGTCAACGCATCGCTGGAGGACATTGGTCACACTCCTTTTGTATAGCTCGGAATTGATGATTGTGTATGCCTTTGCTCTCCTCTGAGTTTGCCTGGATAGCACCTCCTCAGTGGGTAACGTTCCATCTTTCAGGAATTGAAATATAGGCAGTGCCAAGCTGGTATTGCTCGCACAAGGAACACATCCTCATCAACTTCCATATGATCCACCGGCATAACTTCAACCGGATCATGCTGAGCAGTCCCCGGGTCCTGCGAGGCAGTCCCCGGGTTCGCTGAGGCAGTCCCCGGGTTTGCTGAGACAGTCCCCGGTTTTTGCGCACCACCTCCCATGTCAACGTCCATGGGCACAACTCCGTATTCTGTATCCTCCGGGACATAGATTGAGTCGGTTTCTGGGGACGGTCTGGTAGATGGTTTTCTGAGGTGCTCTAATGCTACACCCGGTGGAATTGCTTGTCGGGTTGATCTGAGCTTCGACAACATGTCGGCAGCCTTATTTTCCACCCGGGGTACATGGCAAAATTCACATCCCTCAAAATAACCAGATATTTTCTGCACATGGAATCTATATAATGCCATGTTTGGATCAAGAGCGTCCCACAGCCCCGACACTTGCTGAACTACCAAATCCGATTCACCAAAGCATTGGATCTGATGTATCCCAATTTCTTTTGCCACTTTGAGCCCATGCACAAGTGCTTCGTATTCAGCGACATTGTTTGATGCCGCGAAATGGATCTGCAACACATATTTCAGTTGGTCCTTCTTTGGCGAGGTAAGCACCACTCCGGCGCCTAACCCGGTTTTTGTTTTTGACCTGTCAAAGTGCATCCTCCAGTAGTTCGGATCTGGTAGCGGTGGTTCGTATTGCACCTCGGCCCAGTCCACAAAAAAGTCGGCCACAGCCTGAGACTTGATTGCTTCTCTTCTATCATATTGTGGTTCATAGGGAGCTAGTTTAATTGCCCATTTTGCAATCCTACCACTTGCATCTTTGTTACTCATTATCTCGGATATGGGAGCTTCACATAGTACTTTGATGGGATGCTCCTCAAAGTAATGCTTCAACTTCTTAGCTGCCATATAGACACTATAGGCCACCTTTTGATAGTGCGGATAATTCTGCTTTGAGGCAGATAATACCTCGCTCAGATAATACACTACACTGGCCTTTGCACCGACTTACCCTCTTTGTATCTCTCTACCACAATCACTACATTTACAACTCGGTTGGTTGCGGCTATGTAGAGCAACATCGGCTCCTTTGATAGTGGAGAGGCTAACACTGGTGTGGTGTCTAACATCTTCTTTAAGTGGGCAAAGGCTTCATTGGCCTGCAGCGTCCAAACGAACTTATCCGACTTTTTCATGAGTTGGTAGAGAGGCAATGCCTTTTCTCCCAACCGACATACAAACCGAATTAACGATGCCAGGCAACCAGTGAACTTCTGGACATCGTTAAGACACTTTGGCAGTTCCATTCGCTCAATGGCCCGGATCTTAGTTGGGTTAACTTCGATACCTCGGCTGGATACAAGAAATCCGAGTAATTTTCCAGCCAGGACACCAAAGGTACATTTTTCCGGGTTAAGCTTCATCCAGAACCTTCTTAAGTTTGTGAATGTCTGCCTGATATCGTCAAGGAGCGTTTTGCTTTCCTTGGTCTTGATAACCACATCATCCACATACACTTGTACATTTTGACCTATTTGGTCGTGCAAACATTTCTACATACATCTTTGGTACGTTTCCCCTGCATTACGTAAACCAAACGGCATGGTGCGATAGCAATAAGCCCCATACGGGGTGATAAATGCGGTCTTTATTTGATCATCCGGATTCAGAGGTATTAGGTGGAAACCAAAATATGCATCAATGAATGACAACAGTTCACATCCAGCAGTCGAGTCTATGACTTGATCTATCCTTGGCAGTGGAAATGGATCTTTTGGACACGCCTTGTTCAGGTTCGTGTAATCGATACACATACGCCAAACCACTGCCACGTTCGGATCATCTTTCTTCTTCTCCACCAGCACCGGATTAGATAGCCAATCTGGGTAAAGTACTTCCATGATAAATCCTACTGCTAGTAACCGAGCTATTTCATCTCCAATGACCTTTCTCCTATCTTCGGCGAAGCGGCAGAGAGGTTACTTCACCGGCCTTGCTCCGGGTCTCACGTTCAAAGAGTGCTCGGCTAACTCCCTCGGAACACCTTGCAAGTCCTGTGTGGACCAAGCAAAAATATCCCGATTCTCACGGAGGAAGTTGACGAGCTCGCTTTCCTATTTATCATTCAACCCGGCACCAATTGTTACGGTGCGCTCCGGGAGCATATCATCAACATGCACTTTCTTGGTATCCTTTGTGGCTTGGAACGAGACGCTACCATGCGTATTACTCAACGTCGGCATATATTGCTACGCGGACTGAGCCAACGCTGCCACCTCATGGATTTTTCTTTTTTCTTGTGCAATAATGAGTGACTCGGCTAGGTTAGACCCGGCTGAGGCACATTCAATGGAACGTCGGAATTCCCCAGCAATGGTAATCACTCCATTTGGCCCGGGCAACTTCATCTTCAAGTAACTGATGTGACAGCTCGCCATGAACTTGTTCAATGCTGGTCTTCTGAGTAACGCGTGATACGCACTTTCCAAGTTCACCACTTCAAAATCCAAATTCTCAGTTCGGCAATTATCTCTCGTGCTGAACAAAATGTCAACCCGGACCTTGCCTATTGGCTCACAAGAGATGCCTGGCACAATGCCATGGAAAGTTGTCGTTGTAGCTTGGAGCATGTTCTCCGAGATACCCAACTTGCACATTGTATCCGCATACATGATGTTAATGCTACTGCCATTGTCAATCAGTACCTTGGAGAACCTCAGATTGATGTTAGGCCCAATGAATGTTGGATCCAGCACTAGCGCATATGAACCAGGACTTGGCATAAGCTTGGGATGATCTTTCATGTTCCAGGTAATTTCCTGGCCCGACCAAGGCATATACCTCGTCACCGCTGGCATTACCATATTGACCTCCATATGTCGGCGCTGCAAGCTTTTCCTATCAGTTTCCTCAGTGGTAAACAAACAGCAACTCTGATGATGCTCCCTGTACTCATTCCTCCCCTCATTTCCGGTGTACCTCTGATCCGGCTGATCCGGGTATCCTGCATTCACCATTTCCAAATCTCCATTGTTATACCGGTCTTGCTCTCGTGGTGCACCTCTCTGTTGCATACCTCGGCCGGCACTTTGCTCTTGCCTTGGTATATTCCGCTGCTGCGGTTGTCCTGCCGAGTTGCGTTGTCTGGCATTGCCATTTACAGCGTTTCCTTGACCGGCATTGCCTTGGTCGCGGTTTCCTCGGCCAGCTTCACCTTGGCTCATGCTTCGTCGATCATCGTTTTTCTGTACCTCTTTCGCTTTTCCTGCCCTTGTCGGGTCATACGGAACAATCTGTTATTTTTCTTCTGGCCGAGGTTACTACCTCTTCTCTCCTAGGACCACCATGAGGAGACGATGCGGCTCCAGTGGATTTCTCCGGGTTACCCACCGCTGAGTGAACGATCTTGGAGGCCCCAGCTCTCTCCGGGTTAGCCCTGAGCAATTCCTTATTTTGCCTGTTCGCGATCCGAACCAACTCGTTGAACCTATCTTGCTGTCTCTGACGGGCTTCACCCGTTAGACCCTCTAACTCGGAGGAAGCTGCATCCGCTGCTCTGAGGTTTTTTGCCGGGGTACTATAGTTCGGCAGCCCCACGGACAAACAGTTCTCTGACTCCTCAATCCTAGTATCACCCTCTTTGTTCATTTCACTCATGAGATTTCTCCCCTTCACTTTTACAGCATCTACTTTATTTTCCTCTGCATACTCACGCAGCGTCATGTTCAACGACTGCTGAGCCGCAGCTATCTTTTTCGCTCCCTCTAGAATTTTTTGCCTAGTTTCCTCCAGCTCGGCCTGTGCCTGAGCCGGATCTACCACTGCTGCTACTGGGTTTGCCAAGCTATCCATAGCTTCTCTCAGTACATTCTCAGGCTTCTCTAGTGGAGGACCTCTACCTTTCCTCGGTGCCTTAGGTGTTACCTCCGGATCTAGTGCCGGATCCTTGCTTGTGCCCGCGCCTGGCGCAATCATCATCACCTCAGCACGGTCCGGGGAGCGAGTGATACGCGCCCCGTGAACCACGCTAAGGGGTGGCTCACTACCTCAACAATGTGCCACAGATGAACGCATGACACATCGACAGCAACGTAGACCTTGTACGCGCCGAGCTTGACGAAGAGGCTGTTGTGCGGAAGTGGGCGCGTGCCGAAGCAGCTAGCGTTGTCACTAACAAACTCCAGCGCTCCAAAGCGCTGAACGAGCCTGAAGACGATGCGTTCGCCGGTGCCGATGAGGTTTTCCGTCCGGATCTTGATCCCTGCTAGCACCGCTATCCCCACGGTGGGTGCCAACTATCGTGGTGGTGTCACGGCAGATGCCATGGAATCCAGGGAGGGATAGTGAGGTGATTCCTCACACAAAAGGTTTGTGTTCGATTCACTTCACAGATTACAAGTGCTCCTCGAGCTGTATTGGAGAGAGGAGGAAGAAGGTACTCTCTTAATCTCCCCGCTAGCTAGCCCTCAGGAACCAAGTCACAACTAGTCTATCGAGATCAATACAGAAAGCTCTATCCAAATGAGACCAACCCCTTCTACAGAGGACCTAGCCCCCCTTATATAGGAGTGGCTAGGTCTCCACTTAGGGCATACATGGAGGCATATTCTAGGGAATATGCCTCCTCCCAAAGTATTAAGCCGACCGGGTCGCTTTTCCCCCGCGTCATCCATGCAGAGGCTATGTGAGTCTCTGTGGCGCCTGCGGCAGCCGACATCGGTGTCGTCACCTTTGTCGGCCACGCCTCGGTGGTCCTTCCCCCAGCGCTTCATGCCATGCATCGGGCTACTTTTGACCAGCGAGATTCCTTCCTTCTCCTAGAAGCATGCTATGACCCGGATCATAGTTGATCCGGTTACACCTGTTCCTGCATACAAGTTAGATTCATCTATCCGGCTTACGGCTTAAGTCGGATGAGACTCCGTTAGGTGGACACCCCCTGGTCTGGGTTACCCCGAGATTCGGCCTACCTTAAGGTAACTCGGACAGCATTCGCTTTGACCTTGTCGTACCTCGGCTAACTCGGCCTTTATACCCCAGCGTGACCCTACCCGGGGGTATCCCCCCAACAAATTCCCTGGGGTGCATCACCCTTCCAGTCGCTTTTGGGGATGTAAACAATTACCGCCAAGAACGCATGACCTTTGAAGTGGTGCCTTTCAAGAGCGTGCACCACGTCATCTTCGGACGCGACATCTTCCACTCCTTCCTCGCAAGTCCATGCTTTGTCTACAACAAACTCAAGATTCCCGGACCAAATGGCGTCATCACCTTTGATGGAAGCTTCACCAAGGCACGGGAGTACGAGCTCAGCAAAGCCACCTTCGCCGAAGCAGTCCTCTATGGTGAGGAGTTCAAGGAGATCCAGGACCAGGTCGATGCCTCGGAGATGCCGGCTTCGAAGAAGCAGATCACTACTGCCGAACCCGCCTTCAAGGCCACCATCAAGACCAAGCAGGTGGAGCTTGTGAAGCGCGCTCATCGAGTTCCTCTGTGAGAATAGGGACATCTTTGCCTGGCAACCTGCCGACATGAAAGGTGTACCTAGGGAACTTATCGAGCACAACTTGAATATTGATCCTAATGGCAAACCGGTAAAACAACCTCTACGGCACTTTGGTGATGAAATACGAAGGGCTATAGGCAAAGAAATAGCTAGGTTACTTAAGGCTGGCTTTATTTGAGAAGTTATTCACACCCGATGGGTGGCAAATCCTGTACTTGTCCCCAAAAAGGGAACCAATGAATTAAGAATGTGTGTTGATTACACCGGCTTGAACAAAGCGTGTCTGAAGGATCCGTTTGCTTTGCCTCGCATTGACCAAGTCATTGACTCGACGGCTGGCTCAAAACTTTTGTGTTTTGTTGATGCTTATTCAGTATACCACTAGATCTGGATGCGAAAGTCGGACCAATTGGCCACTTTGTTTACCACACCCTACGACATGTATTGCTATGTCACGATGCCCTTTGGGTTGAAAAACGCTGGTGCTACGTACTAGCGGACGATGCAACGTTGCCTACATGACCAAATATGTCACAACATACACGATTACATGGATGACATCGCGGTAATGTCAAAGAAATCAAATGATCTGATCGCTGACTTGCAGGAAACCTTCGACAATCTCCGGAAATCCAACATGATGCTGAACCCAAAGAAGTGTGTCTTCAGGGTACCATCCGGCAAACTATTGGGTTTCATCGTTTCGCATCACGGAATCAAGGTGAACCTGGGGAAAATCAAGGCCATCCTCGACATCAAACGCCTGACATGCCTGAAGGGCATACAAAGGCTCACAAGTTGCGTTACAGCAGTAAGCCGGTTCATCATCCGACTTGGTGAGAAGGCTATGCCGCTCTACAAGTTGCTCAAGAAGGCGGAAAAATTCACATGGATGGATGAGGCTGAAGCAGCACTTCAGGAGTTGAAGAGAATACTCTCGTCCCCACCTATACTTGCAACACCGGTGCCAGGGGAGCCTATGTTGGTATGCATGGCGGCGACCAACCGAGTAATCAACATCGTCATCGTGGTGGAGCGCAAGGAACCAACAAACAAATATGGAGTTCAGCGACCCGTTTACTATGTGAGCAAGGTCTTGACAGAATCCAAGAAGCGTTACCCTCACTACCAGAAGATAGCTTATGGAGTTTTCCTTGCTTCGCGTAAGCTAAGGCATTATTTCCAGGAGCACCCCATCATAGTAGTGAGCAAAGCTCCACTGTCCGACATCATCAACAATAGAGACGCTACAGGGAGAGTGGCAAAGTGGGGCATTCAACTTGCCGCCTTCGACATCACCTACAAGCGACGCGACGCTATCAAATCACAAGCATTGGAGGATTTTCTTGCAGATTGGACAGAGCTGCCAGAAGACACTCCTATGCCAGAGCCGAAGTATTGGGTCATGCACTTTGACATATCCAAGTTACTCAATGGCTCGGGGGCTGGTGTATTACTGCAATCACCAACAGGAGATAAGTTTCAATATGTCATGCAGATCCACTTCAACGCTACAAATAACATGGCGGAGTACGAGTCCCTCATTCACGGACTTCGCGTAGCCAAGGATATTGGCATCAAGCGCATAGTTTGCTATGGAGATTCCGACTTTGTTGCCCAGCAAGTAACTGGCACCTGGAACACGCGGAACCCTATGATGGCAGAATATCGAGACGAAGTAGACGAAATAGCCAAGTGCTTCGACGGCTACGAAGTCAAGTATGTAAAGAGGGAGGATAATGAGGCGGCAGATCTGCTATCAAAGCATGGATCAGCTCGTCGACCAATTCCGCCAGGTGTTTTCCTAGAGCATTTACGAACTCCATCCGTGAAGGGAGTGGACACTGAAAACCTGGATAGAGTGGACTCATTTGTTAACACGGTAACTGTGACCTCTTCGGCTTGGACGAAGCCGTTCATGGATTATCTACAAGACAGAACTTTGCTCACCGACAAAGTCAAAAGCTGGAAAATAGTAGGCAGAGCAAAAGGTTACGTCATCATTGATGGCCAGCTATACAAAAGAAGTACCACATGAGTCATCCTACGGTGCGTCTCCCAGCAGCAAGGTATTGAAATCCTTAGAGAAATACATCTCGGAGATTGCGGGCATCACGCCGCTCCCCGATCATTGGTGGCCAAGGCCTTCTGACAAGGATTCTACTAGATAACTGCCAAGGCGAACGCCGACAAATTGGTACAAACATGCCTTGGGTGTCAGTTTTATGCAAGACAACCAAATGTTCCAGCTAAAGAATTGCGAACAATACCAATAACTTGGCCGTTCATAGTCTAGGGGCTGGACATGGTGGGACCTTTGCAGACAACACCCTGTGGATTCACACACTTGCTTGTAGTAGTGGATAAATTCACAAAATGGATTAAAGCTAAACCCATTAGAAAGCTTGATGGGGCAACAACCCTAAAGTTTGTCCGGGATCTAGTGGTGAGATTTGGTTTCCCAGATAGCATCATCACCGATAATGGCAGGAATTTATCTCTTAGAGAAGTTTAGGAGTACTATCATGAGAAAGGCATCCGCCTTGACCTAGCATCTGTGGCACATCCGTAGTCAAATGGACAAGTTGAAAGGGCCAATGGACTAATTATGCAAGGCAAGCCACGCTTAGAGGCACCGCTGCGTAGAGCAGCAGGAGCCTAAGCGGAGGAACTCCCATCTTTTTTGTGGAGTTTACGAACAACACCTAACAGATCTACTGGCTTGACTCCTTTCTTCATGGTTTATGGGGCAAAAGCAGTTCTTCCATCCGACATCCTCCACGATGCACCAAGAGTTTCCGCCTACAAGGAGGATTACGCTGAAGAATCTAGACGACTATCCGTGGACCTACTTAAAGAAGAGCACATGCTGGCATGCCAGAGATCTGCCGTCTACCAGCAGAAGCTACGCGGCTACACTAGTCGCCGTGTAAAGCATCACTCATTTAAAGAAGGGGATCTGGTGCTTAGCCTCAAGCAGGAAAAATCACATAAATTATCCCCGCCTTGGGAAGGACCGTTCGTCATAAGCAAAGCATTGCTCAATGGTTCCTATTACCTTGTCAATATTCGCGAGTTGAAAGATAGGCCAAAAATCGCAAACGCAAGCAACGTGACTTCGCTGATGATTACCCGGAGACAGATCGGCCATGGAACATAGCACAACTACGTCCCTTTTACACTTACCACATATATATTATGTAATATGTTTCTTATATGATCAATGAAACAAAGCATTTAGTTCACTCATATTCTCTGAGTCTTTTACCTCCTTTAGTTGTTCATTTTTGGATCATATAAACCCTTTATGCGCAAGGTTGCATTTGCCCTTGTGAAAATTCCGTCTACGGGTATTAGCTTAAGTTTTCTGGTCTACACGTTTTTTGAATTTTTATGTGGATTCCGGAGTAGTGACTTTTCGGCACTCAAAGCCGGCGATTTTGTTCTTAGGTTCAAGACGGTGCTATTAAGCATCATCACCTAAGAGCATAGTTCTTTGCTAAGAGTCTTCCGTCTCACGAAAGGTGAAGCATATGAACCAGAATAATGGATAAGCCAGCTCTTGCTTAAAAAATATATACACATGCTGGAAACAGATAAGTTGCAGGAAGCTTGAATACAAGTTTTCCGCCTTAGACAAACATAAGTTTTTTCCGCATACATTCTGCAGAGACAAATTTAATAAAAATATTATTTTTATGGCTCTACTGCAGGGGACTTCGTGGTGGCATCATCAGGAGAACCAGGACGAGAGAGATCGTCAAACTCTAAAGGAGAAGGGCTAGACTCGGACGAAGTAACATCATCATCTAGGATCTCGGCAGGCATAAAGACATCCTCCTTAACCATCTTGGCAACTCTGGTGTCGAAGCCGACACGAGAATTCCAAATAGCATCTCTATCGATCCCTCGACCTTCCTCGTCTATCTTGGGAAAACCGGAGGTCACCAGGTCGATATCGGCATTGTCATAGTGCGCCTTGACCAAGGACAGGGTCATCCTTGCACCAGCCCGGACACAAGAGGCTTTCTAGTCCTTGACTTTCTTGGGGGCTCGGCGCAGGATTTCCGTGAACTTGGTTGCTGAGTATGTCGCCTTGATATTTATACCCAGAGGTTGATATATCTCCTTGGCTTGGGCAATGGCGGTGCTGACGAAGTTGCCGGCAAGAATCATGCACTCCTTGGAACTTGGTGCACCCTCACCCAAGTTGGCTAGGCCAATGGGAGCTATAGTTTGCACAAAACACAAGTACCATGAGTACAAACAAGTAAAATGGTTGTCCAACTTACCGAAAAGACCAAGACGGAGAAAGGTTACCAAAGATGCTCGTTTCCGCTTGCATGCATGTCTCCGCCAAGACATCGTGTTCCTTCTAGACTGACTTGAACATCTCAAGGCTCCTAGCATTTTGCTCTTTGGCAGCTTGGTTCTGGTCTTTGAGATGTGCAATCTCATCCTTCAGGTGCTGCATCTCGACGTCCGTAGACTCTTGCATAACCTTCATCATTGCCTCATGGCCCTTGACGGCCTCGACCAGGTCCTTATTCAGAATCTTGTTTTCATCATCGAGCTCGTGGATATGGTTGGATTGCTCGACGATGCTCTTGGCCTTAGCAATGGCTTCTGTAAGACAGAAATCAAAAAGTGCTATCAGAAGACGGAAAAAATGACTCAATAGGAAAGCAAGGAGCTGTTGTAGGAAACAGACTCTGGCTATTTTTGATATGTTCCTTCAGGAATTTGGTTTTACCCTGTTCAAGGTCCATCTCGTTCCGAAGAGCAGCAAACCTCTCATTGGCGGATATCCTCCGTTTATTCTCATTCTGCACATGATATAAGCATGCTTAGCTTCTCTAGAGAATCTAGTCGGAACTATTCAAGTTTCAACTAAATGCTCGGGGGCTACAATACACGATTTTAAAGTAAGCTAGTTTCTCTAGAGCATCTAGTCGGAACTTTTCAATTTCAACTAAACGCTCGGGGGCTACACGGACAAGTTCTACGCTTAGTTCTCTGGAGCACTTAGGCTAATAACTATTGACTTATCCGCCTAATAGCTCGGGGGGCTATAGTGGGATATACTACACAAAGTAAAGCAAGTGAAGTTCAAAAAACTTACGATGGCAATGATCCTGATATTGTCGGCCAGATGAGCGTAAGAATCATGAGCCAAGGTCCGACCATTCTTATAGATTGCATTATCCTGCTTGATGAGATCACCTTGGCTCAACGTCGGAGGAGTCGCAGCCAATGGAGAGGTCGAAGCCGGAGGCATGGATGAAGCCCTAGCTGCCTCATGCACCTTCAAGGAAGTAGATGGCACGGAGGCTCCCGCCTCAATCATATCTTCCATGTCCACCTCTTGCACTTCCTTCCCCTTCTCGGTGGCATCCTTAGCCGAAGATTTAGCCACTTTATAAGAGGTGCTCTCCTGCGTTGCCTGGCTGCTGGGAGCAATGTTTGCCTTGACAGAGCCTGAGACATCAATGTTTGTATTGATATCTATCTCCATGGCAGAGGTGTCAGGGATGATGGGAGATGACGGCCCAGTGGGACCACCAGAGGGAATGGCAAAAGGAGTAGGGGGCGGTGGCAGGAGAGGGCTTGGCGGATGGACCCTTGGTCAACATGTCACGAATGTTTTTTGACCCTCTAACATCTTTGGAGGATCGCTTCAAACTAACACCTGCTTTCCTCCTGAAACGTACAAAGTATAAGTACAAGAGTTGAAAAAACGTATGGGCTGAAAAGCACAAGTCGGAGAATGAAAGTACTTACTCCACGGCAGGAGCCTTGGTGAGGGGAATGCCGGTGGACTTCTTCTTCTTCTCTGCCTCTAAGGTGGCAGTGGAACATTTGGAGACTCCACTCTCCGGTTTCTTTTTCTTGGCCTCGGCAGCAGCGTTGGAGGTGGAGCTCTTCCGCTTTCGTGCTGCTGGAGCTGGTTGATCCTTGGAGGCATTGTCATCGGACACCACCTGGATATCCTTCAGCTTAGGATCATAGACCTAGGAGGCCATTTAATCTGCCGCCAAGGTCACCAGCTGGGTTACGTGGAAATTTTAGACGGACAAACTTCAAGCCAGAAAAACCTTAGAGCATATAACGAGCAACAAAGGAAATAGAAGCTACCTCGTGGCACTTGCCGCAATCGAACATGTCGAAAGTGATCTTGAATCCATGCTTCTTGTCCTTCACTCTGAAGATGTCCTTTAGCCGAAGCTTGATGGAGTCAGTAGAGAAGTTATCCCGCGAAATTCGCATGGGATCCCTCCTGTCTTGGCTATATTTGCACATCAGTTGGGCACGGTGCTGCAGAGGCTGGATCTGCCTAACGTACCAGCACATGGCAAGATCCAAGCCCGTCAAACCTCAGTCTATGAGCCATTAGATCCGCCTTACAACACGATTGGCTTCATCGTCGGAAGGAAGAGAGGCTAGGGTCCGCCATGTGGGCACTTCGGTGGCAGCTCCATCGACGAAGTCGGGGTAGGTCTCAAGATGGTCTGGCAGAGGGACATATGGCCCGTAGAAATACATGCGCTGCCAGTTCTTGCAAGACTCATGCCCTATGATGTCGGGGAAGCGCCAGCTATGCCGGATCTTAAAGCTAATGGTTCCGCAGATCCGGGGTTCATCCTTGGACTCTACGGATTCTCTCTTGATGGTGAAGAAATATACAAATAGATCTAATCTAGGTTTGATTCCTAGATATCCTTCACACAGGGCTACAAAGTTTCTAAGGACTAGAATGCTGTTAGGAGAGAGGTTGTGGGGGAGTACCCGAAAGTACCGGAGGACATCCAAGAAGAAGTCGGAGACTAGCAGGCTAACACCGCGTACCAGCTGAGATTTGAGGTACACCTTCTCTCCGGCTTGGGGAGAAGAGACCACCTCACCGGCCGGCGCCGCCCGCTAGACGAACTTCTCAGCCGTAGGGAGATACCCCTCATCGACCAGCTCTTGGAGATCTTCGGCAGAGAGATCAGAACCTCTCCACACCCCTTATGGGAGTCGCTTTCTTCTTCAGCAGCTTCAGGCACTGCTCGTTCTTGGTCATCGCTGGAGGATTCTGTCATGGCAGAGACAGGGATGACCACCCCCTCCGGTGGAACAATCGCTCCTTGGGATGGCTCCGTTGTAGCCTCGAGAATCACCGACATGGAAGGAGCAGAGCTGCTGGAGGCCATTACGGTGAGGAGTGTGTGGAGGAAGAAAGGGCTCTGGTTAGGGTTTTCACAGGAGAGCTCGAACATTCGCGCGGCTGGAGAAAGACGAAGACTAGGAATCTAATGTGGGTAAAAAGAAACAAATTGACTGCGGTGGAAATATATAAGCCTCGCGTCAAGATTCGTGCAAAAGATCTAATGGATGGAACATTGCCGACATGGAAGTGAACGTGCGTGGTAATTTCACCACGTCCTCCGTCTTTTGCCGCTTCGCTGTTTCAGATTTCGCGTGCATGAAAATAGCTAATGATTAATTATTTTCTTCTGTGAGTTTCGAGGTAGCGTAGGTTGTAGCCTACGTCATCCTCCTAACAGTTGTAGTGAAGGGTCACGTCCGAAGATTCCAACGAAGATGTAGATCGCCCGACTCTAGAAACAAAGACTCAAGGAATCTCTGGCTACATTGCGAAGCCGGAGAGGATTGCAGGGTTCTTTGGGAGACCTTTTGAGATATTGCTTGACGGATTGCTAGCATCACTTAGACGAGATATTCAAAGATCAACGAGCAAGACGGCGCAAGATTTCAAAGTCCTTCGGGGGCTACTGTAGGGGATATGCTATATGGGTATCCTCATAGCATGTCACCAATCCACCTAACCCGGGTGGCCCATAGTTGGTAGCAAGGCCTATGGCCTGCTAGGCAGCCCTGTTAGACGGATCCTAAAGGGAGGCCCATGCCGGATAAAGGAAGGCTACGCAGGAGTCACCGACATACTCGGAGCCTTGGAGTACAAGACACTGAAGACTAGTTCGTGTAGGTGTAGGACTCTTTACCTTGTCCGGCAAGGACCTTTCCCTATAAACCCTAGGTCTTGGTGCCTTTATAAGCCGGCCTCCAGGAGCCTTTAGGGCACAACTTCTCTGATTGCAGCATACAACGCGCAACACCTCGCACAGCGAACCGATCTCTGTATCTTGGCGTATTGCCATTATAGTGATTTATAGCAGGAGTAGAGTTCCGCCACCATTGTGGGACTCGAACCTGGGTAAGCTGTGTTACCTCGTACCCGCCAACTCTCCGCCTTACCCCACGACAGTGGGATTCTTCTGAGCTAGGCCGTATATGAGTGTCCGGTTATATAGCAGATTCGAGTGGATACTATGAAGCCTTCGAGTATATAGCCGAACATGCTTTAGGGTGCTTTCGTTTATGTCATAGGGATTGTCGATATACATGCCTGATTCATCTGATGGATTAGGATCAGTTAACTGCCTTAGGGAAAAACAACGCAATATACTCAAACTCGAGCCCCCAGACTCGAATTTGGAAAAGTGCTAGCGTAATTCGACTCATGTCGTGGAGGTCTTACAAAATCTAATTCCAGTATATAAGTGTGAGCACTCGACGTGTTCGTCAAGGCTTATTTCATCGTACCTGCAGGCACGAATTATTTTTGGTAGAGTGCAGCAGGTGCATTGATAGGCCTTTTTTAGGTCTTACCTTCATGTTGTGAGCATGGCATCCAAATTTTTGTCATCACGGAGATGATTATGGTGGGCCAGGAGATGCAATCTCCTTGTAGGGAAAATATGAGGCAGAGTCGCCAATGTTTTCGAGTGTGGTTGTAGTCAACACATATTTAGTAAAAGAAAATCATAGAGTGAGCCGCTAGTGCTCCCTATGGGAGTAGCCCCGAGTGCCTATTCGAGTCATAGACTCGAGTGGGGACTTTGAGTGTTTTCGACTACTATCATGTTTTGCTTGTTTCAGCCGAATATGCTTTTAGTGCTCCCTATGGGAGTAGCCCTCGAGTCCATAATGGAATCGTTGATTCGAAGGAGGGGTTTTAGTGCAATCACCTTGTTGAAATGTTTCCGTGTCCATAAAGTTTTTGGGTGCATGGCTAGCGCTCCTATTTAGGAGTAGCCCCCGAGTGCTTAGTCGAGTCGTAGAGTCAAGTGAGGACTAGATTAGTCCAAAGATGCTCCTGCTGGAGTGGATGACGTCAGTGTTGATCATGAGATGACCTCATTTGCCCGCGTGAGCGGTTTTCACGGCACGTGGCGAAGGTGGGACCCTACTTCTAACTTGGATTTGACCAGGCTTGTGTAATCTTCGGTGTTAACTACGTCTCCTCGATTCTCGTGCGTAATGAGAAAAGTGTGACGACGGTTCAACGTTTTCATCGCCACGCATCCCCCTTGATTAGTGCCACACGTCTAGTTAATGTGCCTCTGGCCGTTGGATTTCATTTGTTCTGGGGTTAAGTAGGTGACATGGGTATACCCTATAGGTACTCGAGTTTGGTATATACGGCCTAGATACGACAGAAGCCCACGGTGTTGCTAAGGCCCAGTACAAAATTCGGGTGACTCACGGACTCTTCGATTGCTTGCGATACAAGAAGAAGCTTAAGATAGAAAGTTCAAAGGGTGAACCCTAATCTGTAACCGACTCGACCTGCTAGCCAAGACCTAGCCTATCTATATAAAGGCTAGGAGTGGGTGGCGAGGAGGATAATCACAACCCTAGTTTCCACAACTCTCGCAAGATTGCATCTGCGCCCCTATAATCTTCGATTCCTTCGTTAATTCCAAGAGCAGACAAGCAGGAGTAGGGATCTCTACAAGGCCTGAACCTGGGTAAATCTTGCGTCCCTGTGTGCTTGTTTGCTAGCCGATAGATGCCTCCAGCGCTCCCTCCTTCTGCAAAACCCAAGTTCATAACAATGGGCATTGATGAGTTAAACCCTTGTCAATTGGCGCCGTCTGTGGGAATTGGGAGTGCTGATGTCACGGCTTCTTCAGCCCTGTCAACCGTGATCTACAACTCTACAACAGCAGAGATTCACCAACTCTTCGGTGCATTCGACTTCACCGTCCACACGCCAGCCACTCGCCCGGCTTTCGAGTCCGTGGGCGATGGAATCAGTCTGGCGATTGGGAGCTTCTGCTTCTATGTTGGTCAACTGGGCACGCTTCGCATGCCTGACCAGCCAACGGCATCTGCGATTGCTCCAGCATCGTGGTTCCCACCACTAATCGACACCCTCAGCAAGCTCAACACCTCAGCAACAGCTGGGAGTACGGACATCGACAGCAGTCACGAATCCGATCTGGGTGACGTAGCCACAAAAGATGTAGCCTACGGCTCCGGATCTGAAAGTTGCGGGAGCAACAGCTTCCCTAACCACTTCATGTGCACCATCATCAACATGGGTGACACCAGCGTCAATCGCGAAAACACTGGCAATAGACCGCCCAACGGCAGTACGCCCAATGGTGGCATACCAGTCGCAAACGGCGGCCCCACCAATGGTGGTAATGGCATGCCTGTCAACAACGGGACAAGGGAAGAACCGACGGTCTCGATGAGTGAGAACACCGGCGAGCGCATGCTGATCAAACTCAAAAACAACGAGTGGGCCCGCTGTTGCTATCGTTGTATTGGGAATGGCAGTACCTAAGTAGGTTAGATAGAGGTGTGGGGACTAGCAGGGAAGTTATCGACGGCGTCCAAAGGCAGGATTGGATACTAGAAAGTGTAGCTAGACATAGGAAGTACCCAGGTTCAGAGCCCTCGTGATGAGCTAAAGCTCCTACTCGTGCCGATCGGACTATCAGTGGTATACGGGCTACAATCGCTCCTCGAGCTGTATTCTCTAGCTACTGCCTTAAATGCACTAAGACTAACCCTTTCTACTGAGGCCATGCCTCTCCTTATATAGGCGGAGAGGCAATGGTCTCACTAGCCAGTCCGGCTGGTGGGCCCCACAGGAGGGTCCCAACCGATTGGTCATCTACAGTACTTGGTACACTTACATCCCATCAGGGTACGAGCGGTATGGTCGTCGTGGGTACAATGAGCGCCGTGCAAGCCTATCGTCAGCATCTGGCCACTGTTCCCACGTCACCCCGCAATGTATTCGGTATGGCCGAGTAGTTACGAGTCTTGTCATCGTACCAGGGCGTACCGTGCACTGTGCTGCACATTGCTTTGTCCTCTTGATTGGTTCTGGCTACGCTGATGTAGCCGGTCTCGTGCCTTGCTGCTCCTTGCTGATCCGGTTACCGTGAGGTAGCCGGCTTGACTTGCTTCTGTCCGGCTACGCTCAGCCAACCGAACATGATCTGACTGCCTTGATTCTTGTCTGAGTGCGTGTAGATTTCGCCCTTAGGTGTAATGTGCGTGCGCTCCTTCTTCATTTTGAATTTTCTGCCTGGCTATGCTTGGTCGTTGTGCTACCCGTGACGTCAGTGCTGACGCCAGCCACGCACGCACGCGCCATCATCACTCTCCGGCGGGCAGCGTAACGTCCCGTCGCACGTCGCCTCGGGAACCGCCGTCTGCCTCTTCGGTTTCTGCTCCCGGATCGTCTACGCGTCTTGTGCCTGCGCAAAGGATCCTGCACTGTGCGGGGCACGAGGAGTGTCTGGGTGGGCGCCACGTGGCACTGCAGACGGTTCCGTTTCCGGGTCTTTAAAGAGGCGCCCGGGGGGAGCGGTTTGTACCTCCATTCTCTGCTTCCCCAATCTTCTCTATGCCCTTGCCTTCCTCGCGTCGCCTCGCTCGCTGCTGCTACTGTAGTCCGCCGCGCCGCCCTTTTAGCATCGTCGGAGGTACGGGCCACCGCCACTCCTCCACCATAACGCCTCCGAACGAACCGACGATGACAGCCGAACGTGGAGCCTAGTGTGGCTCCTCCGTGATGGAGGAGCATATCGAGAAGTACCGTGCGACCCGCGTGTTGCCGCCAGAGACGGAGGTGGAGGTGCGGCTCGCGCCGGTGGGAGAGCAGTCGGCGCACCCAGCGGAGGGGGAGCGGGTGATCTTCTTGTCGCATCTTGCTCGCGGCTTCGCACTGCTGGTGCATCCTTTCTTCCTCACTTTTCTTAGTTTCTTCGATCTCCGCCTCCACCACCTAGGCACCAACGCCATCGGGAAGCTGGTGCACTTCGTGGATTTCTGCGAGAGCTACCTGGGGATCTAGCCGGATCTCGGGCTATTCTACCAGCTCTTCCGAGTCCGGCCGCAGGTGCAGTTCACCAAGGGGCCGCTGGTGACGTGTGGCGACACCTCCATCTATTCGCGCATGCAGACCGGCTACGCCAAATTCTGGCTGCAGGACACGGTACGACTGTGGCAACAGTCGTACTTCTACGTCCGCAACCTCACCGCCAAGGACCAGATAAACCTGCCGGCTTTCCAGGACATGGAATGTAGACGACAGCAGTTGGATCTGAAGATGTACGGCAAGAAGACGGAGTCGGATGCGATGGTCCAGCGCATGCACGCCCTCGTCACCGCCGGTCTGACCCGCCTGGACATCACCCTCAGTTGGATGTCCAGGCTGATGATGCCGCTGCAGCAGCGGGCACACAAGTGTGCTTCTACTCTGGCCGGCTGGACCCGACCCGGCTGTCCCGCCGTGATCCCCGCTACCACAACCTAAAGAAGTGGGTATGGACCATCATGAAGGAGCGGCTGTCAGAAGGCTGGAAGTTCAGGCTGGTCCCTTATAGCAGCGACAACCGCGTGCCCCGGGTAGGCCTCGCCAGCCGGATAATCTCTTGTGTTTCTTGCTTTTTTTGTCGTCCGACTAATTTCTTTGCTTCTTTTCCCTAACAGATCTTCCCTTGCATCCTTCGGGAGGAGGGCGAGACCCCCTCCAAAACTTCACGCCCGACTTTCCTGAGCCACGCGCTCGTCGGTCCGGCGAGGAGTCTGATGGGGACGGCGACGTCTTCCCTAGCCGGAACGACGAGCCAGCTGCCGACCCCGACGCGGAGGTCGACGAAGAGGAGGATGCCGCACCGGCTCCCGAGCCGACTCGGCGCCATGCGACGGATGGCGATTCTAGTCGGTCCGGCGCCGGCGGGAGCGGCTCTAGCCGGTCTGGCGCAGGTGGGGGTGGCTCCAGCCGGTCCAGCGGAGGAGGGGGCGGGGCCAGCCGGCCCGCCGTGGAGGAGCCAACCCCCAAGAGGAGCCGGACCAGCAATCTTCCGCTGAGCCACCTCGGTCGCAAGAAGGGGCCGCCCCCGGTGGTGCAGGGGTAAGCTTTATTCTCTAAGTGCTTTTGCTTTCTTCTGCTCTTTGTGCTCTCCTGGTCTGTCTTTGGCTTACTTGGTTTTTGCTTCTTTTCTGCCTTCTGTTGCTCAGTATGTTGGTTTCCTTCGGCTCTGCGAGCCCGGTGTGGGCACCGACTAGCTCGCCGCCCCGCACGCCGGACACCGCGCCACCTGCATCTGCCTCTGCTCCTCCTCCTTCTTCCAGGGCTCCGCCTCCGCCACCGCCTCAAGCCAATCCGGCTGCCACAGCCGGAGCGGGGGACGCTCCACCAACCATGGTGGTGCAGCCGGAAACGGTTGTGACCACCTCACAAACTGGAGGTAGTTCCCCTACGGCGGCACGGAGGGCCGCCACTAGCAAGGAGCTCGTGGTTGTCGGTGACGACAACTCTGACGACAAGACGGGGGAGGAGTGTCGGACAGGGGTGGTCGCGGCGAAGGAATCGTTGGATGCCAATGCCATCGATGACGACGCCTCCTCTACTGCCTCACTGATGGACGTTGCCGCCACCCTCGAGGTGGCGGTGAAGGAGATCCGGCTGCTCGAGGCTGCAGCCGGCGGTAACCGGACCCTGGAGCAGAAGCTTGCTGCTGCTAACGGGACCTCGCAGAGTAAATTCCCTCAGCCGGATACTTTGGTCCTTCCTTTTCTTCCCTTTCTTTTGCTGATAGTCGGCCTTTTGCAGCCATCATGGTGTGTGCTCAGCGGGAAATCGATTGCCTAAAGAAGGTGAACGACCAGCTAAGCAAGTCGAATTCTACGCTTGGCTGTAGAATAAAGATTGGCATGCCAAGGTGGACGTTTTGGAGGCCACCATCAAGGAGCACGACGCCACCCTCGCCAGCTGGGCCCAAGCCTTCGACCTTCTCAAGGCCCAGAACAAGGACCAAGAGAAGGAAGTCAAACGGCTGATGGTCTAGGAGAAGTCCCTGGTGGAGGAGCTGATGCAGGTCGGGCACATGGCCAAGGGTAAGTTTCCTCTCCGACTCCCCTCGTCTTTCCGGATCCGGTAGCCGGATCTAACATTCTTTTTTCTGACATCTTTTTATCTCGGCGTAGACCTGCTAGCTTACAACCGGCTGTAGGAGAACTGGCCGGGGGAGCAGCTGACGGCCCAGGAGCTGGTCGTCCTTCTTGGCGAGGAGGCTGCCAAACTTCGCCAGGCGGCGCACGCCATCTTCACGTTCCTGTGGCCGGATGCTCTGGTTCTGGAGAGGATGGTGCAGCTGGCGGCCAAGGTGGCGGAGGTGCCGGCTACCATCGACCGTCTGAGGGATCTGGCGGTGCGAGCCGGGGCAGAGATGGCCCTGGCCCTTATGCTTTCCTGGTACAAGGATGCCCGTGTCGAGAAGATCGACGGGGGTTTCCGTGCTGGTGCCAACCTCGCCGCCATCCGCCAAGCCCACCCGGAGCTCCGGGCCTCCGCCATCAAGATTGCCGACTATGCGGACGTTGACGAGGTCCTCACCGACTCAGAGTCTGACGGCACTCCGGATGTGGAAGCCTCGTCGCAGCCTGCCGGTGGGGATGCCGGAACCGGATCAGCCAACATGCCTCCTCCCCCTGAGACTGCCACCAGCCAGGATCCTCCGCACGGCAAAGGCCCTGCCGCCTAGTTATGATCCCCGGGATGCCGGGTGTATTTGTCACCTTGTCTTGTTCAAACGAACTCGTGGGAGCTTTGTCTCCCTCTCTTTTTATATCATTCTAAATTGTTTTGGCTTGCTTCCAACTTGTGTTTTTTGCGTGCTTTGAGCTTCAATATTTCGCCGATTGACTTTATCCGGCTAACTTCACATGGCTGAACGCCTTTAGCCGAGGGGAACTCCAACTCCAGTGGGGGAGCGCTAGCGCACCCACTGGGTGTAGCCCCCGAGATTCGGAGTGGCTGGCCTAGCCAGGCGCTTCAAATCTTCTCTCTTTTTTCAAGTCTTTTGTTTCATCCGACTAGACACCTCTTAGCCGGTTGCTTTCGCTGGCTAGACACCTATAGCCGGGGGAGCTTTCATTCCAGTGGGGGCAAGTCAGCACACCCACTGGGTGTAGCCCATGAGATTCGGAGTAGCTGGCATAGCCAGGTGCTTCGAATCTTCTTCTTTTTATTCTGTCCTTGCCCTCACCTGGGCTCCAAATATCCGGCTAACTCCTTTAGCCGGTCGGGCACTACAAGATTCCACTGGGGCGCATGAGCGCACCCAGTGGGTGTAGCCCCCCGAGATTCGGAGTAGCTGGCGTAGGCAGGTGCTTCAAATCTTCTTATTTTGTTTTCCCCTTACCCTCATCTGGGCTCCAAATATCCGGCTAACTCCTTTAGCCGGCCGGGCACTACAAGATTCCACTGGGGGCGCGTGAGCACACCCAATGGGTGTAGCTCCTGAGATTCGGAACACTTGATGAAGGCAAGGACTTCGAATCTTCTTTCTTCCTAAATTTTGACTTGATGTAGTCGTACAAGAAACACACAAACATACATACACTCTCACCTATCAATAGGTTAGTCGGTCAAACTTTAGCCTGAAGGCGGATTTGGTTTTTCAAAACCAGCTTGTGGTTCTCTATACACTTAGTCATTTTCCCATGTGCTCTGTTGTTTCCGCTGTGTCCTTGCCGAGCAGCCGGGTTGCGGTCTGCACCCGAAATTGAAGGGAGCTGACAGTACATTGTGCACGGTACAGACGGCTTAGTATCCGGATCGTCTCAAACTAGTTGCGAGGCTAGGACGCCCGACCTGTTGCATCTCCACCGTGTTTTTCATGTGGGATGCCTCAGGCTTTTGCTCTTGCTAGCCGGACAGCCGGGTTGCGGTCTGTAGCTGAGACGAAGAGTGGGCCTGTGACATTGTCGCACACTACTCAGCCGGTTTGTTGATTTAGCAGGCCGAGCCAGCCGGTGATCCCCTGGGTAGGGGTTGCCAGAGCCGGAAAAACTGAACCAGAAACAGATACACACGAATTTATAGCAAGGAGCCCCCAAGTATCTCGTAGGGGTCCGCATTTTCATTCATAAGGTTTGCGGGACACATACACTGTCTGGTGACTAGGTGTAAAACAGGCGGAACAGGGCCACGTTCCAGGGGCGCTCTGTCTCCTCATCCAACTTGTCCATCTTGTTCTTGCGCGGCTGTTGCACGTCGATGAGGTAGTAGGAGTCGTTGGGTAGCGCCCGGCTGATGATGAAGGGACCCTCCTAGGGTGGCGATAGCTTGTGCATGCCCTTCGTGTCTTGCACCAGCCGGAGAACCAGGTCGCCCTCGCGGAATGCGACAGGACGGATCCAGCTCGAATGGTGGTGGCGTAATCATTGCTGGTATAGAGCCGATCTGGACAATGCCAGCTCGCGGGTCTCCTTGAGGAGGTCCACACCATCCTCCCGCGCCTCCTGGTTGGCCTTTTCATCGTAAAGGAGCTTGCACGGAGAGTCGAACTCGATGTCCACGGAGAGGACGGCTTCCGAGCCGTAGGAAAGAAAGAACGGGGTGAAGCTGGTTGACCTTTTCGGCATGCTGTGGAGGCTCCACAACACAGCCGGAAGTTCTTCGATCCAGCATCCGGGCGATCGCTCCAAGGGCTCAATGAGGCGTGGCTTGATGCCAGCTAGCACTAGGCCGTTTGCCCTTTCGACTTGCCCGTTGGACTGCGGGTGTGCGACGGAAGCAAGGTCCAGCTGAATGCCCTTGTTGCTGCAGAACTGGGCGAAGGTCCCCTTGGCGAAGTTCGTGCCGTTGTCGGTGATGATGCTATTGGGGTAGCCGAACCAGTTGATGATGTCAGTGAAGAAGGTGATGATTGTCGCCCCGTCCATCTTCCGGATAGGTTTGGCCTCTATCCACTTTGTAAACTTGTCCACCGCCACCAGCAGATGGGTCATGCCCGCGCGTGCCCACTTGAAGGGACCAACCATGTCGAGGCCCCAATCAGCGAAGGGCCAGGTGATCGGTATGGTCTTGAGCACCGAAGCCAGCATGTGCCTGAGCTGCCCGAAGCGTTGGCACCCGTTGCACGCACGGACTAGCTGTTCAGCGTCCTCGAGGGCGGTGGGCCAATAGAAGCCATGGCGGAACGCCTTGGCGACTATTGCCCTAGATGAGGCGTTATGCCCGCACTCGCCCTGGTGGATGTCCTTGAGAAGCCGGTAGCCTGTGTCCATGTCGACACACCTTTGGAAGATGCCGAATATGCTGTGCTTGTACAGTTCTTTGTTGATGATGGTGTACGTGTGCGTGCGGCGCCAGATTTTCTTGGCTACCACTTAATCATCCGGGAGCTCTCCATTGGAGATATAGTCCATGAAGGGCTGCGCCTAGGACGGTATCTCCCGGATGGTGAGGATGGTGAGGATGCTTCCGCTCTCCGGTTGATGGTCGTCGGGGGGTCATCCGGATGAGGTACCCGGAACGGTAGCCCCCGAGCCACTTGACGAGTCGGCAACCCCTGGGTCTTGCGAGCCGGAGGGTACGGACTTGCCAGAGTTGGTGCAGGCCTTCTTCTTTGCTGGTTCCGCTGGCTCTGCGTCTACCGTGCCGTCAACCGGAGCACTCCCTTCCCAGATGATGGAATTCGACTCGGGGGACGGGTTGATGGAGGGCTTGCGCAGGTGCTCCAAGGATACCCTAGGTGGCATTGCCAGCCTGGTGGATACGATTCACGCGAGCGAATCGGCTGCCTTGTTGTTGATGCGAGGGATGTGATGAAACTCACATCCGTCGAAGCAGGCGCTAAGCATCTGTATGTGCAACCGGTAGAGAGCCATGTTTGCGTCACGGGAGTCCCATTCTCCGTATACCTGCTGCACCACCAGGTCCGAATCACCGAAGCAAAGGATCCGGTTGACACCGATCTCTCTGGCTAGCCAGAGGCCGTGTGCCAGAGCCTCGTATTTAGCCACATTGTTGGAGGCCTTGAATTGGATCTGGAGGACATACTCCAGCCGGTCTCCTTTGGGCGAGGTGAGCAGGATGCCGGCTCCCAAGCCCCCGAGCATCTTCGACCCATCGAAGTGCATCCTCTAATGGTCCGAATCTGGAACCGGTGGGAGGTACTAGGTCTCGGCCTAGTTGACGAGGAAGTACGCCAGAGCTTGTGACTTGATCGTGATCCGGGGCTCGTACTGGATGGAGTAGGCGGCATGCTCGATGGCCCATTTGGCGACTCGGCCGGTGGCGTCCTTGTTACCGATGATTTTCGAAAGGGGTGTGGTGCACACGACCTTAATTGGATGCTCTTGGAAGTAGTGCTTGAGCTTCTTGCATGCTAGGTACACGCCATAACACATCTTCTGGTAGTGGGGGTAGTTCTGCTTGGAGAGGGAGAGAACCTCGCTGAGGTAGTAGACGGGTCGCTGAACAGACTGAGTCTTGCCTTCCTCGGGGCGCTCCACCACTAGGACGACGCTGACGACCCGGCTGATGGCTGCTATATAGAGCAACATCGGCTCGTTGCTAGATGGCGTGGCTAGGACCGGCGTTGTGGATAGCATGCGCTTGAGGTCATGAAAAGCAACATCGGCCTGCGAGGTTCAAGAGAACTTGTCCGTCTTTTTTATCAGTTGGTACAACGGAAGTGCCTTCTCCCCCAACCGGTTGACAAAACGGCTGAGGAAGGCTAGGCATCCGGTGAACTTCTAGAGTCCGAGCAGGCTCCTGGGCGGCTACATCCTCTCGATGGCCGCAATCTTTTCCGGATTAGCCTCGATCCCTTGTTGTGAAACGAGGAAACCGAGTAGCTGGCCAGATGGGACTCCGAAGACGCATTTCTCCGGGTTCAGCTTCATCTGGTACTGCTGGAGGTTCTCGAATGTCTCCCCTAGGTCCTCGAGGAGGGTGTGCTTCTCCTTGGTCTTGATGACCACATCATCCACATAGGCATGCATGTTTCAGCCGATTTGTGAGTGCAAGCACTTCTGCATGCAGCATTGATAGGTAGCGCCTGCATTCTTCAGAATGAAAGGCATGGTTACATAGCAGAAAGCCCCGTATGGGGTGATAAACGATGTTTTTATCTGGTCAGTCGGGTTTAACCGGATCTAATTGTAACCGGAATAACAATCCAAAAAAGACAACAAGTCACAGCTGGCTGTGGAAACTATGACTTGATCGATACGGGGCAGGGCGAAGGGGTCCTTCGGGCATGCCTTGTTCAGGCTGGTGTAGTCGATACACATGCGCTAGGTCTTGTTCTTCTTCAACACCAGGACTGGGTTTGCTAGCCATTCCGGGTGGTACACCTCCATGATGAACCCGGCTGCAAGGATCCGGGTGATCTCGTCACCAATAATCTTCCTCTTCTCCTCTGCGAACCGGCGCAGAGGCTGCTTGACCGGCTTGGCATCTGGACGCACATGAAGTGAGTGCTCGTCCAACTCCCTCGGTACACCTGGCATGTCCTTGGGTGACCATGCGAAGATGTCCCGATTCTCATGGAGGAAGTCGACGAGCGCGCCTTCCTATTTGATGTCCAAGTTGGCACCAATGGTGACGAACTTGGTCGGGTCGGAGGGGTCGAGCAGGATCCTCTTCGTCTCCTTTGCCGGCTGGAAAGCTCCTTCCCCAGCCGGCTTGCTGCTAGCCGGCATTTCTTGTTGGGCCATGGCCACATTGCGCATGATCAGGTGCTTTTCTTCAGCTATGGTGAGGGCCTCTGCCAGCTTGGAGCCGGCTGAGGCGCACTCCATCGACCGCCTGAAGCAGCCGGCGACGGTGATCATGCCGTTTGGTCCCGGCATCTTCGTCTTGAGATACGTGTAGTGGGGGACGGCCATGAATTTAGCGAGGGCGGGGCGCCTAAGGAGAGCATGGTAGGAGCTCATCAGGTTTACCATCTCAAACCAAATCGGCTCACGACGGAAGTTCTCCTCAGTTCCGAAGATGACGTCCAGCTGGATTTTACCCAGCGGGGCGCAAGCCGATCCTAGCAGTATGTCGTGGAACGTTGTGGTAGTCGGGCGTAGGTCGCACTCGCGGATGCCCAGCTTCTCCAGCGAAGACCGGTAGAGGAGGTTGAGGCTGCTGCCTCCATTGATGAGGACGTGCGAGAAGCGGCAGGTGCGCTCGTTGGAGACGATGAGGGGGTCGAGCACCATAGCATAGCCCCCGGCAGTCGGAAGCTGCTCAGGATGATCTTCTCGGCTCCAGGTGATGGGGGTTTCCGACCAGTTTAGGTACTGGGGGACTGGGGAGACGATGGTGTTGACCTCCTTGGAGCGTCGCCTGCGGCTGTGCTTGTCGTCCAGCTCCGTCTCAAAGATGTGGAAGGCAGCGTGCGGCTGGGGGTAGCCATTGTTGTTGTTGCTGCTGTTACCATCATTACCGTCTCCCCTAGCCGGTGGTGGTGGTCCACCAGGAGGTGGCGGGGGAACACGTTGCTGGTTGGCCTGGTCCTTTAGCTAGCGGATCCAGCTGCAATTCCGGGTGGTGTGCGTAGCCGGTTTGAAGGCACCGCTATGCCACTTGCACAGGCCATCAAACATCTGGTCGAAGGTGAGCCACGACTTATGCCTTCTTGCATCTTTAGCCGGCGCATCGGGAACGCCCTCCACCACATTGACCTGCCGCGCATGGTAGCGGGGCTTCTGCTGTCCGGCTTGGCGGTCCCCGTGGAACCGGTTGTCATTGCCGTGGTGCTTAGAGGATCCGGCTTCTCCAGACGGATTGCTTGGACGGTCGCGAGCCGGCTCCGTAGGAGTCGGACGCCCATCAGCACTTACTCAGAGGGGCTTCTTCATGGCGGCATCCACCGTGGCGTACTGGTCCGCAACCATCATGAGCTCCACCATGGTTTTTGGCTCGTCTCACAGTAGCCGGTGGCGAAGCATGGTGCCTTCTCGGCATCCCTCAATGAAGAAGCCAATGGCCTGGCTCTCCAGGATGCCCTTGCAAGTGTTGCGCAACTCTGTCCGCTTGGCGAGGTACTCGCGGTCCATCTCGCGGTCGCCCTAGACGCATAGGGCCTGGTCACGTGGGCAGCCCGGATGCTTGTACATGCCGTTGAAGTTGCGGACGAACACCTTTTCAAAGTCTGGCCAGGCGTTGATGTTGTTGGGTGCGAGGCTGTTGAGCCATGTCCTCACTGACCCGGTTAGCATAAGGGGGACGTAGCGCACAGTTGTGCGGTTGTTCCCATGGGTGATGCCGACTGCTGTGGCATAGTCGGTCAGCCGATCTTCCGGCTTCATGCTTCTGTCGTACTTGGGGTGTCCCTGGGCAGGGTGAACTTATCCGGAAACGGCTCGTTCCGGATGCGGGGTCCAAAACAAACCGGTCCAGTGGAGTCTTCCTCCTCCATAACACGCTCTTGAGCGAGGATCTCGATGCGGTCACGGGCATCCGAACGATCCGGGTTGGGCACTCCCACCCAGCCCAAGAGACGGGAGCCGGCAGGTCTTGGCGCTCCGGTTGGTGGAGGGGGAGGCGGTGGGTTGCTGTTCACCGTTTGCTCCTGGTGCGGTTGGCCCTTGCTGCCAGAACCATGACGCTTGCTGTGGGCCTTAGCTGGAGGAGAGTACGCCTGCTGGGTCTCGCAGGGCACACCCTTGCTGTTGGCGGGCGGCTTGCTCCCCTTGGAGCAGCTGGGGTCCTCCTGCATCTGCCAGTTGGCATCTGCCTGCTTTTCCACGATCTAGAGGAGCTCCTGCACCCGAGCGTGCTGGTGGGCTCGCTCCTCACCCTCCAGGTTGGGCAGCTCGTCTGCTGTGGCTCGCTCCGTGCGCAGGTTCTTCATGGGCGTGCTGTAGGTAGGCCGGATGAGAGCGGGTGCGGGATCCGGCTTGCCATCCTTCTCCAACCTACCGCCTAGCTCGCCGCCCTGGCGTCGCACTTGCCCGCGTCAGCTCGGCTCCGCGGTCGCCGAAGTGAAGCCATGTGGGCGGTCGTACTCGCGCCAGGTGATCTTGATCTGTTTGCGGGTCGCAGCCAGCTCCATGGCCTCCTGGAGGAGAAGCTGTCTCTCCATGGCGAAGTTGGCCTCTGCCTCCTCTGTGTTATCCCCGAGGTTAACCGGCGTGAGGAGCCGATCGATGGCCTCCTCCACCAGGTTCCGGGGCTGCGGCAACGCAGAAGTTCCGCCCTCGTCCGCGCCTCCCTCCCACGGGGAGCTGGGGTGAGAGCTAGAGCCGGCCATCATTACCTCGATGTCGTGGGAGGCAGCGGAGGTGCTGCTGCCCAGGTGTGGCAGCCCCACGACGGAAACGATCTCCATGGGGAAATGCTCTCGCACGGTGGCGATGTAGACGGGGAGGTCGCTAAAAATCAGGATGGAGCCGTCTGCCGGAAACAAGGTTCCGGCGAAGCAGGAAGCATTGTCGATGACGTAGTCGAATTTGCCGAGCGTGAGCACCAGGCCGGAAAAGGTCAATTCCCCAAAAGAACTTAAAAAGGAACCAACAAGAAGCAAATGCAGAAAATGGCAGAAATATGTCAAAACAGACCAGTAGGTAAAGACAAATTTTTTCGAAAACCTTCTGTTGCTCAAATCAAAAAGTGTTGAAATAAAGAAAGTTATATAACAATCTGGGGCAGAAGCAAAAAAATTCACGCCTCAAAAAGACGTACAGAGATTTTACACGAATTTTTATGGTGAAGCAGAGAAATCTGTTTTGGGACAACAACTTTCCCAATCATTACTTCTCTCTCATTAGAGGTTACTCTTGGCACAAAAAGCAAATAAAAATGATAAGGAGCGGTTATTACTGAAGTAATAACTTCCAAGGCTCATCTAAAACTTTTGGGTTATCTCCCAATAAGTACTTTTCTTTAACGCCTTTAAGTTAGGCATAAGAAGCAAGAAAGAATCAAGTGTTCTCAAATGAAGAAGCATTAAGACCAAATTTTGTTTTCATAGGAGAGGCAAAAGAAATCTTTTCTCTCTTCTTAGGTAAGTGTTCTATACCTTTCTTGAGTGGGAGTTGATATGGTGCCTTCTTTCATATCAATAATGGCACCAACAGTTCTAAGAAAAGGTCTTCCCAAAGTAATAGGACAAGAAGCATTGCATTCAACATCCAAAACATAGAAATCAACGGGGACATAGGCATTGTTAACCATAATAAGAACATCATTAAGACTCCCCATGAGTTTCTTTTTAGCATTATCATCAAGTGGGACATTCAAATAACAATCTTCAAGTGGAGGTAAATCAAGCATATCATAAATCCTTCTAGGAATAATAGAAACACTACTATCAAGATCACATAAAGCTTTGAAATCAAAGTCATTCACTTTCATATTAATGATGGGTTCTCAACCATCTTCTTGTTTTATAGGAATATAAGCTTTATGTTTCATCTTTTCTTCTTTAATCTTTATGAGAGCATCAGTAATGTGTTTTGTAAAGGCCATGTTCATAGCACTAGCATTAGGACTTTTAGCAAGCTTTTGTAGGAATTTAATAACTTCAGAGATATTGCAACCATCAAGATCAAAATCAAATTTATCATCTAAAGTAGTAGAACTATTACTAGCCTCAACACTAGTGGTGGTAATAGTAGAAACACTAATGTTTCTATCAATTTCATCTTCTCTTTCCCACTTAGCATGTAATTCAGTTAATAGTCTAACATTTTCATCAATTCTTACTTGTATAGCATTAGTAGCTGCAAAGGGATTATCATTAGTTTCAGGTTTAGCAGCTATTTTATTCAAAGAAGATTGAGCTTCAGCCAAAGATGCTATATTTCTTTCAGCATTAGAGAGTTTTTCCTCAATAGTTTTATTGAAAGCAGTTTGTTTACTAATAAAGTCCTTAAGCATAACTTCAAGTTCAGAGGGAGCACTCCTATTATTGTTGTAGGAACTTCCATAAACATTACCATTGTTGGGAGTATATGGCTTATAATTGTTGTTACCAAAATTATTCCTATAAGCATTATTGCCAAAATTGTTATTTCTTATGAAGTTCATATCAACTTGCTCTTCTTGAGCAACCAAAGAGGCTAAAGGAACATTATTTGGATCAATATGGGCTTTCCCATTAACAAGCATAGACATAATAATATCAATCTTCTCATTCAAGGAGGAGGTTTCCTCAACAGAATTTACCTTCTTACCTTGCGTAGCTCTCTCAGTATGCCATTCAGAATAATTAACCATCATATTATCCAGAAGTTTTGTTGCAGCACCCAAAGTGATGGTCATAAAGGTACCTCCAGCAGCAGAGTCCAATAGGTTCCTTGAAGAATAGTTCAATCCTGCATAAAAAGTTTGGATGATCATCCAAGCAGTCAGTCCATGAATGGGACAATTCTTTACCAAAGATTTCATTCTTTCCCAAGCTTGAGCAACATGCTCATTATCAGATTGTTTAAACTTCATTATTTCACTTCTCATAGATATAATCTTAGCAGGTGGATAGTATTTTCCAATGAAAGCATCTTTGCATTTAGTCCAACAATCAATACTATTCCTAGTTAAGGAATTCAACATTCTTTAGCTTTTCCTCTCAAAGAGAAAGGAAACAATTTCATCTTGATAATATCACCATCTACATCCCTATGCTTTTGCATCTCACAAAGTTCAACAAAGTTATTTAGATGGGCAGCAGCATCTTCATTACCAATACCAGAAAATTGTTCTCTCATAACAAGATTGAGCAAAGCAGGTTTTCATCTCAAAGAAAGTATCTTTAGGCACAGGTGGAGCAATAGGTGTGCTCATAAAATCATTGTTGTTGGTGCTAGTGAAGTCACACAACTTAGTGTTTTCAAGAGTAGTCATTTTTTTGTGTTTTCAAATAACAAAGCAAACTTCTAAAACTATTTTTTTTTGTGTTTTTGATAAAGAAACAAGCATATAAAACAAAAAGAAACTAAGCAAAACAAAAATAACAAAGTAAAGAGATTGGTTATGAAGGACTCCCCTTGTGAAGATGTCCTTGACTCCCCGGCAACGGCGCCAGAAAAATGCTGGTGCGGTGTTGACGTGGGAGTTTCTTCGTTCCCCGGCAACGGCGCCAGAAAAATGTTTGCTGGCGCGTGGTTAACGTGGGAGCTTCTTATTCTCTAGTCCCCGGCAACGGCGCCAGAAAAATGCTTGATGGCTCAGTGTTGATGTAGAGCTCGTTGAGAACCCCAAGAGGAAGGTATGATGAGCACAGTAGGAAGTTTCCCTCAGTTATAAAACCAAGGTTTAATCGAACTAGTAGGAGCAAGGAAACACCCCAAATGTGTTGCTAGCTGAGCCTTGGCAGGGCGCACTACCGGTGCTAGTAGCAACGTGGAGACCTGCACAACACAACCATAGAACTCTGTCCCCAACTTGCGATGAGGTTGTCAATCTCACCGGTTTTGCTGAAAATAGAGGATGAAACGTATCGAATGGAAGGAAGTAATAGTTTGCAGAAAGTAAACACAAAGAAGTAAACAGTTTGTAGATTGTATGTAAAAGAAAAGGACCGGGATCCATAGTTCACTAGAGGTGGCTCTCCTTAAGATAGATAACATGCTGGGTGAACAAATTACAGCGGTGCAATTGACAAACATCAAGAAAGCAATACATGCATATACTAATCGTCTTGACTCCTTTGAGACTTGATTGGGCATTACAACATTATACATAGACCGCCATCCAACTGCATCTATGACTAATAATCCACCTTCAGGTTATCATCCGAACCCCCTCCAGTATTAAGTTGCAAGCAACAGATTATTGCTTTACGAATTGCGTGTAATGTAAACAATATGATTGTTCTATGAACAAAGGATTGTTGTTTTCTCCCTAGTAGCAACAGCACATCTAGTACCTTAGAGATTTCTGTCACTTCCCCAGATTACCAGAGGCATCAACCCACTATCGAGCATAAATACTAACTCTTGGAGTTGCTAGCATCTACTTGGCCAAGATAGCTACTAACAACGGAAAGCATGCAAGATCACAAATAACAAAGACATGATAGAATAAATAATCAATCTGAAATAGCATCTCAATATCCATCGTATCCCCGCAAACACAACATGCAGAATTACAAATAGATGATCTTGATCATGAACGAAGCTCACAAGTTCTAGACATGAAAGCACAAAGGACGAGAACCAGCCATCTAGCTACTACATGGATCCGTAGTCCAAGGATGAACTACTCACGCATCACACCGGAGGCTTGCATGGTGATGAAGAAGGCCTCCGGGGTGAAATCCCCTCTCCGGCAGGGTGCCAGGAAGAGCTTCAGATCCCTCCTGATCTAGGGATGGAGGTGACGGTGGCTACAGACTCTTTCGTGGATTTTCGATCAGGTCCTTAGGGTTTTCGTCGCGAGGGCATCTTATAGGCGGAAGGAGAGGCCGAGGGGGTGTTGGGGTCGGCCAGACCACCCCCTGGCGCGGGTGAGGCCTGGCGGCGCGACCAGGTGGTGTGGCCGGCCCCCAGCCCTTCTCCGTCTCGTATTCTGGCATCTGATGACTTCCGAAAAAATAGGCACTTTGGCTTTTATCCCGTCCAATTCCGAGAATATTCATTTTCTGACTTTCCTGGAACCAAAAAACAGCAGAAAACAGGCAGTTGGCACTGTGGCTCTTGTTAATAGGTTAGTCCAAGAAATCATATGAAAAGTACTCCAAAGTGTGGACAAAACACAAGAAAGTGGATAAAACCAAGCATGGAACATCAAAAATTATAGATACATTTGCAATGTATCAGCGACGTCGCTCACGGCGGCATGACCGCGACTACGTCACGCGCGATGACCTCGCATAGCGCAAAGTCGACAAGATGCAGGCAAGACATGCTCGTTCGACTGACTCGGAAGGAGACGAGACTGAGCTCTGCGGTGCTAGATGTTTCAGCAGGGCCATCAGGCAGAAGCGAATGCCTAAGGGGTTCAAGCTCCCGTTGGAGAATCCAAAATTTGACGGCCTGCAGGACCTGAAAATCTGGTTGGAGGACCACATCTCCTCCGTTAGTCTACATGGCGGGAGTCGAAGCATGGCCATGCAATGCCTATAGCTACAGCTGCAGGGCGCCGCTCGTGCATGGCTCAACAACCTCCCGCGCCGATCCATTCGCAGCTGGGAAGAGCTGGTCTGCAACTTTGTGCGCAACTTCAAGGGCACTTACAAAAGGCCCGCATCAATCCAAGGACTGAGAAGCTGTCAGCAAAGATCTGGCGAATCGCTGCGCTTGTACATCCAGAGGTGATCCATCATCAAGAACTCCGCAGAAAACATCTCGGAGGACCGTGCAATCGACGCATTCAACAGCGGTGTTCTCCATATAGAGCTCAGGGAGGAGCTGGGCCGCTCAAAGACCAAAACGATCGACCACCTGATGGAAATCGTGAATCGGTGGGCTGAAGGAGAAGACTCGGTGAAAAACCGTACCTACTCGATGACGACGACGACCTCGGGCGCAGACGTGACCGCCAAGGCAGACGTCGGATGCGCGTCTACGATAACCGCGATGAGGTCAATATGGTCGCAGCCGGCTACACCAACAAACGCGACGACAACCGCAACAGCGGATGTCGCAGTGGTGGATACCGCGACAGTAGAAAAACCACGCAGGTGTGGCAGTGCTGCACTCGCGAAGAGGCACCCGCAACATCTATCGAGGACAAACTGTCCGGACCATGCAACATGCACTTCTACATCGTCAAGCACGATGGCAAGAAGAAATCCAGCCACCTTCTCAAGGACTACCACGAGTTCCTCAACCTCCATGAGGGCCTGGCTAGGATGAATCTCGATGCAGTCAACAGGGGCTATGGAGCGGCCCCAGGCTCTATGGCACATGGAGCTCCTCCACCACCGCTCAGACCACCACCACCCACGGCCGCACCGGTCCAGCATCACGGAGGCGAGCCATACCCACGAGCCATGGGCAACATGGGGATGATCCAAAAAGGGCGTCCCTCAAATTGAGTGCAGAAGGCCATCACTCGCCAAGTCAATCTGGTGATAAACTCTCCACTCTCCACCATTGAGTACCTCAGTGGAAGCGACTCCTGCATCCCATTTGATAGGCACGATCACCCATGCCAAGTTCCTCGTCCAGGCCACTGTCTCCTCATACTCGAGGTGCAGATCGGGGGCTTCGATATGAGTCGCGTGTTCATGGACGGCGGCAGCGGCATTAACCTCATGTTCGCGAGTACCTTGCGAGCGATGAGGATCCCTCTGACTTGTTTGGAAGTTTCAGACACGATGTTCCACGACATCGTCCCAGGGAAGGGCATATATCCCCTACGAAAAATCAACCTCGACGTCATCTTCGGCATGCTGCAAATCTTTCGGCGAGAGTGCATCGACTTTGAGGTCGTCAACTGGCCCTGGCAATACCATTGCATCCTCGGACGTGTCACGTTCGCTAGGTTCATGGCGGTGCCGCACTATGCCAACCTGCAGATGAAAATGCTAGGTCCAAACAGCGTAATCACAATCAATGGCAACTTCGAGAGGTCTGATAGCTGCGACAGAGAATTCAACAGAATCTCCTAGTCCTTCGGCATGCAGGAGGAACTTGCAATATTGATGGAGTTGACAGACAACAGTCTGCCTCCCCTGAGCAGGCCAAGTTCACCTGACCTATCCTTCGACTCGTCGATGCACACGAAGAAAGTCTAGGTCCACCCAATGGACCCGACCAAGATGGCCCTCATCGCTAACAACTTGAGTTTCGCATAGGAACTCGCGTTGGTCGAATTCCTCCGTGAGCACTGGGTGATCTTCGCCTGGTGTCCAGCGGACATGCCAGGAGTTCCCAGGGAATTCGTCGAGCACTCACCCAACATGAATCCCGACGCAAGGCCAGTCAAGCAGACAATTCGGTGACTGTCTGAACCAAGAGCAAAGGAAGTTGGAATGGAGATCAATAGACTCCTCGACGCAAAATTCATACACGAGATCAAGGATAGCACTTGGCTCGCAAACACAGTGCTAGTGCCTAAAAAAGACATGGATATCCTACGGATGTGCGTGGACTTCACCTCCTTGAATAAGCACTACCCAAAGGATGACTTCCCGCTGCCACGAATCGACAAAATCATGGACTCCACCACGGGATGTGAGCGCCTCTGCTTCCTTGATGCCTACTCAGGCTACAATCAGATTTGAATGAAGGAGTAGGATCAGGAGAAAACGGTGTTTACGATGCCCTTTGGTGTGTTCTGCTACAACACGATGCCCTTCGGGCTAAAAAACACAGAAGCCACCTATCAGCGGTGCATGCAAGCTTGACTCAAGGACCAACTTGGTCGCAACATCCAAGTCTTCGTTGACGACATCATCATCAAAACCAAAGAGGAAGCCTCGCTAATCGATGATCTATGCGAGACCTTCGCCAACCTCGACCGCTACCGGATCAAGCTCAATCCGGACAAATGCGCCTTCAGCGTGCCATCTGGGCAGTTACTCGGGTATCTCATCTCTGTGAGAGGGATCGAAGCAAACCCGAAGAAAATAAAGGCCATACTGGCCATGGAGAAGTCGAAAAACATAAAAGGCATCTAGCAGCTGGCTGGGCGAATCACGGTGCTCAGTCGATTTATCAGTCGAATGGGCAAAAAGGCACCGCCCTTCTACAAACTTCTCCGCAAAACTGACAAGTTCGAGTGGACAGACGAGGCGCAAGAAGCATTCGAAGATCTCAAGCGCCTACTATCCACCTCACCCGTACTGGTGACGCCTCGCGAAAAGGAACCACTACTGCCCTACATCTCCGCCATCAACCAGGTGGTTAGCACGGTGCTCGTGGTGGAACGAGCCAAAGAAAATAAAGTCCACCGGGTCCAGCACCCAGTATACTACCTCAACGAGGTGCTCACGCCAACAAAACAGCAGTACCGGCACTACCAAAAGCTGGCATATGGCGTCTTCATGACAGCCAGGCGACTGTGCCACTACTTTCAGGAGCACCCAATCGTGGTGGTAAACGACGCCCCACTCGGGCATATACTCAATAACCCTGACGCCACAAGACGAGTCGCGCTCTAGGGAATCGAATTGTCTCCATGAGACATCACATATGAAAAGCGCGACGCAATCAAGTCGCAAGTTCTCCTGGGCTTTCTCGTGCACTGGATGGAGAACCAGCTCCCCAACAAGCCAGATATGTCCTACCTTTGGACAATGCACTTCGACGGGTCCAAACGAAAGGACGAGGCTTGCGCAGGTGTCATACTGACATCACCCCAAGGAGACAAGATGAAATACATTCTGCGGATGCAGTTCATCTTCTCCCTCACGTGATGTTTCCATTGCTTCCCACAACTATTCCATTGGCCGCGCCTCCATTGTTGCGCTGGACAGCCTCAAAACCTTCCTGAGCTACTTTCTGCGCTCCCACCGCAAGCGAATGATGGGGAAGAAGAAGGGCACTTTCGCCGCTGGATCTGCAGCCGCCACTGTTGCGGTTAAGAAGAAGGGCACCGCCGCTACGGGCTCTGGTACTGCTTCTGCAACTACCAAGAAGAAGGGCACGGGCATGCGTGTCACCAATGGATCATGGCGGCGGTCCACCATAAAGGAGTCGGAGCTCTTCAACTGGTGCTAGGATGGTAGTCTTCCGGCCAATGAAGCTGATTGCCAAATGCACAGCGACAAGGTAGTCCCCGATCCCCCTTCCGGATTTCGGGTGATGTTTCTCGCTTTTGTCATTCAGGGCCTCTCTCTCCCTCTCCACAAGTTTGTGCGAGGGCTACTCTGCTTCTATGGGCTCCAGCTCCATCAACTGACACCCAATTCCATTCTCCACATTGCCTGCTACATCACACTTTGCGAGTGCTAGCTCGGAATCAAGCCACACTTTGCCCATTTCAAAAAGCTATTCAAATTGAAGCGGCAGTCGGGCTTCGGATCGGTAGTCTACAACATAGGAGGCTATGGGATTTATGTGGACCCCAATGCCTAATATTTCTCTCCCAAAATTGTTGAATCCGTCCAAGGATGGAGGGACAAATGGTTCTACATCCGCGACCAGAAGGCCGACGGTGAACTCTATGGACTCGCACCTTTCGATCCAAAGGTGGAGTGCAAAAGGAGGAGGTCATGGAAGAACAAAGTGATGCCCGGTGAAGCCGAAGAAAATGAGGATTTGTACAAGTGGGTCTGCGACCTTCAACTCATCTGAGGGAAGGAAATTGCCGGTGCAATACCTCATTCGCACCTAGATGCATCGTCGAGTGCAGCCGCTGCAAGCTAGGGCGCATCCGATGTGCTACTGGTCCAGTGTTGAAGACGTCACTCGCATCTCCTAGGAAGATATTTCTTCAGGTGAAGTAGATAGGAGGTTCCAGATGCTGACCAAGTTCACAACCAAGGAGAAACTCCCTAGTGTCTCAGTCGTGCCTCCGTTCTGCGCGAGTCACCCTCTGCCTGAGGTAGCTTTCTTTCTTTATATATTCTTGTTTTTCGATTGCCTGTTAGGCTTTCCTTATACTGATGCTGCCTCCTATGCTAGGAATGGAAAGTGACTACTGTTCTGCCTCCTCAGCTGGAGGAGTAATCCCACGCGAAATGGAGGAGGAGGACGAGTCGGGCTCCACCGTCCCCGTCGTTGAAGCGCAGGAAGTCCCTAAGTTCAGCGAGGATGGGACTCGCAAGCGTTCCCGAAGCGAAGACTCGGATGCTTCTTTGCCGGAGACGATGGATAGTCCTGCGAATGAGGTGGAGGCTCCAATCCCCGCATTGCGCGTGCGTACCGTGGTTCCTCCTCCATAGAAGAAGCTGAGGACACCGAAGGAGGTGTCCGAGGACTCCTTTCACCTTGAAGATTTCGATGTGTAAGATTTGTACTTCTGTCGATTTGACCCTATGTCCTGAAGTCTTTCTTCTTTTTTTCTACTGTGGTTTTGTGCAATTTGTTGTAGCGAAACTGCATCGTCATTGTTTGATTATTGCTTCTTCGTGAAGGAGAGTGGAGTTGCAGATACTAAGGGTAAGGATTTTGAGGAGCGTTCGTGCTCCCCCCAGGTGGCAGCCACCTCCGGTGCCAACTCTTCAAGTTCCCCCCATGCGGGGGAGCACCAGATGGTTGCCCGTGTGTCCTCACAGAAGGATACTTCGGAGTCCCTAGAGGAGCATGTTAGAGTTCTTGACTATTGTAGTAGAAATTAGTTTGGTGCTAATGCGTTTCTTTTTGCAGCCTGTCCTGAAGGAATCAATTCGCCTCGCCGAACAGATTACATCCTTGGGCCGTCAGCATGCCTTGCTGGAGACCCGGCATTGCGCATTCGAAGGTGAGCTTGCACTCTTTATCTCTATACTATTGGTACAGAGAATCATCGAGCTTAAGTTTTTCTATCATCCTTTGTAGGTGAGAATAACGAGCTTCTCCGTCGTCTCATTTCCCTCGAGAGGGTCTTGCCGTAGTAGAGAAGAAACATGACGAGGCACTCCAAGCCTTTGAACACTCCGTCCAGGAGTCGAAGAAGTGCGAGGAGGACCTGCTTGCCGCTGCAGCTGACTAGGAGAATGTGTTCGTGGAATAGCTTCTCTCTGTTGCTAAGGCACTCTCAGGTATGATGTTGCATCATTTCTTTGCTCTACATTTGCCTCTGTTTGGTTGTGCTCATCTGTGTCCTATGCAGATGCTGCTGGTGTGAGCTTCGATGCTCAAGCTCTGGCTCGCTAGGATGCTTTGTCCGGTGCTATAGTTGTAGTTGAAGACCGCAGCGTCTCTATCAAGGATTCCCTTCAAAAGGCCAAGGGTGTGCTTGGGAGTCTTCGAGAGGAGATGGTTCCCAAGGCCAAGCTTATCGAAGATCTTGATGGGTTGGTGGAGTCCTTCGCCGAAGGCATTCCCACGGCGTTCAAGAATGCGCAGAAGGGGGTCGGAGCTACCATGGGACTTGCAATGGCGCCTGCAAATGGTGTTAATCTAAACCCTAGCAAGGTCTCCACGGTGATGTTGGTTACTACAGATGGCTAGCAGGTAGTTTTTGCTCCCTTTGCCTCTCGTTGTCACAAATATGGGCCTCGGCTCATTGAGACACTCGCAAAGTACTCGGTGGAGCTGAAGCAATCGAATAGGCGAAAGCCACGACATCAGAGGCTATAACCGAGAAGGCTGCATCGTTGGAGGCTGCCACTGACTCGATGTAGCCCCCAATTGCCGATGCGTAGCTGTAGGATTTCCCTTTGTCATCCTTTTGTAATATTCTAGCTTCTCCAGACTTCTTTGGCCTGCGTTGTGCTTATGGGGGTGCCCCTTTAAAACTTGCTAAACTCGATGCTTTTATTTTTCGTGTTATTTTGAATGGTTGTTCTTATCTGTCTGTTCCTCTACTTGGATAGGGTCCTTCGAGTGATCCGTCTGATACACCTCCTACCGATGAACCTGTGGTGCAACCACGCTCAAAGGTGCAGGAATTGTCGCTGCTGTCTTGATTGCGTGATCGCATAAAAAACTTGGAGCGAGAGATGCCCATGATCCATGGTAGTGCTGACATGTGGAAGTCGAAGGCTGAAAAAGTCAGTGTACTTGAGAAATATCTGCTTGGTGAGGTGGCCCAGCTAAATGAGCAATTGAAGTGTTAGTTTCCCTAGCTTCTTCTCCTTTTCTATCCACTTGTGGCGGTGATTTGCCCTTGTGCCTTTTACTACTCTTTGCAGTTGTTAGTATTCGCCTTCCACAGGAAGAGAGAGACCGAGTTGGCATTCGGCTAAACTGCTTGACCCAGGAGTAGTTGGAAGCTAGTGGGTACTTTTGGGTTGACCGGGATCGCATAGTCATGTTAGTGACATTGCTGGATTGTGTGTCACAGGTGCTGCTTTACTTGAAGAAGGCGCAGTCATGCCTGAAGCACATCTTTCGGGAAATTTTCCCCTTGGACGCTGTGCCTTCAAGCTTGTTAGCTTTATTCAACAAGTTCCAGGATGCCGGCGCAGTTCGCGAGTGCGTGTGTCAGCAATTAGTCGCGGGTGCCAAGGCTGCACTAGCACTTGTGCGCCTGCATCGAGCCGATCTAGATTTGGTTGTTGTTGTTGCGGGACTGCCACCCCCACCGGAGGGGATTGCGTGGAATGTGGTGCCCCATTATTGGGCGGTTGATCAGCCAGCCAAAGACATCATCGAGTTATTCGAGCAGCGCACCAACATTCTCCTTTTACGCCAGTAGAGTAGTTTTTGGCCTGTGTGGAGATGTAAAAGGTGTTGTAAAGTTTGTATATTTGAATTGGGTGTTTTCTTACCCGTAGTGTGTGTAAAGCTTGCTAGCTTGTGTATTTTTTGAGTAGCTTGTGCTATGAAGTGCCTTTTCGTTAGCCTATCGCATACTTATCTTAGCACCTTCCCAACTTGTCAAGTGCGTTGCAGCTGGGTTGGGTTTATCAAGGGTTCGATTAATAGTATGTCAGCTACTCAGGTTACTGCGTTGCTCGTGTAATGAGGTAGACAGGGTGGCGTAGCTCCCGAGTGATGTAATTGCAATTAAAACAGAGACACAAGGTTGGAGGCACTAAGCTTTATTTATTCGCAAGATATCAGGAGGCACAATGTGTGGCTAAGTAGCCTGGCTAAATAGCCTTATTTGTAAAGTAAAAACATCTAAGGGTGGAAACAACATAGCTGTACGACGTTCCAGGGGTTGGAGTATGCAACTCCACTTTCTACGACGTTCCAGGGGTAGGACCCACCTGGGATTACTTCGGTAATCACATAAGGTCCCTCCCAAGGGGACTCGAGCTTGAGGTGTCCTTGCTGCTTCAGTCACATGACAAGGTCTCCTTCAACAAAGGACCTTGGGTGTAGCCTCCGGCTGTGGTAGTTGTGGAGGTTTTGCTGGTAGATCATGGATCATTCTGCTGCTATTTCACGTGCTTCGTCGAGGAGGTCGACAGAGTCTTCCAGTGCGGTAGTTGATTCCACCTCACTGTATGCTACGACCCTTGGGGCCTTGTAGCATACTTCTACAGGTAGTACTGCCTTGGCACCGTGTACCATGAAGAACAGAGTATAGCCTGTGGTGCTATTTGGAGTTGTACGTAGGCTCCATAGTACCGATGGTAGCTCCTCAGGCCAGCACCCAGCAGCTCTTTCGAGTAGTCTGAGGAGCCTTTTCTTGATACTGTTGTAGACGAGGCCGTTGGCCTTTTCGACTTGTCCATTGGTCTGAGGATGCGCCACCGAGGCATAGCTGATGTTCATTCCCAGGTTTTCGCAGAAATCCTGGAATTCGTTTGAGGTGAAGTTTGTTCCGTTGTTAGTGACGATGATGTGTCGCACCCCGAACCGGAAGACCATGGACTCGAAGAATTTGACGGCGGTGGCCCCTGACTAGTTTGTCACCGGCATGGCCTCAATCTACTTGGTAAATTTGTCGACTGTGATGAGGAGGTAGACGTATCCTCTAGGTGAAGATTTTTGCAAGTTGCCAACTATGTCGAGTCCCCATTGCACGAAGGGCCCGGCCACGGGTATTGGCCTAAGCTCTACACCAGGTGTGTGCGGTTTGTCCACGAATCTTTGGCAAGCATTGCACTTCTGGACGATGTCCTTAGCATCGTGCATTGTCGTTGGCTAGTAGAAACCATCTCATAGAGCTTTGGTGACGAGGGCGTGGCTTCCGGCATGATGGCTACAAGTGCCTTCGTGTATTTCGAGGAGGATGTCCCTCCTGTCTCTGTTGGAGACGCATCATTGAAGGACTCCTGTGATGCTGTGTTTATATAGTTCATTGTTAATGATGGCGAAAGCCTTGGATCATCGCGCTATATGTCGCCCATCTGTCGGGTCATCTGGCAGCCCTTTGCTGAGCATGTATGTGATGTATGGTTGCGTCCAGGATGGTTCGATCAGCATAACCTCCATAAGGCCTTCGAGTCCTGTCTCATGTTCCTTATCTTCAGGTGTTTTGAGTTCATCGGGTGACGTAGCCCCTTAGTCCTTTGACGTGTTGGCTGGCTGTTCTGGAACCTTTGGCTTGATGGACCGTTCGCAGATTTGCTCTAGGAATACTCCAGGTGGCACCAGGGCACAGGTGGAGCCAAAGTTGACAAGTGTATCTGCCTCTTCGTTGCTCTCATGGCCAACGTGCCACAGTTCGCAGCCGTCAAAGTCTCCTTCGAGTGCGTCATAGAGGTTGTGGTAGGTGATCATGTTGTCGCTCAGGGCATCACACAGGTTCATGGTTTGATCCACTATCATCTTAGAGTCACCGTAGATGACAAGTCGTGTTGCGCCAGAAGCTTTGGCCATCCACATACCATGGAGCAGGGCCTCGTATTCAGCTTCATTGTTGGAGGCACAGAACTGCATTCACAGAACTTACCTCATATTGTCACCTTGTGGCGATGTCAGGATGACACTGGTGCTGGATCCTTCTCAATGTTTTGATCCGTCAAAGTGCATTATCCATAGGTGTGTCAGGGAGCTGGTTCTCCATCTAGTGAACTAGGAAGTCCGGGAGTACTTGCGATTTGATCGCGTCTCGCTTCTCATATGTGATGTCTCGTGGAAACAGTTATATCCCCCAAAGTGCGACTCGTCCGGTGGCGTCAGGGTTGTTGAGTATGTGCCCTAGTGGAGCGTTGTTCACCACAATGATGGGGTGCTCCTCGAAGTAGTGGTGTAGTCGCTGAGCTATCATGAAGATGCCATATGCCACCTTCTGATAGTGTGGGTACCGTTGTTTTGTTGGCGTGAGCACCTCGCTGAGGTAGTAGACTGGGCGTTGCACTCCCTGGACTTTGTTTTCTTCAGCTCGTTCCACTACGAGCACGGTACTAACCACCTGGTTAGTGGCAGAGATATATAGCAATCGGGGCTCCTTTTCTCTAGGTGTTACCAACACCGGCAAAGTGGATAGTAGACGATTGAGGTCTTTGAATGCTTCTTGTGCTTATTCCGTCCACTCAAAGTTTTCAGCTTTGCGAAGGAGCTGGTAGAACGGCAGTGCCTTATCTCCCATTCGACTGATTAATCGGCTGAGTGCCGCGATTCGCCCGGCCAGCTGCTGGACGCCTTTGAAATTCTTTTGTTTCTCCATGGCCAGTCTGGCCTTTATTTTCTTCGGGTTAGCCTCGATCCCCCTTGTGGAGATGAGGTATCCAAGCAATTGCCCAGATGGTATGCCGAAGGCGCATTTATTCGGGTTTAGCTTCATACGGTAGCGGTAGAGATTATCGAAGGTCTCTTGAAGATTGTCGAGTAGTGAGGCCTCCTTCTTAGTTTTGATGACGATGTCTTCGACGTAGACCTGAATATTGCGGCCAAGCTGGCTCTTGAGGCGGGCCTGCATACACTTCTGATAGGTGGCCCCTGCGTTTTTCAGCCCGAAGGGCATCGTTGTGTAGCAGAAGACGCCGAAGGGCATGATGAAGGCTGTTTTCTCCTAGTCCTCCTCCTTCATTGGAATATGGTGGTAGCCTGAGTAGGCATCGAGGAAGCAGAGGCGCTCGCATCCCGCATTGGGATCGATTATCTGGTTGATCCGCTACAATGGGAAGTGATCCTTTGGGCAATGTTTATTCAAGGAAGTGACGTCCACACAAATCCGCATGATATCCGTGTCCTTTTTAGGAACAAGTACGGGGTTTGCTACCTAGGTGCTTTCCTTGATGTCTCGTATGAATTTAGCGTAGAGGATTCAGTTGACTTCCATACTGACCGCTTTTGATCTTGGCTCTGATAGTCGACGTATTGTCTACTTCACTAGTCTTGCTTCAGGATTTACGTTGAGTGCGTGCTCAACGAATTCCCTAGGAACCCCTGGCATGTCCGCTGGACACTAGGCGAAGATTTCCTAGTGCTCACGGAGGAATTCAACAAGCGCGAGTTCCTATGCGGGACTCAAGTTGTTGGCGATGAGGGTCGTCTTGGTCGGGTCCGTTGGATGGACCTAGACCGCCTTGGTGTGCACCGATGAGTCGAAGGATTGATCAGGTGCATTTGGCTTACTAGGAGGAAGAAGACTGTTTTCTGTCGACTCCTTCAGCCTTGCTAGCTCCTCCTGCATTCCGAAGGATTGGGAGATTCTGTTGAATTCCCTATCGCAGTTGTCTGACTTGGCAAAGTTTCTGCTGATGGTGATGATGCCATTCGGTCCTAGAATTTTCATCTGCAGGTAAGCGTAATGTGGCACCGCCATGAACCTCGCGAACGCGACAGATCCGAGGATGTAATGGTACTGTGAGGACCAATCGACAACTTCAAATTCCAGGCATTCTCGCCTTTTTTTAGCTAGCATGCCGAAGATGACGTCCAACTTAATCTTTCCCAAGGGGTATACGCCTTTCCCTGGGACGACGCTGTGGAACATTGTGTAGAGGCTTCTAGGCAGGAGGATGGGAACCGCATGGCACGCAAGGTGCTAGCGTGCTACCACCATCCATGAAGACGTGACTCATCTCGAAGCCTCCAATTTGTGACTCGAGCACCAGAGGAGAGTGACCTAGGCGAGGTACTTGACGCAGATGATCGCATTTGTTGAAGGTAATGTAGGACTCGCATCCACTTAGGTACTCGATGGTGGAGGGTGGAGAGTTGATTGCCAGGTTGACTTGGCGAGTGATTGATTTTTGCACCTGATTTGATGGACATCCTTTTAGGATCATTCCCATATTTCCTAGCACTCGAGGGTACTTCTCGCCTCCGTTGTTCTGGACTGGCACGGCCGCAGGGGTGGCCCGGGTGGTGGTGGTCGCGCTCCATGAGCCACGGCACCCGGGGCAGCTCCGTAGCCCTGGTTTATCGCGTCACGATTCATCTGGGCCAGGCCTTTGTGGAGCATGAGGAACTCGCGACAGTCTTTTAGGAGGTTACTGGATTTTTTCTTGTCGTCGTGTTTGTTGATGTAGAAATATATGTTGCAAGGTCCGGACAGTTTGTACTGGATAGATGTTCCAGGTGCTTCATCGCGGGTACGTCGTTGCCATATTTGCGTGGTTTTCCCACTGTCGTGGTATCCACCACTGCGGTATCCGCTGTTGCGGTTACCATCAACGTGATTATCGGCATAGCCAGCCGCGACGATGTCGACTTCCTCGTGGTCCTCGTAACCTGATGATTACAAGTGCACAGATCGTTTGTAGCTAGTTTCGAAATAAAGATATCATTCCCACATGGAGCAGCAGGCGAAAGACTAAAATGCTTTTAACTATAACTAAACATAGTACTTAAGAAATAACTTTAAGATGCAAGTAAAGTAGAGTTGTTTTTGGGTTTTTGGTTGAACAAGGTGATTTAAAGTAAAACAAAACTTAATGCAGAAAGTAAGAATCGCGTGTGTAATAGAACTTTGGAACTACAATAGGGAAAAGGTGTTCTCACGGAATAGTGGATACACCGCTAGCAATTTAGACTAAGTAATTATTGAGAGTATTATAACGAATATTCTCGTAATTTGTATGTATGTGGGAGGAGCTCCATATATGGACGATTTGTCAGCAACCGCTGCACACATCATCCTGATAACCACAGCAGACAGTAACCGACAACCATCGCGTTATTGTGCTTTTAAGGGATTTCTCCCGTGGCATAGACATGGCTTGATGAGTTCTCCTTGTTTCCCCAAGTTGGTACATAAAGAATGACAACAGCTTTATAGTCACAGTAAGCACTATCATCTCTCCGTCTACCAACAAGTAATCACCTTCATCGAGTCCCCGTGAGAGGCAAATGTTAAGGAGGTGCACAACTCCCAACATCAAGATGAATATAATTAACACGTACACATAATGACGTATAATATAATAATCTCTATCGCAACTCAGTCATATGCTAGGGTTGCTCCATCTCCCCAAGAACTAGAGATCTACTTAGACATGGAGGCAATCAACATCATAGCAATGGTAATGGAAATAATTATAAACGAATAGTACTTGTATAAATCCACAACGAGTATAGGAATTACAACAAGATCTAGACAAGATGTAGATGGGATGGATGGAGATGGTGGTGATGCAGCGGTGGATGATGAAGATCGATGCCTTAGCCTCCTGGATCTGCGCAGGGCGAAGATGGATCCCTTGTGGATGAGTTCCCCCTCCAGATGCTTTTCGGAGGTGAGGTTTCTGCGATTTCTGGGTGTTCTGTATGTCGTCTCCTCAAACCAATTTCATGGGGTGAAACTATTTTACGGGGTGGAGGCGGCACCAGCTATACAGCCAGAAAAATTGCTCCACCCGTATAGTTGGTTGTTGAACTCTCTGCCTCCCTTGTTCGCTTCTGGTTTTCTTCTGGTATTGTTAATATTTCCCAAATAAGCGATTTATGTTGTTTTGTACTCCTTTTCTCCACAGTAAAACTGCTCCAAGAATTGTATCCATTGGATCCATCATCTGTCCCGATCCTGGTGAAAACAGACATAAAATGTGCACGTGAGCGCCGTAAAATACCAAGATCCTACATCTACAATGCAAAATAATAATGTAAAACATGACGCAAATATGCACTCATCAACTTCCCCAAGCTTAGACTCTTGATCGTCCCGAGCATGTTTTTAGCTTAATGGATGTGATCCTCATATTCATGAAGCTGAGTCGATAAAATAAACGAGGCAATTGCAACATGTGTTTATCATGTATGATACATAGAAATAAGTTCATTGAATAGTACCATACTCGAACCATCTGGATAGTATTACAAGGCTTCCACACCTTAGTGATTAATATTTCACAAAAGATGAATCTCAATATAATGTAAAAGAATCTGGTTCAACCGAATGAGTTAACAAGGTAGTCCCAAGTGTTTTAGATCAACGTATTCACTTGGGATTTAGAATCTCGAAAGTATCTATTTTTCATACTGCAACACAATGGTATATGCCTACTTGCTCTTTGCACACTCGCTCTTTTTCTTTCTCTTTTCTTTTGTATATATGATCACACTTTTTGTTTAATTATTGTGCAAAGGAGCTAGCCATACATTCCACTTCATGTATGAATTCAAAGTTTAACGATCTCAATTACCAAATTCCAATTGTATATGAAGCATTCTTATGACTTTAAGAATCTACCTACACTTGTTCTCACTCTATTTTGATAACACTTTCATTTCCCTCTGTTCAAGGTTTCTTTTTTAGTTTAACCATATTGATAATTTTTCTTTGTAAATCAAACCGTAGACTTACAGTATATTGACCAAATTATCTTTAGGTGTTCCATTAATACCGATGATGTGGAAGAATCTTACTGCTATCATCAAGTGCAAGTAAAATTATACTCAAGCCATTCATATATCAATAAAAACAAACACAAACTCAAAATTGCTCCATATATAATAATAAACTCGGAATTTTATAAAAGGGATCGACTATTCCTGAAGGGAATCCTAATGATGCAAACTTTATTTGTACTTTGAACTAATGCAAAAATGATAGTATAAAACTTGTAAGAAAGATTACAAGTTCTTTAAAGATCTCCCCAAGCTTGGAATCAAGCCAGGTGGGATCAATTAACTCCTTGCTGGTACCTATTCTTCCTCCTGGGCAGAAAGATCGCCACCTTCTTCTTTCATGTTGCCCTCTTTAACTATTCTTCTAAAGCGAGTGCTGAGCTCGGCCATGTCGTATTGGAGCTTCAACATTTTTCTCTTGAGGAATTTCTTCTCATTTGTCAACTCAAAGACTGTTTTAATTAAGAAAGAAACTCTACCATCGATGTCATCGACCTTCTTCTCAAGGTCTTTGCTCATCATCCAGTAGGAGTCAATCCCTTCTCCAATTGTTTCAACACATGCCTTAGAAGCCTTCTCCAATTCATAGATCTTATCATGAATCTCATCTTGCCACACCTTCTTAGATTTAAGAGGTGATGGACCTAGAGGAGGTTTATAATAGGATCCTATGTTGTAACGCTAAGGATTAGGGAGGTACTCATCCTTGTTCCTTCCCTGCTCAGCTTGTCTCATCATCTCCATCCTTTGCAGGAACATGTCCTCCCAATTTGGAAGAGGCTTGATCTCCGAGCCGGATGATGATGCCGATCCTTTTGGTTCTGCTTCTTCGATCCTCTTCACGGGCTTCTCTTATTTCTTCTTCCAGATAGTGTTGACATGGAAGGGCTGCATGGCTTCACTGTACGGATGTTGTTAAACGAACCTGTATAGGGATGACGAAGATCTTTCAAGGGTGGAGGCTGTAGCTCTACGAAAACTTAATGAAAAAGGTTAGATGCGATCAGCTTTAAATGGAGGGGTCAAAAACCCTACTTGCCTTGCGTAATAAGCAACTATACGGGCGCAGCCCGTATAGTTCCTGCCGTATAGTTATGAACCGACTATAGACTGGATCTACGGTGGAACCTAACTATACGACCGGACCTATACGGGCGGAATTTTTTAATTCCGACCATATAGTTGGTCATCAATCTCTCTGTATCCTGGTTAAAAAAATTGGAGAAGGGTCGACAACTATACGACCGCGACTATACGGGTGGAATTTTTAATTCCGGCCGTATAGTTGGCCGTTAAACTCTCAGTAACCTAGAAACTATTTCATGAAAGGAATTGACAACTATACGACTGCAACTATACAGGCCGAATTTTTCATTCCGACCGTATAGTTGGTCTTTAAACTCTCAGTACCTTTCGTGGATGGAAGTGTTGATGTTGTAATCAACTAAACGATCGGAACTATATGGCTGGAATTTTTATTCCCGTCGTATAGTTGGTCGTTAAACCTTCTGTGGCCACCAAAAATTTCCTGTTTCTCCAAGAATTCTTTATTAATATGAAACTTAACAAAATATCAAGTTTTGACAGAGAAATGTCATCTTAAATTTCCAACCAACTTTGGCATCATCAATCCTTCTTTTTTCCTTGCTAGAGCATGAATTGTTTCTCATTTAACACAATACTTAACACTAGACTTTAGCTGATAATTTAAAAACTTACTCAAACCTTTATTTTACATGGGTTACCTCCCATGAAGCGCTCTTTTACGGTTAATAGCTTGACCATAGTACCGCCCATTCCATCTTGAGTCCATTCTTCTTGTCATTTCCATTCTTCATATATCTTCGCTTTATCACTTTTTCGGGGGGCTCAATTCTATGGTGATTGCACTTATATCTTCTTTCACCCGATAATGCTTCAAGCGTTGTCCATTTACCACCCATGCAAGAGAGGTGTTTTTCCTTGGAGCTTCACTCCTCCCGACGAATAGGATTCTTCAACTACATATGGACCTTCCCATTTCTATCTGAGTTTTCCTGGAAACAACTTAAGATGAGAATTATAGAGTAACACTTTGTCTCCACTTTTAAAAGTTTTATTCTCTATTTTTCTATCATGCCATCTTTTAACTTTTTTCCTTAAACAACCTAGCATTCTCATAGGCTTCACTTCTAAACTCATCTAAAGCATGTATATCTAATAAACGCTTTCCCCCGCTGCTTTGAGATCATAATTTAGATTCTTGATTGCCCAAAAAGCTTGGTGTTCTAGTTCTAAAGGTAAATGGCATGCCTTACCGTACAACATTTTATAAGGTGTCATACCCATTGGAGTTTTAAACGCAGTACGGTATGCCCATAGAGTGTCATTTAACTTGTATGACCAATCCTTTCTCGATTTGTCCGCCGCCTTCTCGAGTATGGTCTTCAGTTCTGTATTAGAGAGTTCCACTTGACCACTTGTCTGGGGATGATATGGTGAAGCAACGCGATGAGTTACTCCATACTTGTTGAGGTTTTTCCTGAAAGTCCCTTTCATAAAATGAGAACCACGTCAGTAATCAAAAATCTAGGCACTCCAAACCTAGGGAATATGACATCCTTGATCATCTTCACTGAGGTAGCTGCAGGTACATGATTTGTTGGGATAGCTTCAACCCATTTAGTAACATAGTCAACAGCAACAAGAATATGAGTATAACCATTTGACTCTATAAATGGTCCCATGTAATCCATTCCCCATACATCAAAGGGTTCAACTATGAGAATATAATTCATTGCCATTTCTAGTCTCCTGCCTATTTTACCTCTTCTTTGGCAAGCATCGCAATATTCCACATACCTGTGTGCATCCTTGAGAAAGGTGGGCCAGTAGAATCTGGACTGGAGTACCTTTCCAACAGTTCTTTTCCCTGCATGATGCCCTCCATATGGACTATCATGACAAGCCTTCAATATCGCATTCATTTCGTGATTAGGCACACACTTCCGAATCATTCCGTCAAGTCCATGATGATATAGATACGATCATCCCAAAAATAATATTTAAGATCATTAAAGAATTTCATTCTTTGATTTTTGACATACCGGGAGGTATAAATTCTGTTGCTAGATAGTTAGCATAATCTACATACCATGGATCAGCAATTTCTACTTTTGCTAAATATTCTCCTGGAAGTGATTCATTAATAGGTATGGGGTCATTAATTATTCCCTCCATCCTAGAGAGATGATCTGCTACAGGATTATCCTTACCCCTCCTATCTACTATTTGCAAATCGTATTCTTTTAGTAATAAAACCCACCTAATAAACCTGGGATTAGTATCTTTTTTCACAAGGAGGTGACGCAAAGCTTGGTGATCCGTATGAATTATTACCTTAGAATTAATTATATAAGATCTAAATTTGTCGCACGCAAAAATTATAGCTAGAAACTCTTTATCTGTAGTAGCATAATGTTTCTGAATCTTATTAAGAGGTCTACTAGCGTAATAAATAACATTCAAATTCTTTCCATCTTGTTGTCCTAAAACAGCCCCTGAAGCATAATCACTAGAATCACACATAATTTCAGAAGGTTCGTCCCACTTTGGAGATTGCATGATAGGTGCTAAAACTAGTTTATCCTTAAGGTTCTCAAAAGCTGCAATACAGTCATGATCTAAGTAGAATGGAGTTTCTTTATCAAGAAGATTGGTGAAAGGCATAGCCAGTTTGGCAAAATCTTTTATAAACTGCTTATAAAAACATGCATGTCCCAGAAACATTTTTAAATTTTTAATGTCCTGAGGTATGCGGAGATCTATAGAATTTATATTAGTTTTATCTATTTATATTCCCTTCTTAGAAACTTTGTGCCCGAAAACTTCACCTTCTCTCTCCATGAAACGACATTATTCCCAATTCAAAACCAAGTTTGATTGCCTGCATCTCCGCAACACGTTGGTCAGATTGTAGAGGCAATTATCAAAATTTGTTCCACAAACAAAAAAATCATTTATTAGGACTTCCATAGTCCTCTCAACAAAATCATCAAAAATCAATAGAACACATTCCTGAAAAGTTGTCGCTGCATTACATAAGCCAGATGGAATTAATCTATAAGCATATGTGCCATAAGGACAAGTGAAAGTTGCTTTCTCTTGATCTTCTGGTTGTATGGCAATTTGAGAGTATCCATAATAACCGTCAAGAAAACAAAAGTAAGAATTATTACTAAGTCTTTCTAAGATTTTATCCATGAATGGTATAGGTTTATGATTTTTCTGTGTCTCTCGGTTTAGCTTCCTAAAATCAATGCACATACTATATCCTACAATTGGCCTAACAAGAACTAGCTCTCCTTCCTCATTCATGGCAGCATCAAGACCACCTTGTCTTGGTATGCAATGAGTTGGGCTAACCCACTTACTGTCAGAAATAGGATATATTATGCCAGCATCAAGTAAGCGTATAACTTACTTTCTTACTACTTCCTTCATCTTAGGATTAAGCGTTCTTTGTGTATCTACTACAGGTTCAGCATCATCAAGCATGGTAATCTTATGTGTTACAATAGATGGATCTATTCCTTTAATATCGATCAATGTATATCCAAACGCTTCACGATGCTTAACCAAAACTTAAATGAGTTTATTCGTTTCTATTTCTGATACATTCTTGCTAATAATAATAGGACATTTATTTTCATTATCTAAAAACGCATACCTCATATTGTCTGGAAGTTTTTTCAATTCTATTGGTGGAGGGTCTTCATCTCCTGTTCTTACCAATTCTTCATACTCATGTGGATTTTGTGCTTCCGAAATTGAATCAAGGTAATCATCCATGTCTTCTTTCTTCTCATCATCCGGTGCTTCTTCCCAATTAATCAAGCTTCTTACTAATTCATCCTATGGAGTACTGAAATGAATTGTCGCTAACTCGGCAATCGTCTTTTCTTCCTTGATATCCTCCACTTCATATAGCCTCTTCTTTAGTTTGGCAAAGTGGAATGTCATTTCCTCTTCTCCAAACTTCAGTGAAATAGTTTCCTTCTAATTATATATTCGAGCTTTAGTGATGGAAATAAAAGGCCTGCCCAAAAGAATAGGACAAAAAGAATCTCGAGGCATATCAACTATATGAAAATCAAGGGGGTACATGAGTGAGCCGATAAAGACATAGATATTTCTGATTACTCCATCTGGTTTTATATTGGTTCTATTAGACAATTTGATAACAATGTCCACCGGTTCCACGTCTGGATTATATAATTGTAGCAGAGTTCCTCATAAAGTGATGAAGGCATAATATTTATAGTGGATATTGGTTCACAAATTCCATATAAGAAAGTTTTTCCACAATATATAGGGGTCATAGGTTTACAAGTTTCATTACCTCGAACCTTACCTTTGATGAATTTTGAGGATTCAAGGTCTAACATAACCACTTCATCTTCCATTATTCGTGCTTCCATAAGACCCTTCATTATAACATTATTTATATTTTTAGCTTCAGAATTCCTTTTTGCTTTCTTCGGTCTCTTCTTTAGTTGTTCTTCCTCTCTTTGTCTTTTTTCAGAGATCCCCTGTATAGGTATCGAGGAGAACTCTTCCATTAGTGCTCTTACACACTTCTTCTCTTCGAGGAGTTTACGAGGTTCCCATTCTATAGGTACCTGCAAATGCCCTGCATAATTCTCAATAATTTTCTTTACTGAGTAAGAATCAATACAGAGGGTTTTAATCATTGTATTTGTCCTCTCATATGCAAGGAAATCATTAATGCAAGCATATTCAGAAAAATTATTTGTAATATTTTCCTTATCTTTAAAATTTCTAGTTGCTTCTCTCATTTTTATTATTAGATTCCAAGCCTCATCATAAGTATAAGATAGAAAACTACCATTAGAAGCAGTGTCTAGATTCGTTCTATTTTCAATACTTAGCCCTCCATAAAAGGTATGGGTGATTAACCAATCATGTAAATGATGATGGGGTAATTATCTAGGTAGCTTTTATACCTTAGATATCCTTCATATAAGCCCTCACTAGGATTATTTTTTAAACTGATAATAATACCTCTCATCCTATGAGCTTTGCTTTTAGAATAATATTTTGATAGGAACTTGTTTGTCAATTCCTCCCAAGTCCTTGGTGCTTCTACACAAAAAGATCTGTACCAGTCGCAAACATTATTAGGGAGAGTTTGTCTAAACAACTGGATTTTAACCATATCAAGATTACAGTCGTCGAAAATAAAGGAACTAAGAGTATCTTCAAAGAATTGTAAGTGTCCATATGGACTTTCTTCATTGGTTCCTGCAAATTTCTTAGAATGTAATAACTCAAATAATAGAGGATGGATCTAGACTCCATCCGGATTTATGCTTTTGTTGATAGTTATAAAAGCGTCCATGGGTGGACCCATTTTCCTTACTGCCTCAAGCTGATTTAAATGATGAGTGTTGTCCATTGTTGCGGTCCTGCAACTCAAGTAGAAATTAGTACAACAAAAGTAAATAACTAAAAGCAAAGTGACTTATAGCGCTAAGCTCCCTGGCAACGGCGCCAGAAAATATCTTGATGACTGCAAGGGCACAGATCATTTGTAGCTAGTTTGAAATAAAGATATCGATCAAACAGGGAGCAGTAGGCGAAAGACTAAAATGCTTTGAACTATAACTAAACGTAGTACTTAAGAAATAACTTTAAGATGCAAGTAAAGTAGAGTTGTTTTGGGGTTTTTGGTTGAACAAGGTGATTTAAAGTAAAACAAAACTTAATGCAGAAAGTAAGAATCACGTGTGTAATAAAACTTTGGAACTACAATAGGGAAAAGGCGTTCTCACGGAATAGTGGATACACCGCTAGCAATTTATACTAAGTAATCGAGAGTATTATAATGAATATTCTCATAATGTGTATGTATGTTGGATGAGCTACATATATGGACGATTTGCCAGCAACCGTTTGTAACATCCCAAAACTTTAATCCAAGCTTAACAAGATCAAATCATCCAAAAATAGGGTTAACAAAAACTTTTCCAAATTTAAAATGAAAGCATTCATATGTGTATGCATTTAAAATAGGAGTTGTTTGAATTGCCATGATTGATTGATCCAATGCTTGTAAAATGTTTCTTAGGTGATTTAAACATCATCTACATCATTCCCAAACTTTTCTTAAAGCAAATCAAATCAAAAAGAATTAAAAAGAAGGAATGGTCATTTTGGCAAATTTAACTCTCATGCCTACTTTGGCTATTCCTAGTACTCAATTCTTAACAGAAACAATTCTTGATCTTTGCACCCCTTGCTAGTACACATAATGAGGTACCAAGGCCCACCTTTTGATCTGCTAAAAACATTTTGTTAACTATTTTAAATGACAGTTTAAAATTGAATCTAATGCATATGCATAGATCACCCCTATTTCAAAAACCATCTATTTGAGCTCCATTTTCAAAACCCTTGCAACCAGAGAGTACCTATCACTAGTGGAGATCACCCAAAATTTTTGAAACCAAAATTCAAAACTTTCTTTCATGCGGCCATTTCATCAAACACTTGGCATGCATATTATCACCTCTAATCCTAGCTCACTGTTTTGAACAGAGTTTTGCCCCCAATTGATCCTCTTTTATCTCCTCTGTCCCCTCCTAGTCGAACCAAACCCTTAACTCCCCTCTCCCTTGTCCCTAACCCTCTTGCCATGTCAACCCAAGGGCATGGTCGCCGACCAAACTTTGCCCCGCCGCAGCATACCATCTCCCCCTCTCTCGCCATGTCTAGGAGGTAGCCAGGAGCTCACCGCCACCCCCTGTCCCTTGCCCGAGCCCAGAGCGGCAGTGGACCACCGAGCACAAACCGCGCCCAGTGCCACCGCACCATGCCAGTGCCGCCCCCAGAGCGCGCTCTGTCCCCGCTCACACAGACCACCCCTTGGCACCAGCCCGCGCCCGCCGCTCCACCTCAACCTGGAGAACACCCCAGACATCCCCGTTTGCCGCCCAAAGCCTCATAGCCACCGCTCGCCGTGGACACCGCCGCCTCTGCCTCTTAGAGCGCCACCTCGCCCAGACCGTGTGCCACCGCCCCTACGGCCGCATTCAATTCCTAGAGCACCGCCAGGAGACCGCATGTCGATCGGCAACCCCAGCCATGCCTCTACCTCGTCGTAGCCTTGTCGCCACCGTCGCCTGCCCATCCCGCTCGGTCTCACCGTCGGGCCTATAAAAGGAGCCCTCCCCTGCCTCTTCTCTCCACACCATTCCACTCCCCTCACCTCTCTGAACCTCACCCACCACTAGCCGGAGCAAGTGGAGCAGCTTCACGCGGAATTGGAGCCGGGGAGGAGAAGCGCCATTGATTCGACCACCCCAAGCTCCACCGCACCACGCCTCGCCGTCATCTTCCACGTCGTTTGCCGCCTCGCCGACCCCTGCTGGAGCCACTGCGCCCCAGAGACCCCAATGAGCCAATAGGTTCGAGTTCGCGACCTATTAAATCGCATTCGACGATGACCCTCAACCGTTGATCTCGCTTCTAATCTTACGGCCCACAACGCGCGTACCGTTTCGCGTTTTAAGTGCCGCTGACCCGCGGGACCCACCTGTCAGCTGAGCCCCGCGTCGCGGAGCACCACTGGGCCGGCCCAAATCCTTTCCCGCGCTAGCCCATAGATTCAAATCTGGATTTTTCTTTTTTAGTTAAATCTAGTTTCTGTCCACTATTTCAAAAATCAATTCAGAGAGTTTTAGAGATCCAAATTGCATGAAACCAATTTTGTCTGAAAGGTATTAAAATGATCTATCCAAGACCGTTGGATTTACTTCAATTAGAGTTATAGATCTGTCCTAGTAAAAATAACAAAACAGAAGCTTTTGCAACTTGCAACATTTTTATAAAATCAACAAAATTAGCTTTTGAGTTGATTCCAACTCTCAAAAATCACATTTCATCATATCTATCTCAATATGTAATAATATTAAGGTTTACATACAGTGACTTTGGACTAGTACCAAAATAATGCTATATAGGCATTTCTAGTCACTTTAAATTATTAAATAATAAACTTAAACTAAAGTAATATTGATACAACCTTTAAATCTCATTCCCACATGTTATAATATGTGGTGAGGTAATGTGTCCACATGATCCCATATTTTGGTGGTGAATATTAAATTTTAGTTAATATTTCAATGAGTAGAAATTACTTTTCTAAAATAAAAAGGTTGAAACTATTGACTTAAGCTTGTGATGTTTGTGATGATAATAGATCATCAATGGTGTGTTTTAGAATGCTACTTAGCCTAGTTAAGTATTGTTTGGTGATTGTCTACTCCCTATGTATTTATAGACGCTAGTACTGACCAAGCTTTCGAGGAGGAGGAGTTCTACCAAGAAGAAGAAGAAGAAGAAGAAGAAGAAGAAAACTTCAACCACTGCACCAACCAAGGCAAGCTATTGTTAGCAAGCTAGGATTAAACTAGATGGTTTAGGAAAGATGCCTTAAGCATGCTTTGATCACACCCCTTTGATTATTAGTACCCCAAGTCTTACCTACAAGTTTTACCCCTCTTAGGTTATACAAAGTTCTTTACTTGGTTTGAAGGTAGCATAAAAAGTATAAAACTTGACCTACTTATAAACCTTTAGATGTCATTCTATGGCATGAGATTGAAACCATCTCTTCCACCGTAGTGAACACTCTTAACTTAGTATTTTAGAATAGATCAAAAACTTGAGTCACTTTAGATGGGAACACTTGGTGAAAATGAATTGTGAAAACCTTGGAATGATGAGTCATTCTATTGAGATGTTTTGACATGTGTTGCGAGACACAACTGGTTTATGATGATGAAAATGATGAGGCATGAGCCTTAACCTTTTTATAAAACCGATGGTTGGATTCGGATGCGATACCATTCCAAATTTACCGTACAACCACACTACCTGAATTGGGTAAGGCTTAGCTGGAAATTTATATGCATTAGTATTAGTTCCCTCACGGGAGAGGTTTGAGCTGAGGCTACCTCTCAATGTTGTCCACCTATGCAGTGCCCAAGATGACTGATGGTCATGGTTGGGAGGCCATGCTCATAGGAGAGGTGCTTGTACTAGGGTGTGTAAAGGGAAGGTTATGTTTTATTATCTGCATACTAAGTATGATGATTCAGGGTTATCCCTGATAGATGTATCGAATCTTGTGGTGAAGGTGTACCACCTCTGCAGAGTGTCAAACTATTCGAATAGCGTCATGATTATGGACAGTTGGATTGGCCATACTGTTTCGTTGTCAGATGTTTTCTAAATAACTTGAAATGAATGATGAACTTTGACTTGACCCCAACAGGGTTGTGTTGATGATAATAGCTTCCCAGTTTAAGTGATTTTAGAACTTTACTTTATCTTTCTTTGCTTCTGAACTCAGCTTAGGTTTCAAACTTAATTTGATAGTTAAATTAGATTCAACACTTTAACTTAGAATTATACTCCTTGTTATTAGTAGTTTGCGAGTACTTAAAGAGTACTCATGGCTTTTGTCCCTGGCTATTATCATGGCCAGACTATGAAGGAGATTATCAACATGATCGTCAGCAGGACGGCTACGATAACTAGGACTATCTGCCTTCGTCAGCATTACCTGTGCCCTTGAAGATGGACCCCACCGCTACGCTATCTTTTATTTTCGCTGCTTGTTGTATTAAGACTGGATCATGAGATCCTTATTTGTGTAAAACCTTATGTATGGTTTGTAATGGATGATGTACTGTGATATCCAATCCGTTATGTCTCGCAAAAATGGTAATCCTGGGATTGCGAGGTATGGCATAACGGGCATCTGGGATTAAAAATCCGGGTGTTGACAAGTTAGTATCAGAGCCATCCTGGCCATAGGAGACCCTAGTTAGAATGGACGTCCAAACCAAAAACTTAGCTTCAAAAACAAAGTGAGTTTTTATGAAAAACTATTTCCCCTCTTATCCTTGTGAACTCATTCTTTCTCAAAAATACATGTTCCTCAAAATTCTTACATTACTACTTAAAATTTGACACAATTGATCACTTCACTAACTTCCTCATCCTTAATTCTTGTAGATGGAGACTCGGTTCAGCAAGTTTTACCAGTTGGGAAATAGAGGTCAGCTGATCTTCGAGAGGGATCTGGATTCCTTTGTCAGATTCTTGGGGCCCACATCCGGAGTTTCTTGGAGCTCAACTTCCAGGACCCCCAGGAGGAGACCTATAGTGGCTAGTCACCGCGGATCTTCAGGGAAGCATCGAAGCACCAACTTCCGGGAGAATTCAGTTCTCCGTGAGAGAGAACAACTAGCTAGATGGATTAGCCAGGGCAATGCATGAAGCTCTCGCACGTCTATGTGCCCTCAGCGTCAACAAGATCCAAGGAACCCGTTTTGCCCACTATGCAAGACGTGACTTCATGGGAATGCCGATGGAGATGCCAAGTCATCCAGAGTGGAGGCGTCAAGTAGAGAACCTTGATTTCTTGCTTCATGACGGCGAGGCCCGGACAATGCCAGGGAGTTAGCCAACCAGAACCGTGCCATTGCCGACCAGAAGGCCCAGACTCTCGCACTACTCGTCCAAGATCGCTAGTCTCTTCATCGCCAGCGTGCAAAGAGGGATCGCACCATCGCCCGTCTTCGCAAGAAGGTGCCTGACCTCAAGAAGACCGTCAAGGAGCAGGAAGCTCAGCTTGCCAACAAGGAAGAAGAAGATGAGGGTGAAGACATCCAGGGAGATATGGATTCTTACCTCAGCAACGATGATGACTTTCTGGAGGAGGATGTTGTGGACTTCTACACTGATGATGAAGACTCCGACTTCATCGACGATGAGTAGAGGCACTAGAGCACTGTTGTAGCATGAGATGTATCATCTCATTGTATCGTAGCTTGCAGAATGGTTCTTCAAACCATCTGTTTTCCCCCTTGCTTGTTGTGGTGTGTGTTGTATCGTGTGCTTGCTTGCATGAATGAAAAAGAAGTTAGTTGAAAAAAAAACCTGAGTCTAACTCAATGTTTTAGCTTTGAAAACCCCAAAACCATGAACCTTAGAATTTCCCTCTTACCCCTATATCTATCTCAATCTTCAGATGACTCATGGAAACCAAGGAGGGAGCAGCTCGTCGCAGGACCCAATGCTACAGATCTTGCAGAATCTCATCGCGGACCGTGAAGCAAGCAGGGTCGAACGTCAAGCCAACTTAGCAACATTGCAGCAGATCGCCCAAATGGCTCTCAACAACCAAGGACATGGAAATCAGGATCACCAAGGATCCAAACTCAAAAACTTTCAGAACACCAATCCCCAAATCTTTAACCAATCTGAAAACCCATTAGATGCTGATGAGTGGTTAGAGACCATGGAAAACAACTTAGAGGTTGCCAGAGTTGATGAGAATGAGAAAGTTCTCTTCGCCACCCACTATCTGGTGGGAGATGCAAGAGCTTGGTGGAATAGCATCCACAATATGAACCATGGCCAGGTGATGACCTGTGAAGCATTCAAGGTCAAGTTCAGCCGCACCCACGTGCCGCAAGGTCTTGTCAACAGGATGAGAGATGAATTCCGTGAATTGAAGCAAGGAAGAATGACTGTGGTAGAGTACCGTGACAGATTCTTGTCACTTGCCAGATATGCACTGGATGAGATCAACACGGAGGCCAAGAAGAAGGAGAGATTCTTGAACGGACTGCATGATGAGATGCAGACTGTCCTCCTCAACATCCGTTTTGGTGATCTTGAAGAGCTAGTCGACTTTGCCATTCAGATGGAAGGGAAGATTAACCAGGCAAACGACAACCGCAAGCGCTGTATGATGCAGCGGTCTGGATCCAGTAGTCACCAAAAGTACCGTCCCAACCCTTCACCATGATATGCACCAAGGAACAACCGACACCCAAATTCTCGCCCAAGCTACCCCAACCGTAGCAGAAGCAATGTGAAGTCCGGAGGAAACAATCACAACTCCGGCAATGCCAACAATTTCAACCGTGCCCCTCCCAAGAGCAACAACAACAACACGCACCCAGGCGGCAGCAATGTTGTACTGTCATGATCAGGACAAGTCCCAGATCACTTGTTTCAAGTGTGGAGTGAAGGGTCACTACTCCAATGAGTGTCCCAAGAAGACTGCCGCCAATGCCCGTGTGAATGCCCCAGCTCAGCAGCAGCGTCGTGTTCAACCAGGAAGGAGATTTGCCCCAGGGAACCCGCACATAGCAGTCGTCTCTTCCACATGAGCGAAGAAGCCCGAGCGCCGGATGTAGTCTTTGGGTATGTTTTCTGTCAACTCAGTTTTAGCAAGAGTATTGTTTGATTCTAGAGCATCGCATTCATTTGTCACCGAAGAACGTATGCACTAGTAAGATTCGCCCAACCAACTTGAAGCATGTCATGATAGTTCAAATCCCCGGTTCAACAACAAAAGCTAGAAAAATTTGCAAAGCTGTACCTATCAGAATACATGGGATAGATTTTTATGCTAACCTAATTGTACTTGGAACCAAAGGATTGGAAGTAGTACTAGGTATGTACTGGATGTCAAGGCATAAAGGACTCATAGACTGTGCTAAGAAAGCCATCACCATGACCAGTAGTTCTGGAGTAATAGTAGAGCATATCTCTGAAACCTTACCCCGTTAATTCAAGTGCAACAAGAGTGTATCCCTGCCCACCATTGACCAAGGCAGAGTAGTCTGTGAATACCCCGACATATTTCCAGATGAATTGTAAGGTATGCCCCCGGATAGGGATATTGAGTTCATTATCGAACTAATCCCCGGAACGGACCTATAGCCTAGAGACACTATACCATGAACCCCTCAGAGTTAGTGGAACTGAAGAAGTAGTTGGATGCCATGTTAGCAACAGGCTTGATTCAGCCAAGCGCATCGCCATGGAGATCACCAGTGTTATTCGTCGACAAGAAAGATGGAGGCAATAAATGCGTATGCAGATTACAGAAAGTTGAATGACGTCACCATCAAGAACAAGTACCCTTGCCAAAGATAGAGGATCTATTTGATCGGTTATTTGGAGCTCAGGTATTCTCAAAGATTGATCTTAGGACTGGTTATCACCAACTTAAGATTCGTGCAACAGATATTCCGAAGACCGCCTTTACTACTCGCTATGGTTTATACGAGTATACGGTTTTGTATTTTGGATTCACCAATGCCCCTGCTTATTTCATGAATCTCATGAATAAGATCTTTATGAATTTCCTAGATAAGTTTGTAGTTGTGTTTATCGACGACATCCTTATCTACTCCAAGTCAGAAGAAGAGCATGAGCAACATCTGAGAATCATCCTAGAAACCCTGAGAGAGCATCAGTTATATGCCAAGTTCAGCAAGTGTGAGTTTTGGCTGAAAGAAGTAGGATTCCTAGGACATATTGTGTCTGCCGGAGGAGTCTCTGTTGATCCCACCAAGATCAAAGATGTCAAAGAATGGGAAGCCCCAACCAATCAAACCCAAGTTTGTTCATTTCTCGGATTAGCGGGATATTACCGCAAGTTCGTAGAAGGATTCTCGAGCATAGCCCGACCAATGACCCAATTGTTGAAGAAGGACAAGAAGTTTGAATGGACAGACAAGTGTGAAGCCAGTTTCCAAGAGCTGAAGAAGAGATTGATATCAGCCCCAATTTTGATCATGCCAGACATCAAGAAGCCGTTTGATGTGTATTGTGATGCATCCAAGATTGGCCTAGGATGGGTATTGATGCAAGAAGGCAAAGTCATCGCGTATCTGTCTCGACAACTGAAGCAGCATAACCAGAACTATCCGACACATGATCTTGAGCTAGCAGCCGTGGTTCTAGCGTTGAAGACATGGCGTCATTATTTGATGGGTAATCGCTGTGAGATTTACTCAGATCATAAGAGCTTGAAGTATATCTTCACTCAGAAGGAGCTGAATATGAGGCAAAGAAGATGGATAGAGTTAATCAAGGATTATGACCTTGAAATTCACTATCACCCCGGCAAAGCCAATGTGGTAGCGGATGCTCTTAGCAGATTGCCGTGTAGGCTTAACACCATGATCAAGGAGAAGCAACCAAGTTTGTATGAGGAGTTGGAGCAGTTCAGGACTGAGTTAGTTAGCAAAGGATTCCTAGATAGCATTGAACTTCAACCCACTTTGATTAGCCAAATCAAGGAAGCTCAGAAGGGGAATGAAAGTATCGACGGAACCAAACGTCGTATTGGTACAGGAAAGGTACCTGGATTCACCGAAGACGAAGAAGGAGTAATGTGGTACAAAGGACGTATCTGTGTGCCATCAGATTTGGAGCTGAAGGAAATTATTATGAAGGAAGCTCATGATACTCTTTATTCTATCCACCCCGGAGGAACAAAGATATATCAGGATTTGAAAGAGCAATTTTGGTGGCACAAGATGAAAAGAGAGATCGGAAGCTACATCGCCAAATGTGACATCTGTCAAAGAGTCAAAGCAGAGCATCAGAGACCTGTAGGACTATTGCAACCATTGCAGATTCCGGAATGGAAATGGGGGATTCCATCGGAATGGACTTTATCACCGGTTTACCTACTTCTAGTAGGGGAAATGACTCAATCTGGGTCATAGTTGATCGACTGTCCAAGGTAGCCCACTTTATACCTATCAAGACAACCTACCAGAGTGCAAAACTAGCAGAGCTGTACATTGCTAGGATTGTTAGCCTGCATGGAACCCCCAAGACCATCGTCTCAGATCGAGGAACCCAGTTTACCTCGAGATTTTGGCAGAAAGTTTAGGAAGGTTTAGGAACCAAGTTGAACTTCAGCACCGCTTATCACCCGCAAACAGATGGACAGACTGAGAGAGTCAACCAGATCCTAGAGGATATGCTTAGAGCTTGTGTGTTGGAATACAGATCAAAATGGGAAGACTGCCTGCCTTTCATAGAATTCTCATATAACAACAGTTATCAGGCTAGTTTGCAGATGGCACCATTTGAATTCCTATACGGAAGAAAGTGTCGTACCCCTTTGAATTGGTCGCAAGTAGGAGAGAGTCAGATCTTTGGACCCGACATTCTACGAGAAGCAGAAGAGAAAGTTCACAAAGTCTGTGAGCACCTCAAGACTGCCCAATCCAGACAGAAGAGTTATGCTGACAAAAGAAGGAGAGACCGGACTTTCAATGTCAGAGATTTCGTATATCTCAAGGTTTCACCATTAAAGGGGACTCAATGCTTTAGTCTGAAGGGAAAGTTAGCTACCAGATATATCGGACCTTTGAAGATTCTAAATCACCGAGGAGAAGTATCGTATCAACTGGAACTGCCTGAAGAGATGTCAGCCATCCACAATGTGTTCCATATCTCGTTGCTTCGCAAATGCTTGGAAGTGCCTGAAAAGACTGAAGTTTTCAAGAATATCGATCACAGAGCTGTGGAAATCAACAATGACCTGACCTATCGGGAAGTACCCATCTGTATCTTGGAAGAAGCCTACAGAACCACCAGGACTAGGAGTATCAAGTTTCTTAAGATTCAGTGGAGCAACCATACCGAGGAAGAAGCCACTTGGGAGCCCAAAGATTACATTAGGACAGAGTTCCCAGATCTCTTTAGTTCCTAGTTTTCTTTGTAAATCTCGGGACGACATTTTGTTTAAGGGGGAAGGTTTGTAACATCCCAAAACTTTAATCCAAGCTTAACAAGATCAAATCATCCAAAAATAGGGTTAAAAAAACCTTTCCAAATTTAAAATGAAAGCATTCATATGTGTATGCATTTAAAATAGGAGTTGTTTGAATTGCCATGATTGATTGATCCAATGTTTGTAAAATGTTTCTTAGGTGATTTAAACATCATCTACATCATTCCCAAACTTTTCTTAAAGAAAATCAAATCAAAAAGAATTAAAAAGAAGGAATGGTCATTTTGGCAAATTTAACTCTCATGCCTACTTTGGCTATTCCTAGTACTCAACTCTCAACAGAAACAATTCTTGATCTTTGCACCCCTTGCTAGTACACATAATGAGGTACCAAGGCCCACCTTTTGATCTGCTAAAAACATTCTGTTAACTATTTTAAATGACAGTTTGAAATTGAATCTAATGCATATGCATAGATCACCCCTATTTCAAAAACCATCTATTTGAGCTCCATTTTCAAAACCCTTGCAACCAGAGACTACCTATCACTAGTGGAGATCACCCAAAAATTTTGAAACCAAAATTCAAAACTTTCTTTCATGCGGTCATTTCATCAAACACTTGGCATGCATATTATCACCTCTAATCCTAGCTCACTATTTTGAACAGGGTTTTGCCCCAATTGATCCTCTTTTATCTCCTCTGTCCCCTCCTAGTATAACCAAACCCTTAACTCCCCTCTCCCTTGTCCCTAACCCTCTTGCCATGTCAACCCGAGGGCATGGTCGCCGGCCAAACTTTGCCCCACCGCAGCAGACCATCTCCCCCTCTCTCGCCATGTCTAGGAGGTAGCCAGGAGCTCACCGCCACCCCCTGTCTCTTGCTCGAGACCAGAGCAGCAGTGGACCACCGAGCACAAACCGCGCACAGTGCCACCGCACCATGCCAGTGCCGCCCCCAGAGCATGCTCTGTCCCCGCTCGCACAGACCACCCCTTGGCACCAGCCCGCGCCCGCCGCTCCACCTCGACCTGGAGAACACCCCAGACATCCCCGTTCGCCGCCCAAAGCCTCACAGCCACCGCTCGCCGTGGACACCGCCGCCTCTGCCTCTCAGAGCGCCACCTCGCCCAGACCGTGTGCCACCGCTCCTACGGCCGCATTCAATTCCTAGAGCACCGCTAGGAGACCGCCTGTCGATCGCCAACCCCAGCCATGCCTCTACCTCGCCGTAGCCTTGTGGCCACCGTCGCCTGCCCATCCCGCTCGGTCTCACCGTCGGGCCTATAAAAGGAGCCCTCCCCGGCCTCTTATCTCCACACCATTCCACTCCCCTCACCTCTCTGAACCTCACCCACCTCTAGCCGGAGCAAGTGGAGCAGCAGCTCGCCGGAATTAGAGCCGGAGCAGCCGTGGCAGGTGGAGAAGGGCGCCGTTGATTGTGACCACCCCAAGCTTCGCCGCAACCGCGCCTCGCCTTGCCGTCGTCTTCCACGTTGTTTGCCCGCCTCGCCGACCCTGCTGGAGCCCTGGTACACCCCTAGTAGACCCCCAACTAGCCGCTAGGGTTCGAGTTCGCCAGTGACTTGTTCGTCGTCGACAATGACCCTCAGTCATTGATCTCGCTTCTAATCTTACGGCCCACAGCACGCGTACTGTTTCGCGTTTTAAGTGCAGCTGACACGCGGGACCCCCATGTCATCTGAGCCCCACGCCGCGGAGCGCCACTGGGCCGGCCCAAGTCCTTTCCCGCGCTAGCCCATAGATTCAAATCTGGATTTTTCTTTTTTAGTTAAATCTAGTTTCTGTCCACTATTTCAAAAATCAATTTAGAGAGTTTTAGAAATCCAAATTGCATGAAACCAATTTTGTCTGAAAGGTATTAAAATGATCTATCCAAGCCCGTTGGATTTACTTCAATTAGACTTATAGATATCTCCTAGTAAAAATACCAAAACAGAAGCTTTTACAACTTGCAACATTTTTATAAAATCAACCAAGTTAGCTTTTGAGTTGTTTCCAACTCTCAAAAATCACGTTTCATCACATTTATCTAAATATGTAATAATATTAAGGTTTACATACAGTGACTTTGGACTAGTACCAAAATAATGCTATATAGGCATTTCTAGTCACTTTAAATCATTAAATAATAAACTTAAACTAAAGTAATATTGATCCAACCTTTAAATCTCATTCCCACATGTTAGAATATGTGGTGAGGACATGTGTCCACATGATCCCATATTTTGGTGGTGAATATTAAATTTTAATTAATATTTCAATGAGTAGAAATTACTTTTCTAAAATAAAAAGGTTGAAACTATTGACTTAAGCTTGTGATGTTTGTGATGATAATAGATCATCAATAGTGTGTTTTAGAATGATACTTAGCCTAGTTAAGTATTGTTTGGTGATTGTCTACTCCCTATGTATTTATAGACGCTAGTACTGACCAAGCTTTCGAGGAGGAGGAGTTCTACCAAGAAGAAGAAGAAGAAGAAGAAGAAGAAGAAAACTTCAACCACTGCACCAACCAAGGCAAGCTATTGTTAGCAAGCTAGGATTAGACTAGATGGTTTAGCAAAGATGCCTTAAGCATGCTTTGATCACACCCCTTTGACTATTAGTACCCCAAGTCTTACCTACAAGTTTTACCCCTCTTAGGTTATACAAAGTTCTTTACTTGGTTTGAAGGTAGCATAAAAAGTATAAAACTTGACCTACTTAGAAACCTTTAGATGTCATTCTATGGAATGAGATTGATTCCATCTTTCCACCTTAGTGAACACTCTTAACCTAGTATTTTAGAGTATATCAAAAACTTGAGTCACTTTAGATGGGAACACTTGGTGAAAAAGAATTGTGAAAACCTTGGAATGATGAGTCATTCTATTGAGATGTTTTGACATGTGTTGAGAGACACAACTGGTTTATGATGATGAAAATGATGAGGCATGAGCCTTAACCTTTTTATAAAACTGATGGTTGGATTCGGATGCGATATCATTCCAAATTTACCGTACAACCACATTACCTGAACTGGGTAAGGCTTAGCTGGAAATTTATATGCATTAGTATTAGTTCCCTCACGGGAGAGGTTTGAGCTGAGGCTACCTCTCAATGTTGTCCACCTATGAAGTGCCCAAGATGACTGATGGTCATGGTTGGGAGGCCATGCTCATAGGAGAGGTGCTTGTACTAGGGTGTGTAAAGGGAAGGTTATGTTTGATTATCTACATACTAAGTATGATGATTCGAGGTTATCCACAGCGGATGTATCAAATCTTACGGTGAAAGTGTACCACCTCTGCAGTGTCAAACTATTGAATAGCAGCGTCATGATTATGGACAGTTGGAATGGCCATACTGTTTCGTTGTCAGATGTTTCCTAAATAACTTGAAATGAATGATGAACTTTGACTTGACCCCAACAGGGTTGTGTTATGATAATAGATTCCCAGTTTAAGTGATTCTAGAACTTTACTTTATCTTTCTTTGCTTCTAAACTCAGCTTAGGTTTCAAACTTAATTTGATAGTTAAATTAGATTCAACACTTTAACTTAGAATTATACTCCTTGTTATTAGTAGTTTGTGAGTACTTAAAGAGTACTCATGGCTTTTGTCCCTGGCTATTATCATGGCCAGACTATGAAGGAGATTATCAAGATGATGGTCAGCAGGACGGCTACGATAACTAAGCATTGTCTGTGCCCTTGAAGATGGACCCCACCGCTACGCTATCTTTTATTTCCGCTGCTTGTTGTATTAAGACTGGATCATGAGATCCTTATTTGTGTAAAACCTTATGTATGGTTTGTAATGGATGATGTACTGTGATATCCAATCCGTTATGTCTCGCAAAAATGGTAATCCTCGGATTGCGAGGTATGGCATAACGGGCATCTAGGATTAAAAATCTGGGTGTTGACACCGTTGCACACATCGTCCTCATAACCACATCAGATAGTAACTGACAACCATCGCATTACCGCACTATTAAGGGATTTCTCTCGTGGCATGGACATGGCTTGATGAGTTCTCCTTGATTCCCCAAGTTGGTACATAAAGAATGACAACAGCTTTATAGTCATAGTAAGCGCTATCATCCCTCCGTCTACCAACAAGTAATCACCTTCATCAAGTCCCCGTGAGAGGCAAATATTAAGGAGGTGCACAACTCCAAACATCAAGATGAAGACAATTAACACGTACACATAATGATGTATAATATAATAATCTCTATCTCATCTCAGTCATATGCTAGGGTTTCTCCATATCCCCAAGAACTAGAGATCTACTCAGACATGGAGGCAATCAACATCATAGAAATGGTAATGGAAATAATCATAAATGAATAGTACTTGTATAAATCCACAACGAGTATAGGAATTACAACAAGATCTAGACAAGATGTAGATGAGATGGATGGAGATGGTGGTGATGCAGTGGTGGATGATTAAGATTGATGCCTTAGCCTCTCGGATCTGCGCAGGGCAAAGATGGATCCCTTGTGGATGAGTTCCCCCTCCAGATGCCTTTCGGAGGTGAGGTTTCTGTGATTTCTGGGTGTTCTGTATGTCGTCTCTGGAAAAATTGCACGGGTGAAACTATTTGACGGGGCGGAGGCGGCGCCAACTATAAGGCCGGAGCTATACGGCCGGAAAAATTGCTCCGCCCATATAGTTGGTCGTTGAAATCTCTGCCTCCCTTGTTCGCTTCTAGTTTTCTTATGGTATTATTAATATTTCCCAAATAAGCGATTTACGTTGTTTTGGACTCCTTTTCTCCACATTACAACTACTCCAAGAATTATATCCATCGGATCCATCATCTGTCCTGATCCTGGTGAAACTAGACATAAAATGTGTGCGTGAGCGCCATAAAATACCAAGATCCTACATCTACGATGCAAAATAATAATGTAAAACATGATGCAAATATGCACTCATCATAATCGTGCATCCGGCGTTTTCCTTGACGATCGCATCTGCGACCGAGGTTGTCATCATCGTCTAAGTGGGAATGGTTGTTTTTCACCGAGTCCTCTCCATCAGTCCACCTGTTCGCGATATCCATCAGGTGGTCAATTGTTTTGGGCTTCGAATAGCCCAGCTCCTCCCTAAGCTCTCTCGACGTAAGCCTCCATTGAATGTGTCGATTGCGTAATCCTCGGAGATACCCTCTACATAATTTTTGATAATGGACCACCTTTGAATGTATGAGCACAACGACTCGCTAGTCTTTTGGTAGCAGACTCTTAATTCTTAGATTGATGTCGGACATTTGTAAGCACCGTTGAAGTTTCGCACGAAGCTGTAGACCAGCTCATCCCAACTGTGGATCAACCCGCATGGAAGGTTGTTTAGCCATGCACGGGCAGAGTCCTACAGCTGTAGCTGGAGGCATTGCATAGCCATGCTCGTGGTTCCGCCGTGTAGGGTTGAAAATGGTAAGGAAACTTTCCATCCGTTTCCGTGGAAAAAGGAAATGGAGAGCTAAAAAGGAAACAAAAACGGAATTTTGCGGAAAAGGAACAAAAACAGATTATTTTAAACGGAAACGGAAAAGGAAACGGTGGAGCCATTTCCGGCAGAAACGGAAATAGTAAGGAAATTCCGGATAAACAAATACGGAAACTTTCATAAATATAACTAGTCAGGCCCATGTATGAAATATTACTTTGCGTTGGTGATTTCTTTTGCTCTTATTGAGCCATAGGATATATGAAAGGTATACGTTATACATGTAATCGGTTTAGATGACATACTAATAAATTAGCGTATTAGTGTTTATGTGAAACTATTTATGTGAATTTATGTGCTTGTCAAAGTGTTGAATTATGTGTGTTACTTTATGTACAATTGTTGCTTTTCGAAGTTGTGAGACATTCTTTGTCTGTTATATGTTACTTTTAGTGTACACACCATGATACTATACTACTATTATATTCTGACAAATGTACTTTTTCGTATCGTATCTGTTCCATATTCGTTTCCGATGATTTCCGATTTCGTGTTCATTTCCGGAGATTTCCGTATCGTTTCCGATTCCGCCGACACAAAAGGAAACAAAAACGATAACATATGTTTCCGTCCGTTTCCGTTCCATTTTCAACACTACCGCCGTGCAACCTGACGGAAGAGGTATGATCCTCTAGCTAGATCTTCGGGTCTTGGAGGCTGTCGAATTTCGGATTCTCTGATGGAAGTTTGAACCCTTTCGGCATTCGCTTTTTTCGTATGGCTCTGCTAAAGCAGCTGGCGCAGCAAAGCTCCATCCCATCATCTTTCGAGTCCGTCGAGCGGGCACGCCTCGTGCGCATCTTGTCGACCTTGTGCTGCGTGATATCATCACACGCGTCGTAGTGGTGGTCATGTTGACGTGAGCGGCCTCGCCACGACAACTCATGTTCGTCATTGCTGGAGGAGGAGGGAGACTAATATTTGACTAGAGCTTTATTTTTCTTCGGCTCTAGTGCTGGATCCTTGGTGAGGGCAGCTTCGATTAGTCTGATGACCCACAAGTATAGGGGTGTATTGCAGTATTTTCTATAAGTAAGAGTGTCGAACCCAACGAGGAGCATAACGTATTTTCTGTAAATATTTAGCAAATGGTTTTTTAGGGTTTTTTGGTAATGTAGATAAATAAAGTGTGACTAAACAAAAGACAATGATAATAATTGCAGCAAGTGGCCCTATCCTTTGTTTAGCAAAGGACAAGCCGGTTGTATTACTTAAGATGACCAAACGTTCTTGAGGACACATGGAAATACTATCAAGTGCTTTCGCTTCATATAGTTGATCAATCTTATCTAGTTGGATAAGTGTTGTGTGGGTGAACATGTGCTAATGTACTGACCTTCCTAGGACTAATACATACTTGTGATTAAACCCCTTGCAAGCATCCGCAACTACAAGAAAGTAATTAAGATAAAAACCTAACCACAGCCTTAAACTTTGAGATCCTACACTCCCTTGAGCAAAGGTTTCCTAACGGGTGTTCAGGTTTCTGTCACTCCGGCAACCCCTACGATTAGTATCCAAATACACAATTCATTCCCCTAGACCCATCAAGTTGAAGTATCATGTAGTCGCGTTCACATGATACCACTAGAAGAATAACACCACAACTTAATTATCAAACCATTGAATCTTCCTCAACACAATTCCACTACTAACAACATGACTTCTCCCATGTCCTCAAGAACTAATCGAACTACTCACGAGACATCATATGGATCAAGATCAGAGATAAAATAATGATAGGTAACAATCTGAACATGAACAATAATTCAACGGTTCCACTCAATAGCATCAACTACAACAAGTAATCAACACTAGGAAAGTTTCCCCTAAGAACTATGCAAGATTCAACCCAATTGTTACAGCGGTACGGAGTGGTGATGATAGTGCTGGTGGAGATGATGGTGAAGATGATGATGATGATCCCGATGAAGTCTAGCTTGATGATGGTGTTGATGGCAACGACCTCCCCTCTCTGGAAGGAATTTCCCTAGCAGATTTCTGCCTGTCGGACAGCTCTTTCTCTCTCTACAGTTTTCCACCCTGCAGAGGCGGTGGAATCTTTCTGTGGTTGCTCCTCGAGTCTTAGGGTTTCGAGGGGATTATATGCATCAGAGGGCGATGCCAGAGGTGGGCCAGGGTGGCCACACCACCTGGTGGTGCGGCTAGGGATGGCCCACGCCAGGGGGTGGTGTGGGCCCCTTATGGCCCATTTCCACTTCCCCTTCTGGCTTCCTTCGTCTTCTGGAAAAATAGGAATTTCCATGTATTTTCTGGGATTTTCTGATCTTTGCCAATTTTGCCTCCAAACAGTGCTTTTTCCATCAGAATCCTAGCTCCAATGGTTCATCCTCCCAAAATCATCAATCATGCAAAAACAGATAAAATAACATAAGTACCATCTCTTAATATGAAATATATCAATGAATAACAGTGAATTATGATATAGAATGGTGATGCAAAATGGATGTATCAACTCCCCCAAGCTAATAAGTACCATAATTTTTATTTTCTATTTGCAAAATAGACAATGAGCATCTCAGCGATCTTTTTATTTGCTATTTGCATAGGTTTTTATTGAGGATGCTTCACAAAATGCTCACTATGATTATGCTGCAAGTTTCCACCATGATTAGGCATGGATTAGGCTAGCCGCCCAGGCGTTTCTCTAACACACATAAAAGCTCCATGAGCTTACAAGCTCCCCTTTTATTTCACACCGCTGGGATCCATAAACAAAAGAATCACGATATCAACTGAATAATAGGTGCAATGTTGAAAACGTTCCCCATGACAGCATGGTTCTGCTAATTCTCAACTTATAAAGTGCAAGCATATACCAAACATAGATGGACGCAATGGTTCAAGTCTATTAAATGCAAGAAAGTAAAGTGTGCCATCAAGTTTGTGAGAGCGTTAATCACTAGTTTTCACATAACAAGCTTAATTTGGAAGGTAGATAAAAACATGAATTTACTTGGAATAGCAATAATTCTAATAGGTAGATATGGTGGATGCAAATGGCATAGGTTTTAGTTTTAGGATTGGATGCACGAGAAGTATTCCCTCTCCGTACAGGTTTTTGGCTAGCAAGGCTGAGCAGCAAGTATAAGAATTGAAGGAACAAACAAACATACAAGTGATAGAAACGATCGTGCAATCTTCCTTGAGAACACAAAAGATCTTTACTAGAGAATACTAAGCTTATGAGCCAAACAAGAAAGAAAGATGATGAAATTATATATCTTAAAAGTACTTTTTCTCTTTTCCATTCAATCCTCTAATAGTATTGCTACTGACCAGAACTAGGTTTGCCAAAACCAATCTCAATTTACTTAATGATCCCAAAGTGATGCCAATACTATCCACACGATCAATCATATAATAGAAATTGCAAACTAAAATAAGATGTGCAAAAAGTAAGTGATAGAACTTCTCATTAATAATCCATAACGGCAACTCACACCAAGGGATACATAGATATCTTAATTAGAGGGGAGATACTTCCATAATACAAACCATCCTATCTGATAACTTCTCTATTCATGATATGACTGTACTAAAAAGGTAAAAAGGTGAAAGATAATGATATGATACCGTGGCACTCCCCCAAGCTTGGAACAAACCAAGGGGATGCCAAAACCTGATGACGAATTACTCCTTTGGTGGTGGTGGTGTTCTCTCAATAAGCTTTTCAATCAATTCCCTCAAATCCTCAATCTCGAAGTGAGAATATGAATCAACTCCGAATTGTGCTCAATGCAGTTCATGATCATGTTAGGCTGTGAATCCCAGCTCTTGCGATCCTTTCCCCACTCTTCCTCTTTGAAGTATTCTTTCCCTGCATGGTTAGAACGAGGCATATCCCAATTGGAGGGTTGTTTTTCTTAGGCATATTTTGCAATTACTGCTAATGAATAAGGGTATGGAAGGGATTCTTGGTGCGTGGAGGAGGTGACCGTGAAGCCAAGCAATGTCGCGGAACCTTCCCTCCAGTGGACATCCAAGCAGTCCTTTTGAACTTAGCAGGATTCGCCACTGATACATTGCAAATGTATCTATAATTTTTGATGTTCCATGCTTGGTTTTATCCACTTTCTTGTGTTTTGCTCCAACTTTGGAGTGCTTTTCATATGATTTCTTGGACTAACCTATTAACAAGAGCCACAGTGCCTGCTGCCTATTTTCAGCTGTTTCTGGTTCCAGGAAAGTCAGAAAATGAATATTCTCGGAATTGGACAAGACAAAAGCCAAAGTGCCTATTTTTCCGGAAGGGATCAAGTGCCAGAATACGAGACGGAGCAGGGCCAGGGGCCGGACACACCACCTGGCCGCGCGGCCAGGCCTGGCCCACGCCAGGGGGTGGTGTGGCCGCTCCTGACACCCCCTCGGCCTCTCCCGCATATATATTTCCCTTGGGACGAAAACCCTAAGTACCCGATAAAAAATCCACGAAAGAGTCTGTAGCCGCTGTCATCTCCATCCCTACATCAGGAGGGATCTAAAGCTCTTCCCGGCACCCTGCCGGGGAGGGGAATTCACCCTGGAGGCCTTCTTCATCACCATGCAAGCCTCCGATGTGATGCGTGAGTAGTTCATCCTTGGACTACGGATCCATGTAGTAGCTAGATGGCTGGTTCTCTACCTTTGTGCTTTCATGTTTAGATCTTGTGAGCTCCGTTCATGATCAAGATCATCTATTTGTAATCATACATTTTGTGTTTGCGGGGATCCGATGGATATTGAGATGCTATTTCAGATTGATTATTGATTCTATCATGTCTTTCTTATTTGTGATCTTGCATGCTTTCCGTTGTTAGTAGCTATCTTGGCCAAGTAGATGCTAGCAACTCCAAGAGTTAGTATTTATGCTCGATAGTGGGTTCATGCCTCTGGTAATATGGGGAAGTGACAGAAATCTCTAAGGTACTAGATGTGATGTTGCTACTAGGGAGAAAACAACAATCCTTTGTTCATAGAACAATCGTATTGTTTACTTTACACGATTCAGAAGCAATAATCTGTTGCTTGCAACTTAATACTAGAGGGGGTTCGGATGATAACCTGAAGGTGGATTATTAGTCATAGATGCAGTTGGATGGCGGTCTATGTATTATGTTGTAATGCCCAATCAAGTCTCAAAGGAGTCAAGATGATTAGTATATGCATGTATTGCTTTCTCGGTGTTTGTCAATTGCCCCGCTGTAATTTGTTCACCTAGCATGTTATCTATCTTAAAAAGAGCCACCTCTAGTGAACTATGGATCCCGGTCCTTGTCTTTTACATACAATCTACAATCTTTTACTGCTTTGTGTTTACTTTCTGCAAACTTTTACTTCTTTCCATTCGATATGTTTAATCATTTGTTTTCCGCAAAACACGGTGAGATTGACAACCTCATCGCAAGTTGGGGACAAAGTTTTGTGGTTGTGTTGTGCAGGTCTCCACGTTGCTATTAGCACCGGTAGTGCGCCCTGCCAAAGCTCACCTAGTAACACCTTTGGGGTGTTTCCTTGCTCCTACTGGTTCGATTAAACCTTGGTTTCATAACCGAGGGAAAACTTGCTGCTGTGCTCATCATACCTTCCTCTTGGGGTTCCCAACGAGCTCTAAGTTGAACGACGAGCACATCAGCCACCACTCCAATGCTTGCAATGGTGGTGCTAGTGTGCGGATGCTGGTCTTCTTTTGCCTCCTCTTCAACTTCACTCTCGATCTCCTCCTCCTGCTCAAGGTCTTGGAGATCATCTTCCGCAGGCTCCTTGCCCTTATCATTGGCGGAGACCATTGTGCATCTAAACTTTGAGAATAGTTCCTGATAGAAATAGATCAAAACGAAAACACTACAAGAACACGATATACGGACCTTGGGAGATCCGAGTGATTATATATGATGAAGTTTAACAACAAAAGGAAAGTTCTGGGAGAAAACGGGTCGGAGACGGGCTCCGGGGTGGCCACACCCCCTGGTGGCACGGCCAGGTGGGCCCGCGCCATGGCGTGGTGTGAGCCACCCGGGCTCCGTTTCCGTCCCTCTTTCGACTCATTAATTTCCATGTTAGATAAAAAAATACAAAAATATAACTTGGAAAGTTTTTCGCGGACCTTTTCTTACCAGAACTATTACCTATTCGAAAACAGACTCTGCAGGTCTTTGAACTTGGCCTTTAATAAATTCTTCTGGAGTCACCGCTTGAATTATATCAATATATTCATTGTAAGAATCTTCAAAATATAGTGCTTGAGCCTTTTGACCATTTTTCATCTCATTACATCATTTTCTCCTACCACTTGAAAATTTCTTTCATACAAAACTTCACACAATCTTCATTAGCAACATTAGTGCATGCAAGATGATAAACCTTTAGGTTCAATTTTAACTGAAATCCATCAGAACATAAGCTAGTAAAACAACTCCTTACGAAAGCCCAAAAAGTATTCAAAAAGGAAATTGATTTAAGAGGCAAATGCAAAAATGGCAGAAATCTGTCAAAACAGACCAGCAGGTAAAGATCAATTTTTTCGAAAATCTTCTGGTGCTCAAATCAAAAATTGCAGAACTAACGAAAGTTAAATAATAACCTGGGGCATGCACACAAAAAATTATAGACCAGGACGACATTCTGGGATTTTTCACGATTTTCTATGGTGAAGCACAAAAATCTGTTTTTAGGATAGCAACTTCCGCAAATCTTGCTTCTCTCTCATTAGAGGTTGATCTTGACACAAAAACCCAAACAAAAAGGATAAGGAGAGGTTATTACAGAAGCAATAACTTACAGGACTCAAAAAGACCAAAAATAAACTGAAAGCAAAAAAATATTGGGTTGTCTCCCAAGAAGCTCTTTCTTTATAGCCATTAAGATGGGCATGATAAATTTCAATGATGCTCACATAAGAGTATGAATTGAAGTAAAAGAGAGCTTCAAGGAGCAAATATACACATGTTTAAGTCTAACCCATTCCTATGCAAGGGGATTTTGTAAGAAAATAAATTGTTGAAACCAGAGGCTACTAGCATAGGAAGGCAAAACAAGTGCAACTTAAAGACTTTCAACATAAAGCAAGGAAACTTAATGTTATTGAGATGCATAAGAACAATCTTCCCTCTCTCATAATAACTTTCAGTATCATGCATAAATTTAATGATATAACTAACACATGAACCGTTGTAGCAATGATCATTTATTCTGTCAGAAAACACAGGGACACTAGCTTTCCTAGTTCCATTAGGATGTGAAACAATTTTAGAAGTATCCTTACAAAGGATAATGTGCCCATCTTCTATATTTTTAGCGACAAAGTCTTTCATATTTGCTACTGCAGGTTCATCATCTATTTGTTCATTAGGTTCTACAGCTTTCTTCGTACTTTCGTTAACCATACTAGCTGTCATAGAATGTTCCTATACTTTAACCGGGAAAGGTATTTTCTTGATGTAAGGTTGAGGTAAAATATGATCCATAGTATAAACTTCAGTATTTCTAGTAGGAACACAATTAACAATATATTTATATGGTGCATGATACTTGTTCCATTTATTTTTAAGAATTTCAATATACGAGGCAAAAGCCTTAAAATAATTTGCAATACTTTGATAATCAAGAACATAAGCATTACTAATATTATGAAAGTCATCTATTCCCATAAAAGATTTAATGCATTCATAATCATAATTTATACCTGAATTTCTTCCTTTTCATTCTCCCATGCTTCAACATTGTCTTGAATACGGTCTAGAAGAACCCATTTAGCTTCTTCTTCCATATGTGTAAATGATCCAGCACAAGAAGCATCCAATAAATCCTTATCATGAAGAGAAACCCTTGCCTCAAAGTTATTGATAATAATGTTATTAGGGAGCTCATGAGTAGGACATTTGAGCATTAGTGACTTCAATCTCCCCCAAGCTTGAGCTATACTCTGTCCATCACGAGGCCAAAAGTTGTATATTTGATTCCGATCTTTATGAATCTCACTAGGAGGATAAAATTTGGAATAAAAAGAGAGGTATAATTTCCTCCCATTAAAGAGATTGGCTATCCTTTGGCAGCTTATACCATTCCTCAGCTCTTCCTTTCAATGATGGCGAGAATAACTTCTTCTTGACTTGATCTGTTGTAATACCTGGACACTTGAACAACCCGCATAATTCGTGTATAAAAAGCAAATGATCACCAGGATGGACAGTTCCATCTCCAAAATAGTAGCTATCCATAACACGATCAACAATTCTTGTAGGTATCTTAAAAGGATCAATTTCAGTAGGTGATGATTCATCTACTACCTTAGCAGTGGTAGTAACATTCCAAAATAACAAACTAAGTGAATTATCCATATTGAGAATAAAGTAACAAGCAAAAATAAACAATACTCACAATAGAAGTTTCCTTTACCAGTTCCACTCTCCAATAGCGCTTCACTCCCAGGTAACGGCGCTAGAAAATAGTCTTGATGACCCACAAGTATAGGGGTGTATCGTAGAATTTTTGATAAGTAAGAGTGTCGAACCCAACGAGGAGCAGAATGTGTTGACGATTGCCTTGGATCAGGAATTCTCTGTAAATACTTAGCAAACGGATTGTTAGGGTTTTTGATAATGCAGATAAATAAAGTGTGCGTAAATAAAAGACAATGATAATTATTGCAGCAAGTGGCCCAATCCTTTCTTTAGCAAAGGACAAGCCAGTTGTATTACTTAAGATGACCAAATGTTTTTGAGGACACATGGGAATGCTGTCAAGTGCTTTCGCTTCATATAGTTGATCAATCTTCTCAAGTTGGATAAGTGATGTGTGGGTGAACCTGTGCTAATGTACTGACCTTCCTTGGACTAATACATACTTGTGATTAAAACCCTTGCAAGAATCCGCAACTACAAGAAAGTAATTAAGATAAAACCTAACCACAGCCTTAAACTACGAGATCCTACACTCCCTTGTGCAAAGGTTTCCTAACTAGGCTTCGGGTTTTTGTCACTCTGGCAACCCCTACGATTAGTATCCAAATACACAATGCATTCCCCTAGGCCCATAAAGGTGAAGTATCATGTAGTCGATGTTCACATGATACCACTAGAAGAATAACACCACAACTTAATTATCAAACCATTGAATCTTTCTCAACACAATTCCACTACTAACAACATGATTTCTCCCTTGTCCTCAAGAACTAATCGAACTACTCACGAGACATCATATGGATCAAGATCAGAGATGAAATAATGATAAGTAACAATCTGAACATGAACAATAATTCAATGGTTCCACTCAATAGAATCAACTACAACAAGTAATCAACACCGAGAAAGTTTCCCCTAATAGGAACTTTGCAAGATTCAATGCAATTATTACAGCAATATGGAGATGGTGATGAGGGTGCTGATGGTGATGATGGTGGTGATGATGATGATGATCCTGATGAAGTCTAGCTTGATGATGGTGTTGATGGAGACGACCTCCCCTCTCCAGAAGGAATTTCCCCGGCAGATTTGTGCCTGCCGGAGAGCTCTTTCTCTCTCTACAGTTTTCCACCCCGTGGAGGCGGTGGAATCTTTCTGTGGTTGCTCCCCGAGCTTAGGGTTTCGAGGGGATTATATGCGTCAGAGGGCGATGCTAGAGGTGGGCCAGGGTGGCCACACCACCTGGTGGCGCGGCCAGGGATGGCCCGCGCAAGGGGGTGGTGTGGGCCCCCTGTGGCCCATCTCCACTTCCCCTTCTGGCTTCCTTCGTCTTCTGGAAAAATAGGAATTTCCATGTATTTTCTAGGATTTTCTAATCTTCGCCAATTTTGCCTCCAAACGGTGCTTTTTCCATCAGAATCCTGGCTCCAGTGGTTAATCCTCCCAAAATCATCAATCATGCAAAAATAGATGAAATAACATAAGTACCATCTCTTAATATGAAATATATCAATGAATAACAGTGAATTATGATAAGAATGGTGATGCAAAATGGATGTATCATAGTCCCAAGCCAGCAATCGTAGATCGGTGCATGGCAGATCGTGGGTCCCCAACCGGTGGCTGGTTGTTAAGCAGGTACATGGTGGCTGCCGTCACCGTTTCCTACGGCGTTTTCGGGAGCATGTTACCCTGCATGTACACCGTCATGGACGAGAAGTCAAGGACTCGAGTGGCCTCTTCTCGCTCCCTAATAATAAGGTGAGCCAGTCGAGAGCGTCTTCTAGCGGCTGCATGATCGTTGCGTCTAGAGGAGGATCCTCCGATGGAAGAGAGTGCAGCTAGTCGGAGGCTCGACTCGTCCGCCACCCTCCTACGCTTGTAGAGCTAGGAGATTACTTGTTGCTGGCACTTGAACTCCTCCATGAGCAGTCAGTGATAACCCATCAGCATTTTTTGCGACGAGTCTGGTGGTAGGGGTTGCCCCGTAGGGCCTCCTTGCAGCGGGCCACTCAGCATCGTTGAGGTTGATCAGTTGTCGCTCCTGGGTATGTTCATTCACAGGGAGGTGCGGCTGATCTTTTGGGATGGGTCTGTCGCTAGGGGGCCAGCCTGCTGGCCCGTTCTTGGCGGGGGTGCCATTGGAGGGGCTACCATTCACGACTAGGATACCACTGTCAGTACCGATGTTCCCCCGAGTGTTGTTGCCGTTGCCGCCCGTATTGATGACGGTGCACATGTAGTGGCTGGGGAAGCTGTTGCGCTCACAACTTTCAGATCCGGAGCCGTAGGCTCCGTCTTCTGTTGCCAGATTACCCAGATTAGACTCACAATTGTTGTCGCTGTTCATATTTCCGACTGATGTCGAGGCATTGAGCTCACTCAGGGTGATGATGAGCGGTGGAAACCATGATGTAGGGGCAATCGCATGAACCTTCGGCTAATCAGGGAGGCGAAGTGTGCCTAGCTGACCAACTTTGAAGCGTAAACTCCCGATCGCCAGGCCAAGCCCGTCGTCCACGGACTCGAAATCCAGGTGAGTGGCCGGCGTGTGGACGGTGAAATCGAAGGCACTAAAAAGGAGGCGAGTCTCCGCTGCTACGGAGTCGTAGATCGTGGTTGATTAGGCCGAGGAAGCCGCAACATCAGCACTCCCGTTTCCCATAGACGGCACCAATTGACGAGGGGATAACTCATCAATGCCCATCATTGATGGACTTAGGTTCGAGGAAGTAGGGAGCACTGGAGGCATCGATTGGCTAGCAAACAAGCACACAGGTGACAGAAGGTTTACCCAGGTTCAGGCCTCATAGAGGACCCTACTCCTGCTTGTCTGCTCTTGGAAATATCGAGTCGAAAGTTCTGAAGTCAGATGCAATCGGGCGACGGTGTGGAAACTAGGGTTGTGAATATCCTCCTCGTTGCCCCCTCCCAGCCTTTATATAGATAGGCTATGTCTTGGGATAGCAGGCTGAGTCGGTTACATATTAGGGTTTTCCCTTTAAACTTCTATCTTGTACTTTGCTGTGTTCTACAAGGAGTCAAAGTCTCCCAGGCCACCCGAATCTTGACTGGGCCTGACATGGGTATACCCTACAGGTACTCGAGCTTGGTATATACGGCCTGAATACGTAGAGGCCCACAGTGTTGCCAAGGCCCAAATGAGGAACTCGAGTAACCTATGGACTCTCGATTGCTTGAAGAACAAGAAGAAACTAAAGATAGAAAGTTCAAAGGGAAAACCCTAACTTGTAACCGAATCGACTTGCTACCCGAGACCTAGCCTATCTATATAAAGGCTAGGAGGGGGCGGCGAGGAGGACACATGCAACCCTAGTTTCCACAACTCTCGCCAGATTGCATCTGCGCACCATTGTAATCCTCGATTCCCTTGATAATTCCACGAGCAGACAAGCAGGAGTAGGGACCTCTACGAGGCCTGAACCTGGGTAAATCTTCGAGTCCCCTGTGTGCTTCATTGCTAGCCAATAGATGTCTCCAGCGCTCCCTCCTTCTCCAAAACCCAAGTCCATAACAATGGGCATTGATGAGTTAAACCCTCATCAATTGGCGCTGTCTGTGGGAATTGGGAGTGCTGATGTTGCGGCTTCTTTGGCCCCATCAACCGCGATCTACAACTCCGCAACAGTGGAGATTCGCCAGCTCTTCGGCGCGTTCGAATTCACCGTCCACACGCCAGCCACTCGCCCTGCCTTTGAATCTGTGGGCGACGGAATCAACCTGGCGATCAGAAGCTTCCGCTTCCAAGTTGGTCAGATGGGCACGCTTCGCATGCCTGACCAGCTGACGGTACCATCGATTGCTCCAGCATCAAGGTTCCCTCCACCGATCGTCACCCTCAGTGAGCCCCATACCTCGACAACAGTCGATAATACGGTCAGCGACAACAGTCGCGAATCCGATCTGGGCGATCTGGCCACTGAAGACGGAGCCTACGGTTCCGGATCTGAAAGTTGTGGGAGCAGCATCTTCCCCAACCACTTCATGTGCACCGTCATCAACGCGGGCGACACCTTCGCCAATCGCGACAACACGGGCAACGGTGTCCATGAAGCCGACCCGCCAAACAGCGGACCAACAAACGGCGGCATACCCAATGGCGGACCACCACCAAATGGCGGCCCCACCAACGGCGCCCCCATCAACAATGGAGGAGCAGTCGAACCTCCAACCATGATAAACGAGCAAACTGGCGAACGCGTCGTGATCAGGCTCAACAATCTCGACTGGGCCTGTTGCCACGAAGCCCTACGAGGCCATCCTCTACCTTTCGGTTCCCCACAAGAACTGCTGATGGGCTACCACTGGCTCCTGAAGTAGGAATACAAGCGCCAGCTACAAACAATCGTGCAACTCGAGGTGCGAAAAAAGGCGGCTGATGAGTCAAGCCTCCGACGAGCCGGGCTCTCCTCCCACGTAGGATCCTCCTCAAAGGGCAACAAGTACATCGCAAACAAGAGGCGATCCCGGATGGCCCATCTCACCGAGGAAGAACACATAGAGGTTGCAAAGGTCCTCGACTTCAGCTTTATGACAGTCGATACACGGGGCAATGTGGTCCCCAAAATGCCGCAGGCTGTGGTGGCAGCAGCCACCATGTACCTCCTCAACAACCAGCCGCCGGCTGGATATCACTACTAGAAAATAGCTAATCCGTGGCGCACCTGTTTTGATCATCTGTGGCGCACTAGGGGTGCGCCACGAGGCGCACGCTACGGGTAAAAGTTAGCCGTGGCGCACTTGGTGGTGCGCCAGCAGTATGAAAAGTTAGCTGTGGCGCACTAGGTGGTGTGCCACGTGTATGAAAAGTTAGCCGTGGCGCACTAGGTGCTGTGCGCCACGGGTACGATTTCAAATTTCAAAAAAAAAGCGGGATTTGATCTAGATCTAGATCTAGATCGAGCAGTCGGCCACCATCGTTGTCGGTGTTGTAGCCTCGTTGAAGGAGGTCGCTACTGGAGGTGGTCAGAGGAGGGTGTGGTCAGAGGCTGGTGGAGGAGGGTGCAGTCGGAGGAGGGCACGGTTGGAGTATGGTGGAGGAGGTTGTGTCCGGAGGTAGGGCGCCAACGGAGGATGGTCGGGGAGGGTGTAGCCGGAGGTGGTCAGAGGAGGGCGCCATCGAAGGTGGGTGCAGCCGAAGAGAGGAGAAGGAGAAGTGAGGAGAAGAAGAAGGTAGGAGAGGTGGAGGAGAAGGAGAAGGAGAAGGTGGAGAAGGGAGGAGAAGTGGAGAAGGGAGGAGAAGTGAAAGTGGAGGAGATACGGGGTGGGTAGGGGAAATATATATGGAGGGTTAGGTGGTTGGGTGGTGATTCGAATTTCGAATCCCGCCTAACTTACTTGTGGCGCACTAGGGGTGGTGCGCTACAAGTAAGTGACCTCCATTTTTTTTCTACAGGAAAAAACAATCTTTTGATCATAAATTTTTACTCTTTTCGAATTTTGAAAATCTAAAAAATTGCCAAACGACCAAAGGTCGTTGCGAGCGGTTACGAAATCTCGTTCTCGTCATTTTGGTATATTAAACGTTTTTTTTCGAAGTCGTATGCAAAAGTTACGCCTATTTTACCGTGGCGTGATTTTTTTTTGCAGAAAAAGTCGAAATTCATGTTTGTTAATTTTCCTACACACTAGACCACATTACCTACATACATGTGAAAGGATTTTATTTTTTGAATTGTTTATCATTTTCTTTTATTTTTTGCAAGGCTAAAAAGGCGATCCAAGAGGGGGGGTGGGTGGGTTTGGTGCAGGAAACTTACCTGTGGGGCACTAGGCTAGGGTGCCCTACGGGTAAGTTCGCCCAGCCGCACAGCAGGCCGCACCCCACATACCCGTAGCATACTATGTCAGAGTGCACTATGACTAAGTTTCACACCTGTAGCGCACCGCGCACAGGTGCACTACGGCTAGGTTGTCTGCTGCCACCTATGCCCTGGCCCACAGTAGCCGTGACGCACCATCCCCATGTGCGCCATGCTTACGGCAATTAGCCGTAGGGCACCTGTGGGCAGTGCGCCACGCCTATTTTACCCGTGGGGCACCACTAGCACGTGCGCCATGGATGTGTGGATTACCTATAGCCGTTTTCCTAGTAGTGGATACCTGAGCCGCCATGCACCGATCGACGATTGCGGGCTTGGGACTAATCGAGGCCACCCTCGACAAAGAGCCAACACTAGAGCCGAAAAAAGGCAAAGCACTACTCCTCACCCTCATCTAGCGACGACAGTCACGACCTGTCTCGATGTCGCCGCTCACGGCGACACGACCACGACTATGATGCGCGGGATGACCTCACGCAGCGCAAGATCGACAAATCAAGGGCGCGACGTGCTCGGTCGACTGACTCAGAACACGAAGATGTAAAGCTCTGTGGCACCAGATGCTTCAGCAGGGCCATCAGGCAAAAGCGAATGCCCAAGGGGTTTAAACTACCATCGGAGAACCCGAAGTTTGACGGCCTACAGGACCCGAAGATCTGGTTGGAGGACCACATCTCATCCGTCAGGCTTCACGGCGAAAGTCGAAGCATGGACATGCAATGCCTACAGCTACAGCTGCAGGGCTCCGCCTGAGCCTGGATCAACAACCTCCCACGCGGATCCATTCGCAGTTGTGAAGAGCTGGTATACAGCTTCATGCGCAACTTCAAGGGCACATACAAACGACCCGCATCAATCGAAGAGCTGAGATGCTGCCAACAAAGATCGGGCTAATCGCTATGCTCCTACATCCAGAGGTGGTCCATCATCAAGAACTCCGTAGAGAACATCTCGGAGGATCGCGCGATTGACGCATTCAACGGCGGCGTATGACGCATAGAGCTCAGGGAGGAGCTGGCCCGCTCGAAGCCCAAAACCATCGACTACCTGATGGAAATCGCGAATCGCTGGGCAGATGGAGAGGATTTGGTGAAAAATCACGTTCACTCTGACGACGAGGCAGAACTCGAGCGTAGACGTGACCGCCGAAGCAAACGCCGCATGCGCATCTACGATGACCGCGGCGATGTCAACATGGTCGCAGCCGGCTACGCCGACAGACGCGACAACAACCGCAATATCGGCTACCGTAGTGGTGGATACAGCGACTCCGGGAAAACCACGCAAGTGTGGCAACGCCGCAATCGTGATGAGGCACCCACAACATCCATCGAAGAAAAACTGTCCGGGCCATGCACAGTGCACTTCTACATCGACAAGCCACCTCCCCAAGGACTGCCGCGAGTTCATCAAACTACATGAGGGATTGGTTCGGATGAATCGCAACGTAGTCAAAAGGGGCTACGGAGCCGCTCCAAGCGCCGTGGCACATGGCGCTCCGCCGCCACTGCCTGGACTACCCCCAAACACAGCTGCACCGGACCAGCACCAGGGAGGGGAACCATACCCACGTGCCATGGGTACCATGATGATCCAAAAGGAACGCCCTTCGAATAGGGTGCAGAAGTCCATCACTCGCCAAGTCAACTTGGCGACAAACTCGCCACCATCTACCACTAAGTACCTCAGTGGAAGCGAGTCCTGCATCACCTTCGACAAGCGCGACCACCCGCGCCAAGTACCTCGTCTAGGCCATTGTCCCCTCGTCCTCGAGGCACAAATTGGAGGCTTCGACATGAGTCGCGTCTTTATGGACGGAGGAAGCGGCATCAACCTTATGTTCGCAAGTACCTTGCGAGCAATGAGGATCCCCCTGACCTGCCTACAGGCGTCAGACACAACATTCCACGGCATTGTCCTAGACAAGGGTGTATATCCCCTTGGCAAAATCAACCTCGATGTCATCTTCGGCACACCGAAATTTTTTCGACGCGAGCGCATCGATTTCGAGGTCGTCGGCTGGCCCTCGCAGTACCACTGCATCCTAGGATGTGTCGCGTTCGCTAGGTTCATGGCAGTGCCCCACTATGCCTACCTGCAGATGAAAATGCCAGGACCTAACGGTGTCATCACAATCAACGGAAGCTTCGAGAGGTCCGACAGCTGCGATAGGGAATTCAACAGAATCTCCCAGTCCTTCGGCATGCAGGAGGAACTCACAAGATTAAAGGAGTCGACAGACAACAGTCTGCCTCCCCTGAGCCGGCCAAGTTCACCCGACCTATCCTTCAACTCATCGGTGCACACAAAGAAAGTTTAGGTCCACCCATCGGATCCCGCCAAGACGGCTCTCATCGCCAACAACTTGAGTCCCACATAGGAACTCGTGCTCGTCGAATTCCTCCGTGAGCATTGGGAAATCTTCGCCTGGTGTCCAGCGGACATGCCAGGAGTTACCAGGGAATTCGCCAAGCACACACTCAATGTCAACCCAGATGCAAGGCCAGTCAAGCAAACAATTCGGCGACTATCTGAACCAAGAGCAAAGGCAGTCGGAGTGGAGATCAACAGACTCCTCGACGCCAAATTCATACGCGAGATCAAGGAAAGCACTTGGCTCGCCAACACGGTGCTAGTGTCAAAAAAGGCCACTTCCCTCTACCGCGAATCGACCAGATCATCGACTCCACCACGGGATGCGAGCGCCTCTGTTTTATCGATGCCTACTCAGGCTATAATCAGATTCGAATGAAGGAGGAAGACCAAGAAAAATAGCGTTTACAACGCCTTTTGGTGTGTACTGCTACAACACAATGCCCTTCGGGCTATAGAACGCAGGAGCCACCTACCAGCGGTGCATGCAGGCTTGCCTCAAGAACCAACTTGGTCTCTACAGTCAAGTCTATGTCCACGACATAGTAATCAAGACCAAAGAGGAAGCCTCACTAATCGACGATTTGCGTGAAACCTTCGCCAATCTCGATCGCTACCGGATCAAGCTGAATCCGGACAAGTGGGCCTTCGGCGTCCATCTGGGCAACTACTCAGGTATCTTATCTCCACGAGAGGGATCGAGGCGAACCCGAAGAAAATAAAAGCCATACTAGCCATGGAGAAGCCGAAAAATATAAGGGGCGTCCAGCAACTGGCTGGGCGAATCGCGGCACTCAGCCGATTTATCAGTCGGATGGGTGAAAAAGCACGGCCCTTCTACCAACTCCTCCGCAAAGCTGACAACTTCGAGTGGACCAATGAGGCGCAGGAAGCATTCGAAGACCTCAAGCGCCTGCTATCCACCTCGCTAGTACTAGTGACCCCACGAGAAAGGGAACTGTTGTTGCTATACATCTCCTCCACCAACCAGGTGGTCAGCATAGTGCTCATAGTCGAACGAGCCAAAGAAAACAAGGTCCACAGGGTACAGCGACCAGTCTACTACCTCAGCGAGGTACTCACACCAACAAAGCAACGGTACCCGCACTACCAGAAACTGGCGTACGACGTCTTCATGATGGCTCGGTGACTGCGCCACTACTTCCAAGAACACCCAATCGTGGTAGTCAACGACGCCCCACTTGGGCACATCCTCAACAATCCCGATGCCACCGGACGAGTCGCACTTTGGGGAATCGAACTGTCTCCACGAGACATCACATATGAAAAACACGACGCAATCAAGTCGCAAGTTCTCCCTGACTTCCTCATGCACTGGATGGAGAACCATCTCCCCAAAAAACCAGATATGTCCTACCTCTGGACAATGCACTTCGACGGATCCAAGCAAAAGGACGGAGCTGGTGCAGGTGTCATACTGACATCGCCCCAGGGGGACAATCTGAAATATATCCTGCAAATGTAGTTCACCACCTCCAACAACAAAGCTGAATACGAGGCCCTGCTACACGGGATGAGGATGGAAAAAGCCTATGGTGCCAAACGGCTCATAATATATGGAGACTCCAAGCTGGTTGTCAACCAGACAATGCACGAGTGTGATGCACGGAACGACAACATGATCGCCTACCGCGACCTCTACGACACACTCAAAGGAGATTTTGACGGCTGCGAGCTATGGCACATAGGCCGCGAAAGCAATGAAGAGGTGGACGCACTCGCCAACATAGGCTCTACCAGTTCCCCCATACCACCTGGGGTATTTCTCGAGCGCATATGCGAACGCTCCATCAAGCCAAAGGCCGCAAAGAAGAAAACAAGCGCAACAACAGACTCGGGGGCTACGCTGCCCAATGAGCCAATGGAACTCGACGACTTGGAGCTGGATACATGACTCGAAGGACCAATGAGCGTCATGATGATCGAGCCATCCTGGACTCAAACCGTACATCATGTACCTTCTTAGCAAGAGGCTACCGGATGACCCGACTGATGCATGGCACATCGTGCAGCGATCCAAGGCATTCGTTGTTATCAACGGCGAACTATACAAGCGCAACATCACAGGAGTGCGCCAATGATGCCTCTCCACAGCTGATGGAAGAGCGGTTCTCCTCGACATCCATGAAGGGACCTGCGGGCACCACGCCGGCAGTCGCACCCTCATTGCCAAAGCTCTTCGAGATGGATTCTACTAGCCTACGGCCATGCGCGACACCAAGGACATCGTCCAGAAATGCAATGCCTGCCATCGATTCGCGGACAAGCCGCACGCACCTGGCGCAGAGCTCCGGCCAATCCCATTGGCCTGGCCCTTTGCGAAATGGGGACTCGACATGGTCGGCAAACTCCCAAGGTCCTCACGAGGAGGCTACGTTTACCTCCTGGTCGCATTCGACAAATTCACAAAGTGGATAGAAGCCATGCCAGTGACCAATCAATCAGGTCACAGCGCAGTCAAGTTCTTCGAGTCCATCGTCTACCGCTTCGGAGTGCCACACAGCATCATCACGGACAATGGGACAAACTTCTCGTCCAAGGAGTTCCAAGAATTCTGTGAGAATCTGGGAATCAACGTCAGCTATGCCTCGGTGGCACATCCACAGACCAACGGTCAGGTCAAAAAAGCTAACGGGCTCGTCTGCGGTGGCATCAAGAAGCGACTCCTCTGGCCACTCGAACAAGCCGCGGTTTGCTGGCCAGACAAACTACAATCAGTACTCTGGAGCCTACGCACCACTCCGAATAGTGCTACGGGGTACACCCCGTTTTTCATGGTGCACGGAGCTGAAGTGGTGCTACCCGCCGAGGTACAATACAAAGCACCACGCGTGGTCGCTTACAGCAAGCAGAAGTCAACTCTGGCACTCGAAGACTCCGTCGACCTCCTTGACGAAGCAAGGGAAATCCTCGCGGAAAGATCCACGATCTACCAGTAGAACTTGCGCAACTACCATAGTAGGAGGCTATGCCCAGATCCTTCATCGAAGGCGACCTGGTCCTGCGACTGAAGCAGCAAGGGCATCTCAAGCTCGAGTCCCCCTGGGAGAGACCTTACGTGATTACAGAAGTAATCCTAGGTGGCGCCTATCGCATTCAAGAGTTAGAGACAGGAGTCGCATACTCCAACCCTTGGAATGTCGCGTAGCTGCGATGCTTCTACCCTTAGTCGCTTTTACTTTTACATTGCAAATAAGTCTACTCAGCCAAGGCTACTTTGCCACACATTGTACTTCATACTGTCCCGCGAATAAATAAAGCTAACTGCCCCAAAACTCTGTGTTTTCCTTTATTTTTCGCAAATTATCCACTCGGGGGCTGCGCCACCCTATACACATCTGTTCTACGAACTAATATGCGATATCCTGAGTAGCTGGCATACCAATCGAATCCCTTGACAAACATCAACCCAGTTGCAACGCACCTGCCAGGTTGACAAGGGACTGAGATAAGCGCATAGTCGGGCTAACGAAAAGGAGTCGCATAGTGCAACGCACTTACAAAACATGCACGCTAACAAGCTCTTTTATACATCATCAAAAATCAGTTATACACAGTATATATACGAACTTTACAACATTGGTACGATTATGTGCAGGATACAAACTAAACTACTATTGCAGACGGAGAACATTGGTTTGCTCCTCGAAGAAGTCGACGATCTCCTCTGCTGGACGATCCACCGCCTGGTAGTGCGGCACCATATTCCATGCAGAACCCGCTGGTGGTGCAGGTGGTCCAGCTGCAATCGCTGCAACATCTACATCAGGCTTGGCGCAACAAGACCACATGAGCAGCCTTGGCACCAGCCACCAACTGTTGCCGTACGCCCTCGCGGACCGTACTCAGGTCGTGGAACTTAGTGAGAAGGGCCAGCAGGCTCAATGGAACGGCATCCAACGGGAACATCGTCCGATAAATATTCTTCAAGCATGACTGCGACTTCTTCAAAAAATGAAGCACTTGCGACGCACGATCCTCCAGGGTCGCCAACGCGATTGCGTGATCATGATCTACCCAGAAGTACCCACTTGCCTGGAGTTGCTCTTGGGTCAGGTCATTCATGTGAATGGTAATTCGATCCTTCTCATCCTGCGGATGGTGCGCGCTGACAACTATACAAGGCAAAAGCGGAAGTATGAGGATAGCACACCATCGCGAGTGACTACAAGGAAAAGATAAGAGTAAGAAAGATAACATTTAAATTGGTCGCCCAACTGCGTCACCTCCCCCAACAGATATTGTTCTCGGGCGGTGGCCTTCTCTGCCTTCGATTTCCATACATCTGTGTTACCACGGAGTACGGGAAATTCATGCTCCAACTGCTTCACGCGGTCACGGAGTCGCGAGAGTAGAGACAGCTCATCCACCCTTGAGCGCGGCGGTGCCAAAGTGTCATCAAGGGGTGGCGAATCCTGAGGTTCCCTTAGTGGTTCACTCGATGTGCCCTATCACAAGCCAAGCAAGAAGCAATAAGAAGACTAAAGCGATGCACAGATGAAAGATTCGAGTGCATTCAAGATTAGCAAAAGTATCAGCAGATACACTCGCCAAAAGGCGTGTTTTTGACAAAAGACATAAGCTACCTAACTATTACAAGGCTACTGAGGAGCAACTGGTTTCTTCGACTTGGACTTTGGCTTTGGGGACCTCATCGAGTCCATGGCGGTATCAGATGCCACAGACTTTCCGCCGGCCCCCAACGTCGCGGCCTTCGCAGCTTTCTTGGCTCGCTGCAGCTCCTCAGAGTACTTTGCAACGGTATTGATCAGATGTGGCCCATATTTGCCACAGGCAGTCGCAAAAGGAGCAAAGACTACCTGTTGGCCGTCCGCGCTGATGGGCATCGCCCTTGAGACTGCTGCAGGATCAACTTTGACTCCATGGGCTTGCACCATCGCGAGTGACATTGACGCACCAGCCGAACGGAGCGAGTTCTTGAAGCCCGCAGGAACGCCTCCGGCAAGTGACTCCACCAGCTCATCAAGATTTTCAATCAACTCAGCCTTGGGTGTCATCTCCTCCCGAAGACGGCTAAGCACGAATTTAGCCTTTGCGAGCCTACCCTGCATAGCAGCGCTACGTTCTTCGACTGCCGAGACAGCACCCACCAATGCATCATCATGACGGAGCGCCTCTACATCAAAGCTGAGACCGCTAGCATCTACACAAGAATCAAGCATTGGCACAACGTCAGCAGCAAATAGCAGCATCGAAGGCAATCGAAAAAGGGGCAGTTGGTCAAATAGTAGACCAGCAAATACGTGAGAGAGCCTTGGCAATCGAAGAAAGCTGTTCTTTGAACAACTTCTCCCTAGCTGCGATAGAGGCACACAGATCCTCTTCGCGCTTTTGCGCCTCGTCACGCGCCGCGATTGCCTCATCGCGACTCTTCATAGCCACGGCGAGCGTCTTTTCCATGGTGGCGGCGTCGCGGAGAAGCGCATTATGTTCAGCTGCAAAACAAACAAACAAAAAGGGATAGACTATCAGTTGACTGCATAACAACGATGCAGAAGAAGAAGAAGTAAAAGACACTTACTTTCCACCACGCGATAGCGCGTATCCAGCATTGCATGCTGGCGACCCATCGCAAGCACCTGCTCCGCCAGGTGAGCAGCTTCCTTCACAAGGAGCTATCGAAAAAGGAAAACAACAACAGATCAGCAGATGACGGATAAAAATCGGCTGTAACATCAGAAAAAAGAGATACTACACTTACATGATCCTCCAATGACTCCGAAGTCGATTGATGAGCAGTCATCCGAGCAAGCATCCGATGCTCCCCATCGTGCGTAGTGCTGGATGAGTTATGCCCGGAGTGGGCCGCCAATGGAGGGGAAGGAGCACGCTCAACCTCTTTCTTGGCCCTCGAGGTTACGACTCCAGATTCTTTCAAAAATTGAACGTCGCCAGAAGATAACGACGCCTGCTGACTGCAAGACCAAACCAACATCAAGAAAAGGCAACTCTAGAGAAGAACCAAAAAGGAAGACTCGAATACTTACCAATCAAACTTATCAAAGTCGAAGGTTTGATTCCCTGACTCTGATGACGATTCCTTCGGCAGCCACATCTTCTTGCGAGAAGAGGGCGCCATGGCACTCACAGGAACGGCAGGGATTGGCGACTCCGCACCAACACCTGCACCTTCTAGAGTCGAAGGAGACGATGCATCCGAATCTTTGTTGCGCGAACGCTTGAGAGTATCTATACTACTCGACTCGAGGGCTTCCTCCTCCACATCAGATGGGACGGTCGACTCCGACTCGTCCTCTTCCAAAGCTTCACGAGGAATAACCCCCCTCGGGAAGAGGGGGCATACAGGGCGATACCGCCCAATCCTGCATACAGAAAACAAATTTAACACAAAGACAAGAAACGACAAAGAAGCAATTGACAAACAAAGCTACTACGTAGCACAACCGTACCTTAGGAGGAGGGTTAGAAGCATCGAACGGAGGAACGACTGGCTCACTAGGGAGCACATCCTTGACAATGTACTTGGTGACCAGTCGAACCCTTTTATCTCCCTCACCCGTGGACATGCCATCGGCAGACACGCGAGTGACATTGTCCATGCCAGCCCACTAGAACATGGGGTGGACCTTGGCCTGCAGGGGCTGGACACGACGACACAGCCATGTGCGAATGAGGGTGCAACCTCTCTCCTCCTTGCCCATGTGACTCTCGAGGTCGCAGATGCACGTGTATAGCACCTCTGTCTCCACGGACTCGCCTGGCATAATAACGTTCTTCTAGGAGCGCCTCCTCCTGCATAGCATCGTGGGGTCGAAGGGCGCAAGTCCGTAGTGGTCTCCGTTGGTTTTCTGGTCGCGGACGTAGAATCACTTGTCCCTCCACCCTTGGACAGACATCATCAGCTTGATGTCGAAATATGTGATGGAGGGGTCGACGTGGATACCGCAGCCGCCTACATCGTAGACTACGGAGCCAGACGCAGATTGGCGCTTCAACTTGAAGAGGCGCTTGAAGAGGCCGAAGTGCGGCTCGATTCTGAGCCAGCACTCGCAAAGGGTAATGTAGTAAGCTACGTGGAGAATGGAATTGGGGGACAGCTGATGGAGCTGGAGCCCGTAAAAACAGAGAAGGCCCCTGAAGAAAGGATGCAGGGGCAATGAGAGGCCGCAGATGATGAACGCTAGGAACATCACCCGAAAGCCGGCAGGAGGAGAGGGGATTACCTCGCCGCCAGGGACACACGCGTCAGCGACTACGGACGACAAAACTCCGTCTTGGCGAAGAAGACGAAGCTCTGAGGACTTGATCACAGATGGATGCCACGCGCCATTTGTGATGCGAGTGCCTGTGCCTTTCTTCTTTCCACTGGCGGCGGTGCTGGTGCCCGCAGCGGTGGAGCCACCCTTCTTCTTCATCGCAGCAGCAGCAGCAGAATCGGCCGTAGCACCTCCCTTTTTCTTCCCCATTCCGCGGTGGCGATGTGACCGGAGGAAGTAGCTAGGAAATACGCGGAGCTGGTCTAGCGCCGCGGAGGAAAGGAGCGCAAAGAAGCAGAGGAACAGCGGCAATGGTGATGGAGGCAAAGGATGAAAAGAAGTAGATGTGAAATTTACCGTCGCCGCATCGCTACTTAACCCCCTGGAAGATGCAATCCAACGGCTCAGAAAAACCCTATCAGACGTGTGGCATTCATCACGCTCGACACGTGGAGGACCTGAAGCGTGAACCGTCCCCCACTACTCCCATTACGCATGGAAATAGAGGAGGTGCAGTTAAAATAAAGATTACGCACGCCCGGTCAAATCAGAGCCAGGAAATGGGACCCATCGCTCGTCACGTCCCGTCAAACTCGCTCACGCGGGCAACTGAAGTCAGGGAATCGTCAGCACTGACGTCATCAAAAGCTACGCAGCAGAGGACTTCGACTACTTTAGTCCTTGCTCGAGTCTTTTACTCCACTAAGCACTCGGGGGCTACTCCCATAGGGAGAGCTGGTCACGCACCCTATGATTTTTCTTCTTCTTTTTTCAGGAACATGGACAATCAAAGCAAACCCAATCATTCGAAGCACAATTCGGCTATGGACATGGGTTACTCCCATAGGGAGCACCGGAAGTAAATTCGACTAAAACAAGCAAACAAAAGACGACAGCAGTCGCAAAAGTTCTTTAGTCCCTGCCTGAGTCTTCGACTCAACCAGGCACTCGGGGGCTACTCCCATAGGGAGCGCTGGTCGTGCACCCTATGATTATTTCTATAAAACACTGTGTGTTGACAACATCCACACTCGAAGCTTATGGCGACACCGCCTCATGATTTTTTCCTACAAAGAGACTACATCTCCTGGGTCACCCGAATCGTCTCCGCGATGATAAAAATTCGGATGTCGTGCAAAGACACAGCGTGAATATAAGATCTAAATAAGGCCTGGCAACGCATTCGCTGTGCACTACCAGAAATATAACCGTGCCTACAGGCACGATGAACATGCCTTGACGGATGCGTCGAGTGCTCACACCCATACACTGGAATTCGACTCCTGTAAGACCTCCGTGGCTTGAGTTGAATTACACCAGCACTTTTCCGGATTCGAGTCCAGGGACTCGAGTTTGAGTAGATGGCGTTGTTTTACCCTAAGGTAGTTAACTGACACCGATACATCGGTTAAATCAGGCACGCACATCAACAATCCCTATGACACAAAGAGGGCAGTCGAAAAACATACTCAGTCATGCACTCGAAAGGCTTCATAAAGTCTCTAGTCGAATCTGCGATTCCACTGGACACTCGGGGGCTACTGACATGGGTATACCCTACTGGTACTCAAGCTTGGTATATACGGCCTGAATACGTAGAGGCCCACGGTGTCGCCAAGGCCCAAATGAGGAACTCGAGTAACCTACGGACTCTCGATTGCTTAAGAACAAGAAGAAACTAAAGATAGAAAGTTCAAAGGGGAAAACCCTAACTTGTAACCGACTCGATTTGCTACCCGAGACCTAGTCTATCTATATAAAGGCTAGGAGGGGGCAGCGAGGAGGACACACGCAACCCTAGTTTCCACAACTCTCGCCAGATTGCATTTGCGCACCATTGTAATCCTCGATTCCCTTGATAATTCCACGAGCAGACAAGCAGGAGTAGGGACCTTTACGAGGCCTAAACCTGGGTAAATCTTCGAGTCCCTTGTGTGCTTTTTTGTTAGCCGATAGATGTCTCCAGCGCTCCCTCCTTCTCCAAAACCTAAGTCCATAACAATGGGCATTGATGAGTGTAGCATCCCATCTGTCTAACATTTGTAATGCTACATGGTATAATAATAAAATGCTACTTCCTACATATAATTGTGCATCATAATTATATCATGCTCATGTCATCATGCCACCTTGCATTTGAGCATCATATCCCTTTTCATTTGGTTCTTATTTCAGATGCATTATTAATTGTAGTTGCCTCTTGATATATTGTATTTGGTTCTTGATAAGTGCTTGATGCCCAAGTTGAGTTGGAGGCATATCTTTTATATAACTCCACCACCTTTCTTTGTCACGGCCCCATAACTCCACCATCCAACTATATGTGAGCTTTGCTTTTTAGTTGGGTTTACCTCTAGCTCGTGTGGGTTGGGATGGATCCACTTCTAATTCCACATGCTTCCATTTATGCCTCATGTTGTTTTCACATTGTTGATATGTGGAGAGCCACATGGCCACCTTTGCATGAATGTGGTTAATTTCACTTGTTCTATCTTCCATATGGGTTGTTTGGGAATAATTGAGCATTGTTTAAATATAATTGTGGCCAAATGATCTTCTAGTGGAACATACACACTAGCATGGCCTATTATATTCAATGATGCTTAAATCTACCTTACCATATTTTATCAAGCTTATGGTGTGTCCTTTAATCAAGTATGGTTGTGCATGGGTGTAATAGGTTCCCATAGGTATATGTAGTTGTTTTCACAACTAATGAATGTGGCATTTATTTAATTATGCATGGGCCATGCAAGGCCCTCTTCTTCTCTTCCTTGGGCTTCTTTTGGTCTCGGAGGGAAGTTTGTTTGTGGAAAATCAAGCAATGGGTTTTCAAAATTCAAACCAAACCCTATTTGACCACCCTCTTCCTTTTTCCTTCTTTGATGCCCATTATTGCATGTGCATGCAATATAACCATCTCCTTCTTTCTCCATCTTTTCAATATTCTAGTGTTGGCCACCATGTTTTCTTCTGGGTTTTGTTTGAGCAAATCTTTTACAAACCTAACAACCTAAACTCCATATCTACCACCTCATCTCTCTTTTATCTCTCACCATGACCATGTATATGCATGGGGACATATACACCCACACCTACATCTACTCCTACACCTACACATGCATGTGTGTCTACACGTGAGCCTCTCTCTCTCTCTCTCTCTAATCTACCTAGCTTTACCCCCTAAACCGAAGTAATCCCAGCCCAAAATCCCACCTAGCCTAAACCCTCTTTTATTTCTCTAGCTTGGCCGAACCCTCCCTCTGCACCCTGTCCACCCAGCTTGGCGCCCGTGCATCAACCGGTGCAGTCGGACCCCTCTCCCCAGCAGCCGCGCACCCCCTCTCCTGTACCTCATCTCGACACGCCCGTATAGCCGCCACGCTACCGCCGTGCCCTCCCTTCCTCCTCTCGGCATAAAGCCAGGCAGAGACAGCTGACAGCCTCATCCTCCTCACCTAACCCCATCCCCATCCCTCTCCCCTTCCCACCTGCCTTGAAACGGGATCGAGGTCCCCAGCTAGCCCTGACCAGCCACCGCCTACCCTGACCCCGTCGTCGCCGAGTACCTTTGTCCAGGGGTCGAAGCCGGTGCTGCTGAAGCCGATCCGATCAGGGAGCAAGGAGGAGAAGCAGTCCCGTGCTCGCCACCATCTCCGTCGCTGCGCACCGCCTCCGCGGACACCATCTCCTCGCCTCTGTCCTACTCCTCGCTCCAGCCACGTTCTTCCTCGACGTCGCACCCTGGTGAGCACCACAACTCCCTCCTCTGTACGCCAGGTAGATCATCTCGTCGTCGCTTCGCTCGCGCCCGCTGCCCACGGACATCAGGCGCGGCGCAAGCACACGCCGCCAAGACGTTGCGCTGCGCCGCCGTGCTCGCCAGCCTACTCTGAACCCGCGCACATGCGACCGACAGTGCACCCCGGCCCGCGACTTACCTATTCAACATGTCGATGTCGTCGTTGTGTTGCTCGTCTTCGAACGACACGAGAACGAAAAATCTAGCCGGTCGTCGTTGTGTTACGCACGCCCAGATCCGTCCATAGACGATCTCGGAATCATCTCGCGAAAACCAGCGAAAACGTCATTTTACTACACCTCGTCCGACAGTCTCAGACACCGATTTACGTCCCTGTTCTTTGTCAATTTCCGGGCTCTACAGTGCTCCACCGGAGAAACTCCATACATGAAAGTTGTACATCTTGATACCCTCTGCAACTTTGTTTTTTGTGCCATCCCCAAATTCCCAAAGGATTACTCGCCATCGTCTGCCGAAGATCGGTCGAAAATTCTGTGTTTCTGAAACCGTCTCGTTCAAATCTGAATCCACTCTGTTGTTCCCTCTACACCGGCGCGTAAGTTGTTCCTTTGGAAAATCTTCGTTCTACAAAGTTGTAGATCTGTGCGAGATCTACAACTTTCGTTTTTACAGCACCTTCAAAATCCCGCTAGATTCGCCGTCATCTTCATTCGAACGCGAGCCGAATTTCTGCCAAATTCCCAGATCCTAGATTCAGTTCCGTCAGCCTCGTGGTGAATTTTGCGCATAAGCCCCTGTGCTTTTTCCCACCTCCTTCCGCCCGTGCATGCGTCAAGGTCTGGCTGGGCGCGCACGCAGGTGGCCCCGCTCTTGACCCTAGCCCGCGTGTCGGTCACCGTGGGTAAGTCTGAGCCGGTGACAAAAGTTCCAGATCCTTTATTGCCATGTAATTCGTGCATCATTCATCAAGGCATGCTTGTTTGCTTGTCGCATTTTATTTATATGCTTGTGCACTTTATTTATGTTGGCCCTTGTTTGTTTGGTTCTTCTTTCGAATAGACGCCGAGCAGGGGAGATATCAGGAATCCCAGGAGTACTACCTAGATCCGTCTCTCGCTTCAACTGAGCTGCCAGGCAATCACTACCACATGCTTTCATACATATAGTACCTATTTGCCTCTATCTTATTCTTGCATCATTGAGTCGCGCATTAAATTGAATCCCAAGCATTGCATAGCCTTTACTTTTAAACCCCACCGAGCATGTTCCTCAACCGCATGAGCCACTACTATAGGAGTTGTTTGAGCCATGCGAGTCGTAGAATAGCATGTGTAGGGTATGTGAGTGTCTGATGGATAACGAGGTACCTAAACAACTTAACCTGAGTAGTAATGGGATAACTAATGAAAGAGGCACCGGTGAGCAATATCTGTTATTCGGTTTTTCATGCTCACTTGTGTCCCGTAGGACCCCGAGTACTTGATTCCTGTTCCTTGACTATTCGCACTATCCACATCTGGGAGGCCTTATGGACCCACCTGAGCCAGAGCTTGATTCATTTCTATTTCTTGGGGCCATAAACTAGTTTGGGGTTTTGTTACTATCCTGTACTTATGCCATGCTTTACTGCTTTATTTATGATTGTGCGTGGAGCACCTGTACTATTTTGGATCGTGACACGTTTTCGCTGTATCGATAAGCCCAGTCACACTTTCGGGTTCCCAGTCGTTTACCACCGTCCACACAAACCCTGGGTCCGTTCCGGGGCCGGCCAACTTCGTTGCGGGTAGCTTAGTGGGGTGGCCCTCTGAAATATTTCTGAATCCTGTGATCGCTTTGTCATGAATGCCTCGTTGGGTTTTTGAGTTGGTTTTTCCGAGGTTGATCGAGTGTGTGTTTCTATTTGTGCACCCCTACAGGGTAAATCTTTCTGAAAGTATATGGACGACTTGGAGCACAGTTTCTCGATCATAGACAAGTATAACTAAAGTACCACTGTTAATCTGACTAAATACCTGACTAGTAAATAGTGCAATACTCATGGAATGGTTAATAAAACTGCCAACGGATGTGTTGTTCGTCCGCTTTCTCATTGGTAAGCGAGAAGGAGGATGGATTTGTTACTTTATAGTGTTAAAACTGCTGTTTCTAATTAACGGACATCCGTCTATCATTTGTTAGGCGGATGGTTAGCGAGTATCTATAGACTTGTTAGTTATTATCTTTTGCTGCAATTGGGTCACCCCAGGTATATGTCCCCTTTAGAGGCATAAAGACCTGCTGAGTACCCCTAGGGTCTCACAGGTAAATTGTTTGATTCAGATGAACAGGTGTATTCGCAAGATGGATACTGGGTGGAGGAGACAGATGATGTTGGCAACGATCACTCGGTGTAGAGATTCCGGGGATGGGGATCAGCGAGATCTGTGGGCGAGATGTGCTTACTTATGTGGCATCTTATGCCGATTTCCCTCTTATCCGTACTCGGATCTTGTTTCCTGCTCCCGCTTGATACTCTGATGTTTGATGTATGAGGAGCTATCCTACACTATTATCTCTATCTAGGATATTTGGATCTTGCCGTATGGCGTTGCAATATTTCTATTTCTTTTAGATGGTATGGCTCTGAGAACTGTTGTAAGGTAGCTTGCATACATACTCACTTGTGTATGTATTTGATATCTTCGCCTGTTTCCTACGCCGCTCGCTCTTGTCCCGATGTTCTGGAAGTGGTTAGGACGGCCGACGGGTCTACACGTGGGTGGCCCCTGGGCCCCCGCTGTACTATTTTAACCACTTATGTTCATGCAGGCTTGAACTTAGAGCATAGGGTCCGAGGTAGTTACAATGAGTTAAACCCTCGTCAGGGCCCTAGCAACATTGTGGGCTTCTTCTGAGTTGGACCATATATGCTGATCACGAGTACCTGTAGGTTATGCCCACGCCAATGACATACCTACGAACTACGAAGGAAATAATGGTAAACTAAAATTATGAGAAATCCTAAAAAAAATTCACTTAAGATTAGAAAGCAATTTGTTGCTAAATATTAACAAGTAAAAGGGGTTACTTTGATTTTCCCAAATGACTACAAAGCCATAGTGAAAAAAAGGGTGAATGAAAAAATCATGATTCGTCATGAATAAAGTATTAGACAAATTCAAATAAATTTGATTCAAGTATGCTGAAAGTCTAGTGGATTTAAAACTAGTAGTGTCTCATAATAAAACTCTTAGTTTGATAATTTATCAACGGATTTTGTAGTGAGTGGCTATGCAATTTGAATGAAATTGAGTGGGAGCTATGAAAGTGTTCCTAAAACAATATGTGAATGACATATTTTTGAGTGGGAGCAAAATAAGTCTCAAATTCAAATATGTAGGAACGTATGTTGAGTAAGAGTAGTGACTCATACCCAAATATGTTGGGAGCATATTTTGGGTGGGAGCATAAAGCAGTGATTCTTAAGTGTGTATACGACACATTAAAAATAAAAGCGCAAGTACCGATAAATAATGATTTATAGGGAGTAGAAGTTAATAATAAGTATATTGCGATATTATGTAGTATTCCTTAAAGGATTCTGAAAATAGTTTTAGAATAGAAGTTAATTAAGGAACTGGTCCTTGATAACTCAAATTAGGAATCGTATTAAGTTTAACATCAATGGTTTAAAGAAAGAAAAGGATGATCATCATCCACTATGTTCAGACATAGGTTCTATCTTGGAAAACCATGATGACAACTTAACATAATATATGATCCAAGAAGGAACGTTTGAAAAGTGATTAAGTTCGAATCACGGAATGTTGAGTTAAGATTGTTCATAGTGTCTAATAGAGAACTGTAGACATAATTCCAAATCCATAAAGGATGACAGATCTTAAAGCATAAAGGGTTATGTTATAAGGGAATATGTTGGAAACTCCTATATCGATAATACCGACTAAAGGCAAGTTGGAAGCGAGCTGAACAAAACATCGAAAGTTGTACAGGGTGCACTAGTGTTTCGATGACTACATTTATAATAATAGATAAGGGTAACATCTATAGTAATGTATAATGTTATGGTGGGGCTAGTTCGCTTTTAACATAGAATGATATGTTCCAGGGCACAGTGCCCATGAGAAAGCCCTCGAGGTTGATCTAAAGTCAGTGTAGGCTCCTGGAAACCAATATTCAATAAAGGTTTCCTCACTTTTGGGGAGTCATCCAATTGATATTCTCTCTCTCCCGTGACCATGGTCCCAACTTCGGACTGCGTGAACGAGAGACATCTTCACCACAGAGTGCCGACGCGCTGCGGGATTCAGATCCAGGAGCTTTACTTCCGCAACTGCTGCTGGATCAGGGAAGCTGGAGTCATCGATAGGCACCAGATGCATGTAACTCCCCATGAGGTGTCACACTTGAGGCACTAGAAGTCGTTAGAGCCACAGGAACGCAAGGACTTCATCACGATCTTGAGGTCGGCTTTGGCTCGTCTACATCAACCACGCTCTCCTGAGCGTTGACAACGCTTTTCGGTCTTCAAGGGTAAGTTCGCGAAAAGCCCCTCCCGTTACTGCATTACTAATAGATAGGTCCTGGCAGCATTGGGGGTTCAAGGGGGTAGGGTAAAATTTTATTGTTTTCATATGCGAACCCCTACAGCGAACTCAATAGTGTGACATCTGAAACAATGTTTATAGTTGCAATATGATAGAGTATAATTTGGTAATATACATGGTCTCATATTGTATGAGAATTTGCAAAGGTTGGAGACGCTAGGCGTCCTAATCTCCCAAAAAGGTTTTGGGAATTGACATTATACTTGCGATTTGCCCATATAGGCTATAGTACCTTGATCATGAATGTTGTCATGATAAAGGTGAATAGAAGTTGTAGGTAAAATGTTTACTACACTAAAAGACTACTAAAAATGGATTTTCAAAGAACGCCAAACATTTGATGATGGTGATCCACTTCAAAGTGCAAGTCCAAAAGTATTAGTATTTGACTATGCACTCATATGTATGGCACCACCGTTGATGTTGATAGATTCTTTTAAAAGAAAAGGAAATGCTAAAAGAGAATCCATAAAATATTTGGTAGAAATCAAAAGACTGGAAATGTCCAGCTTAGGTATATGGATGATATACATGTTATGACTGTATTCTTTTCTTGTTAATCAAAGTGGTTCTTGGGTATTGGATACCGAATTGGTTGGTGTGAAATGTCATACAGAACAACACAATTCATGAACTAAAATGACCTAAATAACTAGCAAAGAAATATGTGATGATTTTCATAAAAAACAAATAAAGTGTTATTGTGTTTCTCGTTGAGATCAAAGCTTGCCTTCAAGGTTTGTTTTAATAATTGTTATTTTGTTCTGGTATTATTAGAACAATGGTTGTTCAAATATTTACCATATTCCATAGAAGATGTATGAACTTTTACAAGTCTAGTTGGAGAAATCACATCCATAATAACTAATGCTAAAATGGCACAAGACAAATGATTCAAATATAACTTACGAAGTGACATCACCGTTTATATTATATTGGAAAGAAAACATGAAGAAATTCCATGTTGATGGATTTTTGGAGTCTTTGATTTTGATCAATTGACGCTTGTGAGACTTTCCTAGAGATAACTGAAAACTCCGTTCATAGGCCAAAGAGGAACGGATGACTAACTTATTGGACATTTTGCATATTGATGTATATAGTCCATTATGTGTAGCCATGAGCAGTGGATCTTTAAACTTCATATACTTTCTCTAGGAATTTGAGTGAATATATGTGTATATTTACTTAATAAGGGAGAAGTATGAAACATTTGAAAAATGGTCAAAGACTTTAAACATGAAGTGTAAAATCATTTTAACAAGAAAATAAAGAATTTATGATTCGATCATAAAGTAAGATATTTGAGTTACTTGTTTTGCAAAACACCAAAGATTTGAGGAATTGTTCCTTGTATTTATGTTTCCCGATAAACCATAGGAATATGGAATGTTTGAGAGATGAAATCAAACCTTGTTTGCCATGGTAAGATCAAAGGTGTCATTTATAAAGCTGCCATTATGTTTTAAGGATTAAAACTTTAGAGACTACTGCTTTTATACTAAAAAGAGCACCATCCTGATCTGTTGAAATGACACCATATGGGTTATGGTTTGGGATAAAACCTGAGTTGTCTTTTCTTAAATTTTGGTATGCTAGGCATAAGTAATATGTTTACAACCAAAGTCAGATAAGCACGTCTTTGTAGGTTATCCCAAAGCAACATTTGGGTATTTCTCCATAACATCGAAGACAAAGGAGTTTGTCGCTTAGAACGTCAAGTTTCTTAAGAAGGAATTTTTCGCAAAAGTTGAGTGGGAGGACAATAGAACTTTGATTAGGTTGATGAACCTCAGCAACATGTGCTAAGTAGCATAGCTCCAGAAAGTGTCCCGGAGGCGGCCACAATGCTCATGGATCGCATGATTACAAAAGGTTGTGATCTCGGAGATTAGAGTTCCTATTGAACCATGTGGGTCATGTAAGATTAAAATAGTAAGATTTAAAAAAGAAGTTGTTATTGTTTTGACAATGATGAACCGACTACATGCAAAGAAGCGATGATGAGCCCTGACTCCATAAAGTGACTAGAAGTCATAAAATGCATGATAGTTTCCATACACAATGAATCAAGTTTTTGAACTTGGAAGACCGTCCGTAAAGGCATGAAGACTATCGGTCGTATTTGTATCTATAAAGAAATAAAAATTGATGTTTGACATCTATGAAATAGTCAACATGTCGGAAAAGAGTTTACGAAAATGTTCAAGGAGTTGACTATGACAAGATTTGATCTTTTGTAGCAATATTTATTATGGACGAATTAATGTAGCAACCACTACATATGTCAATTTTGGTACATGGTAGTTGAACAAACAAAACAATGTTCTTCTAATAGAATGGTTACCTAGGACGTGTACATGACATAGTTCGAAGGGTTTTGTTAATTAAAAGTATGCTAAAAGGGCATCCAAACTTCAATGGTTCAAGTAAGCACGGAGTTGGAATCGTCACCGTGATGAAACTGTTAGAAGGTTTAACTTCATCAGAGACGGTGAAGATGCTTGCATTTGCAAGAAATTAAGTGGGAGCGCTGAGACATATTTCTAATATATTATGTAGAGTACATGTTGTTGATTTGAAATGATGTATCTTTTATTGACACGGGTTAAGATTTTCATTAAAATTGGATTTCGATGAAAGACTTGGTGACATAGGTATGATTACTTGGGTACCTATGATTTGGTACCTAGGCCTGAAGAAAGGTTTATGGTCCATGAAGAGTCAAGATGATAGCCCAAAAGGAGCAACTGACAAGGGATGTAGTTGTATTAGGGAAGAAGAAAAAGCACCGACATCGAGTTGGTATTGTAATCATGTATATGTAACCTATCCACATACAGCTTTGAGACCCAGCCTATTATATATAGGATGTGAGAGGCTTAGGCGAGGACACCAAATAATCCCCAAGCGATTTGTAATAGTGTGATTCACCAAATATTCAGGCAATTTTGACTCCATTGTTCTCCTGACATTCAATGAAATCCCCAGCGTTCTCTTTCCGCGAAACCCTAAGTCCTTCTTCATGAACATTACCGAGGTTACGCCTCGTCAATTGGAGCCGTCTGTGGGAAACTTGAATGCTAGAACCATGGATTCGGCAGAACCCTCTTTTTCAAACAGCAACCCAACAAAAGTGGTTCCGCACCCGCCCACCCCTATGATAGTACCAGCCGAATTCAATGGCAGATCCGATCTAATCATCGGAAGCTTCCACTTCCAAGTAGAAGACCCCCAAGAATCAGACCCTTAGACACTGATTACATTAGAACCGTCGGTGGAAAAGACTATGCTTACGGCGATACCAACATCATCTATCAGATCCTCCATGGAGGTTTCGACAGAAATCAAAGAATCAGAAGGAAACAAGCAAGATGAGAAAGATCTGGGATATTGACGGTCTTTACGACAATCTCTCCTTCAAATCAGAGCCCCCACTAACTCCACCACGTAGAACAAGCCCATCAAACTCTGAACCCGAGAAAAGCAGCGAAAATAACGACTTTGGGATAAGGATGGCAGAAAAATACCTAGAACAGAAAACAATGGATTTCACTGACCCACCCGACAGTGTCTCCCTTAGTTCAGATGACAATGACAAGAGCCCATACATGACACACCATCAAGTGTGCATGGTTAACGGGAATACCTGGACACCGTGCGATTCTAACGGTAACCCTATCCTCAATCCCAATGATATTTTATCAGATGACAATGCAGGACACCACAGCAACAAAGGGGACCACGAAAACAGGGAGAAACAGCGAACAACCGCATAGTCCCAGGAGGAAGAGCAGAACCAAACGAGGAAGAAAGGCGAACTCTTCGGCTACCAGCGACGACATGGCAAAAGGCCAGGAAAGCAATTTCGAGTACAGTTCCAATGACAGCGACGCCTCACATGAAGATTTATTAGCATATCAATACTTGCTTCACCATAATAAGAGAGACCTACTAAGGAATGCAGAGGCAACTTTATGAAAGAAAGAGGTTAGCCAAGGAATCCAGCCTACGACAGGCACAACTAAGCTCTACCCGAAGGTCTGGGAGCGTAACAAGAGGATCACCGCCTGGAAGGGGAACATCTCGATTGCAGAACATCCCTGAAAGAAAAAGGAACACATTAATCCGAGACCTTGATCTATCGTTTATGTCAGTAGATCAAGAAGGAAACATCAAAGCAAAAACAGCTCAAGCAGCTATTGTGGCCGCACAAACATATCTGATCACAACTCAACCCGCACCCAACGATCCTCGTGCGTCTCTTCACCGTTCCACCGTGATGAACCTCGGCATGGTAGGAGCAACTCTCGCACAAGCAGAACGAGGAATTACGCATCAACCTGACAGATCCCCATGCTGTCGCAGCAGCCCTCGGCAAGCGGGGCACACCCAATGATCATGATCCCCACATCAGGAACATCTTTCAGGACTATAGCCGCAAAGTAACACAAGAGAAGAAACCGCAACCGAAGATACCACAACAGTGAAAATGAAGACGAATATGAACTCTGCGGAGCCAGATTCTTTACTCAGCGAATTTGGAAAACTTCAGTACCCAAAGATTTTAAACTTCCGCATGACCGCCAAAAATTCGATGGACTTCAAGAACCCGAAGCTTGGTTGGCAGATTATTTGGCCACTATCAAATTATAGGGCGGCTCGACAGCTACCGCAATGCAAAGTTTACAATTGCACCTTACAGGCGCTGCAAGGTCATGGCTCAGACAACTACCCGAAGATTCTATTAGTAGCTAGAATGATCTCAAAGATAAGTGCATCCGACACTTTCAGTCCACATTCAAACGACATGCGATTGCAGGCATGCAAACAAAAGCCCAGAGAGTCAATAAGAGCATTTATCCAGTGATGGAACATCATCAAAAATACAGCTGAATCCATATCCGACGAAAGAGCCATTGATGCTTTCAACGATGGCCTCTGTCACCGAGAATTTATAGAAGAATTGGGTCGAGTTAAACCCAAGACAATTTCACAGTTAATGGACATAGCAAACCGCAGGGCTGATGGAGAAGACGTGTTGTACAACAAACGAACACGATCACCCAAAGAAGACAGAGATAAGCGAGCAATGACAGGAGGCGACGAAACAATGACGGAAATACGGGACCAAGTTACGTCGCAGCTAGTTTTTCGGGTGAAGGCAACAACAGAAATAATGACTACAATAGCGAGTACTGACGCAACAAGGATGAAGGCGGGGGAAGCTAGTCAACGCAGCGATATCAACCAAAAGCTCGGCACACACCCACGTCCGCATTACAAATATTTTAAGGGCCTTGCAACATGCACTTTTATGTCGACTCAGCGGGAAGAAGACAATCCAACCGCCTCATGAAAGACTATCGAACGTTCTTAAAAATACAAGAGCTATGCAATGAAAAAGCAACTAAAGCCGCAAGACAAGGATATACATCCACACCTGGCACGTTAGCCATCGGTACATGTAACATCCCAAAACTTCAATCCAAGCTTATCAAGATCTAAATCATCAAAATTTAGGGTTAACAAAAAAACTTTTCCAAATTAAAAATAAAAGCATTCATGTGTATGAGCATTTGATTTAGGAATTGATTTGAATTGCCATGGTTCTATGATTCTTTGGTTGTAAAATGTTTCTTAGGTGATTTAAACATCATCTACATCATTCCCAAACTTTTCCCAAAGAAAACCAAATCAAAAACAATTAAAAAGGAGGAATGGTCATTTTGGCCATTTTAATCCACTACACTACTTTGAGTGTTCCTAGCACTCATTTCTTAATAGAAACAATTCTTGATCTTTGCACCCCTTGCTAGTACACATAATGAGGTACCAAGGCCCACCTTTTTATCTGCTAAAAACATTCTTTTGCTTATTTTAAATGGCATGTGAAAATTGAATCCAATGCATATGCATAGATCACCCCTATTTCAAAAACCATCTATTTGAGCTCCACTTTCAAAACCTTGCAACCAGAGACTACCTAGCACTAGTGGAGAACATCCAAAAAATTTGAAACCAAAATTCAAAAGTTTTTCTCTTTTGGCCATTCTATCAAACACCTTGTGGACAAGATCAAAGTGGCCTAACTATTACTGTTTTGGGCTTGATCTTGTCTAGCAATTTGAATTGCTTTGATCACCCTTGTCTCCTTCAAGCCTAACTAGACCAACACCAACACCTCCTCTACCTCCTAGCTGCACTGCAAGGCCATGCTGAGCCACCCCTCACTGGCCGACCAGGCACTCGTAGCAGAAGACCGCTTCCCCCTCTCTCGCCATGTCTACAAGCTAGCCAGTGGTCCACCGCCACCGTCCAACCAGCCCCAGCCTAGAGACAGAGAGCAGAACGGCCAGGAACCGCCGCGCCCGGAGCTGGTCAACCATGCCGACGCCGCCCGCAGAGCGTGCCCTGTCCCCGCGTGCACAAACCGCCCCTTGACCGCAGCCCGCGCCTACCGCTCCGCCATGACCTAGGGAACACCCCAGACACCCCCGTTGGCCGCCCAACTCACCCCAGCCACCGCTCGCCGTTGAACCCGCCGCCTCTGCCGCCCAGAGCGCGTGACGCGCCCGACCAGCACAGAGCTCGCCTTGCCGCGCCTTTAAGCCTCAGCGCACCGCCAGGAGACAGGCCACCGTCCCCTACCTCGAGCCACGCTGCTAGCCCCCTGTGCCGCCCTCGCCGGAGTCGCCTGCCCACACCCTTCGGTCTCACCGTCGGGCCTATATAAGCCGGCCTCCCCAGCACCATTTCTCCACACCCACTCACTCCCCACCTCTCACTGATCCTTTCCCCTCTCTTGCTGGAGCCAATCGAGCTCTGCCTCGCCGGAATTGGAGTCGGAGCCGCCGCAGCAGGAGGAGAAGGGCGCCTGCGATTTAGGGCACCCCAAGCTCCACCGCAACCGCGTTTGGCCTCGCCGCCGTCTTCCAGCTCGTTTGCCCGCCTCACCTACCTCACTGGAGCCCTGGTACGTCCCCGGTAGACCCCCACCGAGCCGCTAGGGCAAACTCTCGCCGACGCATTGCTGTCAATCGAAGACAACCTCACCAGATCCCACTTCTAATCCTACTACCACACAGCTGCATTGCCGTTTCGCGTGTTAAGAGCCACTGACAAGCGGGACCCCCTGTCAGCTGAGCCCCGCGCCGTGGAGCGCCACTAGGCCGGCCCATGTTCTTTCCCGCGCTAGCCCAACCGTTCAAATTTGGTTTTTTCTTTTTAAGTTGAATCTAGTTTCTATCCACTAATTTAAAATTGAATTCTAGGAGTTTTACAAATCCAAATTGCATGAAACCAATTTTTCCTGAAAGGTATTGAAATGATCTATCCAAGCCCGTTGGATTTAATTAAATCAGAGTTATAGATCTCTCCTAATAAAAATAACAAAACAGAAGCATTTGCACCTTGCAACATTTTTATAAAATCAACCAAGTTAGCTTTTGAGTTGATTCCAACTCTCAAAAATCGCATTTCATCATATCTATCTAAATATGTAATAATACTAAGGTTTACATGCAGTGACTTTGGATTAGTACCAAAATGCTATATAGGCATTTCTAGTCACTTTAAATCATTAAATAATGAACTTAAACCAAAGTAATTATGGTCCAACCTTTAAATCTCATTCCCACATGTTAGAATATGTGGTGATGACATGTGTCAACATGACCCCATATTTTAAGTGGTGAATATTAAATCTTAGTTAATTTTTCAATGAGTAGAAATTACTTTTCTAAAATAAAAAGGATGAAACTATTGAATTAAACTTGTGATGCTTGTGATGATAGTAGAGCATCAAATGTGTGTCTTAGAATGCTATTTAGCCTAGTTAAGTATTGTTTGGTGATTGTGTACTCCGTATGTATTTATAGACGATAGTATCGACCAAGTCTACGAGGAGGAGTTCTACCAAGAGGAAGAAGAAGAAGAAAACTTCAACCACCACCAACCAAGGCAAGCCACCATTAACAATGCAAGCTAACCCTTGAAAGGTTGGTACTTAGCATGCTAGGGTCAAACTAGACGGTTTAGCAAAGATGCCCTAGGCATGCTTTGATCACACCCCTTTGACTATTAGTACCTCAAGTCTTTGTTTACAAGTTTTACCTCCCTTAGTTTACACCAAGTTCTTTACTTGTTTTGAAGGTAGCAAAAAGATTATAAAACTTGACCTATTTAGAAACCTTTAGATGTCATTCTATGGCATGAGATTGAACCCATCACTTCCATCTTAGTGAACACTCTTAACTTAGTAGTTTAGAGTAGATCAAAAACTTGAATCACTTTAGATGGGAACAAAAGGGTGAAAATGAATTGCAAACACCTTGGAATGATGAGTCATTCTATTGAGATGTTTTGACATGTGTTGAGAAACACAAATGGTTTATGATGATGAAAATGTTGAGGCATGAGCCTTAACCCTTTTATAAAACTGATGGTTGGATTCGGATGCGATACCATTCCAAATTTACCGTACAACCACACTACCTGAATTGGGTAAGGCTTAGCTGGAAATTTATATGCATTAGTATTAGTTCCTTCGCGGGAGAGGTTTGAGCTGAGGCTACCTCTCATGATGTCCACCTATGCAGTGCCCAAGATGACTGATGGTCATGGTTGGGAGGCCATGCTCATAGGAGAGGTGCTTATACTAGGGTGTGTAAAGGGAAGATTATGTTTGATTATCTCCATACTAAGTATGATGATTCAGGGTTATCCCTGACAGATGTATCGAATCTTGTGGTGAAAGTATACCACCTCTGCAGAGTGTCAAACTATTCGAATAGCCGCGTCCACGGTTATGGACAGTTGGAATGGCCATACTGTTTCGTTGTCAGATGTTTTTTTAATAACTTGAAGTGAATGATGAATCTTGACTTGACCACAACAGGGTTGTGTTTATGATACTAGCTTCCCAACTTATGTGATTCTAGAACTTTATTTTATCTTTCTTTGCTTCAGAACTTAGCTTAGGTTTCAAACTTAACTTTATAGTTAAACATAGAGTTTAGCACTTGACTTAGAACTATATTACCTGTTAGTGGTAGTTTGCGAGTACTTAAAGAGTACTCATGGCTTTTGTCCCTGGCTATTCTCATGGCCAGACTATGAAGGAGACTATCAAGATGATGGCCAGCAGGACGGCTATGATAACTAGGACTATCTGCCTTTGTCAGCATTGCCTGTGCCCCTGAAGATGGAACCCACCGCTACGCTTATCTTTTATTTCCGTTGCTTGTTGTATTAAAGACTGGATCACGAGATCCTTATTTGTGTAAGACCTTATGTATGGTTTGTAATGGATGATGTACTGTGATATCAATCCGTTATGTCTCACAAAAATGGTAATCCTGGGATTGCGAGGTATGGCATAACGGGCATCTAGGATTAAAAATACGGGTGTTGACAAGTTGGTATCAGAGCCATCCTGACCATAGGAGACCCTAGTTAGAATGGACGTCCAAACAAAAAACATAGTTTCAAAACCAAAGTGAGTATTTATGAAAAACAATTTCCTCTCTTATCCTTGTGAACGCATTCTTTCTCAAAAATTCATGTTCCTCAAAATTCTTACATTACTACTTAAAACTTGACACACTTGATCACTTCACTAATTTCCTCATCTTTAATTCTTGTAGATGGCGACTCAGTTCAGCAAGTTCTACCAGTTGGGAAACGGAGGTCAGCTGATCTTCGAGAGGGGTCTAGATTCACTGTCGGAGTTACTGGGATGCCCACATCTGGAGTTTCTTGGAGCTCAACTTCCAGGACCCCCAGGAGGAGACCTACAGTGGCTAGTCACCGCAGATATTAGAGGAAGCATCAAAGCACCAACTTCCGGGAGAATTCAGTTCTCTGTGAGAGAGAACAACTGGCTAGATGGATTAGCCAGGGCAATGCATGAAACTCTCGCACATCTATGTGCCCTCAGCGTCAACAAGATCCAAGGAACCCATTTTGCCCACTATGCAAGACGTGACTTCATGGGAATGCCGATGGAGATGCCAAGTCACCCAGAGTTGAGGCGTCAAGTGGAGAATCTTGACTTCTTGCTTCACGATAGACAGCAGGAACTGGACAATGCCAGAGAGTTAACCAACCAGAACCGTGCCATTGGCGACCAGAAGGCCCAGGCTTGCAGACCGCTTCGCCCAGACCGCCACTTTTGCCGCCAAAGATGCCAAGAAGGATCGCACCATCGCCCATCTTTGCAAGAAGGTGGCCGACCTCGAGAAGACCATCAAGGAGCAGGAAGCTCAGCTTGCCGCCAAGGAAGAAGAAGATGAGGGTGAAGACATCCAGGGAGACATGGATTCTTACCTCAGCAATGATGATGACTTTCTGGAGGAGGATGTTGTGGACTTCTACACTGACGATGAGGACTCCGACTTCATCGACGATGAGTAGATGCACTAGAGCACTGTCGTAGCATGAGTTGTATCGGTCCCACTGTATATCATAGCTTGCAGAATGGTTCTTCAAACCATCTGCGTTCCTTTGTTTCTTGTGGTGTGTGCTGTATCGTGTGCTTGCTTGCATGAATGAAAATGAAGTTAGTTGAAAAACCTGAGTCTAACTCAAAGTTTTAGCATTAAAAACCCAAAACCATGAACCTTAGAATTTCCCTCTTACCCCTATATCTATCTCAATCTTCAGATGACTCGTGGAAACGAAGGAGGGAGCAGCTCGTCGCAAGACCCAATGCTGCAGATCTTGTAGAATGTCATCGCAGACCGTGAAGCAAGCAGGGCTGAGCGCCAAGCCAACTTAGCAACATTGCAGCAGATCGCCCAAATGGCTCTCAACAACCAAGGGCATGGAAATCAGGATCACCATGGATCGAAACTCAAAAAAATCAGAATACCAATCCCCCGATCTTCAACCAATCTGAAAACCCATTAGATGCTGACGACTGGTTACAGACCATGGAAAACAACCTCGAAGTTGCAGGAGTTGATGAAAATGAGAAAGTTCTCTTCGCCACCCACTATCTAGCGGGAGATGCAAGAGCTTGGTGGAATAATATCCGCAATATGAACCATGGTCAAGTGATGACATGGGAAGCATTCAAAGTTAAGTTCAGCCGCACCCATGTGCCGCAAGGTCTAGTCAACAGAATGAGAGATGAGTTCCACGAATTGAAGCAAGGAAGAATGACTGTGGTGGAGTACCGTGATAGATTCCTGTCACTTGCCAGATATGCACCTGATGAGATCAACACGGAGGCCAAGAAGAAGGAGAGATTCTTGAACAGACTGCATGATGAGATGCAGACTATCCTCGTCAACATCTGTTTCCAGGATCTCAAAGAGCTAGTCGACTCTGCCATTCAGATGGAAGGGAAGATTAACCAGGCAAACGACAACCGCAAGTGTCGTATGATGCAGCAGTCTGGATCCAGTAGTCACCAGAAGTACTGTCCCAACCCTTCACCAGGATATGCACCAAGGAACAACCGACCCCCAAATTCTCGCACAAGCTACCCCAACCATAGCGGAGGCAATGTGAAGTCCGGAGGAAACAATCACAACTCCAGTAATGCCACCAATTTCAACCGTGCACCTCCCAAGAACCACAACAACAACAACAACAACAACAACACCGCACCCAGAACTGGCAGCAATGTTGTGCCTGTCGCAGTCAAGGACAAGTCCCAGATCACTTGTTTAGAGTGTGGAGTGAAGGGTCTCTACTCCAATGAGTGTCCCAAGAAGACTGCAGCCAATGCCACTGTGAATGCCCCAGCTCAGCAACAACGTCGTGTTCAACCAGGAAGAAGATTTTCCCCAGGAAACCCTCACAACCGCAACGGTCATCTTTTCCACATGAACGCAGAAGAAGCCCAAGAAGCGCCAGATGTAGTGCTGGGTACGTTTTCTGTCAACTCAGTTTTAGCAAGAGTATTGTTTGATTCAGGAGCATCGCATTCATTTATCACCGAAGAATTTGCATGCACTAGTAAGATTCACCCAACCAACCTGAAGCATGTGATGATAGTTCAAATCCCCGGTTCAACTACAGAAGCAACAAAATTTTGCAAAGCTGTGCCTATCAGAATACATGGGATAGATTTTTATGCCAACCTAATTGTACTTGGAACCAAAGGATTGGATGTAGTACTAGGTATGGACTGGATGTCAAGGCATAAAGGACTGATAGACTGTGCTAAGAAAGCCATCACCATGACTAGTAGTTCTGGAGTAACAGTAGAGCATATCTCTGAAACCTTACCCCGTCAATTCAAGTGCAACAAGAGTGTACCCTTCCCACCATAGACCAAGTCACAGTAGTCTGTGAATACCCCGACATATTCCCAGATGAACTGCTAGGTATGCCCCCGGATAGGGATATTGAATTCATTATCGAACTAATCCCCAGAACCGGACCCATAGCCCAGAGACCCAATAGCATGAACCCCTCAGAGTTAGTGGAACTGAAGAAGCAGTTGGATGCCATGTTAGAGAAAGGCTTGATTCAACCAAGCGCATCACCATGGAGATCACCAGTGTTATTCGTCAACAAGAAAGATGGAGGCAACCGTCTGTGTACAGATTATAGAAAGTTGAATGACGTCACCATCAAGAACAAGTACCCCTTGCCAAAGATAGAGGATATATTTGATCAGTTGACTGGAGCCCAGGTATTCTCAAAGATTGATCTTAGGAATGGTTATCACCAACTTAAGATTCGTGCAACGGATATTCCGAAGACTGCCTTCACTACTCGCTATGGTTTATACGAGTATACGGTTATGTCTTTTGGATTAACCAATACCCCTGCTTATTTCATGAATCTCATGAATAAGATCTTTATGAATTTCCTAGATAAGTTTGTAGTTGTGTTTATCGACGACATCCTTATCTACTCCAAGTTAGAAGAAGAGCATGAGCAACATCTGAGAGTTATCCTAGAAACCCTGAGAGAGCATCAGATATATGCCAAGTTCAGCAAGTGTGAGTTTTGGCTAAAGGAAGTAGGATTCCTAGGACATATTGTGTCTGCCGGAGGAGTCTCGGTTGATACCTCCAAGATCAAAGATGTCGAAGAATGGGAAGCCCCAACCACTCAAACCCAAGTCCGTGCATTTCTCGGATTAGCGGGATATTACCGCAAGTTTGTAGAAGGATTCTCGAGCATAGCCCGACCAATGACCCAATTGTTGAAGAAGGACAAGAAGTTTGAATGGACCGACAAGTGTGAAGCCAGTTTCCAGGAGCTGAAGAAGAGATTGATATCAGCCCCAATATTGGTCATGCCAGACATCAAGATTGTGACGCATCTAAGATTGGTCTAGGATGTGTATTGATGCAAGAAGGCAAAGTCATTGCGTATCTGTCTCGACAACTGAAGCAGCATGAGCAGAACTATCCGACCCATGATCTTGAGCTAGCAGCTGTGGTTCTAGCATTGAAGACATGGCGTCATTATCTGATGGGTAATCGCTGTGAGCTTTACTCAGATCACAAGAGTTTAAAATATATCTTCACTTAGAAGGAGCTGAATATGGGACAAAGGAGATGGATAGAGTTAATCAAGGATTATGACCTTGACATTCACTATCACCCCGGCAAAGCCAATGTGGTAGCACATGCTCTTAGCAGATTGCCGTGTAGGCTAAATACCATGATCAAGGAGAAGCAATCAAGTTTGTATGAAGAGTTGGAGCAATTCAGAACGGAGTTAGTTAGCAAAGGATTCTTAGCTAGCATTGAACTTCAATCCACTTTGATTAGCCAAATCAAGGAAGCCTAGAAGGGGAATGAAAGTATCGACAGAATCAAACGTCGTATTGGTACAGGAAATGTACCTGGATTTACCGAAGACGAAGAAGGAGTACTGTGGTACAAAGGACGTATCTGTGTACCAGCAGATTCAGAGCTGAAGGAAGTTATCATGGAGGAAGCTCATGATACTCTTTATTCTATCCATCCCGGAGGAACAAAGATGTATCAGGATTTGAAAGAGCAAGTTTGGTGGCACAAGATGAAGAGAGAGATCGGAAGCTACATCGCCAAATGTGACATCTGTCAAAGAGTCAAAGCAGAGCATCAGAGACCCGCAGGACTGTTGCAACCATTGCAGATTCCGGAATGGAAATGGGATTCCGTCGGAATGGACTTCATCACCAGTTTACCTACTTCTAGTAGGGGAAATGACTCAATCTGGGTCATAGTTAATAGACTGTCCAAGGTAGCCCACTTTATACCTGTCAAAACAACTTACCAGAGTGCAAAGTTAGCAGAGCTATACATTGCTAGGATTATTAGTCTGCATGGAACCCCCAAGACCAGTTTACCTCGAGATTTTGGCAGAAAGTCCAAGAAGGATTAGGAACCAAGTTGAACTTCAGCACAACATATCACCCGCAAATAGATGGACAGTTTGAGAGAGCCAACCAGATCCTAGAGGATATGCTTAGAGCTTGTGTGTTGGAATATGGATCAAAATGGGAAGACTGCCTGCCTTTCGCAGAATTCTCATATAACAACAGTTACCAAGCTAGTTTACAGATGGCACCATTTGAATTCCTATACGGAAGAAAGTGTCATACCCCTTTGAATTGGTCGCAAGTAGGAGAGAGTCAGATCTTTGGACCCGACATTCTCCGAGAAGCAGAAGAGGAAGTTCACAAAGTCCATGAGCACCTCAAGACCGCCCAATCCAGACAGAAGAGTTATGCTGACAAGAGAAGAAGAGACCTGACTTTCAATGTCGGAGATTTTGTATATCTCAAGGTTTCACCATTGAAGGGAACTCAACGCTTTAGTCTGAAGGGAAAGTTAGCCCCCGGATATATCGAACCTTTCAAAATTCTGAACCGTCGAGGAGAAGTATCGTATCAACTGGAATTGCCTGAAGAGATGTCAGCCATCCACATTGTGTTCCATATCTCATTACTTCGCAAATGTTTGGAAGTGCCCGAGAAGACGGAAGTTTTCAAGAACATCGATCACAGAGCTATGGAAATCGACAATGACTTGACCTACAGAGAAGTACCCATCCGTATCTTAGAAGAAGCCTACAGAACCACCAGAACCAGGAGCATCAAGTTTCTCAAGATTCAGTGGAGCAACCATACCGAGGAGGAAGCCACTTGGGAGCGCGAAGATTACATTAGGACAGAGTTCCCAGATCTCTTTAGTTCCTAGTTTTCTTTGTAAATCTCGGGACGAGATTTTGTTTAAGGGGGGAAGGTTTGTAACATCCCAAAACTTCAATCCAAGCTTATCAAGATCTAAATCATCAAAATTTAGGGTTAACAAAAAAACTTTTCCAAATTAAAAATAAAAGCATTCGTGTGTATGAGCATTTAATTTAGGAATTGATTTGAATTGCCATGGTTCTGTGATTCTTTGGTTGTAAATTGTTTCTTAAACATCATCTACATCATTCCCAAACTTTTCCCAAAGAAAACCAATTCAAAAACAATTAAAAAGGAGGAATGGTCATTTTGGCCATTTTAATCCACTACACTACTTTGAGTGTTCCTAGCACTCATTTCTTAATAGAAACAATTCATGATCTTTGCACCCCTTTCTAGTACACATAATGACGTACCAAGGCCCACCTTTTGATCTGCTAAAACCATTCTTTTGCTTATTTTAAATGGCATGTGAAAATTGAATCCAATGCATATGCATAGATCACCCCTATTTCAAAAACCATCTATTTGAGCTCCACTTTCAAAACCCTTGCAACCAGAGACTACCTAGCACTAGTGGAGAACACCCAAAAATTTTGAAACCAAAATTCAAAAGTTTTTCTCTTTCGGCCATTATATCAAACACCTTGTGGACAAGATCAAAGTGGCCTAACTATTACTATTTTGGGCTTGATCTTGTCTAGCAATTTGAAGTGCTTTGATCACCCTTGTCTCCTTCAAGCCTAACCAGACCAACACCAACACATCCTCTACCTCCTAGCTGCACTGCAAGGCCATGCCGAGCCACCCCTCGCCGGCCGACCAGGCACTCGCAGCAGCAGACCGCTTCCCCCTCTCTCGCCATGTCTACAAGCTAGTTAGTGGTCCCCCGCCACCGTCCAACCAGTCCCAGCCCAGAGACAGAGAGCAGAACGGCCAGGAAACGCCGCGCCCGGAGCTAGTCGACCATGCTGATGCTTCCCGCAGAGAGGGCCCTGTCCCCTCGTGCACAAACCACCCCTTGACCGTGCCTACCGCTCCGCCATGACCTAGGGAACACCCTAGACACACCCGCTGGCCGCCCAACTCACCCCAGCCACCGCTCGACGTCGAACCTGCCGCCTCTGCCGCCCAGAGCGCGTGACGCGCCCGACCAGCACAGAGCTCGCCTTGCCGCGCCTTTAAGCCTCAGCGCACCGCCAGGAGACAGGCCACCGTCCCCTACCTCGAGCCACGCTGCTAGCCCCCTATGCTGCCCTCGCCGGAGTCGCCTGCCCACACCCTTCGGTCTCACCATCGGGCCTATATAAGCCGTCCTCCCCAGCACCATTTCTCCACACCCACTCACTCCCCACCTCTAACTGATCCTTTCCTCTCTCTCGCGGGAGCCAATCGAGCTCTGCCTCGCCGGAATTTGAGTCAGAGCCACCACAGCAGGAGGAGAAGGGCGCCTGCGATTTAGGGCACCCCAAGCTCCGCCGCAACCGCGCCTCGCCTCACCATCGTCTTCCAGCTCGTTTGCCCGCCTCACCTACCTCGCTGGAGCCCTGGTACGTCCCCGGTAGACCCCCACCGAGCCGCTAGGGCAAACTCTCGCCGGCGACCTGTTCGTCGTCGATGACAACCCTCAGCCGTAGATCCCACACTTCTAATCCTACGACCCACAGCGCGTGTACCGTTTCGCGTGTTAAGAGCCAGTGACAAGCGGGACCCCCCTATCAGCTGAGCCCCGCGCCGCGGAGCGCCACTGGGCTGGCCCATGTTCTTTCCCGCGCTAGCCCAACCGTTCAAATTTGGTTTTTTCTTTTTAAGTTGAATCTAGTTTCTGTCCACTAATTTAAAATTCAATTCTGGGAGTTTTACAAATCCAAATTGCATGAAACCAATTTTGCCTGAAAGGTATTGCAATGATCTATCCAAGCCCGTTGGAGTTAATTCAAGTAGAGTTATAGATCGCTCCTAATAAAAATAACAAAACAGAAGCATTTGCACCTTGCAACATTTTTATAAAATCAACCAAGTTAGCTTTTGAGTTGATTCCAACTCTCAAAAATCACATTTCATCATATCTAAATATGTAATAATATTAAGGTTTACATGCAGTGACTTTGGATTAGTACCAAAATAATGCTATATAGGAATTTCTAGTCACTTTAAATCATTAAATAATGAACTTAAACCAAAGTAATTATGGTTCAACCTTTAAATCTCATTCCCACATGTTAGAATATGTGGTGATGACATGTGTCAACATGACCCCATATTTTAAGTGGTGAATATTAAATCTTAGTTAATTTTTCAATGAGTAGAAATTACTTTTCTAAAATAAAAAGGATGAAACTATTGAATTAAACTTGTGATGCTTGTGATGATAGTAGAGCATCAAATGTGTGTCTTAGAATGCTATTTAGCCTAGTTAAGTATTGTTTGGTGATTGTGTACTCCGTATGTATTTATAAACGATAGTACCGACCAAGTCTACGAGGAGGAGGAGTTCTACGAAGAGGAAGAAGAAGAAGAAAACTTCAACCACAGCACCAACCAAGGCAAGCCACCATTAACAACGCAAGCTATACCTTGCAAGTTTAGTACTTAGCAAGCTAGAATCAAACTAGATGGTTTAGCAAAGATGCCTTAGGCATGCTTTGATCACACCCCTTTGACTATTAGTACCTCAAGTCTTTGTTTACAAGTTTTACCTCCCTTAGTTTACACCAAGTTCTTTACTTGTTTTGAAGTAGCATAAAGAGTATAAAACTTGACCTATTTAGAAACCTTTAGATGTCATTCTATGGCATGAGATTGAACCCATCACTTCCATCTTAGTGAACACTCTTAACTTAGTAGTTTAGAGTAGATCAAAAACTTGAGTCACTTTAGATGGGAACAAAAGGGTGAAAATGAATTGTGAAAACCTTGGAATGATGAGTCATTCTATTGAGATGTTTTGACATGTGTTGAGAAACACAAATGGTTTATGATGATGAAAATGTTGAGACATGAGCCTTAACCCTTTTATAAAACTGATGGATGGATTCGGATGCGATACCATTCCAAATTTACCGTACAACCACACTACCTTAATTGGGTAAGGCTTAGCTGGAAATTTATATGCATTAGTATTAGTTCCCTCGCGAGAGAGGTTTGAGCTGAGGCTACCTCTCATGATGTCCACCTATGCAGTGCCCAAGATGACTGATGGTCATGGTTGGGAGGCCATGGTCATAGGAGAGGTGCTTATACTAGGGTGTGTAAAGGGAAGGTAATGTTTGATTATCTGCATACTAAGTATGATGATTCAGGGTTATCCCTGATAGATGTATCGAACCTTGTGGTGAAAGTGTACCACCTCTGCAGAGTGTCAAACTATTCGAATAGCCGCGTTCACGGTTATGGATAGTTGGAATGGTCATATTGTTTCGTTGTCAGATGTTTTTTTAATAACTTGAAGTGAATGATGAATCTTGACTTGACCACAACAGGGTTGTGTTTATGATACTAGCTTCCCAACTTATGTGATTCTAGAACTTTATTTTATCTTTCTTTGCTTCAGAACTCAGCTTAGGTTTCAAACTTAACTTTATAGTTAAACATAGAGTTTAGCACTTGACTTAGAACTATATTACTTGTTAGTGGTAGTTTGCGAGTACTTAAAGAGTACTCATGGCTTTTGTCCCTGGTTATTCTCATGGCCAGACTATGAAGGAGACTATCAAGATGATGGCCAGCAGGACGACTATGATAACTAGGACTATCTGCCTTCATCAGCATTGCCTGTGCCCCTGAAGATGGACCCCACCGCTACGCTTATCTTTTATTTCTGCTGCTTGTTGTATTAAAGACTGGATCACGAGATCCTTATTTGTGTAAGACCTTATGTATGGTTTCTAATGCATGATGTACTGTGATATCCAATCCGTTATGTCTCGCAAAAATGGTAATCCTAGGATTGCGAGGTATGGCATAACGGGCATCTAGGATTAAAAATCTAGGTGTTGACAGTACACCACCTCCGCCAGCAGGACAACCACAAAATACAACTGATCAAAACACCAAATACCCTAGGTCAAAGGGGGCAATGTCAATGATTCAAAAAGGGTGTCCATCCAACAGAATTCAGAAGCTAATCACAAGACATGTCAACATGGCGGAGGTGGATCCACTAGCCATACCCGAGTATCTCCATTGGTCAAAATAGGAAATCACATTCAGCATAGATGATCACCCACGTCGAGTACCAAGATTGGGTCATTCGGCCTTGATAGTAGAAGCATGAATTGGCGGGTTCTACATGAGCAAGGTCTTCATGGATGTTGGAAGCAGCATAAACTTGATCTACGCCAAAAAACTAAGGGCAATGAACTACCCCTTGACAAATCTGGCACCAACAGAAACATCCTTCCACGACATCGAACTAGGTAAAGCCTAAATTCCTTTAGGTAAAATTTTCCTTGACGTCGTTTTTGGATCCAAAGAAAATTTCAGGCGGGAAAAACTTGAGTTTGAAGTCATGGACTGGCCATCGCAGTATCATGCGATCCTGGGATGCCCAGCTGTCACCCGATTTATGGCAGTCCTGCACTATGCATACTTAGTCATGAAGATGCCAGCACCAAAGGGAATCATAATAGTAAAAGGAAGTTTCACACGTTCCGAAAATTGCGACAGGGAGTTCAACAAACTCTCTGAATCTTTTGGGATGGCAACAGAGTTTGCGCAGCTCAAAAAGACAACAACCGCAGAACCTCTAGCAGTAGCACGTGCCAATCCCAACCAGGCCTTTGACACTAAGAAAGATACAAAAGAAGTATAGATCCATCCCACCGACCCGAAGAAGACAACATTTGTGGCTTCCAACCTTGGTCCAATTCATATTACCTTTGAAGAATGGTTATGATGTCTGCCTCTTGATAACAGACTCATCCAAGGATGAAACCCGTGGGAGCTAACAGATTCCCCAACATAAATAGACAAAGAAGCTCCACGGCCCTACACCCACACATATGAGAGCCACTTTATCTTTATATATAAGTGAAGTTGAAGAGTGAAGAGAAACCTCATAGGGAGAAGACTCACCACACGCAATCCCCCTATGTAAGACATGAAACTGTCCAGCCGACAGGATGGATATTAATCCAAATGTTCAGCGGTTTCACATGGATGACAACGGGGCAGAAGATTACAACATCTCAAAATAATCAAAGAATCGGTAGCAGGTTTGGCTCTAGGATCATACGAGCAATAGAGCGCTGACATGTGAGATATCATGGCATACATAGAACCCCATGTTTCAGAGCACGAAAAGCGAATTCGATCCTTTAGTTTAGTAGTAGTAGTCTTCTTTGTTCGAAAAATGCGTAGTGGAAAGGGATGCTAGTCGGCTTTGGCGAAGTTGTAGGCCCCAATAGATCAGATCAAGAGTGATTCCTCACCTATCCTGCCAGGGGCCAAGTCGAAGGCTCGAGTATATATTCCCTATGCTCATGTGAACGGCCGGCCCGTAGATCTAAAAGGATCCATATGCCTAACCGGAAAGTATGTTTCTCCACAAAAAAACCCGTTCATGAGACCTCGAATTCCCACGTTCCAGCCTGCATTATGCCAGTAGGTCCCACTCCCAATTTACTGAGTCACCCTTATCTAAAAAAGGATGGAGTCTATCTAGATCATAGGATCACTGTATTCAGAGGTCAATTCTCTTTCTTTGACCTCCCAGCATAGGAAAGCGTGCTCATGGAGTTCCTCCGTGAGCACTGGGAAATCTTTGCATGACTGCCTTCTGACATTCCAGGAATTCCCAAGGAACTCGCAGAGCATGCCTTAAATTTAGATCCAAAAGAAAAACCGGTAAAGCAATCACTTTGTCACTTTGCAAAACTAAAGCACAAAGCTATTGGGAAAGAACTACATAGCCTCACTAATGCTAACTTCATAAAGGAACTGAAGAAAGCAGAGTGGGTCGCAAACCCGTTATGCATCCCAAATAAAAACATCAAAGAGCTGCGGATGTGCATCGAGTTCACCGCATTAAATAAACATTGTCCGAAGGATCACTTCCCACTACCACGAATCGATCAAATAATTGATGCAACTGCGGGGTGTGCAACTTTCCTTTTTGGATGCATATTTAGGATACCACTAGATTCGGATGAAGGAGGAAGATCAGGAGAAAACAACATTCATTACACCTTATGGTGTATTTTGTTACAGAACAATGCCCTTTGGCCTCAAGAACGCTGGAGCAACATATCAATGGATGATGCAGAATTGCCTAGGAAGCCAAATTCGCACAAACATACAAGTGTACATTGATGATGTCATAGTTACAAGAAAGCGAGAATCATCACTTATCAAGGATCTCAATGAAACATTCAAAAATCTCGATAAGTATTGCATCAAATTAGACCCGACAAAGTGTTCCTTTGGAGTCCCAGCAGGGCAACTCCTTGGATATCTAGTATCAACAAGAGGAATTGAAGCCAATCCCGTGAAAATACAAGCAATTTTTACAATGAAAAAACCAACAAATCTACGAGGTGTATAGCGGTTGGCCGGGAGAGTGGCAGCACTCAGCCGCTTCATTGATCGACTAGGAGAAAAGCACTACCATTTTACGCTCTAATGAGGAAGTCAGATAAGTTCGAATGGACCGAAGAAGATCAACGCGCTTTTGAAGACCTCAAAAAGACACTTTTGACGCCCCATGTTGTCGTGTCTCCACGAGAAAAAATATCTACTACTTCTTTACATTGCCGCCACAAATCAGGAGCATGAATAAAGCTTGCGGTGGAACTCGCCTAATTTTTTTTGGTGATTCCAATATTGTAGAACATCAAGCAATGAACAAGTGCAATGTTGTCAGCGATAACATGATTGCTTATCAAGATCTCTACAGCATCATGGAAGCTCAATTCGATGGATGTGAAGTATCGCACATAGGAAGAGCAAGTAATGAAGAAACCGACAATTTGGCAAACATCAGGTCCATGTGCTTACTAGTGCCACCCGCGGTTTTTTGGGAAGAAATATCTGAGCGTTCTATCAAAGCAAAAAGAGTTTCCGAGGTCATAGCTCCTAAGACAGGAAAAAAGAATAAGCCGAGAAAAGACTCGGGGGCTTCATCAGCCAGTGCAAGCATAGAAGAGACCCTTGAAGAACAACTAGAAATTGATGAGGTCATGATAATCAAACCTACATGGATGCAGCCATACATAGCCTATATGACTCATGGAGAACTATACGAAGATGTGACAGAAGCCTGATGAATCATTTGGAGATCGAAAGCCTTCAGGATAATTAAGGGAGAGCTATATAAAAGAAGTATTACGGGAGTGTTGCAGCAATGTGTCACACCCGAAGAAGGTAAAACTATACTCAAGGAAATACATGAAGGAATTTGTGGCCATCATGCTAGCAGCCGGGCAACATGGAAGGATTTTATTGGTTCATGGCAGTTCAAGATGCAAAATACATAGTTAGGACATGTGAAGCATGTTAGTGATTCGCAACAAAACCTGGAGCACCTACCGTTGAATTAAACCCTATACCTTTGGCTTGGCCCTTCTCTCAATGGGCACTCGATATGGTAGGTAAACTTCACAAGTCATCTTCGGGAGGACATGTATTTCTGCTAGTAGCAGTGGACAAATTTACTAAATGGATAGAAGCAATGACAATCACAACTCAAGATGGAGCTTCAGCTCTGAATTTTATACAGTCCATAGTATTTTGGTTCGGCGTGCCAAAGAGCATCATTACAGACAATGGAACCAACTTTACCTCCAATGAGTTTAAGGAATACTGCGAGGAGATGGGAATCAAGGTAAGCTATGCTTCAGTGGCTCATCCGCAAACCAACGGACCAGTGGAAAAAAGCCAATGGTTTAGTAACTGTTGGGCTCAAGAAAAGGTTGCTTTCACCACTCGATAGAGAGAAAGGAGCGTGGGTTGATGAGTTACCATCTGTTTTGTGGAGTTTGTGAACCACCCCTAATACTGCAACACAAGAAACACCCTTCTTTCCGGTCCTTCTAGTCAAAGTTTCACATGGATCTCCCCCGAGTAGCTGCATGTGATGAAGAGGAATCAAGAGAAGCGCTTGAGGATGACGTTGATGCACTTGACGAAGCTCGAGATGAATCCCTAAAAAGAGCCACTATATATCAGCAAAACTTGCGCAATTATCATGGACGAGGATTACGTCCAAGATCCTTCCCAGCAGGGCCTCAAGCAAGATGGCCACCGATAGTTGGAATTACCTTGGGAAGGACCCTACATTGTTACAGAAGTTATTCCTGGAGGATCATATGGTCTACAAGACAAGAAGACAAGAGTCAAATATTTCAATCCATGGAATGTCGTACAGCTACGGTGTTTTTATGCTTAAGATTTTATGTTTATTTACAATACAATAAGTCCTGCAGCCCGGCTTTTAAAGCCATAATATCTAGGCCAACGGTTGGGCGGCAATTCGCCAAAATAGTGTATCATCGGTTGCGCCACATATATATAAAGATAAGTTTTTCGTACCTTCAGTTCTTGTTCATATCAATTCAGGGGATTTTCTATCTTTTTTATCATATTGACAAGCAATTAAGAGCCTATGTCTAGATACAGGCATCCGAACATAGCCTTGGGGGCTACTCCCATCGGGAGCACTGGCATGCACCGATAGGAAAATCATGGATGACAAGCAAAGACAATTATCGCTTAAAAATCTTTGAGTTTTCCATTAATGTATCCTCAGAAGGCTAATCCCATTAGGAACTCTCACAAAGTATTAAAATATCTGATAAAATTCAGAAATATTGGAAACCCAGCAGGGCAACCGACAAAATACATATATAAGAAAATCTCGGATCGCACTCAAATGTGACAAAGCTTCGAATGTCGTGTTCAAAAACATGAAGGTAAGACCCCGGGATTCGTCCTATGTGGCCTGGTAATCGCACAAGAATGCGCTCTGCCAGTAATATAGCCATATCTATGATGCGATGAAAAATCCCGACGGACGCGTTGGGTACCCGATAAAATAGAACTGTGATTCAGTATTTGGTAAGACCTCAGCAGCCCGAACTGAATTACACCAGTAATAAATTCCGAGTTCGGGCCTCGGGACTTGAATTTGATGTAGGACAATCTTGCTTTTGCCTAGGCACAATTAACAGATTCCCGATCCGTCGGATGCATCAGGCTTGTTATACCAAATCCCTATGAAATCAAAAGTAGTAAAACCAAAGGAAAAGAACTAAACGTATATTTGAGACTCAACCCTAATCTGTGGTTCAAGTAGAGTCTTGGGGGTTACTGACATAGGTATGATTACTTGGGTACCTATGATTTGCTACCCAGGCCTGAAGAAAGGTTTACGGCCCATGAAGAGTCAAAATGATAGCCCAAAAGGAGCAACCGACAAGGGATATAGTTGTATTAGGAAAGAAGAAAAAGCACCGGCATTGAGTTGGTATTGTAGTCATGTATATGTAACCTATCCGCATACAACATTGAGACCCAGCCTATTATATTTAGGACATGGGAGGCTTAGGCAACGGCACCGAACAATCCCCAAGCGATTTGTAATAGTGTGATTCACCAAATATTCAGGCAACTTTGACTCCATTGTTCTCCGGACATCCGACGAAATCCCCAGCGTTCTCTTTCCGTGAAACCCTAAGTCCTTCTTCATGGACATTACCAAGGTTACGCCTTATTACTTGGGCAAAACTAGAATATTAGGCATCAATTTATATATGGATAGATTGAGGCACTAATATGGTTGTGCCAGACGTACACATATGAGATAGTTCAATATGGAAACGACAAGAAAGGTTCTTGCCTCATGGAAAGGGTTGAATCAAGATTCAAGTGTACCGACACTTGGTAAGTGAAACAAGATTTAAGTGTTTTGACACTTGGTGATTGAAATCACATGAATATTTTGATCAGTCATATATATCGTGATATGTACATATCCAGATATGTCCTATGCTCTAAATTTTATGTGCATATACCAGAATGATTCATAATATGATCATTGGACAATAGTAAAGATATTGTTATGAGGTTTGGAAGAACTAAGCATATGATATGTATAAGTGACAAATAGTTAAAAGTAGTTCATTGTAAATTTTTACATTGATACAACTTTTATCACAAGATACAAATTGAATTTATCTCGATTTAGACTATGGGTGGCACAATGTAATGTAAAGGAGGTTTCATGTTGGATTAGGATGAGTTCCAAAGTTAAGACATTGTGACGGATGCTACAATAAAAAGGTTAAGTATATGACTACTATAGTAATAGCAAAGGTGGGCATTTGTGTTAAGTAGTGTTTTATCAAATTAGGTGTGGCTCACAGTGGGCTAGTACTATCAAAATATATTGTACGACAATAATATCAACATGTTTTAACCCAAAGGAACTAAAGGTCTCACCAAAGAAATAAATTTATACAATTCCATCTCATTTGAGAATGAGTGATGCGTAGAGATGCAAAGACATGCAAGTACACACGGACCTACAAGTGTCAGATCCGAAGATTATGTTTACCACTAGCAAACACGTATATATGACACCAGAAAGCCATAGGTGTTGAATGTGCAAGTTTTTTAAACTAGATTATTGTCTCTAGTGCAAGTGGGAGACTAAAGGGAATATGCCCGAGAGGCAATAATAAAATGGTTATTATCTTATTCCATGTTTATTATAAATGTTTATTTCTCATGCTATAATTGTGTTAATTGGAAACGTTAATACATGTGTGTTTAGTAAAAATAAAGAGTTCCTAGTTATCCCTCTCATATAAAATAGCTCGTTGATTAACAAGATGATCAAGATTTCCTGATCATGGACATTGGATGTTGTTAATAACGAGGTCACAACATTGGTGGAATGATGTGATGAAAATTCAGCCGAAATATAGTAATACGATCAAAGTCATTATGTTTACATTGCTATAACATCGTGAGAAGTAACTTTAGTCCTTAGACCATGAGATCATGTCAATCACTAACACCGGAAGAGTAACTTGATAACATCAAACATCACACTATAACATGGTGACAATAAAGGTGGGTTGAGATACTCCGAAAGTGTTATGTAGAGGATCATGGATCAAGAGTGGGATTTGTCCATCCGATGACAGAGAGATATACTCAGGTCCCTCTCAGTGATATCACATTGGCATAGCTTGCAAGCAGGTGATAAGATCACTAGAATGAGAAAAGAGTACTTGTCGGTAATGATATCAAACTAGGTATGGGGATACCGATGATCGAATCCCATACATGTTATATATAGCAAGACAAATGGATTTAGTTACAATGTTAAAGGCTCACACGATCACTAGAGTCATCATTGAATGTGTGGGACTCGGTACAGATCTCCAGGTCCTGCTGCTGATTATTGATCGAAGAGGGGTATCGATCATGTCTGCATTATTCACTACACACTTAAGGGATACCGACACCATTTGGAGCAAATATGTTTTAGAGAAATATTATGAAAGTGCTAGAATCATTTCGATGGACACTCTGACTAGAGAAATATGTTTCGGGTGAAATTGCTGAAACTAGTTCTGCATGTGATATCAAAATGTTGTAGGGGGTTTTATGTGAATGTTTGTTAATTAAAGTAATTAAAAAAATTCTGAATAAAATATATTAAATAGTTTTATTAAATGAGAGTTGCATTAAATTTGGTGGAAATTTAATGCATGTGAGTGGATGGGTGTTTGTGTGAGTAGATGATCCACCCACATGAATGAGGAAGAGGAGGGGGCACCTCCTTTGGCCGCTGGTCATGGGAGGGAGCTTCCCCCTCTCCCTACAAAAGGCCTCCTCCTCCTTCGCCTCCTCTCACTTCACACCTCCTCGTGAAGGTTTGTAACATCCCACCATTAGATCTTAGAAATAAGCTGAGATGAGGTGTGTGCATTGCATTCATGCATAGAAAATATAGATAATTTTTGCGCTTTTAAATAAAACTTGTCAAAGTGATTGAAGCTTCTCTTAACTTGGTGGAATTGAAGTAGATCATCAAGTTGACTGCGATAAGTTTCAATATGACCTTTGCTAAAACCTTATCTTTGGGTAATATAATTTGATCTAAGGGTAGATCAAATGTAATAAAACTAAGTCACAACACACTCCTTAATAAGGAGTACTGGATCTTTAAAGATCATAACATGGTATTCCATACAACCACTCAAGGATGAATACATAAACTTCTAAAGATTATATCAAGGTATTATCTACAACGAACCCTGAATACCAAGTTAAGTATATAACTTAAGTAAAGAAATATCATAACTAAAACTTGATACACTTGCTTTCCATAGTTATTCCTACCATGGGTATCATGGTAGTTCTTAAACATTAACTCTTATTGCAAATAGAGTAGAAAGGCAAGTCAAGCCAAGACCATCCAACACATACCCTTAATATCATATTAAGAGATGACATTCCTACTTAACCAAGTCCTAGGGTCTATTGATCTTCAATGTTGAGTGGTCAATTCTTGACCTAACACTTATTGATTCTTAGCTTTGACCTATTATATTAACCTTCCAAAGACCCAAAGTGAATTAGTAAGAAGGAGAAATTAGTTATATTAGAGTGTGCCATCATCAATGGAATGTGATCCTTAGTGGTGATCAAACCATTTGATATTAGAGGAGTTAACTCACTCATGAGTGAACTAGAAGGGGTATTTAAACCCTAGAGTTTAGATAATAATTATGAAGCTATGAGAAAGCTAGTAGTAGTAGATAATCCAATGATACTCTTGTTAGGCCAAGAAGGTATAAACCTAAAGTAAGTTTTCTTAACAAGATAAGCCTATAGAGAGACTAGTACAATGTCTACTACTTAGTGATAATAGATCTTGATAAAATAAATAGAAGCCTAAGCTTTGTATGATCAAAGGTTGGTGGTCATTATTCTCAAGTCATTTGAGAAGAGATGATCAGCTGATAAAGAAGAGTTGTGAGTATACCAAATTAGGTAAAGCCCTAGTAAGATGAATCATCTAGCTTGATCATGAGAAGTGAAGTTAGAGTATGATGAAGTATTTGATGAGTTATACGGATTAGTGGGAGGCATAGTAGTTTAACCAAGCTAGTACAAGAACAAACTTGTATTATGGATAGTAGTACCATACCTATACTAGAGGATTGATACCACATGTAATATAGAGAGGATTGTAATCTTGCAATCCTTGGAAGTAAATGTAGGCTGGATAATAAAGGAGTTAATGGATGGAGTTAGTAATAGCTACAGTGATGGATTCATGAGAGGTAGTTTAGAGATGGAAGTCATATGTAGAAGAATGAAGAATGAGAACTATTGAAGTGGCATGACCATGTCATCATATGATGATAGATATGGTAGAGCCAGATGACTAGTTTATTTAGGCAAAAGAGATCTTTGTGAATAATATAAGAGAGATTTATAGAGTATATTTAGGAAATGAATTACTTATCTAAAGATAAGCTTAGTGAGGTATTAAGGTAGGAGTTCTTGAGAAACCTTAACCAAAATCATATCAAGCCATGAAAAAACCCATTTCTACCTCTATGTTTAAAACCCAAGAAGAAAGAGGGTAGTTAAACCAATTCCTATTTTTAGGCAGCCAATGGGTAGTATCTCTTAGTTAAATGAAATGTCTAAGAGATAAGTAGGATACCAGTTGAGAGTGTATTGATGGAAGCCTTGTCCACCTGATTGTCTTAAACCCTAATGAAGACCTAGTATCATATACCATCAAGATCACTTTAGTAAAGAAATCTCAATAGCTCACTCTAAGTTGAGCTATTATCCATGGCCGCAAAACATGAAGGCAATTATCGTAGCTTTTAATCTTCATCCATAGCCATAATAGAACATGAGTCTATTAAATATTCTCCAAAACTCGTGTTAAACCAATTGTAAATGAACAACTAGTTCAATAAGTGAGCCACTTGAAAGTAAGTAGAATGGTTGTGAAGAAATTGTAATGGAATCTGAATAAAGGAAATTTCAAACTTTAAGAACCCTAGGATTTAAACCAACATATAATATGGTTATTAAAAGAGGTTAAGTATGCATATATTCCATGCCTATCATTCACCATCTTAAATCATTACCATTACAATTATCAGAGTGAAAACAGAAACCTTTTTATAAGATCTTTATATATAAGAAACAAATCTCTAAAACCCTGATTTGCATTTACTCTACTAAACATATACTCATTCATATAATTGTGAGTATTGAAATACACTAACAAGGTTAGGTCAACCAACTGATGTCAGGACCTCTAAAATATTTGTAGTATTGTACAAAAGTTCTGGAGTTTAAATGTATTGAAATTCAAGTTGAAATAGAATTGAGAAAATAGAAACAGAATAAAGAAAAGGAAGAAGAACTGCTCGCGTAACCGGCCCATGGCCCATTTCCTCCTCGCTAACCATCGCCCGTGTGCATGTCGTGCAACCTTTCGCTCGCTCCACCATAGCCCAGTAGCGGCCTAGGCCCAGGTACCATTTTGTCCGATCTATCTCCATCGTCCACCTCACACGTGGTGGCCAAAGCAGCTCACTGGCAAAAGCGTCGCTATCGTCTGCGCCAAGATGCTCGCCGCCATTGCCAAGAAGGGATAAGAATGCCACCGCGATGACCTTCCGTCCTCATCCTCTCATTCGCTCGCTCGCACCCTCTCTTCTCCTCTCTTTTCCATAGAGGGCTGAAACCCTAGCTCACCGGCCGTCATCGCTCTTGCCATCTCCGGTCACCTGTAGGCCCCACTGAGACCACCCCTAGGTGCGCCTCATTGTCCTCGTTCATCTCCGACCAAGCTCGCAAGCAAGCGCGCCGTGAATCGTACGAAATCGAGATTTGCATCCCATTGGTCGTCACCGACATCATCATCGTTTTCGCCGTCTTTCGAGTTTCTCATGCCTCAGCAACCCCTCTCCTTCGATCCTGGTGAGCCAGTGGTGCTCAGGCACCATTTCAATATCTCCCTCTTGCCCTAGATCGATCTGCCACCATAGCTCACCGTCCGCCGCCGCAGTAGCTAGCTTTCATTGTTACTCCGATGACCGTTTGCTAGGGTGCCGCCACTATTAGGTTTCCCGTGTCGTGTAGCATTGAACCTGACCAACTGCGCTTGCTAACTCACGCTAGATCCATGCCGCTGCTCGCTGTCTGAGCCTCTCCGGCAACGTGACGTCATGCTGACATCAGGCCCACGTCACCTCAGCCGTTTGACTAGTCCTCGCCAACATGGCAAGCCGACGTGGCCCTGACCCCACTGGTCAGTGACCTGGGCTGGATTTAGTTTAGGTGTAAAAAATATTTCGTGAAGAGCTGATGTCAGCAATGACGTAATAAACCATTTAGTTGTTTTATTTTAATAATTCTAGAAAATACTTAAATCTTGTTAAATCAATATCTTTTATTTTATAATTCAGAAAAATATATATAATATATCAAAATGTTCAGAAAAATAAAATCTATAATATAAACCTGTTATCATATTTTATTTTCCAACTTCAATGAAATAATTATTATTACTACTAAATATTCTATTAATGATAAATATTTAAAAAGCATACACTATTATTTAAAATTCATAAAAATAAAAATAATATATCAAAATTCTTAAAAAAACAAAATATATATTTATAAACTTGTTTTCTGTACTCAACTAAATATTTATTATTTACTTAGTATTTATAAAGTGTTAAAACTTATAAAAATCATATCCTATTATTTAAAAATCTTAAAAATACTTATACTATACCAAAATGATCCCAAAAATAATATCTACATATTAAAAATATAACTCTTCACATCTGAAGTAAAATAAATGAAAATGTTTGTTCAGACTTGTTAAGACTATTTTATTTTATTTTAATTCATTAAAAATATATAAATCTTTACTATTGCCTTTAACATTGATTGTTCAAAGTCTAAAAGTGAATAACAAGTTCCATTAATGTTTAAGTGAAGTTAACATAGGTCTAGCCATATTAAGATGTAATTACTAAGACTACCATTCGATGTAATTGTATTTTATTTCTTAAAAACGTTTTATCAACTATAAAACCATCAAAAATAATGTATTGCTTGTCTTAAGGATTCTCCTCATTCATAAAATCACCAAGCTAATATCCACTAAATCCTTTACTAGTTTGGAAAACTGTTTAAAGATTTAAATCAAGTTTTAAGTAATTAAAGTAAGGCCTTTCCATGTTTATAAAAAATAAGCATTAATAAAAAGTAATTCTATTCACTTATTCCATCAAGATAAACCCTTTTCATAAAAGAAACACTACTTGTATTTCCTCCTTAAGAATCATTAAGAAGTAAACCACCTATAGGATGATGCCATATTTGAAATATATAAGTCTCCACTTGCTAGTGGAAAACTATTCGAAATGTTAATTGCCTTCGTTGTTAATACTCATAATTAGTAAGAAAACATTAAAGTGTGTGATTATTCAAATCTAGTGATGCTTTCCTTTTTAGTAACTGAAATTAGAAAGGAACCCTAAGAGTGTCAACTTCAAGTTTAAATGATTTTACTTTGTAAAGTAATCTTTTCTTCAAAAGTTATTCTTTTAAGAAACATTAAAAGTAATCCTTGAACACTTCTTTAAAAGCCCTAATTGATTCTTAATCTTGATTAAGAAATATTTTAGATACCATGACCCATTTGAGTGATTTAGTATTGCATGCTACTTGTTGTATTTACATATTGTTTCACACACACTCTCACAAGCCTTAATAAGAAGCACAACTGTGAAATTGATATAAAAGTGCAACACATTCCAAAGAACTCATCACAAAATCCAAACCCTAGATCAGATACGATTATTCCAGGGATTCGCGTTTATCAAATTGCATTACATTACTTATGCATAAATACATCTTGCTTCTTTAAACATTAGTCCTTACCAGACCAATGATGTTATTTCTAGATTTTTAATCTTCTAGTGTTTTGAAGACCGTGAGTGCATAATCTTGTAATCACAAAAGGCAAGTTTACACTTGCTCATGTCCTTTGATTATTTTCTGTCAAATGCTTGTAACTCAAATGTTGTCATCACCTGCATTTCAAAAAGGTCAGAAAACACTATTTTCATAATAATATGATTATGGATTATTTACCAAATGGTAATAATCTATTGATACAGTTCTAGTGGTAAAGGAACATAATATTTAGGACTTAATCAACCAATGTCGCCAGTGATTCTAGCACCGTATATTACGCATTAACCATGAGATTTGGAATGGGACGGAGAAGTCAACTGGACCTTCTTCCTTTCACATGGACGGATGACCTTATCATGAAGCTGCAGATTTCTCGTGGAGAGTCCAGAGAATCCAGCACATGGGTGGGACCCCTTAGTGCCCCGCGATATAGGTGTCTAGATTATATGTGCATAGCTGTCTTGGTGGAAGTTCACCATAGCTGATGGTGGCTGCCAGGCAGAGCTGCTTACAGAGTCTTCGAGGGGCTACCTAGACTATACTCGTGGTAGAGCTCTTGGGGGATCGTGTCTTCATGCGGGGTCGCGGAGAAGGGCAGTGATTGGCTTGGATCTTAGTCTGGGCCTCATACCAAGGAAGTGTGAACGAGCCTATAACTCGGATGTGCAACAAAGCTAAGGTCTCTCATGGGTAAAGTAACACACCTCTGTAGAGTGTAATAATTGTGACATGTTACTACTTGTTCCAGGAAGGAGCTACGAACGCGGCAGGAAAGGAACCCCACGAAGGTTCTGGTCAACCTGTGAAGACTGTTGGACATAGTTTTCAGAATAAAAGCAACCTTTGAAGAAATGTTAACAAAAAACTGCATTGCCTACGACCTTTGGTCTCTGGCTGTAGAGATAGTGCATCATACACTCCTTTTTAGTGAACTTGCTGAGTACGCTCATACTCAACCGTACCTTCTTAACCCTTGCTAGGTTTTAAGCCATTGAAGATGACGTCAACATTAATTTCTGCTCAAGAAACCATCATCGATAGGTCAAGTTCTTTAATAAAGTCAATGAAGTCAACATATACACCAACCGAAGTGAAGACTAAGTTCTTGATTAGATAGGAGTAGATTCTCTAGCCATAAACCTTCTTCTGTAGAGCTTTTCATTAGCAGCAATTGCAAGCCAATTAGTTTAGATGTTAGTCTTATTAGCCAGATAGTTCTGAGTTATTACTTTTGGTTCTTCTTTGTAAGAAGTTTCTTTCTCTCTCTTTAACCTAGAGTGTTCTCTGGATCTTTTGTAAAGAGTCGAGTTGTAATCTATAGTCATGTCTTCGACCTGGTGTGTTTCTGTTGTACCACTCTAAGGGATGTAATACTAGTGAACGGTGTTTCATTGGTGTTATGTCAATGACTATAGTGTACTACATCATGAAGTGGTATGTTGGGTCACCGTAGCTGGTATCAGAGCATATGCTTTGACCTTAGGATCAAAACCCTTTTAGGAGATCTGTAGGTTGGATAGTGACTGTAGGAGCCATCTTATCTAAACCAAGAATTGTGATGGGTATCCACTTGAGGATAGCCTTGTCACACTTAAGTCTGATGTTTGTCATCTTTCTTAAGGATTAGTTATATGTCTTCTCTAGAGAAATTCCATCCTATTGTAGCTCTAGTTAGGTATAACACCACTAAGACATCTTAAGTAAATTCCATCCTATTGAAGTATCCTCGTAAATTAAGATCAAGTTTAAAATGTCATTGGAAGTGTATAAATGGTGTAGTCTATCAATAGAATCTAGGTAAGGTAGCAGAACCTTATTATTATATGATAACACTATACCACATAATAAATAGCATTGGAACATGTATAGATACAATTGGAAGTAATCATGCGACATTCACTTGAGAATCCCATGTGATGGAGTTGAATTTTGTTCAGAATCAACCATGTTAAGCTAAGAGGAAGAGTCGTCATGGTGAGATTAGCTCCCCAATCATGATGACTAGGTAAATCTTAACAAGTTCATGGTGGGAATAGCTCCGAGACCATGATAAGTTTGTAATTAGGACAAGTACTCTATAACAAATCTTGTAATAACAGGAAGTAAAGAACAGTGTAGGTCTATGATAGAAGGCATAGGTGACACAATATTACGATAATTGTTGGATTAAGGTAGTAACTACAATGTTGTTAGTAGTTTTGAGAGATCATGTGATGATATTTTATGATAGAATGGAAAATTGGTAGTCTTTAGTAGTCCCGAAAGAAATGTAAGAGGTTAGTCAGAACCAAAGTGAGACCACTTTGCTCAAAATTATCCTGTTGCAACTGAGCAATTTGGTTAAATATTGAGACAAAGAGTAGTTTAACCCTTAAGTGCTAAGTATCGTGATGTAAACCTATACTAAGAGGTGTCATATATTACACAACTAAGCCCGAATTCTAGAGATGTTTTACTCAACTACTATATTACAGGCTTAGAATAATGTGTGTTATATGTACCACATTTGGATTTCTTGGGTTTTATTGGATCTTCTTGATTGACTAGATCTGTGCATGAAGTTTGACTTGATGTGCAAATGCATGTTGCATCATCAAGTTATTACTTGATTTTATAGACCTATATAGAAAAGGGAATGCGTGTAAGGGAGTGACGAGTTCTGTAGATCAATATGAAGACTTGCTCGAAGAAGGAAGCTAAAAAAAGGAGTATCAACACTATTTTGAAGGATGGATCAATCACAACTTATTATTAGTTGGTAATAAGAAGGATTATTAGTGCATAAAAAGGTGGAGAGCAATGTGAAGGAATGAGTTTAAGTTTACTCAAAGTAGGAGATGTTGCCTAGAAGCTAATGAAGTAGTTGTACCAAGATCATGGAAGTATCATGAATCAGTGCAAAGAAGAAGTTTTAGAATAAGGGTGGTACTTAAGCTCTGATAACTCAGAGAGAATGCCAGTAGTACATCCAGAACCTATAGGGTAATCCATACACCGAGGAGGATCCACAGTTGGTATCCATAGTTGGTATCCGTAGCTGTTATCCTAGCGGTTTAGCTAATTAGGTCATCTTTGTATAAATTAAAGAGCATAAAACTAGGCCTAAGTTAAGAAAGACCTAAAGAAGTATAAAATTAAAAGCGAACTACTTTCAAGACGTTTCATGAAGTCAGGTTTATCAGTGAGAAATGGTGTCTAAGAAGATAAAAGGAAGACAAGTAATGTTGGAAGATTCGTTTCGGAGATCCACAATTGTGTGGATGTATCGCAGATTCTTTCGTGAGACCTTATATAGGTAACATATAAGCTAGATAGAGATCGATATCCTAACTATTGAATTAATGGGTTATACATGCATATTAGAGACCATTAGGAAACCCCAAGGGGGAGAGTAAACACTAAACACTGAAGAGTTGTTGTCTAACTTTCTGACTAAAGGTTGAAGAAGAAATACAAAGTTATGATGAGGTTAAGCCTTATTCTCATAAGTTTACAAGAATCCATCATTATAAAGTATTTCCGAGAGTACGTCCGGATGAAAGATCGTAGGAGATATAATAGATTAAACCTAGTGGACTAGTTCTAAAAGAAATAACTCGTAAGTTATCCTTAAGAAGGAGTAGAGCCAACTAAAATAGTTTAGTGTATAGTAGTAGGAAAACCTTATTGGAATGGACAAATGTGTCCACAACCAATTCTAAATAGGACTATAAATGCATAAACCCAAAGAGATAGTAAAAAGGAACTATATGGTAAATTAGAAATGATAGTTTTATATTGTCGAGAATCACTACAAGAAAAGTTGGCTTTTACAACGGACGATTTTCGTGGTTGAAGGCCCTTTTTCATTAACGGTCATAGAAACCGTGCCAGAAGCCAGGCCCAGCCAAAGCCTACTAAATACTAACTAGGCCGGCCCATCAGGGGGGGGCCTAACAAGAAGATGGCCCGTTATTATTTTGTCCTGCACTGTTTGAAATGGGCCCAGAGATGCAGCCCGCAAACTTTTAGGCCCGATTCTATTTTAGCGTACAGAAGGCCCATGTTGGTCCAACACTGTGCTGCCACTTGAGGCCTACACAAATCCGACCCTGCATTGTTCAGGCCTATTACCAATTTAGCCTTTTACTGTTCAGTCTTGTTACTGTTTCAGCCTTTTAGGAATTTCGACCCGTTACTATTTAGGCCCTTTAGTGTTTGGGCTTTTGCCTATTCAGGCCGACACTATTTGGCCTGTTACTGTACTAGCCTGCCACCGTACTGGCCTTTTGCTATTGTTACCTTTTACGGTTCTGACCTTTCACTGTTTCGGCTTTTTCACTGTTCTAACCTTTTACGGTTCCGACCTTTCACTGTTCCGGCCTTTTCACTATTCTGGCCTTTTACTATTCTAGCCTTTTATGGTTCTGGCCTTTTACTGTTCTGGCCTTTTGCTGCTACGGCCTTTTACTGTTCTAGCCTTTTACTATTCTGGCCTTGTACTATTCTGGCCTTTTACTATTTTGGTCTTTTACTGTTCTGGCCTTTTACTGCTCTGGCCTTTTACTGCTCTGGCCTTTTAATGCTCTGGTCTTTTACTGTCCTGGTTGTTTTGGGCCGTCCATGCGCATGTTGTTTCAACATTCAGCATGCTACTGCTCCGGCTTGTTACTGTTTCGGACTTTTTTTGCTAGCGCCTACTTTTCACGGAACGGGTGAATAACAAGACATCAATTAATAAACACAAACAAATTAAAGTTACTTATTACACAACAATAAAAGTTTGTTACAATAGGTTATACAACAAGATCATAATTCCGACAGATTACAACGTGTTAGTACCATCAATAAGATATCGGTACATGGCGATTTGCTTCAATGTATCATCTGTCCTCTTCTTCAACATTTAAGCTACATATCTAAGAGCAGCTACACCCTTTCGTTCTCCATGCAATACATCATTTATATATTTATCACATGTAGGAGTTGTTCTAGGTAGACTGTTAAGTGAGTTGTTTGCTTCCGCAATGAAATGGGAGGATGAATGGGACGAGGGATCACAACTTTTAGTCCTGCCTTCCAAGGACTCCTGCTGGGTTTTAAGTGCAGTCTGCTAAAATATGGTGAAACGGGTTCAAACAAACAATAAGGGAAACAAGTAGTATTATATAAAGTAGAGATCATTTAAAGTAAGTATGAACTTATAGTAGCACATTCAGGCTGACAGTAGCTCCTTCTCGAGTGGGTGAAACTCCTGGTCAATCTGCCAGAAGAATCTGAGCAGAGCAGTTGGAACTGTGGTCCTTGTACTCCATTGTCATTTCTCTGCATGACATTTCAAACCAAGTTGGTTGGTTTGGAAGCATGAAAACTCTTGAAAAACACCAAAAACATAGCATTAAAAATTACCAGATGTATGTTTCAAACTAGATAGCTGGTTTGGAAGGATGAAAGCAGGTGAAAACAACAACATATAGCATTAAAAATGACCAGATATATTATCCAAACTAGATGGACATTTTCCGAATTAAGCATTCGCACATATATTCACAATTGAATATAAATGCAAATGTCATGGCAAGTTCTTAGGTAGAATGACAACTAATTAACATGACAAGAAACTGGCCTAAGTAACACAAGGAAACCTCACGATTCAACCTTGCTGGGCGTCAGATTGTCAGTGTTGGATCCTCTATGAGCTGTTTGCATGACCCGTGCAAGCGCTCGGAAAGAATAGAATCTATGAGTTCGTGTTGGAGGATTAAACCGATAGCATGACAATAAAGAAAGCGAATAAAAGCAAGAAGCTAATGAGGTGGATAGGACCTACAAGATGAAGGGTGCAAATGAAATGGCAATAGCATCCAGGATATTGAGCAACACCCTAAAGATTTTGTAGCTTACGAGTAACAAAATATAGCAAACGGGTAAGAGAAATTACCGCTACGCGGCGAGGATGGGTGGGACGGGCAAGTGGCCGGCGACTCGACATTTCGGGGTTAGCAACAAATGATTCTGTGAAGTGGCCCCGGTAGGGTAGACAACGGTGTTGGCGAAGCAGATACGGTGCTGCGAGGGAGTCGGTGAAATAGTTCCGGTGAAGAGCGCTTGCAATGGAAGAGCTCCGGTGTGGAAGAGAGGGCCGGCGGTGAAGCAGCTAGAGGAAGGTCGAGGTTGGAGGGGTGTGGGAGTGGAAGAGGAGATGGGGGGATATAGGTGGGATGACGCACATTTACAACCTATACCCCTCTATTACTTCATTACTCCCACAATCCTTGTTTCCGGAGTAGGGATAGAAGAGGAATTTTGCATTTGCAAAAAGCAGGGCGGGATATTTGAATAGATGTGCACGGGATGTTTCGGCGCCATGCGGAAATTTTGAGGTTGAAGCTTCCGACGTACGCTACTCCGACGCAGTCGCTCTCATGTGTTGGCCCCATCTAGACCCACACGCCACGCCAGCGACAGTATGCTTACCAACATATAAATGAGTTTCCACATATTTGCCAAAATTGATAAACAATATATTTTGAAGGCTTTCATACAACATGACCAAGTTCATGGCCATATCTCTGTTATAGGTTATAATAGCATGTCCATATCTGGTAGATAGCTGCATCTTGGCATTTCAAAAGAAGATTCTAGATTTGATGGACAATGCCCAACTTTCATGAATTTCCAAACTTTCTAGCTAAATATATGCAATAAACTGACTTTTTGACAATCTGAAGTAAATATGTCTAATTTCAAACAAGAAAGTGTGTGATATACCTTGCTCTTGACTTTTTAAAATAATTCAAAGATATCAAGTAGTCAAATATTGCAGAACCACCAAGAGTTTCAGAAAATTCAACTTTTTGATATGAATGGTAATGACACCTAATTTCGGCCATTTTAAAAAATACAAAGAAACAAAATATAAAAAGAAATGCATCCATTATTTTCTCTCCTCGTGACTAACTATGTGCACTAGCTAGTTTCCATGGAAAAATATAATCTTGAAATTTGATAGTTTCTGAGAAAAAATTGTATCACAATATATATGGAGTACTATGTAAGAATATGCATGGCTTTCAAAGCAGATGACCAAGGTCATGGCCATATATTTTCTATAGTTTATAATAACCTATCCATATTTGTTATGGTGTGTATTGGCATTTAAAATATTATTTACAAAGGAAGCTTCCGAATTGGAAGTTATTTCAATTTTCTAATGCACAACAATGGCTTTAGTCATGAAGCTACTACAAATCATGGCTTTAAATCCCACTGCCCCGGTTTTCACTCAAAGTATATATAGCCTAGGGTTAAGTTTAGGGTTCAGGGTTTTATTTTGGATTGAGGGTTTAAGGGTTCATGGTTTATGGTTTAGGATTTTAGGGTTTGGGATTTTAGGGTTTAGTGGTTTAGGGTTGTTCATGGTTTTAGGGTTTATGATTGTTTAGGTTTTAAGGTTTAGGGAATTTTCAATAATAATGTTCAGGCTTTATATATATGGTTATATTTATGGAATAGAATGGCGTTATCGCAATTTAATAAAAGTATTTCAAAATTTGATCTATAAGTGCAGTATACCTCCTTGGTAAGGGTTTAGGGTTCTAGGGTCAGGAAGTTAGAGTTCTAGGGTTAGGAGGTTATTAGGGTTTACGGTTAACGGTTTTTTATTTTCAATATTGTTCAAGCTTTATGCTTATATTCATGTAATAGAATGTAATTACCACAATTTAACGAAAGTATCTCAAATTTTGATCTATAAGTGCACGGTACCTGCTGGTTTAGGGTTTATGGGTCGATGATTTAGGGTTTCATGGTTTAGGTTTTATGGGTTGTTTAGGGTTTAGGTATTAGTGATTTTTCAATAATGCTCAAAGATTTATATTTATATTCGTCGAATAGAATGGCGTTACCTACTTTAATGAAAGTATCACAAATGTTGATCTATAAGTGCATGATACCTGCTTGGTTAGGGTTTTACAGTTTAGGTTTTATCGTTGTATAGGGTTTAGAGTTTAGCGAATTTAGAATAAAGCTCAAGATTTATTATTATATTCATCGAATAGAATCACGTTATCTAATTTAATGAAAGTATCTCAAATTTTGATCTATGATGTGCATGATACCTGCTCGGTTAGTGTTTATGGGTTAAGGGTTCAGGGTTTTAGGGTTTAGGTTTTAGGGGTTGTTTAGGGTTTAGGTTTTAGGGTTTTTGACAATGTTCAAACTTTATTGTTATATTCGTGTAATAGAATGGTGTTACCACAATTTAATGAAAGATCGAATCTCAGATTTTGATCTATAAGTCCACGATACATGCTTGGTTAGGGTTTATATGGGTTGAGGGTTTAGGGTTTTATGGTTTTACGGTTTAGGTTTTATGGACTGAATAGGGTTTAGGGGGTTTATCTAATTTTCAGTAATACTCAAGCTTTATGCTTATATTCGTTGAATAGAATATGGCGTTACCTAACTCAATGAAAGTATCTCAAAATTTGATCTATAAGTGCATGATAACTGATTGGTTAGGGTTTATGGGTTGAGGGTTTGGGGTTTTAGGTTTAGGTTTTATTAGGGGTTGTTTAGGGTATTTTCGATAATTCTCAAGATTTATGCTTATATTCGTCGAATAGAATGGAGTTACCAGTTTAATAAAAATATATTAATTTTTGATCGATAAGTGCATGCTACGTGCGTTGTTGAGGGTTTAGGGTTTAGGGCATTTCCAATAATGTTCAAACTTTATTATTATATTCGCGGAATAGAATGGCATTACGAATTTAATGAAAGAGCGAATCTCGGATTTTGATCTATAAGTCCACGATACCTGCTTGGTTAGGGTTTATATGGGTCGAGGGTTTAGGGTTTTAGGGTTTTACGGTTTAGGTTTTATGGACTTAATAGGGTTTAGGGGGTTTATCGAATTTTCAATAATACTTAAGCTTTATGCTTATATTCGTCGAATAGAATATATATGGCATTACCTAACTCATTGAAAGTATCTCCAAATTTGATCTATAAGTGCATGATACCTTATCTGTTAGGGTTTATGCACTACAAGGAATATGGCCTTCTATGACCCTCCATTTTTATCATAGAATCGTCACGTTAGTTCATCTATGATGATTCTATGACGAAAATGAGATCGTCGAAAGCTGCGCATTGCAAATGAACTATAACGACGATTTTTGCGAAATCGTCATAACCGTCTATGACGATATTGGATCGTCATAACCTCTATGACGATTCAATATCGTCACTAGCCATCTAGCCAGGCCAGGTCAGATCCTACGTGACAAATCCGATGTAGCAAAACTATGACGAATTGAGACCGTGGTAATGCAAATTCAGCCCAGTCCGATTTGGTTGCTTATATGGGCCAATCCCATTAATTCAGCATTTACTCTTCTAGGCCACGGCCTTTTTAGGATCCATTATTGGGGGGAGGGCCTTTGTCCTTTCCACGTCCATGAATTTTCTATTTTCAACCTTTTTTATCCAGAATCTTGTTGGTCGTGGCCTTATTACAAAAGTATTATTTGGTCCAGTGTAAAATACAGATGTTGCCTTTTAATAGTGCAATACTATTTGGCCCTAGGCCTCTTTAGGTTCAGCTGCCCAATTATATAGATCAAACACATATATTAAACAAGGTAATTTTCCCAATAAATATACAATGAAACACGTTCACAAGTTGATAGAATCTAAATAACAGAATAGATCTGACTCCATTTAAATTACAAGACACCATGACAGAGCCAGGTTCACAGGTTCACACACAACAATATTATTACATAAATGTATCTCCCAGTAACAAGTCTCTACATCGAGTAAAAGTATGTCCAGCAAGCTGACACCATGTAACTTCCTCCGAAGGACATTGTTCCTTGCAATGCTGGTGTTGCATTTGTTTCAAAAATCCTACAAATAAACAAAAAAATACTAGGCAATACTTTAGTAATTGACATTGATAATGCACAAAAGAGGGACCAAAGATATCAAATTCGAGAATCCAGTCCATCCTTCAGTCTATCAACTCAAAACAAAAGCCCTTAACAAGCTAATGCACATAATTCATGGATTGTGGCATAAGACAGCATAGCTACAGAGATCCAAGTATGTTCGACAAAAAGTAAACATACCAGCCAAGGAACAATGTGCATATCAAACTAATGCTATGAACCTCCAGTAGCAGCATGAAACAAATTGACCAATGGTTCTCCCATAGAAATTGCATTGACTTTAACCTGAGCTCAACAGCCTCTAGCATAACTTCTGAATTAATTAGGCTGGCTTTTCTATATATTTTACATGTTACAAACACACATGATTTTTGAGAGATGCAATAGATAGAGCGCATATAGGAGAGGGAAATCAGAACTCACCACAGGGTTATCATAGCCAAGGCTGAACCATCACGGGCTACTTGCGGTGCGCCGCGCATATAGGAGATGGAAATCAGAACTCACCACATGGTTATCAAAGCCAAGGCTGAACCATCACGGGCTACTTGTGGTGCGCCGCCACCACACCAGAAGCCACGGGGGCGAGCAGCAGGACATCCACCCAGGGTACACAAGTTAAACACAAGGTCATGTCAATGTATAAGAATTTATAATAGGATTAAAACAGTGTAGCCTACATCAGCTAGCTCTACATACAACCATAAAGAAGCAAAATGCATTGTCCAGTTGGTTGCCACAGCCAATACACACCTTATAAGAAAAAGACTATAAAGTAAAAATTAGGAATCGCACACTGGAGACATCATTGCCTTGTCAAGCCCGTATGCTCAAATAAGCATAAGTTTTATGCAGAAATTTTATGCTCAAATAGACTCCATTCAATGATGTGTTAACTAGTACTGTGCAAAGGAATAACATTTCATACTAAACGTTAATACCCCTAATTCTCTAAAATAGCACTATGATGTTATCTCTTATATCTTTACATCAACACTACTGGAGATACTATCATATAATGTTCAGGGAGAGTGAAATAGAATATGCAAAATAAATGAACCAACATTGTACTGTCATGCAGAAGGAGACATTGCCATGCAGTTGTAGTACCACTTTATCAAGCAGAAACGACAGAAAATAATACCACACTGCACGGATAACTTGAGTCTAATGGCATTACATGGTTCCCTTGCCAACGTTATCAAGGAGTAGTATACTATATACAATAGAAATATGTAGCAGCAGCAAAGACAATAATGTAAGGACATGTAAATTCAGGTACATGATGTAGTTAACTTTAGGTTATCTACAAGTATGGAGTATACAGCACAAGTATGCAGTATTTGCGCCAAAATGTGAATACCAGCAGCAGGCCATAGTTTTCATCATGTAAAAACAACAGAATAGCTGCAGTCTCTATATGTGCATTATGAAACCGCAAATAATGTGTATTGTCATGGTATTTTAGTTGTTGAAAGTAAAAGCCTTAGCTGAATGTTTCCATCAAACAAAGAAAGGCTATGGACATGACCCACACACTCCAGTTTTATTGGAAACCAAGTCAACATCAGGATTACAAATGTTGCGTGTATCCAAGTCAAGATCAGGATTAAAACAATGTATAATAAACAAACTATTAGGATATGCAAGCAGTTTCAGTTCCAAGAAATGGAATTATATATGACAGCCAACAGGAACATAGTTAGCTTAGCTTGTTTGATCTTGTTTCAAACAGCACTCAGAAACATTTTGCATAGTGGATATCCTAGGTGAAATAATTCCCAAAAGCTTCGTGTTGGTGCACTTAACATGAATCAGTACAAAGATTGCTACTCTAGTGTATGCTTAAATTATAGAACTACTACTAGAGCATACCATTCCCTTGCACAATTCACATGTATTGATTGATTGCCATCAGGCAAACATTTGCACTAGCATTCTAGGTCACTGAACTACTACTAGAAATAACAGCTTCCTAGTACAAATGTTTGCCCACGTAGTTATTTGCCAGCCAACGGGATCAACATTGCAAGATACTAGTAATAGAGTCACATGTCACCCGAAAATTGTTCCATCGAGAGCAAGTAGTAGGTTGGATGGTACTTGAAAGGTTGTCTCGAAGTACTCGCAGGGCACGGTCTGGCAGCCCAAGTAGGCCTTCCTGGTGGCCGCCTCGCTGTATACTCCCAGGCACCCCTACGCGTGCAGCAACAACAGGTGCTGGTTGAGTACGTCAGGCATGATCCCGGGACATCCTTGTAGTGGTCGTAGGTGACGATGACAAGGTCGTAGACGATGTAGGAGGCGTAGGAGCCAGAGCTGGCGACCACCACGGCTGCAACGCAAAACGGCAGCCATGGCTAGGGTCAGCCACGGGCGCACATGCGGGATCAAGGAGCCACTTGGCGGTGGTCTAGGATAGGCGGAGGTAACCAGGTCGGCGTCACGACAGGGTGCGGCAACAGCCGGTGATGTCCAGATCTAGGTCGGCTAGGGGTACCTGAGGAGCATAGTGGGGGCAAGATCAAGTCCGCGGCTAAGGTTCCTGAGGGATGCGCGTGGGGGCGAGGTCAAGCATCGCGGCTAGGGGAGCTGGAAGAGGATATGACGGTGGAGTAGCACCGGCATCTTGCGGAACCGGAGGCGCCCTGTGTTGGTAGCTTGCGGCAGGATGAAGATGCGGTGTGGGAGGACGGCGGTCAGGGGCTCGATCTAGATGCGGTGTGGGAGGACGGGACATAAAGAGGGAGGCAGGGAAAGAGAGGTGAGGGCGGTGGTGGCCGGAGGTTGGGGAGATGGAGGGGCTGTGCTGAGCCGGCGGCGCGTGAGGGGATGGCGAGGAAGGGATCTGGATCAAGGTGGGAAGCGCATGAGGGGATTAGGGTTTGTCCCCTCTCGATTGTGATCTAGAAGGTTGATGTGATTTCACGAAACTACCCTTGAACTCTTGTGTGGTGCCTGTCTGTTAGAATTGCAGGGCGTTTCGGTTAATTCAGGAATAAATTATGTGAGGATGGGGAGGCGGGGGAAACTAAACTGATGTTTTGGGCAGTTGGATGGAGACTAGTGGACGGCTGGGATCTTCTTTGTTGGGTGATCTATGGATAGTCCGATTCGCTATTCTGATTGGCTAGCTCAATTCTAAGTTTCACTTTTAGGAAAAATGGTCAATGTTATGGCTAGAATTGTGCCATATTTTATGATAATGTGCCCATATTGTGCATGCATGTACATCTTGGAATGGCAAACAACGTTATTGGAGAAAGTTTTCTTTTTCGTCGCACGAAAAAACCATTTTCTATTTTTCGAGTGCCAAAATCGAGGCGTTTTGTGAAGCAACACCACATGTTCAATTCAAAAATGCTACCACCTCATTTTAAAAAAATACTAGACCGCCTCACATGAACAATGTCCCAACCGGAGATTTTAAAACCTTTTCATCCACCCCTGGTGAAAAAGACAAATTCCTGCCGAATCAGTAGGAAGTGGGACCGGTTTGAACTACAGGAACATGATCTAATGCTCTTTATTTTTTGCAAAAATCATTTTTAGGCTCATAATATCATGTTTCTTTAGAGATCCAATGCAAGTTTAGCAAAGCTCGGCCCCGAGCTAAGAACCTTCGTGCCCGCCGTTTTGACCATAGTTTGAAACAGGCATAAAAAATTCAAAAATGATCCAAACAATGTAAAACTTTCACGTGACATCATATTATGTGACATAGTTGCAAGGAAAAATACCAAACTTGGTATATTGATTGCATCTCAAAAAAACCTTCATAGAAATGACCTATCATGTTCGAGGTTTCATGGCTTTCAAGCCAAACGACCAATGTTATGACCAGAATCACGGCATAGTTTCTGATAATGTGCCCATATTGTGCATGCATGTGCATCTTGGGATGGCTAACAATGTTGCAGGAGAAAGTTTTCTTTTTCGTCACACGAAAAAATCATTTTCTATTTTTCGAGTGCCAAAATCGGGACGTTTTGTGAAGCAACACCAAATGTTCAATTCAAAAATGCTACCACCTCATTTTTCAAAAATAGTATACCACCTTACATGATCAATGTTCCAACCGGGAATTTTAAAACCTTTTCATCCACCCTTGGTGAAAAAGACAAATTCCTGCCGAATTAGTAGGAAGTGGGTCCGGTTTAAACTACAGGTACATGATCTAATGCTCTTGATTTTTTGCAAAAAAACATTTTTAGGCTCATAATATCATGTTTCTTTAGAGATCCAATCCAAGTTTAGCAAGGCTCGTCCCCGAGCTAAGAACCTTCGTGTCCGCCGTTTTGACCATAGTTTAAAATAGGCATAAAAAATTCAAAAATGATCCGAACAATGTAAAACCTTCACGTGACATCATATTATGTGACATATTTGCAAGGAAAAATACCAAACTTGGTATACTGATTGCATCTCGAAAAAACCTTTATAGAAATGACCTATCATGTTCGAGGTTTTATGGCTTTTAAGCCAAACGACCAATGTTATTACCAGAATCACGGCATAGTTTATGATAATATGCCCATATTATGCACGCACGTGCATCTTGGGATGGCTAACAATGTTGGAGGAGAAAGTTTTCTTTTTCCTCGCACGAAAAAACCATTTTCTATTTTTTGAGTGCCAAAATCGGTGTGTTTTGTGAAGCAACACCAAATGTTCAATTCAAAAATGATACCACCTTATTTTTCAAAAATACTAGACCACCTTACATGAACAATGTCCCAACCGGGAATTTTAAAACCTTTTCATCCACCCCTGGTGAAAAATACAAATTCCTGCCGAATTAGTAGGAAGTGGGTCCGGTTTGAACTATAGGTACATGATCTAATGCTCTTGATTTTTTGAAAAAATCATTTTTAGGCTCATAATATCATGTTTCTTTAGAGATCCAATGCAAGTTTAGCAAGGCTCGGTCCCGAGCTAAGAACCTTCGTGCCCGCCGTTTTGACCATAGTTTGAAACGGGCATAAAAAATTCAAAAATGATCCGAACAATGTAAAGCCTTCGCGTGACATCATATTATGTGACATAGTTGCAAGGAAAAATACAAAACTTGGTATATTGATTGCATCTCTAAAAAACCTTCATAGAAATGACCTATCATGTTTGAGGTTTCATGGCTTTCAATCCAAACGATCAATATTATGATCAGAATCACGGCATAGTTTGTGATAATGTGCCCATATTGTGCACACATGTGCATCTTGGGATGGCTAACAATGTTGCACGAGAAAGTTTTCTTTTTCGTCGCACGAAAAAACCATTTTCTATTTTTTGAGTGCCAAAATCAGGGCGTTTTGTGAAGCAACACCAAATGTTCAATTCAAAAATGCTACCACCTCATTTTTCAAAAATACTAGACCACCTTACAAACAATGTCCCAACCGGGGATTTTAAAACCTTTTCATCCACCCATGGTGAAAAAGAAAATTCCTGCCAAATCAGTAGGAAGTGGGTCCGGTTTGAACTATAGTTAGATGATCTAATGCTCATGATTTTTTGTAAAAATCATTTTTAGGTTCATAATATGCCATTTTATCATAGATCCAATGCAAGTTTAGCAAGTCCCATCTCTGAGTTAAGAATCTTTATACCCGCCATTTTGATCATAGTTTAAAACGGTCATAAGACATTCAAAAAGGAAAATATCAAACTTCAAATATTGCAATTATCCACTACACTCACCTAAAATTTTGAATTAAAAACCCTAATTTCAAGATCATATTTTAAATTATTCTAGTGTCTCTACTATGGACTAATGTGGAATTAGTAAATTCACTATTGTTAAATAATAAAAGTATTCCTGATTAACAATCTAAGATGATCTAATGAATTTTATACAAAGATAGAGACAAAAATCATTTCATTTGGACTTCATATGAAAGAGATACAAAAGAATTAAGAAAACAGAAAAAACAAAAGAAAAAAACATAGCCGGGCCAACCGAGCTGGCCTAGATTTAATTTACCGCGTGTGAAGTGCTGTGGACAAGGACCAACAGACGGGTTGTGGCCAATTCCCAACAGACGGGCTGAACAGATTTAATTTACCTTATCGAGTTCTGTGGTCAAGGCCCAATAAACGATCTGAGCATTAATAAAAGTGGCGCGCTATATGAAGACAAGAAAAGAACGTTGGCCTGGTGGTTGCATTTGGCAAAGGAGTGTGAGGGGTTGTGGGTTCGACCCCTAGCGGGAGCACCTTTTTGCACATTATTTCTGAAAGAGGGAGGCGGTCTCAAAAGAATTATATGTGGAGTTACAGTTATAGTACAACTATGCTTGTTTGTCCTAGTGGTAAGGTGCCCTGAGGTGTGTGAGAGGTCGCTAGTTCAAACACCAGGTTGACTTCTTTTTGCGGAATAAGAACATATATTTACACATGTATATGACACGTAGTCAAAAATGGATACATAGACATGCCACGTAGACATAATTGCTGATGTGGCCATCTAGTCAATCAACGTATCATATTTTAGACTATATGACGATTTAAATTGGTTATAATGGGGTATAAATAAGTCTCTAAGTTGTACCGTATAGGTTATGGCGATTTAATATGATGAAATTACGACGATTTCGACACAAAACGTCGTAATTCTATAAGGTTTTAACCTCTCTAGATAGCCTATGACCATCTAGTGCGAAATCGTCATAGATCTATGATGGTTCCATTCCCGTCACTATGAGAAGGTCACAAGTTAACACATTTCTTGTAGTGATGGGTTGAGGGTTTGGGGTTTTAGGTTCAGGTTTTATTAGGGGTTGTTTAGGGTTTAGGGTATTTTTTTATAATGCTCAAGATTTATGCTTATATTCATCAAATAGAATGGAGTTACCAGTTTAATGAAAATATATCAACTTTTGATCGATAAGTGCATGCTACGTGTTTGGTAAGGATTTAGGGTTTAGTGTTTAGATTTTAGGGTTTCAGGAATTTTAAATAAGGTTCAAGCTTTATTCTTATATTCGTGGAACAGAATGGCGTTATCGCAATTTAATGAAAGTATCTCAAATTTTGATATATAAGTGCACGATACCTGCTTCATTAGGGTTTATGGGCTGAGGGTTTAGGGTTTTACAGTTTAGTTTTATGGGTTGTTTTAGGTTTTGGGTTCAGAGAATTTTTGGTAATGCTTAGGATTTATGCTTATATTCGTCTAATAGAATGGCGTTACCTGATTTAACGAAAGTATCTCAATTTTTGATCTATAGTTGCACGATACCTGCTTGGTCAGTGTTTAGGGGTTTAGATTTTATGGTTTAGGATTCCGTGAATTCTCAATAATATTTTCAAACTTTATGGTTATATATATTCATGGAACAGAATGGTGTTACTGCAATTTCATGAAAGTATCTAAAAAACTGATCTACAAGTCGATGATATCTTGATTGGTCATATTTTTTGTTAAATAAAATTAAAGGTACCCGAGTACTAAAACAAGGGAGAAACATGAAGAGTTCCTTGAGATTTAGGCGCTGTTTGGTTGGGCTCGAATTCTGACTTTTGATTTTTGGCTTACAAAGCTACGAACGTGTTTTTGGCTTTGTTTTTTTAGCTTTTACTCTGCCATAGTGGAATGATAGTATAAGCCAGGTTGAATGATTTTAACGATTTTATCTTGGTTTAGTGAAAAATATTCGAATTTTGACCAACAAGCGATGGGAATCTCTACTTCCCGTAATTCTGGCTCACTGACATGTGGGTCACTTGCATAGTTGGTCCAAAAAGTCAGTGTAGGTTGGAGTGGGTAGGCAGGTAAATATTGAATAAGGGCTGGAAAACGTGGATGGGGTGATGCACTTGGGAGAACGCAAATTTACCACCTATATTCCTCTGTTATTGCAGTGCTCCCTCAGATTCTTGTTTCTGGAGCAAGGATAGAAGAGGAATTTTGCATTCTAGAAAGAGGTGAAGCATGTTTGAATGGATGCACGGGATATTTTAATGGATGGGTGTGATGTTTGGGTGTCGTACCAAATTTTGAGGTCGAAGCTTCTAGCATACGGTACTCCGGTGTGGGGACCCTTAGACGCGCTGTCACCGTCTAGGCCCACACGCCAGCGAGAGTTGCTTCCTAGCATTTAAAACGAGTTTCTAGGCATTTGCTGAAATTTTCGAATAATTTAAGGCTTTCAAGAAGATGACCATCGTCCAAAAAAAGGTGACCAAGGTCATGGAAATAGTTTATGATGACGTGTCCGTATTTGGTAGATCGATGCATCTTTGCAAATCAACCAATATGTCCGCTTCCAAATTTGAAGTTTGTTTTTGAATTTCCAAGTAACAACAATGTGTTTTGTTGTGAAGTAACTACAAAGATGATGGCTCAAAATACCACCGCTCCCCTTTTTTCACACAATGTATAACGCCCTTTCAAGCTTCTAGGCTAAATTTGTGCAATAAAAAAAATTTGGGGCTGGATTTTTTTTGGGGTTGGATGTTTGAATGGATGGGCCGGATGTTTGAATGGGTCGGCGGGATATTTCGGCGCTCTGCCGAAATTTTGAAGTTGAAGCTTCTAAGGTACGCTACTCCCACTTGGGATGTTGTCCCCGTTAGATAGACCCACGGCCCTGTATGCTTTCCAGCATTTAATGAGTTTATAAACATCTGCCGAAATTAATGAACATTAATTCAAGGCTTTCAAACAAGAGTAGCAAGGTCACAACCATAGTTTCTGTACCTTTTTCATCTTTTGTACTACTCCGTATATTGAAGTATCTTCGCCAACAAGCTTACAAACTTGGCCATATTTGGTAGATCGGTTCATCTTGGCATTTCAAGCAATTGTTTACAAAGGAGTTTCCAGATTTGCTAGATAATGCCTACTTTCATGAGTTTCCAAGCTTCCTAGCTGAAGATGCTGAAATTAAATAACTTTTTGACATAAAGTCATTTGTTCACAAAGTGCAATGCTATGTCCATTAGTTTCCATGGTAAAACATAAACTTGTATTTTGACAAGTTTTGGAACAATTTTGATCTATGGTGATTGGCAGGTGGGCCACGTATATGGTGGTACCCAAAGCAGGGTAGGTCAGAATTTCCAAAGTTATCCCTCCGCACCCCTTCGCGCTGTGTATTAACTTCCACCCTCCGCCGCCTAGGCCTCACCCCCTTCCCCACAAAACAAATGTGCTTACGACCGCTCCTCATCACCAACGTGCGCGAAGAAGCTTTCTCTACCCATCGGTCTTCTTGAGACGCACCGGTGGGCACATCGATCCCACGGTAGTCCTTCTATCTCTAGCTTGATCTAGTTGGCATTTTTATTACCCTTTCAAATACACCTACGTAGTTTAATTTGTCCTCAATCTGCATGGTCATAGTTTATTCTGCGCTGGATCTGTGTTTCTAAATACCTTCGGTGATTTTTGTTGTCAATATGTTTGCTAAAATGCATAGGCATATATAGTTTTTGTACTTCATTTATATTTTTCATGCTTTTCTTTTAATAATAACCAACCTTGCATGTCATAATTAAATAGATGGACAGATTTTGGATAGAGATTGCTCCATTAGGCAGTGCTAAACGTATCCTTGATGTTCTACGATTTATGGGATTTGTTAGAGCTCGTTGTGATAACTCAAAAGTACATTGCCCCTGCCAGTTGTGTGCAAATCGTAGGGTGCTGCCTCAAAGTATAGTGGAAGACAATATTTTTACATTTGGGATGCTTAGCACATATGTTAGATGGGTATTTCATGATGAACCATATGATCCTCCATGTGAACCAGGGGAAGCACATCTTTATCATCAAGATCAAGTAGGGGAAGCAGATGTTGATCAACTAGATCAACTGACAGAGGCAGCTCCTGAGCATCTAGATCAACTTGGAGAAGGGGGAGGAGAGAAAAAGCGCAAGCTGCATGAAACAGGTTTCATTTCTGGTACTACCGCTATGCCAGATGACAAGGTATATTTTCAGAACAACAAATGTTCAGGTTGTGTGTCTTTGATGTTTGTCTATAAACATATCGGTTAATGTACTAATCGCAGAAGCAGACGACCAAAGAGGACTTTGATGGTAATGACGATGACCTGTTCATTGATGAGCCTATACCTGAGGCTGTGGATCGGATACACTGCGTCTGGATGGATTTGATGCAGGGCTACTGATCATCAGGGGTGTACTTTTGGTGTCGTTCATGACCACTAGCCCAGCTGCAAAACTCTTGGGGTGTAGAGCTATCCCATGATTGGTTCGCTACTGTCGTAGTTCTATAATATGGAGCTACCTTATTATGATTTCTAGGCCTTTGTTAGCAGAATTGTAATTGGAAACTATTCCGTATATTAGTATATACAGAGTATATGTGTGTTTGTGTGTGTTTCTAGTCTGACATACGAGCTTATCATTTTATTGGTTCCTAAACTGTTTTGAGGCCCCAGCGCTGGTGCCCTATGCTGCAATTACCGTCGTCTTGTCCACTTCTCCGTGAGATGAATCAGCAGGAGGATAATAAGCTGGGACCAATTTGATTCGAAGAGGGGCGATTTTCTCTGTCCTTGGAGAGGAACCCGGGAGAATTAATACTGGTACCAAGGGAAGGAGGAGATTGGCTTGGTCAACTATCTCACCCACTTGATGTGGGACCTGCTTTAACTCACCCTTGACGTGGGCCCCGCTTGAAACAGCTGTAGGCCACCATGTGATAGCTGGGATCAAAAATTTGGGATTCTCTCCCAGCAAAATGTTCCCGCCACTGCCACTTAAAAATACTTACTGTAGAAAAAAGTGTACTGCCCAGCCCTACTACTACTAGTACTACTACTCCCCTGCTCATGCCTTTCTACCGACGACAAGACAAGAAACCATTACTAGCTAACTCACATCCAGCAAACAACTGTTGGAACTGGTGCAACCTCTGATTGGCGAGTTCTTGTTGAAATAGGTGGGTGTATTTGCTCACCACGAAATCCGGCTTTGCTTAATTTGCTTCTGATTGGGCCATTGGGGGTACTATTAGTACTAGGAGTAGTAGTATTCGGTATGCTTTGATTGTGGAGTTCTTTCTTATTGCTCACCTTGGAATCACCTAATCAGGATATTTTTCCTCTCCTCTAATCGATTGGGTCATTTGGGTGGGGTGGGGGTGGTGGTGGGGATGGGGGAGGTGGTACTGATTTCATATGGATTCCGGATCAGGGCATGGTCACCGCTGTTCTGATTGGGGCATTTGGTCGGGTTTGATTTCGGTTTTCTTCACTTCTGTGACCTTTAGTTGCTACTCGTAATGTGCAATGGATTTTGCGTCAGATTCTCTATGGAGAACTATGGGTCAGTGGCGCACACGGCCACTACAGATAGGGATGGTCCCGTCAGTTCCCTTCAATGTTGCCTAAAAAAGGTAATGTAGCGGTATATTCGTTGTGTTCTTCCATTCTTTTCAATGCTGAAAGTGGTTGGCTACAACCTGGATGTATCCATGTGCTAAAAGTTGTCTATGTCTGCATCATGTTTTTGTGGAAGCCTCTGTGACACCATGTCTTCTTCATTTATTGTAGCATGGTGGTACATACCTGCGAACGTGCGGTGCTCCAGGTGCGGCAAACAGGATGGTACCCCCACATGCCGCATGATCCGGCGAGTACCACTACTCACCAAAAAACAAGCACAAGGTCACCGACCAGCTAGGAGGGCCCATCTTAAAGAGAAAGGTATTTGTTCTTAATACCCTTATTACCATGGTGCAGACGGATTTAAGTATTACCCGCTTGGTGTGATGCATGCTTATCAGATGTTCAGAAACATATGTGTGATTTTATTAATTCTGGCACTGTGTTTATGTGAATCCAGATTTGGATCTGTCAGACTGTCTCATACAGTTAGTATATGACTACTATGTACTGTACTCCCTCCGTCCTAAGGCTTAGGCATATACTATATTTTTGAAAAGTCAAGCGACGGAAAGTTTGACCAAACTTTACATATTATTAAACTGTTGAGCTTTGTTGCTATTTATGCAGATTCAAGGTGTTGTTGTGGAGGCTGAGGCTGCTGTAGAGGCTAGTAGATCTCTGATGCCCGCACCAAAAGAGGACATCCTCTACACAGCGAGGAAGCGCCAACATAGTACCCAGGTGGGAAGTGAGCAGTGACCTCTCTAATAAGTGGGTATAATTTGGAAATCCACAATTTCACATGTTATGATTTTCCATGTTATTTTTATCAACTAGTACTATATGTTTACGCTCATTAGAAGTTCACAAAAATAAAATCTATTTGCTTTACAGGAAATGGTTTTGTCTTATATTATTAGATTTACTTGTTCTTTACATAATTTAACCTTTCCACTTAATTTCAATCAGTACCACACACCAGCTGCTCAGCCCTTTCTGCTACCCTCCTCTTGTCAAGCTTGTGGATTGAAAGGGGGCCCATATATGCCATTCCAAAGGCAGAGGGATGAAAAATGGTGCATGGCCACCCTTCGCAAAGGGTACCCATGGTATCAGGTATGGATTCCAAGTGGTTTAGACCGACTTGATGTAAGATCTTGTATCTCACTTTTTTTGTTGTCGCCTTACTTCTCTATAAATTTTCTCATGAAGGTTGTCCCTTGTGTCGCTCTCCCCATTATAAACAAGATGTTCGGAAACGACAAGTTTCTAACTCTGTATAGCGAGGGCCCTGAAGGCATGCGGCAACTATATGATGTGGATATCTCCCAGACGATGGCCACCACCTATTTGGGTGGTCGAGGTTGGTCCAAGTATGTCCGTGAGAATGGTCTAAAGCAGGGGGACGAGGTAACACTCGATTTTAGCAAGCCTGGGCAGATACTTGCACGCCATCGTACACCTATTGACCGAAGGACCAAGAACAAAGGTAGTACTAATTAATTTGATTATGTACTCATCACAACCTCTAATGATTTTCTTATGACTAACTGTTCTGCACCATAGTCTTTACTCATCATATGACCATGACCACTTCTGTAGTCTGCTTCCCCTTATGTACCACCTAGAAGGGTGCTAGCATCAAGTCATTGCACTGCACCAAAGACCGCCCCCTCCTCGCAGCACACTGTTGAACTCAGTAGGAGAAAGAATAGAGGTAGTAACTTAATTCGCTTGTATACTCTCATCTCTATCTAGGAGTTATTATTGTATAAGAAACCATTTTGCTTATCCACATCTCATATGCCTCTCTGACCACTCCTGTAGTCCCCTTACCTACCCCTCAAAAGGTAACTAGCACCAAGCTGCTGGCACCCCCAACGGCACTGGCCCTAGTTCCTGCTCCGGCACCTGTTGACCAAAGTAGAAAGAATGGAGGTAGTAACTTAATTTGCTTGTATACTCATCATATCCTTTGCTCACTATCTTGTGAGTAACTGTTGTATAAGAGACCATTTTGCTTGTACACTTCTCATCTGCCTCTACCATCCCTGCAGTCAGCTTAGCTACCCCTCAAAAGGAATCTAGCATCAAGCTGCTGGCACCGGCACCGGTTCTGGGCCTTCTGGCTCCTACACCAGCCCCTCTATAATTAGTGGCACCATCTCCTGCACCAGCACCAGCCCCAGCACAGGCACCGGCACAAGCTCCTTCATCACCCCGGGCAGCACCTTGTTAGACCATATCCTACACATGTGTCATCACAAGGTCACACCGGATTATATTTGTGAGTATATGGTGGCAGATAAATTGTTCTGAGTGTCTTCTCAAGTTTCACATGATTCAGTGCATCGCTCTTAGTAATTATGCGTCTATCTCTTGCTTTGACTCAGAAATTGCCTAAGAGTGCCACAAAGCAACTCTAGGCCAGACGAAAGGGCACAATAGTCTTCATGATGCAGAGTGAAGGATTGCTTATCGAGGGACGCTACACCATTAACTCGACTGGTATGCGCTTGGCGGATCCTTCTAGGTGGATCATGTTCCGGAAAGCAGCCAAACTTACTATTAGAAGAACGGTCAAGGTAGATGTATCTCGCAGCCCTGAATGCGGCATGTTGTTCATGAACTTCCTAGTTGTCTAGCTCTTTCGACGCATTCTATTGTAATTAATTATGTGGTTGTCTTATCTCCACTAATCATATATGGGTGGTAAAACTGTGATAACCTTTTGCTGGATTGGAGCTATGACTAGTACGTACTGGTATGGTATATCTGCATCTATATGACGGTTCCCTATATGAGCAAATATTATGACAATGATTGTGTTCTAGTGATCGAGTGTGTTTGGAGAAAAGGGCAAACTGATCGTGTGGTATGGTTTTTAGAGCTGAAACAAGAACTGTCTCTCTCTTTAGTGATATTAAATTTCAGTGTTTGTATTGCTGAATCAATCACTTTGAAATGCTTCTGAATTGGTCAAGTGCTGCTGAATATGAACTAGGAATTTGTCGATTTTTTATGTCTTATTATTCTGTACTCCTTAATCTTTCAAATGGTATTGAATTTGTCAAAAGTTCTGTCGTTGCTGCTGGCTGCTTGCTCTAGAGCTTTTGCCTTTGTGTCATCAGAATCGTTGGGTGCATTTTGGACAGAGATGAGAGGGTAAAGATATACAACATGATTTCACCAAGTGAAGTCATTGGATACCAGCCCTGTTTTGGCGCATGTGGTGTGTGTTCATTAGATATTTTACATGAATATCTGTCAAAGGAATTATCGCTTTTTTTCCTCCCTCGAAGAGGTCTGTGTTTGAATCTAGCGAGACACAACCCAGTGAAATTTGAGATAGGAGCCCATTAACCATAACCCAAAAACTTTTTAATTTGTCCTTTTTGGCAGTGCCCCCCCACCTCTAAAAAACTCTGCCTACCCATGTTTTTAAGAAACTAATCCATTATGTGGCTTTTTATAAATCGAGGTTCTAGTAGCACTTCTCTTTTACTTTAAGAGAGATAACATGGAAACACAACAATATTTTTTAGAAGACCGATACATAAGTTGTAGTACTAATACATGTTTAATGATTCAATTTCAATTAGTATCTTTGGTATTGTGGCAAAACACTCAGTTTATGTCTATTTGATTTGATTTGAAGGTCCTTAGTTTGAATCCACTGTGTCTACATATTTATATATATCTTGGGTTTACTTTTTTTTTGAGAAAGGGTTTACCTTTTAATATCGCATTACGGAGAAGCTGACATCATGGACCCACCAGCCTGCAGCATCCCTCAAGTTTAATGGTCGGGTTTGAAAAAAAAGTTAAATACTTGTACAAAGAGGCTGGCATCAGGGACCCACCGGCCAGAACATACCAGAGAGGGTGACATGGGGGCCTCAGCAGCAAGAGCATACACGACTGCCACATCGAGCAACATTGCCAAGGTCAAAACAGCGGACGTGGCCGAAAAAAAGTCCATCATACGCAGGTTTGTTATATAGAGAGACCGGCATGTGGGACCTAGTAGCGCGACCTTATACAGGTTCTGCCTTGAGCAACGTTGCCAAGTTCGAAATAGGGAGACGTGATCGAGGAAAAAGTCCAGCATGCACACCTTTCTTCTAATAAGAGGCTCACATGGGGGACTCAGCAGCCTGGAAAAAGGCTGATGCATCGAGCAACGCTATCAAGTTTGAAACACGGAGGCGCGACCGAGAGCAAAAATTCCATCATACACACGTTTATTCTAATGAGTGTAGGACATGTGGGAGTGGGGCCCTGCATCATGATTAAACGATAGATGCAGTGAGCAACGCTATCAAGTTCGGAACATGGAGGCACGACCGAGGGAAAAAATTCCATCATACCCATGATTCTTCTAATGTGAGGCTGACATAAGGGACCCACCAGCCTGAATAAAAGGCTGATGTAGCGAGCAACGTTATCAAGTTCGGAAGACGAAGGCACAACATAGGGTAAAAAATCCATCATACACATGTTTCTTCTAATGAGAGGATGACATGTGGGGCCAGCATCGTGATTAAACGGTAGATGCATCGAACAGCGTTATCAAGTTCGAAACAGAGTAGCGCTAGCCAAGGAAAAAATCCATCATACACACGTTTCTTCTAATGAGAGGATGACATGTGGGTCTCAGGAGGTTGGTTAAACGGTAGATGCGTCGAGCAGCGCTATCAACTCAGAACGGGGTAGCGCCAGCGAAGGAAAAAAATCCATCATACACACATTTCTTCTAATGAGAGGATGACATGTGGGACCCAGGAGGTTGATTAGATGGTAGATGCATCGAGCAGTGCTATCAACTTCGGAACAGGGTAGCGCAAGCGAAGGAAAAAAATTCCATCATACATACGATCCTTCTAATGAGAGGCTGACATGTGGGACCTAGCAACCTAACTAAACGGCAGATGCCTCGACCAACGTTATTGAGTCCAAATCAGGGAGGCATGACCGAAAAGTATGGTCGACTACAGACACTGACGTCTGGGACCCACACGCCTCAAAAGACTTTGGCGAGTCAACATCGCACGAGGAAACAAAAATCTTGCTTCTGCCACGCGCCGGCCGAGCTTCCTCCATGTTTTTAGCAGACCTGTCATAGTAGAGGGCTGCGAAACCGGAAAAAAAAGTTTTCCATTGGCCACGATCCAGCCGAGAATTTCATCGCGGAAGACGCGCCTTCTACGATGACCGTCGGGCCAATTCGTTGCGGAAGGAAACTTTTCTTGTAGTGAATGAATAGGATTCAAGGAAAAATATCTGGATACGGGATACCACAATTATCCCCAATTGTGATCACAATGGAATTTGAGAAACGGTGTGATCAATACAAGTCAATTCCTCAAGCTGAAATGTAAGAGAGTACGAACTTCGGGGACGAAGTTTATTTTAAGGGGGAGAGTCTGTAACATCCTAGCATTAGAGATTAGAAATAAGCTGAGATGAGGTGTGTGCATTGCATTCTTGCATTGAAAATCTGGATAATTTTCGCACTTTTAAATAAAACTTGTCAAAGTGATTGAAGCTTCTCTTAACTTGGTGGAACTAAAGTAGATCATCAAGTTGACTGCGATAAGTTTCAATATGGCCTTTGCTAAAAGCTTATCTTTGGGTAATATAATTTGATGTAAGGGTAGATCAAATGTAATAAAACTAAGTCACAACATACTACTTAATAAGGAGTACTGGATCTTTTAAAGATCATAACATGGTATTCCATACAACCAATCAAGGATGAATACATAAACTTCTAAAGATTATATCAAGGTATTATCTACAACAAACCCTGAATACCAAGTTAAGTATATAACTTAAGTAAAGAAATATCATAACTAAAACTTGATACACTTTCTTTCCATAGTTATTCCTACCATGGGTATCATGGTAGTTCTTAAACATTAACTCTTATTTCAAATAGAGTAGAAAGGGAAGTCAAGCCAAGACCATCCAGCACATACCCTTAATATCATATTAAGAGATGACATTCCTACTTAACCAAGTCCTAGGGTCTATTGATCTTCAATGTTGAGTGGTCAATTCTTGACCTAGCACTCATTGACTCTTTGGTTTGACCTATTATATTGACCTTCCAAAGACCCAAAGTAAGAAGGAGAAATTAGTTATAGTACAGTGTGCCATCATCAATGGAATGTGATTTTTATTGGTGATCAAACCATTTGATATTAGAGGAGTTAACTCACTCATGAGTTAACTAGAAGGGGTATTTAAACCCAAGAGTTTAGATAATAATTATGAAGCTACGAGAAAACTAGTAGTAGTAGAGAATCCAATGATACTCTTGTTAAGCCAAGAAGGTATAAACCTAAAGTAAGTTTTCCTAACAAGATAAGCCTGTAGAGAGACTAGTACAAAGTCTACTACCTAGTGATAATAGATCTTGATCAGACAAATAGAAGCCTAAGCTTTGTATGATCAAAGGTTGGTGGTCATTATTCTCAAGTCATTTGAGAATAGATGATCAGCTGATAAAGAAGAGTTGTGAGTATACAAAATTAGGTAAAGCCCTAGTAAGATGAATCATCTAGCTTGATCATGAGAAGTCAAGCTAGAGTATGATGAAGTATTTGATGAGTTATATGGAGTAGTTGGAGGCATAGTAGTTTAACCAAGATAGTACAAGAACAAACTTGTATTATGGAGAGTAGTACCATACCTATTTTAGAGGATTGATACCACATGTGATATAGAGAGGATTGTAATCTTGCAAGCCTTGGAAGTAAATGCAAGCTGGATAAAAAAAGGAGTTAATGGATGGAGTTAGTAATAGCTACATTGATGGATTCATGAGAGGTAGTTTACAGATGGAAGTCATATGTAGAAGAATGAGAATTATTGAAGTGGCATGACCATGTCATCATATGATGATATATATGGTAGAGCCAAATGACTAGTTTATTTAGGCAGAAGAGATATTTGTGAATAAGATAAGAGAGATTTATAGAGTATATTTAGGAAAGGAATTACTTATCTAAAGATAAGCTTAGTGAGGTATTAAGGTAGGAGTGCTTGAGAAACCTTAACCAAAATCATATCAAGCCATGACAAAACCCATGTCTACCTCTTTGTTTAAAACCCAAGAATAAAGAGGGTAGTTAAACTAATTCCTATTTTTAGGCCGCCAATGGGTAGTATCTCTTAGTTAAATGTAATGTCTAAGAGATAAGTAGGATACCAGTTGAGAGTGTACTGATGGAAGCCTTGTCCACCTGATTGTCTTAAACCCTAATAAAGACCTAGTCTCATATACCATCAAGATCACTTTAGTAAAGCAATCTCAATAGCTCACTCTAAGTTGAGCTATTATCCATGGCCGCAAAACATGAAGGAAATTATCTTAGCTTTTAATCTTCATCCATATCCATAATAGAACGTGAGTCTATTAAATATTCTCCAAAACTCATGTTAAACCACTTGTAAATGAACAACTAGTTCAAGAAGTGATCCATGCCTACTTTGAAAGTAAGTAGAATAGTTGTGAAGAAATTGTAATGGAATCTGAATAAAGGAAATTTCAAACTTTAAGAACCCTAGGATTTAAACCAACATATAATATGGTTATTAAAAGAGGTTAAGTATGCATATATTCCATGCCTATCATTCACCATCTTAAATCATTACCATTACAATTATCAAAGTGAAAATCGAAACCTTTTTATAAGATCTTTATATATAAGAAACAAATCTCTAAATCCCTGATTTGTATTTACTCTACTAAATATATACTCGTTCATATAATTGTGAGTACTGAAATACACTAACAAGATTAGGTCAACCAACTAATGTTAGGACATCTGAAATATTTGTAGTATTTGACAAAAATTCTAGAGTTTAAATGTATTGAAATTCAAGTTGAAATAGAATTGAGAAAATAGAAACAGAATAAAGAAAAGGAAGAAGAACTGCCCGTGTAACCAGCCCACGACCCATTTCCTCCTTGCTAACCATCGCCCGCGTGCTTGTCGTGCAACCTTTCGCTCGCTCCACCACAGCCCAGTAGCGGCCCAGGCCCAGGTACTGTTTCATCCTATCTATCTCCATCATCCACCTCATGTGCGGCGGTTGAAGCAGCTCGCTGGCGGGAGCGCCTCCGTCGTCTGCACCAAGATGCTCGCCGCCGTTGCTGAGAAGGGATAAGAACTCCACCACGATGACCTTCTGTCCTCATCCTCTCATTTGCTCGCCCGCACCCTCTCTTCTCCTCTCTTTTCCATAGAGGGCCAAAAATCTAGCTCGCCGGCCGTCATCGCTCTTGCCATCTCTGGTCACCCCAGGCCCCGCTTAGACCACCCCTAGGTGCGCCTCACTATCCTCGTTCGTCTCCGACCAAGCTCACAAGCAAGCGCGATATGAATCGTACGAAATCGAGATCTGCATTCTGTCGGCCGTCACTGCTTACTCAAAATGTTGAGCTCGTTGGGGAACGCCAAGAGGAAGGTATGATGAGTATAGCAACAAGTTTTCCCTCAGTTATGAAACCAAGGTTATCGAACCAGTAGGAGCAAGAAAACACCTCCAAGGTGTTGTTTCCAACTTGGAATCCTGCACAACACAATCACAGAACTTTGCCCCCAGCTTACAGTGAGGTTGTCAATCTCATCGGTTTTGCTGAAAACAAAGGATTAAATGTATTGTGTGGAAGATAGTAATTGCTTGCAGAAAGTAAACAGAAAACAGTAAATAGTAAATAGTAGATTGTAGATTAATGGTAAAAGAAAGGACCTGGGTCCATAGTTCACTAGTGGTGATTCTTCTTGAGATAGATGACATGTTGGGTGAACAAATTTCAGCGGGGCAATTGACAAACATCGAGAAAGCATACATGCATATACTAATCATCTTGAATCCTATGAGATTTGGTTGGGCATTACAACATTATACATAGACCGTAATCCAACTGCATCTATGACTAATAATCCACCTTCAGGTTATCAATCTGAACCCCCTCCAGTATTATGTTGCAAGCAACAGATAATTGTATTAAGCATTGTGTGTAAAGTAAACAATATGATTGTTCTATGAACAAAGGATTGATGTTTTCTCCTTAGTAGCAACAGCACATCTAGTACCTTAGAGATTTCTATCACTTCCCCAGATTACTAGAGGCATGAACCCACTATCGAGCATAAATACTCCCTCTTGGAGTTGCTAGCATCTACTCGGCCAAGATAGCTACTAACAACGGAAAGCATGCAAGATCACAAATAACAAAGACATGATAGAATCAATAATCAATCTGAAATAGCATCTCAATATCCATCGGATCCCCACAAACACAACATGTATGATTACAAATAGATGATCTTGATCATGAACAGAGCTCACAAGATCTAAACATGGTAGCACAAAGGAGAAGAACCAACCATATAGCTACTACATGGACCTGTAGTCCAGGGATGAACTACTCACGCATCACACCGGAGGCAGGCATGGTGATGAAGAAGGCCTCCAGGGTGAATTCTCCCCTCCGACAGGGTGCCGGGAAGAGCTTCAGATCCCTCCCGATCTAGGGATGGAGATGACGACGGCTACAGACTCTTTTGTGAAATTTTGATCGGGTACTTAGGGTTTCTGTATCGGAGGCTTCTTATAGGCGAAAGGGGAGGCCGAGGGGGTGCCCTAGGCGGCCGCACCACCCCCTGGCGCGGGCCAGGCCTGGCCACGCGGCCAGGTGGTGTGGCCGGCCCCTGGCCCCTCTCTGTCTCGTCTTCTGGCTCCGTGTTCCCCTCGGTGAAATATTGACTTTGGCTTTTGTCCCGTCCAATTCCGAGAATATTCATTTTCTGGCTTGCCTGGAACCAAAAACAGCAGAAAATAGGCAATTGGCACTGTGGCATCTTGTTAATAGGTTTAGTCCAAGAAAGTGTATAAAAATACTCCAAAGTGTGGACAAAACATAAAAAGTAGATATAAAACAAGCATGGAACATCAAAAATTATAGATACATTAGCAACGTATCAACATCCCCAAGTTTAACTCCTGCTCGTCCTCGAGTGGGTAAGTGATAAAAAGAAAGAATAATTTTTTAGGTGACATGCACCATCATAAACTTGATCAAATTATTTGTAGAACATTGATAGCTAGGATCATAGTACTATAACATAGCATGAAAGTTATAGTTCTAACAATATGACATAGCAACTATGTTGTAACATGAAAAGGCATAAACAAAAGATTCATGAATAACAATGCTTTGTAAGACGTTTGTTTTTTCACATAAAGAAAGCATAATGAGAATGGTATTCAGCTTGTCCCGCATAGTGTAGCAAAACATAAATGCATAGGACACCTTCAAAGTTCATAAGGGTGACTAGATACAAATAGTTTAAGAACAAGCAATATCAAAGTTATGCATCAATCAACAAGTCTTGGGACAATGCACATTAAACTAAGAATGGCCACTATGCTCTATTAATAGGTGCATAAAGATAGAAGATGGAGACTTAACATAAAAGTAAAAGAAAGGCCTTCATAGAAGGAAGCAGGGATTCAAGTGTCATAAAGAGCTTCCAAAAATTATGGTACTTATTAGCTTTCAGCTCTCATTGCCCCTATCATAAGAATCTTGAAGTGATTAAGGTTAAAGTGAACAAACTATGGAGTATATGCTTGACAAAGTATAAGTTGGCAATCTCATGTCCCTTGAATACGAGGGCCGCTCCTCATACTACTCAAGTTTAGTTACCGGTAAGTTCTTGTCATAGTAAGTACATGTGTATCATAGAGAACCGCCAAACGGGTACCCCTTGCCCGATGATATGGAAGAATCCCCATATCAAAAGGAAAAGGCAAGCTGATAATAAGCATATCAACAATCTTCTTATTTACCATGGGAAAATGGTGCTTTTTTCTCTCTTTCCTCTTTTCTCATCTCTTTCTTTTTCTTTTTCTTTTTCTTTTTCTCAATCTCTATCTCTTTTTTTATAAAAAGAATGCTTCATAGATTGCTCATTATGGTTACGCTGTAGGTTTCTATCATGATTAGGCATGGATTAGACCAGCAGCCTAGGCGTTTCTCTAACACACATACATAACTCCATGGACTTACAAGCTCCCCTTTCATTTCACACCGACGACATCCACAGACAAAAGAGCATGATATCAATTGGGTATAATGTACAAGTGCAATGTTGAAAGCGTTCCCCATGACAACATGGTTCCGCTAATTCCCAACGTATAAGTGCAAGCATATACAACATAGATGACACAATGGTTCAAGTTTATTAGGAGCAAGAAAAGTAAAGTGTGCCATCAAGTTTGTGAGAGCTTTAATCACTAGTTTTCTCATAACAAGTTTAATTCGGAAGGTAGATAAAAACATGAATATACTTGGAATAGCAAATGCTAATAGGTATGTATGGTGGACTCTTTTGAATAACTTGGTTTTATTTGGAGTTGGATGCATGAGTGGAACTCATACTTGGTTATGGAGGCTAGCAAAAGACTAGGAGCGACCAACTAAGAGAGCAATAATGGCCATGATCATGCAAAGCGACAAAACATCATTAATTAAAGCATAAAGTGATATTACAAGTTGAAAACTAAAGGATCATAGAGGCTATGGTGACTTGGGATAGTCTTAACATGGTATGAGCATGCACCAAGTCAACCCAAATAAAGCATCAAAGGAGAATACCACAATACTATGCTTTAATATGCTAAAACAACGCATGATTCTTTCAAGGCACATTAAGCAATCTCAATTGTTTATAAAATGTCATGCTACAGCAATAATCACTAAGCATAAAGCTAAAACAATATCAAGCATGACATGATAAAATCTAAGTCACAGTCAAAAACAATCTCCTTTTTTACCACTTAAGTATGAACTTTTCCTACTCTTTTCCAATCCAAACCAATCTTATTTGAAAACTAATGTATGAATGAGGGGGTCCAACCAATTTATTCAATCAAACTAAGCAAACTAAGCAAACGAAAACCAAGAAAAAAACGAAGACGCTCCAAGAACAACACAACTGTGCATGAAACAATAAAAATGAAGTGTTTGGAAGAAACCTGAAATTTTTATTGATGAAGAAGGGGATGCCTTGGGCATCCCCAAGCTTTGACGCTTGTACTTCTTGACTATTTCTTGGGGTGACACGGGGTGGCATCCCCAAGCTTGATCTTTAGTCCATTCTTCATCTCATTACATCATTCTTTCCCTACACCTAAGATGTTTTCCTTCATACAAAACTTCACACAATCTTCATTAGCAACATTAGTGTACTCAAGATAATAAGTCTTTTGGTTTAATTCCAACACAAGTAAAACTTTCATTAAAACACAAGCTACTGTAGTAATTCCCTCAAAAAGCTCAATTTACCCAAAAAGAACCCAAAAAGGAATCAACAAGAAGCAAATGCAAATAATGGCAGAAATCTGTCAAAACAGACCAGCAGATAGAAACCGATATTTTTAAAGACCTTCTGTTGCTCAAATCGAAAAGTGTTGAACTAACAAAAGTTGGATAACAACCTGGGGATGAAGCACAACAAATTACAGCTCAAACCTACGTATAGAGATTTTTCAAGAATTTTAGCAAAGCACAAAAATCTGTTTCAGGATAGCAACTTTCCCAAGCATTACTTCTCTCTCATTAGAGGTTACTCTTGGCACAAAAACCACACAAAAATGATAAGGAGAGGTTATTACTGAAGCAATAACTTCCAAGACTCAACTAAATTTTTTGGGTTATCTCCCAATAAGTACTTTTCTTTAACGCCTTTAAGTTAGGCATAAGAAGCAAGAAAAGAATCAAGTATTCTCAAATGAAGAAGCATTAAAACCAAATTTTTTACCCTTACCTCTCTTACTTTTATTCTTATACTTGGGGAACGTATGATTGTTTGGTGGGGAAGCAAAGTGCATGATGCCCTTTTCCACATCTATTGTTGCTCCAAGGAGTTTAAGTAGGGATCTTCCAAGTGTGATTTGTCCTTTTCCTACACATTCAATAACAAGATAATCATTAGACACCACTTTCCCTAGAATTTTTGTAAACACTCCTTCAGCTATTCCAATGGGTAATATTGTGGCATTATTAGAAGGAGATATTGCTTCTCCCCCTTCAGAAAGACCCCTGAGACTCAAAGATTCATAGATATCTTTAGGCATAAGACAGAATTCAGACATGATATCACAGCGTGCATGAAAAGTTTCATTATTTATAAAATTTTTACTGTAGGAAGCCATTTTGAGAGTTCAGAATTTATTGGAACATAATCATGATGCTCTCTAAGCATATTATAACATTCTTTTAGACTAGAAGTGTGGGTTTCAAGAGTGTTCAGTCTAGCAAATATGTTTATAAAGGAAGAGTCAGATTTGGTAGGCAAGTTATATGTTAAGACCAACTTCTTTATGGCATTAAAAGCTTCATCCTCATTGCATTGGAGTAAATCTCCTCCCACTACAACATCCAAAGCATATCTATAGCAAAGAGTAGTTCCAAAGTAAAAACTGCTAAGAAACAAGCTTTGAGTCATTTTAGGTTCAGTTTTTTCATGCAAATCAGAGATTCTAGACCAAGCTTCTTTAAAACTCTCTTCCATTCCTTGTTTAAAAGTAAAAATCAGTTGCTCAAGTGACATAGTGATTGGAGCAATATTAGACATAATGAAAACTTAAGGTAGGAACTAATAATAATTTTTTTGTGTGTTTTTAATATAGAAAGCAAACTAGTACAACTAATTTCTTTGTGTTTTTGATAAAGAAACAAGCAAACAAAGCGAAATAAACTAAGCAAAACAAATAAAACAAAGTAAAGAGATTGTTTATGAGGGAATCCCCTTGTGAAGATGTCCTTGACTCCCCGGCAACAGCGCCAGAAAAAGTCTTGCTTACTCAAAATGTTGAGCTCGTTGGGGAACCCCAAGAGGAAGGTATGATGAGTATAGCAACAAGTTTTCCCTCAGTTATGAAACCAAGGTTATCGAACCAGTAGGAGCAAGGAAACACCTCCAAGGTGTTGTTTCCAACTTGGAATCCTGCACAACACAATCACAAAACTTTGCCCCCAACTTACAGTGAGGTTGTCAATCTCACTGGTTTTGCTGAAAACAAAGGATTAAACGTATTTTGTGGATGATAGTAATTGCTTGCAAAAAGTAAACAGAAAACAGTAAATAGTAGATTGTAGATTAATGGTTAAAGAAAGGACCAGGGTCCGTAGTTCACTAGTGCTGATTCTCCTTAAGATAGATGACATGTTGGGTGAACAAATTTCAGCGGGGCAATTGATAAACATCGAGAAAGCATACATGCATATACTAATCATCTTGACTCCTATGAGATTTGATTGGGCATTACAACATTATACATAGACCGTAATCCAACTGCATCTATGACTAATAATCCACCTTCAGGTTATCAATTTGAACCCCCTCTAGTATTAAGTTGCAAGCAACAGATAATTGCATTAAGCATTGTGTGTAAAGTAAACAATACGATTGTTCTATGAACAAAGGATTGCTGTTTTCTCCCTAGTAGCAATACCACATCTAGTACCTTAGAGATTTCTGTCACTTCCCCAGATTACTAGAGGCATGAACCCACTATCGAGCATAAATACTCCCTCTTGGAGTTGCTAGCATCTACTCGTCCAAGATAGCTACTAACAACGGAAAGCATGCAAGATCACAAATAACAAAGATATGATAGAATTAATAATGAATCTGAAATAGCATCTCAATATCCATCGGATCCCCACAAACACAACATGTATGATTTCAAATAGATGATCTTGATCATGAACGGAGCTTACAAGATCTAAACATGGTAGCACAAAGGAGAAGAACCAACCATCTAGCTACTACATGGACCCATAGTCCAGGGATGAACTATTCACGCGTCACACCGGAGGCAGGCATGGTGATGAAGAAGGCCTCTTGGGTGAATTCTCCCCTCCGGCAAGGTGCCGAAAAGAGCTTCAGATCCCTCCTGACCTAGGGATGGAGATGACGGCGGCTACAGACTCTTTCATGGAATTTTGATCGAATACTTAGGGTTTCGGTATCGGAGGCTTCTTATAGGCGAAAGGGGAGGCCGAGGGGGTGCCCTAGGCGGCCGCACCACCCCCTGACGTGGGCCAGGCCTGGACGCATGGCCAGGTGGTGTGGCCGGCCCCTGGCCCCTCTCCGTCTTGTCTTCTAGCTTCGTGTTTCCCTCGGTGAAATATTGACTTTGGCTTTCGTCCCGTCCAATTCCGAGAATATTTAATTTCTGGCTTTCCTGGAACCAAAAACAGCAGAAAACAAGCAACTGATATTGTAGCATCTTGTTAATAGGTTAGTTTAAGAAAGTATATAAAAATAGTCCAAAGTGTGGACAAAATATAAGAAAGTAGATATAATACAAGCATGGAACATCAAAAATTATAGATACGTTAGCAACGTATCAGTCACCAACATCATCGTCGATTCACCGTCTTTCGAGTTCCTCCGGCCTCAGCAAACCTCCGCTTCAATCCCGGTGAGCCAGTAATGCTCAGGCACCATTTCAATATCTCCTCTTGCCCAAGATCGATCTACCACCGTAGCTCGCCGTCCGCCGCTGCAGTATCTAGCTTTCATCGTTGCTCCGGTGAACGTTTGCTAGCGGCATCGCCACTATTAGGTTCCTCGCGTCGCGCAGCATCGAATCCGACCAACCGCGCTTGCTAACTCGCGCTAGATTGCCGCCGCTGCTCGCCGTCTGAGCCTCTCCGGCGAGGTGATGTCATGCCGACGTCCGGCCCACGTCACCTCAGCCGTTTGACTAGTCCCCACCAAAATGGCAAGCCGACGTGGCCCTTACCCCACTGGTCAGTGACCCGGGCTGGATTTAGTTCAAGTGTAAAAAATATTTCGTAAAGATTTGACGTCAGCAATGACGCAATAAACCATTTAGTTGTTTTATTTTAATAATTCCAGAAAATACTTAAATCGTGTTAAATCAATATCTTTTATTTTATAATTCAGGAAAATATATAATATAACAAAATGTTCAGAAAAATAAACTCTATAATATAATCCTGTTATCATATTTTATTTTCCAACTTAAATGAAATAATAATTATTACTACTAAATATTCTATTAATGATAAATCTTTAAAAAAGCATATACTATTATTTAAAATTCATAAAAATAAAAATAATATATCAAAATTCTTATAAAAACAAAATATACATTTATAAACTTGTTATATATACTCAACTAAATATTTATTATTTACTTAGTATTTATAAACTGTTAAAACTTATAAAAATCATATTCTATTATTTAAAAATCATAAAAATACTTATACTATGCCAAAATGATCAGAAAAATAATATCTACACATTAAAAATATAACTCCTCACATATGAAGTAAAATAAATGAAAATGTTTATTAAGACTTGTTAAGACTATTTTTCTTTATTTTAATTCATTAAAAATATATACATCTTTATTATTACCTTTAACATTGATTGTTCAAAGTCTAAAAGTGAATAAGAAGTTCCATTAATGTTTAAGTGAAGTTAACATAGGTCTAACCATATTAAGATGTAATTACTAAGACTAATGTTCGACGCGATTCTGTACCAAAAATAACAATTTAAACACTATGTCTAGTATTTAAAAGTCGTGGATACTAGTACCACTGCTATGTACGTGCATGTATGTGTCTGTCCTATTATGCAGGTACAATGGACTAGCTATTTACGTGTGGGTGCCGCTATAGGAGTATAACCGGCGGACTCCAAAGAGCAAGGAGATAAGTAAGGTTTAAACATCGATCAGCAGACATCACACATCATACGGGGAGAGAAGGCCCACATGCAGCCGTGAAACTATGTACATACGAGCTTATCTAGCTAGATGGTGCACATCATGAATAAAACGACCCGAATCGTAGGCAGCCATGCAACTAGGTACGTACGAGTACGAGATGGCTTTGTTCTTTTTTTTTGTGTGTAGGAGTATACGTCAAGAAGACCAAAGCAAGATATGAAGCAGGACGGTTTTGATCTCTATCTGTTCCAAGAAAATCGGTAGCTGCCAAACGGCCGAGACTATGCGAAGCCCTAGCCTCCGGGTATATATATACTCATGTCCCAGAGGAGAAAAAAAACGAAAAACGATCGGTACCGGCGAGCCAGACGTGGAGGTCGCATAGGAAGGAAAGAAGCACGGCGGAGAAGGGCGGGCGGCGCACGAGGCGAGGCGAACGGCTGGAGAGGAGGAGATCCGATCGGGACTCAGCTGGACGAAAACTAGCCGGGCAACGACAAGGAGCACAAGCACGCGAAGGAGGAGGATCATGGAGTCGAGAACCCACTAGTGGAAAACGGGCCTCCAGTCCCGACCTGTAAGCCTTTAGTCCCGGTCCTGGTAACCAGGACGGGAGGGACGGGACTAAAGACCCACCCACTAGTCCCGGCCCTCTTACCAGCCGGGACCAATGGGCATCCATGTGACTGTCTCTGCGGTGTTGGTGTCTCATTAGTCCCGTCAGACATTTAATCGGGACAAATGGTTCTCTGCCGCGGCAGAATTTTAGGCACTTTCTCTGCCGCGGCAGAGAATTTAATTTGTATTTTTTTTTCATTTCAAAATAGTTTTCTACGCTACCACATACTACATGTTCGTGCATACATAAGATAACTTCTCTTAAGATCGAACATATAAATATATACATGATAGTTACACATAGAGATCACAATTATCGGGACTAGAGTCCGTCTATTCAATTACACGGTCGGGGATCATCGACGCCTATTCACACTAAATTCTCCGGCGTCATCTATCATCTCGTTCATCAAGAATCCTGTCAGTTCTTTAGCAATTGCTAGTACGCGTTGCTGTGGTAGGAGCTAATCCCGCATTTTTCGAACTATATAAGAAAAGGAGATCAATATGAATACCAATCATGATAACAAAAAAGTGATGGTAATAAAAATAATGTTATGAATGTATAGCTTACATCGACTCTATAATCATTCAGCTCACTGGTAAACGTGCGAATGAACTCGCAAACGTAGAATCCACATAGATTCGTCCCCTGTGGCTGCCTCGCGCATTTTACGAGAATAGAATTCAATCAAAATAATAATCCAGCATCATAATTGTATTGAAATTAAAAGTAAAGAGATGTGCCTACTACTTATCGAGACCGGCTTAAACGTCAGCTTCTCAGTAAAGTCACCCGTAACTGCACTCTTAAACTGGTTCCAAACCCTATCCGGTAAAGAAAATGAATGAGTTATTTATTACGTGATATCTCAGAAAATCAACGAAAGAGACCGCTGTAGCGTGAAAATTACCTCTGGAGCATGTCCTGCATGTCACTAAACTGTTCCAGGGGTCTCTTTAATGGGTCCATGACTTCAACTCTTCCCTTATGAAGTTGAATGTCCATGAGAATCCAGTGAAAACTGTACACGTTTATATATACATCAGTAACTCATCAATTACACTTAACATCGAGTAAGCAAAAGAGAATGTGTATAATAGAGTAAGACAATCACGCGAAATTGTAAGGAAACAGTATGTGGTCATAGAAATTTTGCTCCGTTAGAAACCTTAGAAGGTTTTCCTGTGTGTCCTCGGGTTTATCCTTTAGCGTCCGACAATGTATTTTATCTGGGTCAATGAACCCAACACTGAAGATTGACCTTCTTTTACATTCCATGATTTTCATTCTGCATAATAATAGAGTACAAAAGGATATAGTTAGGATAATTACATCCAATGAACTGAACAACTGAAAAAAATGAACAGCTTATATATAGACAATGAATTCAACAACTTACAGACAATAGCAACTCATGAGACTTTTGTCGAGGGCGTCGAAAGTGTATAACTGGAAGAGTTCTAGAAACTCAACATGGACCTCTTCTTCTCGGAAGTAGTAGTCATGTGGGACTTTCGCCACGATCATTATTCTCTCCTCCTTTACGGCTTTCAAGTACCATTTATGTAAACTCCGCATTTGTGTTGGCAGTTGTTGAACTGCTCAAAGTCACCAGAGGCTTCTCGGGACATATGTAGGACTACCGAGTCTTGGGTAACTTGTCGCCAGGAACCTAGCAATTCCTCAACAGTCACATTCATAGCGGCCGCAAGCTTCTTAGCTTCTTCCATATCCTGCTGGGGAGTGTCATAGGATACCACCTTGAGGGGTGGGGTCGATTTTTTGGCCTGTTCCCCAAGCTGGGGGACGTCCTTTCTTTTCCTGGTTGCACTTTGACTTGATGATTTGCTCCCGCTTGCACTTCTACTTGATTTGCTCTTCTTCACTTCCTTCTGAAGTGTGCATCGATAGTCATCTGGCTTATGGTGCAAGTCATATTGCGATTTTGTGTTCAGAAAAGAAAGTGCATACGCTTTTTTGCTTCTCGGTGTATACCGGGGCGGGCTCGGGTTTCTTCTTTTGAAGCTGCGCAACACATTCGGCCTTTACGATCATGTCGGTTTCCTCGTCAGTACGATCGTAAGGTCTGATAGGAAGATTCTTATGAGGTACTCTTGGGAGGGGCGACATTTGTAGTTTTGGGCTCCTGTGTCGTTTAGTACTAATCAGAGGCTGCGGCGGAGATCGAGATGGACTCGGGCTGTGGTGGTCGTAGTCATGGGGTGGGATTCTTGGAGGTGATGGAGGTGAAGGTGACATGCGACCACTCGGAGGCGGTGTTGGCTTTGGAGTCCAGCCTGGAAGCTTGATGTTGTTCTTGTCCCATAGAATGATACCATCCAGTACTTCTCCGAGTGTCCTCTCACCTTCAGGTCCAGGGATGTCAAGCTCCATTGAGTCCCACCCCATTGCGATTTCATCCACACCAACTTTAGCATAGCCAGCTAGAATCTCACGGCCATGCCAGCGTGCGCTAGGTGGACAAGGTAAAGCACATCCGACCGCCACCTTGATGGATAGGTTCTTCACCTTCTGATGGAGCTCACAAGATGCCTGCTCCTTGATTCCATCCACGGGATAGCCGGGACCGCCATCTACCATACGTGCATCGTCAGAAGGGACCTCCGATTCAGCCACGCTGCTTTTCCGCTGAGATGGGACGGCGGTAATATCGAGTACAGGATCTTGCAGGCGTGCTGCTCCTCGAAGTTCGTCAATCTGTTGCTGATGCATTCAAAGTGTTCCTAGCAACTCGGTGAACTTGTCTCCCTCCTCCTCCTGCCGTCGCATCTTTGCTCTCTCTCGGCTCCTATAAGTATCTCTGTCTTTGGGAAACCCCATCTCCCACGTATAACTAGGGCCAAGGCCTCGTACACGTCCTCCGCGTTTGTCATTCCCGAAGACCTTTGTCAGCAAGTCTTTCTCTCTATCGGGACGAAACTTTGTTGTCCTTGATTTAATCTCCTTCACCACTTTCTGCCATGTATCCCGGGGTATCCTAATCCCGTCACTGTAAATGAGGTCCCCTGTACTTTCGTCATACTCACTCCCATGCCCAAGGAACCAATTCCTTGCCCTCAGATCCCATTCTTCGCCTATTGGTTCTAGAGTGATCCCTTTAGTAAGCAGCTCATTCTCTTTAGCATCCCACTTTGGCATGGCAGCCGCGTAGCCCCTGGCCCCAGGTGATGGTGATATTTCTTCATCGCGGCATTTTTCTTGTTTTTTTCCGACATTTCCATAGCAGGTTGTGACTCCTTATACTTCACAAATGCATCCCAGTTAGCCTGCTGCTTCGTTAGATAGCATTCAAATTTAGGAGTCTTCTTCGTCTTCTGATACTTTTGCCATAATGCTTTCTTCCAGTTCTTGAATAGTTCGGCCATCTTCGTAAGAGTCCACTGCTTGACTTTCTTCCTCAATGCAGCTATGTCGGCATCATCCTCACATTCTGGCAGGGTGAAATGTGTCATGAGGTCATTCCAAAGACCCTCTTTGCACCTGTCGGCAACATACTCACCCTCTTTCGCCCCTTTGGTATTATTCCACTCTCGAATGGTGATCGGGATGCGATCCCTAACTATAACTCCGCATTGTTGTTTAAATACAGTTTTAGCCTTTTCGGGTTCCACCGGTTCGAATGGTGATACCCGCGTAATTGTATAACGCGTAGATGCGTCCAACTTTTTGGCCGGGCTTCGTTTGGAATATTTTTTGCTCGATGTGGAGGCCTAAGAGAAGAAACATTCGTCAATTTATATATATACAACTCAGTTAATGCATCTACTGATCACCAAACTTCATATATATACCTCGCCGTCGGCTTCTCCACCACCGGAGTCGTCGGCTTCACCACCACCGGAGCCGTCAGCTTCTCCTTGATCATTTCGGTCGACCTCCTCTCCCTCACCGGAGGGGTTCAGATAAATCGACGGAGATTCGGGTGGATCAACATGGGGGGTGTCGTTGATCATATCCTCGAGAATTTCTTCCTGTGCTAGGTCTCTCTAGATTGGATCCATAGTTTTCTACAAAATCCACACAATAACATTTTTGATTCAATATTGCTGCATAAAATAATACTAAACAATAATATGAACATGCAATTTGCTACAATAATACTAAACAATAGCAAAATTCTAGTGATGCCCTAACCCTAACCCTAACTCCGGGGGCCCGCGAGCACCACCACCCTAACCCTATCTCCGGAGGCCCGCGAGCACCACCACCCGGCTGCCCATGAGCACTACCACCACCCTAACCCTAAGTCCGGGGGCCCGCGAGCACTACCACCCTAACCCTAAGTCCGGGGGCCCGCGAGCACCACCACTCTAACCCTAAGTCCAGGGGCCCGCGAGCACCACCACCCTAACCCTATCTCTGGGGGCCCGCGAGCACCACCACCCTAACCCTAAGTCCGGGGGCCCGCGACCACTAGCACCCTAACCCTAAATCAGAGGGCCCGCGAGCACCACCACTCTAACCCTAAGTCTGGGGGCCCGCGAGCACCACCACCCTAACCCTAAGTCCGGGGGCCCGCGACCACTACCACCCTAACCCTAAGTCCGGGGTCCCGCGAGCACCACCACCCTAACCCTATGTCCGGGGGCCCGCGAGCACCACCACTCTAACCCTAAGTCCGGGGGCCCGCGACCACTAGCTACTAAATAATATTACAACTACTAAATAATATTACAATTAACACTACTATTACACTACTAAATAATATTACACACAAAATTAAATAATATTACACTACAAAATAAAATTAACTATATACTACAAAATACTATTACAACTAAATATTACAACTACTACAATTAACGACTACAAAATACTACTACAATTAACTACTACAATTACTACTACAAAATACTACTACAATTAACTATTACAATTACTACTACAAAATACTTCTACAATTAACTATTACAATTACTACTACAAAATACTACTATAATTAACTATTACAAAATACTACTACAATTAACTATTACAATTACTACAAACAACTACTATAATTAACAACTAAATATTACAAAATATTATTACAATTAACTACTACAAAATAAAAAATAGAACTTTGATGGCGCCATTTCACATTTCATCCCATTGTCGCCCAGGTAATTCAGCCGTCTGGCCTGCCTTCCCAATGCCACAAGAAGGCCACTGTAGCCGGACGGACAGGGGAGCGAAGGGGAGGAGGGCTGTACCTCTGGCTGGCCACACAAGGCACTGCATGGCGGTGGCGGCTGGAGTGAGTGGCGGCGGCGGTGGTTGGGGTGGTGGCGGCCAGAGAGCGAGTCGGGCAGCCACGGCCGATTAAATGCCCTCGCGTGGGTGTTCTCGTGGGGAGAAGAAGGCGGCGTGGGAGAAGATATATTAGTGGGATTTAGTCCCGGTCCAGATAATCTAACAGACTAAAGGGTCATTAGTCCCGGTGCGTTATACGGACCAGGACTAAAGGTACCGGGACTAAAGGTCCGCCCAAAGCGCGCGCGCCAACGCCACACCTTTAGTCCCGGTGTGTAGCACGCACTGGGACTAAAGGTCTTTTTTTTCAATTTTTTCACCCAGGGGCGCGCCTATTTAAAAAAAATTCAATTTTCTGTTTTAAACATTTGAATTTTACAGTTTTTGCATACTTATGAATTTGAGAAAAATGTCAACATGAAAAGTTCTTGAATTTGAATAAGTAATCCAAATCTATTTTTTGTTTTATAAAATAATTATTCTAACTAGTGAAACTAATAACCATTTTGCCATTTTCAATTTAAAAATGCATTAAATATTAAATTTTGCATATTTTTGAATAAGTGATTCAAATCAATTTTCTGTTTTATAAAATAATTATTCTAACTAGTCAAACTATTAACCATTTTGCCATTTTCATTTTAAAAATGCATTAAAAATTATATTTTGCATATTTTTGAATAAGTGATTCAAATCAATTTTCTGTTTTATAAAATAATTATTCTAACTAGTCAAACTATTAACCATTTTTCCATTTTCATGTAATTCTGACGCTCCGGTGGTCTTCCTCCGGCGAAACCCTAGACCGGGGGCCCCGTATCGTCTACCCCGCCTTATTTTTTCCCGCCCGTTTTCTTCCCACCCGTTCTCTTCCGGATCGTAGCCCATTTAGGGTGTAGGGTTTTTGGTTTAGGGTTTAGGGTTTAGGGTTTTTGGTTTAGGGTTTAGGGTTTAGGGTCTTTGGTTTAGGGTTTAGGGTTTACGGTTTTTGGTTTAGGGTTTAGGGTTTTTGGTTTAGGGTTTAGGGTTTAGGGTTTTTGGTTTAGGGTTTAGGGTTTAGGGTTTTTAGTGATATCTGCTGCCTCTCTCCACTCTATTCCATGGCTTCCACCATACCTCTAACCCTAGGGAGGCGGAGATGGAGTCTTTCACGGGCTAGCAGGAAAATATGCTGAGTGAACTTCCAAGATGCCATAGGGCACCAAGGGCATCTTCGAGAAGTTCCGCCACGGGAGATTTCCCAACCCTTTCCTCCATCCATGGGGATGAAACTGTCCATCCATGTTGGCTTGGTTGTTGCCATAGCACATCTAGACTCATATCTGCCACCTCTCTCCACTCTATCCCATGGCTTCCACCATACCTCTAACCCTAGGGAGGCGGAGATGGAGTCTTTCACGGGATGAAACTCTCCATCCATGTTGGCTTGTTGAGTTGCTTGCCATGGCGTATCGATGCTCCTTTTATAGGCACGGCGCCGCTTCTACTTTGTCTTCTTCCTCTGACAGGGCGTCGTGCGCTACATGCTTTATCTCATCGAGCAAGGCGTCCACCCACGCGTCCTTATCCTACCGACAGCTTTAGTCCCGGTTTGAGCCCCCACCCGGTACTAAAGGTTACCCACGCGTCCTTATCCCACCGACAGTTTTGTTAGATGACACAAAAACCACCTTTAGTCCCGGTTGCACCCACCAGCCGGTACTAAAGGTTAGCCACCCCCAGATAAGGCCCTCCGGATAAGCCTCCCCGATAAGGCCCCATCTTTGTCCCGGTTTGAGCCCCCACCCGGATGAAAGTTTCCCGCCACTGTGTTCCTCGCTTCCACCGGTTCCCACCTCTGTCTCCCCGCCATTTTTTCAGTATATATATGTACGCTTGGCCTCCATTTACATATCACATCTAGACTCATCATTCTCTTCCCATGGCTTCCATCGTATCTCTAACCACCCGGGAGGCGGAGACGCTGCGCCGAACTACCCCGCCCACCGGCATACGCCCCCACCGGCCGGATGTCGAGGCCTGAGGCATGTCGGTCCCTCCTGTCCCTCTAGGTGTGGAGCGCCGGATGGCCATCATGAACCACTACTACCTTGAGCTCACGCCAGAGCAGCGGAGGAATCCCAACTGGCATCCCGACTATTTCCTGACTTGGGAAGCCTTCTTCATCAATCGGCGTGAGAGGGCGCTCGCCAGGCACGAGGAGGACGGCCCACCTCCTTCGAACTTCAACGAGGCCGGTCGTCGGCTGTGGTGGCATGGCCGGACTCTCCAGAGTGTCACGACCTACAACACGATCGGCAATAACCCCCGCCCGCGGTACCCTCAAATCCAGCCCACGCGTGCCCAACCTTCAAGGTTCGACTACGGCGACCCCGACGACGACAACGACGATGGCGTCGGCGACTACGACGACTACAAAGGTGACATGTATGGCTAGGCAGGAGCATGACTGAATCACTCCAACCATTAGGCATGTTTCTTAATTTTCAGTTGTGCTATGTATCCTTAGTGTTTGTGGGTTCCTTCTCTTGTGATGGTTCCTTCTCTTTGTGTGATCACCTACCGCGGCTCAGAACGTCTAGTTTGATTAAGCAAGATGTATTACATGAAAGGGGACCTTTATGTCTCAAATAAAAGGTTTAATACATTACATAGATTTATGTCTCAAATAAAAGGTTTAATTACATAGATTTATGTCTCAAATAAAAGGTTTAATACATTATTACACATCACCAACATCTAGTGTTGTGGTTTTCTTCTGCACCGTAGACATGGAGAATCTTCATCATTTAACAGGATGCTTGGGTCAGTTTTCACTTTGAAGGGCGGAATTTCATGAAACTTATTGTAATCTTCTAACATGTCTGTCTTGTCATCCACTCCCACGATGTTTCTTTTCCCTGAAAGAACTATGTGGCGCTTTGTCTCATCGTATTCTGTACTCTTTTGCTTATCTTTCCTTTTTCTCGGTTTGGTAGACATGTCCTTCACATAGAAAACCTGAGCCACATCGTTATTAGGACGAATGGTTCATCCATGTACGCAAGATTGTTGAGATCCACTGTTTTCATGCCGTACTTTTCGTCTACATGTACCCCGCCTCCTGTCAGCTTGACCCATTTGCACCGAAACAAAGGGACCTTAAAAGTAGGTCTATAGTCAAGTTCCCATATCTCCTCTATGTACCCATAATATGTGTCAATCTGCCCATTGTCATCTGTTGCATCAAAGCGGACACCACTGTTTTGGTTGGTGCTCTTTTTATCTTGGGCGATCGTGTAAAATGTATTCTCATTTATCTCGTACTCTTGGAAAGTACATATAGTCGAAGATGGTAACCTGGCCAACGAGTACAACTCATCTCCAACAGTGGTGTTATTCATGAGATGTGTCTGCAACCAATTGCCAAAATTCTTCTCGTGTTCCCCTTTAATCAAGGTTTCAGGCTTCCCCGGGTTTTCGGAGCGTAGAATATTCTTGTGTTTCTCGATATACGGAGCGACCACGGTGGAATTGTGTAGAACTGTGTAGTGTGCTTGAGTGAAAGAATGCCCGTCCCTACATACCATTGATTTCCTTCCTAGTGTGCCCTTTCCAGTCATTCTCCCCTCATACCGAGATTCAGGAACACCAATCGGCTTAAGGTCAGGAAGAAAGTTAACACAAAACTCAATGACCTCCTCTGTTCCATAGCCCTTGGAGATGCTTCCTTCTGTCCTAGCACGGTTATGAACATATTTCTTTAAGACTCCCATGAACCTCTCGAAGGGGAACATATTGTGTAGAAACACAGGACCGAGAATTCTAATCTCTTCGACTAGGTGAACTAGGAGGTGCGTCATAATATTGAAGAAGGATGGCGGGAACAACAACTCGAAGCTGACCATACATTGGACCACATCAATCTGTAACACTGATAGACTTTCTCGATCGATTACCTTCTGAGAAATTGCATTGAGGAATGCACATACCTTCACAATGGCTAGTCGAACATTTTCTGGTAGAATTCCCCTCAATGTAACCGGAAGCAATTGCGTCATAAGCACATGGAAGTCATGAGACTTTAGGTTTTGAAATTTTTTCTCTTTCATATTTACTATTCCCTTTATATTCGACGAGAAGCCAGACGGGGCCTTGATACAAAAAAAGGACTTCAAAAAGATTTCCTTCTCTTCTTTGGTAAGAGCGTGGCAAGCCCTTGAAACTGTCCCGGATGCTTGCCGCCTGCCCTTTATGATGTTGCTGGTCCTCCCGTGCTGCCGGGGTATCTTTTGACTTCCCATACAAGCCCAGGAAGCCTAGAATATTCACGCAAAGATTCTTTGTCAGGTGCATCACGTCGATTGCAGAGCGGATCTCATGCACTTTCCAATAGGGTAGCTCCCAAAATATAGATTTCTTCTTCCACATGGGTGCGTGTCCGGTAGTGGGGTCTTTCGGAACAGGTTGTCCTCCAGGACCCTTTCCAAAGATTACATCCAAATCCTTGACCATATCAAATACATCAGCACCACTACGGGGGACAGGCTTCGTCCGGGTTTCTGCCTTGCCATTGAAATGCTTGCCTTTCTTCTTTAAGGGATGACTGGGTGGAAGAAAACGACGATTATACGGGTACACATTCTTTCTACATTTATCCAGATATATACTTTCAGTCTCATCTAAAAAGTGCGTGCATGCATTGTATCATTTGTTCGTCTGTCCTGAAATGTTACTAAGAGCAGGCCAACCATTGATGGTTATGAACAGCAACACTTGTAGGTCAAATTCCTGTTGTTTGTGCTCATCCCACACACGTACACCTGGTTTGGCCCACAACTGTAGAAGTTCATCAACTAATGACCTTAGGTACACATCAATGTCGTTGCCGGGTTGCGTTGGGCCTTGGATGAGCACTGGCTTCATAATGAACTTCCGCTTCATGCACAACCAAGGAGGAAGGTTGTAGATACATAGAATCACGGGCCAGGTGCTCTGACTGCAGTTCTTCTCCCCAAAAGGATTCATGCCATCGGTACTTAGACCAAACCATAAGTTCCTTGCGTCACCAGCAAAGTCCGGAAAGTCTCTCTCGATTTTTCTCCACTGCCGACCATCAGCAGGGTGTCTCAACATCCCGTCTTTCTTACGGTCTTCCATGTGCCATCTCAACAACTTGGCATGCTCTTTATTTCTGAACAAACGCTTCACCGTGGTATTATAGGAGCATACCACATCACCTTGGCAGCAACCCTCTTCCTGGGTTGCTCGCCCTCAACATCACCAGGGTCATCTTTTCTGATCTTATACCGCAATGCAGTGCATACCGGGCATTTATCCATATTCTCGTACTTCTCATCGCGGTAGAGGATGCAGTCATTAGGGCATGCATGTATCTTCTGCACGTCTAATCCTAGAGGGCAGACAAGTTTCTTTGCTTCGTATGTACTGGAGGGCAATTGGTTATTTCTTGAAAGCAGCTTCTACATTATTAACAGCAACTTTTCAAATCCCGAGTCAGTCATACCGGTCTCTCCTTCCACTTCAACAATTCCAGTGTGCTACCCAGCTTCTTCTGGCCATCTTCACAAGTTGGATACAGCAATGTGTTGTGGTCCTGTAACATCTGCTCGAACTGTAACCTCTCCTTTTCTGTGTCGCAGTCTCGCCTTGCATCACTAACGACCCGACCAAAATAATCAACGGGCTCATCTGGTTCCCGTTCTTCACCCACTTCTTTTTCATTATCTTCAACTGTGGTATCATCGTATTCAGGGAACATAGATCGGTAGTTGTCACCATCGTTCTCTTCTTCATCGCCGTCTTCCATCATAACCCCTCTTTCTCCGTGCTTGATCTAAACATTATAGCCGGACATGAAACCGGACCGAAGCAGGTGGCTCTGAATGACTCTTGAGGAAGTGTGAGCCTGCTCATTCCGACATTCAACACATGGACAACACATAAAACCATCCCGCCGCTTGTTCGCCTAGGCCACAAGGCAAAAAGAACGCACGCCTTCTCTGTAAGCGTCAGAGCGTCGGTCAACGTACATCCATGGGTGGCTCGTCTGCATCATACAACCATGCATATATATCAAACGCAATCACGATGCTTAAATTAGTACCGTGCAGTCAAAACGAGAAAATAGTTGCTAACCTTTTAGGACACTTCAAAACAAAGAGGAGAAACCTTAAGTGTCGCTCTAACACCTCATATCATATTTTGTCTTGTGTGAACTCAAGTGGCATCGCTCTAATAGGCATTTCACCGAACACCTCTAGTGCATATGAAGAAAAAAAGTTAGCACAAAGTTATACCCACCTCTCACATAGGAAAAAAACAGGAGAGAGTGGAGGGCTGGGTGCATATATATAGGGCCAGGCCATTAGTGCCGATTTGAGATACAAACCAGGACTAAAGGTTCTGCCAGGAGCACGCGCGCCAGCTCAGACCCATTTGTCCCGGTTTGTATCTTAAACCGGAACTAATGGTTCCTTACGGACCGGGACAAAGTGTATCGGCCTCCTCGGGCCGTCTGGTTCTGACCGGAGCCGGGACTAATGACCCGAACCAAAGGCCCATTTTCTACTAATGACCATCTTCCCAAATGGTGAGGCCCTGATATGATCCATCTTCCTTTTCTTCTCTCTGGCAGGTAGCATGGCGTGGTCGGAGTCCTTAACACGGAACAGCACCGACGCCACCGGAGCCGCCCGCTAGCCGGTGCGTCCGTGATGCTGGCGCATGGTGATATGAGCCAGCCCGCCAGAGTCCATGAAGACAACACCGCCGGAGCTCGGTAGGACGCCGCCCGCCGTCGGAGCTCGCCTCACCAGGGAGCCGCCTGCCGTGGAGCTCGCCAAGATGCCGCCAGCCGTGGAGCTCTCCCACCTGTCATCGGAGCTCGCCTCGCCAAGATGCTGCCCGTCGTGGAGCTCGTCAAGACGCTGCCCGCTCGCTGGAAGCCGGAGTCACCGGCGTGCGTCTCGACTACATCACACCCAGCCATTGCTCGGCATCAGGCGTACAGGCCCTGTGCCTCAAGCTGGCGTACAAGTACGGGAGCTGCCCGACGACTCGTCCCAGGTCCAAGGCGAAGACCCCAAAGAGCCGCCGGAGTGGAGACTCTTCCCGGCATTCACGTTCACGCGGTGCTCTTGAAGAGGAGGTGAACAAGCAGTGATGCCGATGCAGCTCGAGTTCGATCTCCTCGTTGCGCTCACGCCGCCAATATCACGTGGCCTCATCCGGCGCTCGACCAGGCTCCGGTGCAGCTAGGCGTTTGACATACTCGCGGCACAACTGGCCTGGCTACAGGTTCAGCTCTGGTCAGATGGCGTGCAGGCCGCTCCCAGCGGATATGACTCTTACCAGGGCAGAAGCATGCGCCTCGCGCTTGACGTACAGGTTCAGTTCGGCACCACGGCGTACAGGAGCAGCTCGGCACTCAGCTGGGCGCAGCTCGCCAAGCCAGCGAAAGTCCAGCTACGCACGGCGTCTCGACGCTGTCATCGACGCGAGCAACTGGCTTGACGAGGCGTGCACGGCGGAAAGAGCAGCAGTTGTAGATATGATCAGACTTACATGCATGGTGTAACTAGTACTAGCTAGCTTTGCACGTTCGTGTCTAGCAGACTAGCACGAGCTATCAAGCTGGTCTGCAGATTTTACACGCATGTTCCATGCGCGCGGATCACTACGCGGCGTCGTGCTGGATGCCGAGCTATGCCAGATTTTACACGCATGTTCCATGCGCGCGGATCACTACGCGGCGTCGTGCTGGATGCCGAGCTATGCCAGACAGTGCTCACATGAGACGGCACCTTCAGCTATGTTGGCTGCCGTAAAATTGGCGCTGCGCCGAGACGAAGGAACCGACCTCACCGGTAATACCGACACGAGCGCGCATTGGTTTTACACCGATGCCGGTCTCTCGATAAAATTACTCCCACGAGGCATACCCCTTGCACACCCTGACGAAGACGCAAAGTCGTCAAGAAGTCCTAGCCAAGCGGACTACATCATGCTGCTTCAACAATATTATCATCGCCGTTCAAGACCGTCGAGGCGAGACGGCGAGGGCGGGCGAGACCGAAGCGAAGGCCACGTTTTCAGCGGCGCATGTACCGACGAGGACACGGGCTCTGCCGCTGCCCACACACACTACCACAATCTCTATGCATGTAGGATGTGAAGCGAAGACGACGAAGACGACCACTCGGCTTAATCAAATGTGTCTCGCGGCGTAACCCGTGGGAGTAATTAACCGAGAGCCTTCCGAGGCCCTGGGAACCAGGAGACTGCAATCGCCATTGTCAGGCTGGCCGCGCTAGTAGGCCACGGAGCGCAATTATACGAGAATTGTATTTGTTATCTCATATGATCAATAATATATTGTTCCCTCTCTCGTTTTCTTTGTGTATTTATGATACACTGGCACGCCCGCACCCCTTTATTCATTCTACCGTACCCAGGGCGCATGAGATAACTACCCGCTGCCGCATATACTCGCGGAGGAATCTTGTACGTTTTTCTCGTGTCAAACAAATTGGCACCCCCGTTTGGACGTGGTTCTCCTCCCATCTTTGCTTCGCCGTGGTCGTCGGAATCGTCTTCGCTCGCTCATCCATCCGCACAACATACTGCATGACAAGGCACAGGTATTGAGTCCCTCTGATCAATGATCATGTTCATGCACGAGGACCATATGACTACATCGAGCCTATGACGATCCAGTTTGGGTCACGGCCGCCCATGGTTTTCTTCGAGATGGACGTCAAGGTGTACATGCACAAAGCTCAAGACCTTGCGCAATTCCAGGTCTTGAAGAACAAGAAAGCGCAAAAGCGAGTGGCTGCCAAAGCCAAGAAGGAGCGCCGCGGGCTGATGCTTGAGGCTCGTGCCCTGTTGAAGGAGTCAACAAGGACCGAGATCAAAGGAGACGTGGAGGCGGTTCAATGCCTCCGCATCAAGGCTGCCAATAGACGTACAGGTGTGGCGTCACTTCGCGCGCCTGCCTCAACATTTCCGTCGGCGCCACCCAAACCAACAACTAAGCGCACCGAGGTAGAGCTCATCGAGGGCTTGGAGGCCGCCTCCTACCACTTGCGGAGGCTGATGGCAAGCGCACGCTTGTCAGATAGCCCGCATCCGCTTCGGAACTACAGGAGGAAGTACCGCAAGGTACAACGTCTTCAACAACAGATAAGCTCGCGTGTCGCCCAATGCGCGGTGCCCGAGGAGGATTGGTCCCTTGGGGCTGGGGATCTTGCCGACAAGGTGTTCACCTACACGAATACCATCACCCCACCCTACGACTTGTTCCCCGATGAATGGGCGAATGAACCACTGAAGGTCAAGCAGATGGTGAGGCGTGCCATCATGAAGGAGTTCTGGAAGCGGCGTTCATGCAAGGAGCCCATTCTTCCAGGCCCAACGATCGCCATCAATCAGGGAAATTCTCGCGGTGGCATGTGGGCACCATGCCTCCACACTTCGACGGTGGATGGACGACCCTTCCAAATGACAACAGGTTCGCCGTTCTTCGGAGCGAGGCACCTGCTCCACGTGGCGAGGACCTACGGCGCGAGTTTCGCCAACTCCAGGAGCAAATGGACAACATCCAGAGGCGGCTCCATCAAGGCGCGCCGCGGACATCACCAACACGAGCTGGGGGCAGGACGACACGACAAGCTCCAAGCTATCGTCCTCAACATGAGCGTCGTACCTTGGAGCCATGATGTCCTCCTTCACCAACCCGACCCATCCATGGGAGGCATCCAAACATGCCCCCACGATGGAACCAATGGTCACGCCATCAAGGTGATGAGAGAAACTCTCGTCCCACCCAAGTGTGGCAACCAAGGGATCCTCCACGAGCTCCACTTCCCCCTCGACCCACTTCCCCTCTGAGGCGGGGAGATCAATTTCAAGTGCAGCTTCCATGTGAAACATTCACTTCGGCTCCTCGTGTTGCACCACCTCTTCTACCCACACCCCATGTATCCTCCAGGGCCTCCACGGAGAACCAGCGCAAGCGGGAGAGACGGCGAAGGAACCGACAGGTCCTATACAAAGAACTAGAGGACTTGGTACTTCAGTATACCCAAGTACGCGTACGACCCGATGGCGTGGTCGTGCAAGAAAATGACAGGATCGGCTTCCGTATCTCCCCTCGGTTGGAGCGACATGAGCGGTACAATTACCTGCTCAGCCGCCTAACACCGAAGCCACGCAAGACATCTTTAAAGCATGCGGAGGGGGTTGTGCCATCACGCCCTTTACCAAACCTGCGGAAAGGCGGCACGCAGGAGAAGTCTACGACGACATCTGCATCCCACGAGAAGCAAGAGACGCCGCCAACCACACTGACTCCAATGGAGGGGGTCGAGGAATCTCATCCCACATCCTCCTCCATCCCTGAGGCCCATCCTGGGGCTACAACCAATCCCGCCCCAGGACAAGGCACGACACTACATGTAGAACCTTCTCTTGTTTCCCCCGCAGGTGTGGAACAAGGCCAGGGGAAGGAGACGACAGAAAAGAATCTTGCCCCGTGCGGCACTCTTGCGGTGCGCCCAAGGACGGAGCCAGGCGACGGATGGGAACCTCCACAAGTCACCCATAATTTTGGCTATCCCTCGGACGAGGAGATTGTGCCAAACCCGAAGGCGGACTTCAAGAAGGCCTTCCTGCCGTGCCTAGGTCATGTACGCTCATGGTTCAAAGGCGCCGAGACGGAATCAAGGCCAAGCACATCCACGTCTCGAGAGGGAGCAAGATCAACTGCCTCGTGCCTTCCTATCATGACTGGGAAAGGCTCACTCTCCGACGGAGATGCGGGATAACATCCGGACATATCACTGCGTCGCTACACCAACATCAACTCACGACTTCCCCGCAATCCAAATGAACTCTTGCAGGTGGCCAGTCGACCTGGAGCCAAGACATGGCTAAAGTCTATTGCACTTCAAAGTGTGACAAGCGGATCATCTAGAGAGGAAGGGCTCGATGACTACATAGACGGCGAAGAAAGCTTCTCCGACTCTTCTTCTTCATCCTCATTAGAGAAGCTTCCAAACTCTCCTCCATACCATGAGCTAGCATCGTCTGTGCCTTCCGATTGTGAAGATGGCCTTGAAGATCTTCACACCGCGCCTGCTCGCATGGTAGTGGACGGTGGGAAGGGCGATGCATCTGCCTCTACAGAAGCAAGTGCGGTGGCGGTGAAGAGTAGATCTAAGAACAACGCTAAAATATTGACCAACTAACATCAAAACTCGACCAATTCATCGAGCTCATGATGAACAACAACAACGGCGTTCTACCACAAAGCATACCACAAGTGGTGGTGGACCCACAAGAAGAGGAGATTCAGGCGGGCACTCTAACAAGTGCACCACCCAATCACGAGCGCCAACACGAAGGAACAAGCACACATGCTCGACACTGGGCCAGACCCGCTGGTCTGGCCAACACAACCCCACAACAGAACATGTTGAAAGGCTACCACGACATGCTTTAGGGCATGGTGGACAAGAAGTTTGAGCAAATGAAGATCGATAGCGCTCCTCGCACCACAGGGAGTGAGCTAGAGAAGCCCTATGAAGCATGGCATGACCTGGTGTCATTCTCGGCGGGGTGGCACCCACCCAAGTTCCGTCAATTCGACGGTACAGGCGACGCAAGGGAGCACTTGGCATACTTTGAAGCGGCATGCGGCGACACTGCAAACAACTCGTCACTCCTCCTTCGACAGTTTTCAGGATCCCTAATCAGCCCTGCCTTCCATTGGTACAGCTGTTTGGCGGTGGGATCCATCGGAAGTTGGTAGGGCATGAAGGACGTCTTCAAGAAGCACTTTGTCGCCATGAAGAAGGACTTCTCCGTGGTGGAGCTCGCGCAAGTTTGACAACGACGAGATGAGTCTATCAATGATTACGTCATCTGCTTCCGTAACAGCTATGTGCGGCTCGCTCAAGAGATGCACCTCGAGGATGCTATTCAGATGTGTGTCCATGGGATGCAACAACATTGGTCACTTGAGGTCTCTCGGCGCGAGCCCAGAACCTTTAGTGCTCTAAGCACAGCGGTGGCAGCGACGAAGCTCGAGTTCGAGAAATCACCGCAGATCATGGAGCTCTACAAGAATGCCAATGCATTCGAACCGTCCAAGCGCTTTGCCTCGACATCCAAACCAGCCAATAACGGGGCCAAGATGAAGGCACCGGTGGAAGCGAACGCCACGAGAGTCTTCTCCTCTACACCACAAGGAAACGTGCCAATGTTGGGGGCAAGAGGCGAGCAAGGTGGAGCAAGGCAACGACCAACAATGCAAGAACTTCTCAAGAAGCAATACATCTTCCGTAGGGAGCTGGTGAAGGACATGTTCAACCAGTTGATGGAACATCGAGCCTTGAACCTTCCAGAACCTCAAAGACCCGATCAGGTGGGGATGACGGATAATGCTCTATTTTGTCCATATCATAGGTACGTGGGACACGTCCTCGAAGATTGTGTCGCCTTCAAGGAATGGCTCCAGAGGGCTATCAATGAGAAGAGGATCAATTTGGACCTAGAATCCATCAATCCAGATTACCAAGCCATGAACATGGTGAGCGTAGTTGTGCCCTCGTCATCAAGGCAAGAAGTTGAATACGAAGATGGATGTGCGCCCCTTCACAAGTTGAGGACCAGCTATCAAATCTCGTCCTCGCAACGTCATCAACGCCTCTCCTTCAAAGGGATTCTGCATCGACCATATCCACGGAGAGGCCTTGGAGCACGGTCCATCAGTGGCCGTGCCCGAGAAACCTTCCAACCTGACCCTCTTGTCGTGCACCATTAGCACGCGCTGCCCCAACAATCCTAAGGCGAGTTGATCCAAGTCAACGTCGTCCCCCACCGAGGTTCATCCCCAAGTTAGAAGGAGACGAGTCATTCCCCCGGTCAGGACAAGGGCTGCGCACTTTGGCACAGTTCCTCCCACCTGGTTGGGACCAAGCGCCAATAGAGGAGGCCGAAGGTGTACAAGATGAGGTTAGATCCTCTCAAGTGCGCAACATGGCAAGCTGCAACGTCGTCCTCAACTACAAGGACACACCTAGCTCCGAGTCAGACGACATATTTACTCCCGAAGAGCACGAGGCATTGCATGATGAAGGTGCCATGAAGAATTTGCAGGTTGAAGAAGTTAACATGAACTTGCGTGGGGGCAAGGTTCTACCCGATCCCCTGAAGGCCAACCAAACTAGAAGGGACAAGCCAGCGGTCCAAAAGGAGGTGCCCGCACAAGATGAAGCACCAGAAGTACAGGGGGACGGGAAGACAAAGTCACACGATGTCGACTACAACATCATAGCCCACCTCAAGAGGATCCCCGCACTTCTAAGTGTGCACGATGCCCTCATGATGGTACCGAACCTTCGTGAAGCCCTTGTCTAGGCGCTCCAAGCTCCGGAACTCTATGAGGTGAGCATGGCGAAACATCGTCTCGTCACGAACCCCTTGTTTGTAATGAGATCACATTCGATGAGCAAGACGATATCATAGAAGATGGTGCCCACAATCGGCCACTCTATGTGGAGGGGAACATCGGTGTTGCGTATCTTCGTCGGATCCTCATTGACCCAGGATCTGCCGTGAACATACTACCCCTTCGGAGTTTTACAAGGGATGGTTTCACGGTAGATGACTTGGAGTCCACCGACGTAATGATATGCGGCTTCAACAACCAAGGAAGGCCAACATTGGGAGCCATCACGGTGAAGATCCAAATGTCAACGTTCAGCTTCAAGGTGCGTTTCTTCGTCATTGAGGCGAACACCTCCTACTCGGCCCTCTTAGGACGGTCGTGGATGCACAAGTATCGTGTGGTGCCCTCTACCCTTCACCAGTGCTTGAAGTTCCTTGATGGCAACGGCACGCAACAACGCATCATCGGCAACACCAACCCCTACACCGTCCAAGAATCGCATCATGTGGACACGAAGTACTACTTCCCCGTTGAAGATAGTGATCGAAAGCTAGGGCGGACAACACCAGCGGTTGACGTCTTGGTCAAACCTGGTGTCATGCCGGCAGCCGAGGCAAAACGGCTCATCATGCCATGTTTGCCCAACGAAGTACAGGGTTCCTCCTCGGGGAGTCGCAAACACCATACGCGAAGACGATCTTCCTCAACCACCCAACACGAAAACAAGCGTTACTCCCTAGTAGGGATGGGGAATTCTGCTCCAAGGGCATTGGGAGCAGGCTCTTCTATGCCTACCCCATCAGCCCTGTTGCTTTTGAAAGCTAGATTACCCTCCTCAACACCAATCACAATAAGGTCAACCCCAACACCTCCACTCGAGGCTACCACGTATTCGTCGACTTCGGCTTGCCGCAAGCCTGATTGTTTAACACTTGGAAGCTTTGCAGGTGCCTAGGGGAGTTCGAAGACAGGGACCGGCAGCAGTGATGCGCCATCAACCATTATGCTATGGGTACGCAACTCTCCGAAAGAGGAGAAAGTGCCCGCACAAGTGGGAGTGGTCAAAAGAAGAATACAAGAGATCGAGGAAGTCGTAAGGGGAGCTCAAGGAGTGCAACCCCCATCCCTCTATATATACGTGACTTCTCCATTAGAGGTTTGGGCTATCCCAAGTTCATGTGGGTCTAGAACCCAACCCCTTTTCTATAAAGTTCCACAGGTACAACACTGCGATTCAATATTTGAACTTCCTCAACCTCGCCATGATACAGAAGACGCACTATCCACGACAATGAAGGTCGGGTCTAAGATGGCTCGCCTCCTGGAGAAGGCCGGCTTCACTCTTCGGCAAAACAATAGAATGCCTGCGCCGCCCGCTGTGTGTGAGGAGTGGTGGAGGCAAGCAAAAGACGTCATCAAGAGAGAATGCAAGATCCGCCCCAAGTTCGGGCTCGGCTACATCGACACCAACAACATCGATGACAAGGACGACATCCCACGAGTCAATTGTCATGCTACGTCCGTTTCCTCGGGAAACGATGAGCTAGCCGAGGTTGAAAAAGAAGTAGTCTCCACACCAACACCACCCGAGCTAGAAGACGGCGGGCAACCCACCATTGATGAGCTTGTTGAAATCAACCTCGGGACTGAAGATGATCCATGCCTGACTTTTGTTAGCGCCACGCTAACGGAAGAGGAGCGAGAAGGCTATCGAAGCTTCCTGATGGAGTACCGGGATTGCTTCGCTTGGAGCTACAAGGAGATGCCAGGGCTCGACCCATGTGTCGCTACTCACAAGCTGGCGATTGATCCGAAGCACAAAACCACCAAGCAAGCTCCGTGACGCTTACAACTGGAGTTTCAAGACCAAGTCATCGTTGAGGTAGATAAATTAATCCTTGCAGATTTCATCAAAGAGGCCAAATATACTAAGTGGCTCGCCAACATCGTCCCGGTGGAAAAGAAGACTAGCCAAGTGTGTGTTTGTCAAGACTTCCGCGACCTCAATCGAGCATGCCCCAAAGACGACTTCCCCCTCCCGATCACGGAGATGGTCGTTGACTCCACAACATGCCATGGTGCCTTGTCCTTTATGGATGGTTCGTCGGGCTACAACCAAATCAAGATGGACCTCGAGGACGCCATCAACACCGCCTTCAGGACCCCGAAGGGCAACTTTTACGACACTGTCATGCCCTTCGTCTTGAAGAATTCTAGAGCAACATACCAGCGCGCCATGACGTACATCCTCGGTGACTTGATCCACCGTTCGGTGGAGTGCTACGTCGACGACATGGTGGTCAAGACCAAAGACCACCAAGATCATCAGGAGGACCTTCGGATCGTCTTCGAGCGTCTACGTCAACACTATCTCAAGATGAACCCACTGAAGTGCGCCTTCGCTGTACAATCAGGCCTCTTCCTCGGCTTCGTGGTTCATCATCGAGGTATAGAGATAGAGCCAAGAAGATCAAGGCGATGCTCAACATGCCTTCCCCTTCCAACCTCAAGGAGTTGAGAGGATTGCAAGGAAAGCTGGCGTACATCCGACGTTTCATCTCCAACCTCTCAGGACGCATCAAGACCTTCTCAAGTCTCATGAAGAAAGGAGCTCCGTTCATGTGGGATGAAGGATGTCAAAAGGGCTTTGACGCCATCAAGAGGTACTTGCTTAGTCCACCCGTATTGGCAGCTCCTGTACAAGGGCGCCCCCTTATTCTTTATATTGCAGCACAACCTACTTTGATAGGTGCCCTACTCGCTCAACACAATGACGAGGGGAAGGAGGTGGCTTGCTACTACCTGAGTCGCACGATGGTGGGTGCCGAGCGAAACTACTCTCCAATAGAGAAGTTATGCTTGGCACTAATCTTCGCGTTGAAGAAGTTGAGGCACTACATGCTCGAACTCCAAATCCAGCTTGTGGCAAGAGCGGATCCTATAAGGTATGTGCTAAGTCAGCCTGCACTAATGGGGCGACTCGGGAAATGGGCATTGCTCATGATGGAGTTCGACCTCACCTTTGTCCCTCAGAAGGTGATTAAAGGACAGGCCTTGGCAGAGTTTCTTGCAGCGCATCCCGTCCCAGAAGACTCCCCACTCATCACCAACCTGCCAGATGAGGAGGTATTCACCACCGAGATCGAGGGTCCATGGCAGCTCTACTTCGATGGTGCTTCCCGCACGGACGTCAACCCAGATGGCACCCCAAGGCGGAGAGCTGGCGCAGGGCTGGTGTTCAAAACTCCACGAGGGGAGGTGATGTACCACTCATTTTCCCTCCTCAAAGAAGAATGCTCCAATAACTAGGCGGAGTATGATGCGCTCATCTTTGGCCTTCTCCTATCCCTCTCTATGGAAATTCGTGTCTTACAAGCCTATGGAGATTCTCAGATCATCGTCAGGCAGGTCAATGACATTTATGAGGTGCGCAAGCCTGAGCTAGTGTCGTACTACAACGTGGCCCGGAGACTCATGGAGAAGTTCCAGCGAATTGAAGTTCTCCATGTCCCACGAAGCAAGAATGCACCCACCGATGCCTTGGAGAAATTGGCGGCAGCACTGGTGCTCCCAAGTGACAAGTCTATGCAGGTAACGGTCGAAGAAAGGTGGCTTCTTCCCGCGGTGTTGGAGCTTGTTCCAACAGAATATGAAGTCAACGTCATCATGACAAACACCATGGATGAAGATGAATGGTTTCAACCATCCCTCGACTACTTCAAGCATGGCAGCCTCCCCGACGACTCCGTTAGTAGGCGCCAACTACAACGACGATTGCCCTTCTATGTCTATGGTGTCTTGTACAGGCGGTCTCATGGCCAAGAGATTCTTCTTAGGTGCGTCAACCGAAGCGAGGCCAAGAAGGTTTTGTAGGAGGTGCGCCACAAATTCTGCGGTGGACACCAAGGCGGAGTCAAAATGTACCATGCCATACGCCTAGCTAGATACTATTGGCCCGGCATCATGAAAGACTGCCTGTGAGTGGCCAGGTCATGCCATGGTTGCCAAATCCATGGTGACTTCAAGCATCAGCCACCGGCGCCTCTACACCCGACCGTTCCCTCATGGCCATTCGACGCCTGGGGGATCGACGTCATCGGCCTCATTGACCCACCATCTTCTAGGGGGCATCGCTTCATTCTCATAGCGACAGACTACTTCTCCAAATGGGCGGAGGCGGTCCCACTACGTGAAGTGAAGCGACAACGTCATCAACTTCCTAGAGCGAAATATCATACATCGCTTTGGGATCCCACATCGCATCACCTCCGACAACGGTAAGGCATTCAAGTCCAAGGATATGTACAGGTTCATGGAGAAATACAAGATCAAGTGGAACTACTCCACCGGCTACTACCCACAAGCCAATGGAGCAATTGAAGCCTTCAACAAGACTCTAGGCAAGATACTCAAGAAGACGGTGACAAGACACAAAAGGGATTAGCCTGATCGTCTCTATGAGTCTCTATGGGCGTACCGTGTTACCGTCCGTACTCCCAACGCAAGCTACCCCATACTCTCTTGTCTATGGGAGTGAAGCGTTCTTGCCATTGGAAGTCGAGCTACCCTCTCTACGGGTGGCCATCCAGGACGAGCTCACCAAAGACGAACAGGTACAACTGCGTTTCCAGGAGCTCGACGCCCTAGAAGAGGAGCAACTCGATGTCGTGCAAAAACCTGGAGCTCTATCGCCAGAACATGGTGAGATCCTACGACCTCGTCAAGCAGCACGCCTTTCGAAAGGGCGAGCTAGTCCTGGTGCTAAGGCGGCCCATCGTCGTCACGCACAAGATGAAGGGGAAGTTCGAGCCAAAGTGGGAAGGACCCTACGCCATCGAGCAAGTCTACGACGAGGGTGCATACCAGCTGGTTGATCCTCAAGGAGCCCGGCCCATGCCTCCAATCAACGGAAGGTTTCTTAAAAAATATTTTTGTTAAAGATTTGCCTCTTTCGTTGCTTTTTTTTTCTTTTTCCTCTTTCGATTTTCTATGGGGAATTCTTCGGTCGGCTCAGATCCATGATGCACCCTCTCTTGCATAACATGGATATTTGTTTTCCCCAACAACAACAAAACTGGTTTTCCCCCATCATACCACGCTTGTGATGGAAGATCTCGCTACCCTAGGGCTCCTCGGAGGGTGGCACATCATGTCAAGTTGCAAGTGGAGCGGCTCTCACACCCACTAAGCACGACACGTATCAAGTGTATGCTCCCGGAGGCAGCGGAGAATATTCTTGGGCACTTCATCGTTCTGAGGCTCCATGCCACCATCTTCTAGCCGGGCCACATGTTCACATGGACTCACGCCCCAGGGAAGACCATAGGAAAAGATCATGAAGGGCTGCCCAATTTGATGCGTAGCCACATGACAACCCTGGGGTGTGCCACCAAAAGCCCTAGATAGAGTGCCAGAGGGTGTCGTAGTCCACCAAGGTGAATGGCTATCTTCCAAGTTCTCGGGAGGCTCACAAGAAAGCAAGGAAAGAATCCAAAGGAAGTTCAAAAACAAATCACAAGTTCAAGCAATCAACAAGGTCTGTGGCCATCCAAATGGCCCTTGCAAGCAATCCTCTCAAGAGGGCGAATATCCAGAAGTTCAAGAATCAAGTCCGATGGTCCGGAGTGTATCAAGAAAATCATGGAAAGAAGGCGGAAGATAGTTGTTCACCACCAGTCAAGAAGGCATGGAAAACCCCAAGTTGTCATCCCAAAACCATTTACCTCCATCTACCATGCCCAAGTCTCTGGGTTCGTGGGGCGACGAGCAGGGGGCATGGTTGAGCCGTGGGGTTCCTCGGTACCGTGATGGGCTAGAGCATGATTCTCTGTAGCCTCTCGGGAGCATCTCCGAAGACGGCGTCTCCACAAATGTACACGGAAGGGAAAAGTTATGATCGTCATGGTCTTGCGACGATTCCCAATGACGAGTCCTTTGGCGGCCTTTTCGGATATCACACATATAGCTAGTGTATAACAGGAAAGCCAATATTTTAAAAACACAAACCTGAAACCATGTTTTGTTGGTGGTGTTTCTCGCATTTTTTTCTTCTCCCTTTCCTGGTAGCTTTGTCGCTTAAGTTTGACCAGGTACGTCATCGAGAGACCTCAACACTTCCCTACATCAACGACGCTGAGGGCACTTCAATCCCCAGGTCATCATCTCTACGGGGACACCTTGTCGTCAATGGCTCCGCACACGGGACAATGCTCTCTCCATCTTATGTGTGGAGTCTCCACGCCACGATGTTCACGTTGACGGCTTACCGACGTTCTATCCACATCATCATCTCAAGATACGAGAGTAGTGCAGCGCGCCAGTGAGGTCAACGCTAATCTGCAAAACCCTTCAGTCTAGTCGGCTGGCACTGCCTGGACTAGGCGGTCCCGACTAGATTGATAAAATTATTTTCAGGACATGGCATGTTCTTTTGCCATAGAATGAAGACCGAGCAAGGATTAGCTGGTTGGCTGGCACCATACACGGTCCCAACCGGCTTTCTTCGGAGTTGCGGATGTTCATGCCCGCACTAATTTACATCAACACTCGGCGTCGGGGACGTGTCACCTCAAGCTAGAAGATCGTGTACATCGACCACAACCTAGTGTGCCTCCAAGGCGTGACAACGCTTGTAACTACCTCGGTGAATTACGCTCTTAGTTACATGCCTGGATGAGCGAAAGTGGTTAAAATAGTACGCTGGGGCCTAGGGGCCACTCACAGGTAGACCTTTCGGCCGTCCTAACCACTTCCAGAACATCGGGACAAGAACGAGCGGCGTAATTGGCAGGTGAAGGGATCAACTACATACACAAGTGAGTATGTATGCAAGCCACCATACAACTGTTTACAGAGCCATTCCATCTAAAAGAAATAGAAATATTGCAACGCCATACGGCAAGATCCAAATATCCTTGATAGAGATAATAGTTTAGGATAGCTCCTCATACATCAAACATCAGAGTATCAGGCGGAAGCGGAAACATGATCCGAATACGGATAAGAAGCAAATCGGCATAAGATGCCACAAAAATAAACACATCCCGCCCACAGATCTCACGGATCCCCGTTCCCGGAATCTCTACACCGCGTGATCGTTGCCAACATCGTCCGTCTCCTCCACCCAGTATCCATCTTGCGAATACACCTGTTCATCTGAATCAAACAATTTATCGTGTGAGACCCTAGGGGTACTCAGCAAGTCTTTATGCCTCTAAAGGGGACATAAACCTGGGTGACACAATTGCAGCAAAAGATAATAACTAACAAGTCTATAGATACTCGTTAGCCATCATCCTAACCAATTATACACGGATGTCCGTTAATTAGTAACAACAGTTATAACAGTATAATTAACAGATCCATCCTCCTTCTCGCTTACCAACGAGAAAGCGGACGGACAACCCATCTGTTGGCAGTTTTATTAACCATTCCATGAGTATTGCACTATTTACTAGTCAAGTACTTAGTCAAATTAAAAGCGGTACTTTAGTTATACTTGTCTATGATCGAGAAACTGTGCTCCAAGTCGTCCATAACCGCGGACACGGCTTTTCGAAAGATTTACCGCTCAGGGATGCACAAATAGCAACACACACTCGATCAACCTCGGAAAAACCAACTCAAAACCCAACGAGGCATTCACGACAAAGCGATCATAGGATTCAGAAATATTTCAGGGGGCCACCCCATTAAGCTACCCGCAATGAAGTTGGCCGGCTCCGAGACGGACCCAAGGTTTGTGTCAATGGTTGTAAACGACTGGGAACCCGAAAGTGTGACTGGGCTTGTCGATACCGCGAAAACATTCCACGATCCAAAACAGTACAGGTGCTCCACGCACAATCTTAAATAAAACAGTAAAGCATGGCATAAGTACAGGATAGTAATAAAACCCCAAACTACTTTGTGGCCCCAAGAAATAAGAATGAATCAAGCTCTGGCTCAGGGGGTCCATAAGGCCTCCCGGATGTGGATAGTGCGAACAGTCAAGGAACAGGAATCAAGTACTCGGGATCCTACGGGACACAAGTGAGCATGAAGAACCAAATAGCAGATATTGCTCACCGGTGCCTCTTTCATTAGTTATCCCATTACTACTCAGGTTAAGTTGTTTAGGTACCTCATTATCCATCAGACACTCACATACCCTACACATGATGTTCTACGACCCGCATGGCTCACACAACTCCTGTAGTAATGGCTCATGGGATGGAGGAACAAGCTTCGGTGGGGTTTAAAAGTAAAGGCTATGCAATGCTTGGGATTCAATTTAATGCAATCGCGACTCAATGATGCAAGAATAAGATAGAGGCAATAGGTACTATATGTATGTAAGCATGTGGTAGTGCTTGCCTGGCAGCTCAGTTGAAGCGAGAGTCGAATCTGGGTAGTGCTCCTGGAATTCCTGATATATCCCCTGCTCGGCGTCTATTCGAAGAAGAACCAAACAAACAAGGGCCAACATAAATAAAGTGCACAAGGATATGAATTAAAATGCGACAAGCAAAAAAACATGCCATGATGAATGATGCACAATTTACATGGCAATAAAGTAGCATGGCATGGGTGAGGTGTGGGGTACAAGAATAAAGCATTTTATTAAGTTTTAGTCGTGTTATTAAAACAGATAAATAGGCAGACTTTTAAAACTCAGCATCGCCTAGCCACAGACGCAGACAGGTGGGACCGCGCTGAGCTGGCGACACTGCGCGCTGCGGGTTTTTCTCACCGCGGGGAAAGTTACCCGCAGCGACTGACAGGTGGGACCGGCACTCCAGCGGACCCGCGCGTCAGTGGCTGGGCGAACAGGTGACACGCGGCGGCTCTAGGGACTGCGGTTGGGGGTTTAGGAAACGCGGGAGCCTTTCTGCAAAAATGCGCACAGGCGATGACAGGTGGGACCACTCGGGACCGCGGGTTGATGAAACAAAACGGCAAGGGGGTATCGGGAAAAAGACCACACGCACTGTTTTTCTTCTCGTTAACTGACGAAACTGACGGCGACTGATCGGTGTTCGACAGGGAGCGGCGCGCGGGGGATCGAACTCGCGTCCTCGAACGCGCGCACGGCGGCGGTAACCACTGGGCTAGACGGGGTTTCTGCTACGGAACAGATCGGCGGCTAGGTATTCTTCTGCGACGCAGCGACGAGCAGACGCACGCGCTCGCCGACGCATAGAGGGCGTTCGACGGAACGTACGACGCGACCAGGAAAAGACGATGACGGCGAGGATGTCTGGGAGGGTGAGTGGCTCACCGCGAGGATGCCGGAGGTGGTGGATCGGGCAGGTGAGCGGCCGATCGGCGACGTAGCAGGCGGCCGGACAGAGCTAGGGTTTTGGCGGCGTCGGCGTGCAGCAGGTACAGGGGGCCGTCTCCTCCTCGCTGCGGTGTACGGGGGCGATGCAGAGGCACGGCTGGTCCTCCTCGACAGCCAAGATCGCCACGCCACCGGCTGTGTTGACGAGGAGATGGAGGAGGCCGACGGTGGGCGCCGGGCTGGGAGAAGAAAGGGGGTAGCAGGGAGTAGCTGGGGAGGAAGGGCACGGCCCTAGTAGATCTGGGACGATGCCAGGACGGAGGGGGAGTAGATAAAGAAGAGGAGAGGGGAGAGGTGCCGTGGAGGATCGGGGTAGAGGAAAAAGGTGGTCTCGGCCACCTTTTCCTCCATCTCCTTCACGTGCTCGGCGTGGGCAGACCAGGGCAGGGCATGGTGTGGCTGCAGGTGGGCCAGAGAGAGGAGAGGGCTCGGGTGAGGGGCCTAGCTGGCAGAGGGAAAGAGAGAGGAACCGAGAGGGGTGAGGCTCGGCTAGGTCTAGGATTAGAGGGAAAGGCTCGGGTTAGGGTGGCATGGAGGGGTAGCTTCGGCAAGGAAGAGAGAGAGAGCTGGGGTGGACCCTTGCTGGCAGAGAGAGGGAGAGATGCCTCAGCATGGTGAGAGCAAGGTGATGGTGAGGTTAGGGTTAGGGTAGGGAGGAGGGTTAGGGTTTAGGTTAAAGTGAGGTGTGGTGATGGTTAGGGTTTGAGCATGGACAACCCAAGATCAAGCAAAGGGGTTAGGGATTATTATGATCTACTAGATCTAGCATGATGTAAGGAGATGGGGTTTAAGGATAGGGCCTCACATGATCATGTATGGAAGAAGGAGATGTGGTGGAGTTGAGGTCTTGATGCATATGGTAAAGAAAACAAAGTTCAATATGAGAAGGTTTTAGGGTAGAGCAAAAAGAGTAGAGCCAACAAGAATTGATTCCTTAGGGGCCAAGCTCCACTCAAAAATCCAAGTAAAACCCAAAGAATAGAATGATGATGATTTGCATGGCCCATGTATGGGCATTAAATGCCATGTTTAATTCTTGTGAAAACAATAATAATGTATCATGGCATTATTCCCATGCATTACCAAAATGTGGAGTAAAGGCCAAGCAAAAGAAAATAAAAGGAGGTTCCATGGGGAGTAGATGGAGACCATCATATTTGAATGTAATTGGGACTTGCTAGTGTGTGTATTCCACTAGATATTTAATAGTCTCAAAAATATTCCAACATGAGCATGCATTCAAAATAATCCCATATGGAAGCTTGAAAAGGGGTACCACTCACAAGGCATGCAACAATGGTTTCACATATCAATAATGTGAAAACAACATGATGCTAATATGAGAGCATGTGGAAATAGAAGTGGATCCATCCCAACCCACATGAGCTAGATTTAAATGTCAAAGGAAAAGTAAAGCTCATGGATAATTAGGATGGTGGGATTATAAGGTGGTGACAAAGAAAGGTGATGGAGTAGAATAAAAGATATGCCCCCAACTCAACTTGGGCATCAAGCATTTATCAAGAACCAAATACAATATATCAAGAGCCAAATGCAATTAGTAATGCATATGAGAGAAGAACCAAATAAAAAGGGGTTTTATATGATGCTCAAATGCAAGGTGGTATGATGACATGGACATAATAAAATTATGATGCAACAATTATGTAGGAAGTAGCCATTATATAGACTAGGCTAGTAGCATAGCAATTGTTAGACAATTGAGATGCTACAACGCTGGAGTTAAAGGCACGCTAGGGCGACGAGGCAGCAGTTAATTGGTTTCGTGCCAAAATACCGAGGACCAGTAGAAATTCAGGCTGCACCAGGTTGGCACGCCGAGGAGAGAATTTTTCTTTTTTTCACCAAGTTAAGTTCGATTGGCTTCACACTCGAACTTTACTTGGTGAGGGGGCATCTGTTCCACGTGATTCTATACCAAAAATAACAATTTAAACACTATGTCTAGTATTTAAAAGTCGTGCATACTAGTATCACTTCTATGTACGTGCATGTATGTGTCTGCCCTATTATGCAGGTACAATGGACTAGCTATTTACGTATGGGTGCCACTATAGGAGTATAACCGGCGGACTCCAAAGAGCAAGGAGATAAGTAAGGTTTAAACATCGATCAACAGACGTCACACATCGTACGGGAGGGAAGGCCCACATGCAGCCGTGAAACTACGTACATACGAGCTTATCTAGTTAGACGGTGCACATCATGAATAAAACGACCCGAATCGTAGGCAGCCATGCAACTAGGTACGTATGGGTATGAGATGGCTCTGTTCTTTTTTTTTTTTTTTTGTGCAGGCGTCTACGTCAAGAAGACCAAAGCAAGATATGAAGCAGGACGATTTTGATCTCTATCTGTTCTAAGAAAATCGGTAGCTGCCAAACGGCCGAGACTGCGCAAAGCCCTAGCCTCCGGGTATATATATACTCACGTCCCAGAGGAGAAAAAAAAACGAAAAACGATCGGTACCGGCGAGCCAGACATGGAGATCGCATCGGAAGGAAAGGAGCACGGCGGAGAAGGGCGGGCTAGCAGATTGCCGGACGCGGAGATCGCAGGCGCACGAGGCGAGGCGAACGGCTGGAGAAGAGGAGATCCGATCGGGACTCAGCTGGACGAAGACTAGCCGGGCAACGACAAGGAGCACAAGAGGAGTACCATGGAGGCGAGAACCATCTTCCCCAATGGTCTGATATGATCCATCTTCCTTCTCTTCTCTCTCGCAGCTAGCATGGTGGTCGGAGTCCTTAACACGGAACAGCACCGACGCCACCGGAGCCGTCCGCTAGCCGGTGCGTCCGCGATGCTGGCACATGGTGATATGAACCAGCCCGCCAGAGTCCATGAAGATAACACCGCTGGAGCTCGCTAGGACGCCGCCTGCCGTCGGAGCTCGCCTCGCCAGGGCGCCGCATGCCGTGGAGCTCGCCAAGACGCCGCCAGCCGTGGAGCTCTCCCACCTGTCGTCGGAGCTCGCCTCGCCAAGATGCTGCCCACCGTGGAGCTCGCCAAGACGCTGCCCGCTCGCTGGAAGCCGGAGTCACCGGCGTGCGTCTCGACTACATCACACCCAGCCATTGCTCGGCATCAGGCGTACAGGCCCTGTGCGTCAAGCTGGCGTACAAGTACGGGAGCTGCCCGACGACTCGTCCCAGGTCCAAGGCGAAGACCCCAAAGAGCCGCCGGAGTGGAGACTCTTCCCGGCATTCACGCTCACGCGGTGCTCTTGAAGAGGAGGTGAACAAGCAGTGATGCCGATGCAGCTCGAGTTCGATCTCCTCGTTGTGCTCACGCCGCCAATATGACGTGGCCACATCCGGCGCTCGACCAGGCTCCGGTGCAGCTAGGCGTTTGACATACTCGCGGCACAACTGGCCTGGCTACAGGTTCAGCTCTGGTCAGATGGCGTGCAGGCCGCTCCCAGCGGATATGACTCTTACCAGGGCAGAAGCATGCGCCTCGCGCTTGACTTACAGGATCAGTTCGGCACCACGGCGGACAGGAGCAGCTCGGCACTCAGAGCATCTCCAGCAGCCGGCGCTAAAAATTGACGCTGTATAAGTCGTTTGGCGCACGTTGTATCACGTTTGTCGCGCGCAATTTCGGTTGTCAAAAGACAGAAGCGCTAAAAACAGGTTATAGCGCGCGCGGCAAAAAAAAAGCGAAATGACAGGCGCTGTAAATTTTCAGCGCGCGCAAAAACAACAAAATCACATACAAATGACAAAACAAAGATCAAACACACACAATAAATCAAGAATAAATAGTTCAAATATTCATACAACATCAACACAAAGTACCGATACAACAACAACACATACAACAAATGTATCTCAAAGAACATACAACAATCATAGGAGAACATCAATTTCCTCCATTCCAAACCCACCACTCCGCCATGACATCCTTTTGGAGATCATCATGCACCTCATTAACTCGAATGGCATGGTAGGAGGTAAGGAACCGGGCTATCCTATCTTGCCTCCTTCGAATTCGGACGGGTTGTCCTACATACTCATAGTTGTAGTCGAGGCCATCCTCACCAAGATCATGTTATGCATGATCACACAAGCCATCATGATGTACCAAAGGATCTCTTGATCCCAAAACCGAGTCGGTCCACGCACAATTGCAAATTGAGCTTGCAATATCCCGAATGCTCTCTCCACATCTTTCCTTGTCGCCGCTTGTGCATTATGGAAATCGACTTCTCTCTTGCCTTCTGGATCCTTAACCGGCTTCACAAATGTCCTCCACCTTGGGTAGATGCCATCGGCAAAGAAGTACACATAGGTGTATGTTTTGTTGTTTGCCACAAACTGCACCGGTGGAGTTTCACCATTAGCTATCCTAGCCATGAGTGGTGACCGCTGGAGAACATTGATATCATTGCAAGATCCGTACATCCCAAAAAAAGCATGCCAAATCCATGTCTCATAATCGGCCATGGCTTTAAGGATGATGGTGGAATCCTTCTTGTGGCCTTTGAATTGTCCATGCCAAGCCGCAGGACAATTCTTCCAACTCCAATGCATACAATTAATAGAGCCAAGCATTCCGGTGAACCCACGCCGCTTGTTTTGCTCCAATAGCCTTGCCGTGTCTTGAGGCAACCCATTCATGCGATTCAATCCTCTGCTCTGATTCTATTAAAAAGGAAACACTCCACTAAGTCGTACACACTCCCCAATAAGTCTGGTAATTAATTCGTTCAAAGAAGAGCAGGCTGTTAGGCAAGCCGGCTTTAATACAACCTCTAGGGAAGCCAGGAAAGTTGGTATATACTTAGTACCAAACTTTTGAAACAGTTTGAATTCTCCAATAAGGAAGAAATGAAAAAGCTAGGCCGAAGGATGAGATGGCATTTCAAGAGAATAGTCGATCAGTATGGCAGGAAGAGGTCTCTTTGTCAAATCCTCTATCATCTAAAGCTGGGTCAGAAACTTCCTTTAGGAGAGCATTGGGGGATCTCAAGTACTCCTCCCCGAACACTCTCACGATAGCCACGGCAAAGCGGCGGACACAAAGAATGGCGGTGCTCTCCCCCATTGCCAAGTGGTCATCAACCAAATCCGCCGGAATAACATATGCCATCATACGCAAGGGGGCGGTCACCTTTTGGTAGGTGCTATGCCCAAGCTCCCCGGCGGCATTCCTCCTTTGCTCAAAGAAACGATCAAACTCCATCACACTCTCGGCGATGTTCTTGAACAATCTTGTGCTCATCCTAAACCGGCGCCGGAAGTAGCGCTCGGGGAAGATGGGCTTCTCGATGAAATAGCTTCTCATCAATTTGGCATGGCCTTCCAACCTCTCCCTCCACAATCTCTCTCGACCAATCACGGAACCACCATGCTTCGGGCGCTTCATCCTAGCGCGCACGGCCAAAATGATAGCAAGATCTTCCTCTTCTTCCGCATCTCATTCATCATCGGACTCTTCCTTCGACCGGCGGCGCACCATCTACATAGGGCGGCTACGTCTAAATAATATCCTAGAATGAGAAGGTATGGCAATGGAGGACACTACATACCTTGGTGGGGAGTAGCGTCGGTGGTAGCACGGAAGTGACGGCGGCGGCGGTGGACGGCCGAGGCAGCGCCGGATCTGTGCTCGCGGAGCTCGAATCGGCGGGGAGTGGCGCCGGTGGTCGCGTGGAAGCGACAAGGGCACGACGGCGGTCGTCGATTAGCGGCGAGGGAAGCTTCGGCGTGGCGGCGGCAACAAGCGGTGGCGCTGTCGGCGCCGGCGGGAGCTGTCGGCGCCGGCGGGATTTGGGAATGGGGAGAGAGGAAGCGCGGGCCCGGGGGAGGAGGGGGGGTCTTGCAGCTCTGCGCGCGAGCATGCGTTTCCAGCGCGCTGAACCAGGAGCCCCAGATGTGGCGCTCGCGATAGCGCATATATTGCACGCTGGAATTTTTTTTACCGCGCGCGCTAGTTTGCAGTCGCTGCTGGAGCACCGAAAACAAAGCTCCGCGCGCTAAACAAGCGGTTTATTGGACGCGCGCAATTTTTAGCGCCGCTGCTAAAGCTGGACGCAGCTCGCCAAGCCAGCGGAAGCCCAGCTACGCACGGTGTCTCGACGCTGTCATCGACGCGAGCAACTGGCTTGACGAGGCGTGCACGGTGAAAAGAGCAGCAGTTGTAGATATGATCAGACTTATATGCATGGTGTAACTAGTACTAGCTAACTTTGCACGTTCGTGTCTAGCAGACTAGCACGAGCTATCAAGCTGGTCTGCAGATTTTACACGCATGTTCCATGCGCGCGGATCACTACGCGGCGTCGTGCTGGATGCCGAGCTATGCCAGACAGTGCTCCCATGAGACGGCACCTTCAGCTATGTTGGCTGCCGTAAACTCGGCGCTGCGCAGAGATGAAGGAACCGACCTCACCGGTAATGCCGACACGAGCGTGCATTGGTTTTACACCGATACCAGTCTCCCGATAAAATTACTCCCACGAGGCATACCCCTTGCACACCTCGACGAAGCCGCAAAGTCATCAAGAAGTCCTAGCCAAGCGGACTACATCATGCTGCTTCAACAACATCATCATCGACGTTCAATACCGACGAGGCGAGACGGCGAGGGCGGGCGAGGCCGAAGCGAAGGCCAAGTTTTCAGCGGCGCGTGTACCAACGAGGAAACGGGCTCTGCCGCTGCCCACACACACTACCACAATCTCTATGCATGTAGGATGTGAAGCGAAGACGACGAAGACGACCACTCGACTTAATCAAATGTGTTTCGCGGCGTAACCCGCGGGAGTAATTAACCGGGAGCCTTTCGAGGCCCTGGGAACCAGGAGACTGCAATCGCCATTGTCAGGCTGGCCGCGCTAGTAGACCACGGAGCGCAATTATACGAGAATTGTATTTGTTATCTCATATGATCAATAATATATTGTTCCCTCTCTCGTTTTCTTTGTGTATTTATGATACACTAGCACGCCCGCACCCCTTTATTCATTCTACCGTACCCGGGGCGCATGAGATAACTACCCGCTACCGCATATACTCGCGGAGGCATCTTATACGTTTTTCTTGTGTCAAACAACTACCATTTGATGTAATTGTATTTTATTTCTTAAAAAGATTTTATCAACTATAAAACCATCAAAAATAATGTATTGCTTATCTTGAGGATTCTCCTTATTCATAAAATCACCAAGCTAATATCCACTAAATCCTCTACTAGTTTGGAAAACTGTTTAAAGATTTAAACCAAGTTTTAAGTAATTAAAGTAAGGCCTTTTCATGTTTATAAAAAATAAGCATTAATAAGAAAGTAATTCTATTCACTTATTCCATCAAGATACACCCTTTTCATAAAAGAAACACTACTTGTATTTCCTCCTTAAGAATCATTAAGAAGTAAACCACCTATAGGATGATGCCATATTTAAAATATATAAGTCTCCACTTGCTAGTGGAAAACTATTCGAAATGCTAATTTCCTTCTTTGTTAATACTCATAATTAGTAAGAAAACATTAAAGTGTGTGATTATTCAAATCTACTGATGCTTTCCTTTTTAGTAACTGAAATTAGAAAGGAACCCTAAGAGTGTCAACTTCAAGTTTAAATGATTTTACTTTGTAAAGTAATCTTTTCTTCAAAAGTTATTCTTTTAAGAAACATTAAAAGTAATCCTTGAACACTTCTTTAAAAGCTCTAATTGATTCTTAATCTTGATCAATAAATATTTTAGATACCATGACCCATTTGAGTGATTTAGTATTGCATGCTACTTGTTGTATTTATATATTGTTTCACACACACTCTCACAAGCCTTAATAAGAAGCACAAGTGTGAAATTGATATAAAAGTGCAACACATTCCAAAGAACTCATCACAAACTCCAAACCCTAGATCAGATACGATTATTCCGGGGATATGCGTTTACCAAATTGCATTACATTACTTATACATAATTGCATCTTACTTCTTTAAACATTAGTCCTTACCGGACCAATGATGCTATTTCTAGATTTTGAATCTTCTAGTGTCTTGAAGACCGTGAGTGCATAATCTTGCAATCACAAAAGGCAAGTTTACACTTGCTCATGTCCTTTGATTATTTTCTATTAAATGCTTGTAACTCAAATGTTGTCATCACCTACATTTCAAAAAGGTCAGAAAACACTATTTTCAAAATAATATGATTATGGATTATTTACCAAATGGTAATAATCTATTGATATAGTTCTAGTGGTAAAGGAACATAATATCTAGGACTTAATCAACCAATGTCGCCAGTGATTCTAGCGCCGTATATTGCGCGTTAACCATGAGATTTGGAATAGGACGGAGAAGTCAGCTGGATCTTCTTCCTTTCCCATGGACAGATGGCCTTATCGTGAAGCTGCAGATTTCTCGTGGAGAGTCCAGAGAATCCAGCACATGGGTGGGACCCCTTAGTGCCCCAAGATATAGGTATCTAGATTATCTGTGCATAGCTGTATTGGTGGAGGTTCACCACAGCTGATGGTGGCTGCTAGGCAAAGCTGCTTACAGAGTCTTCAAGGGGCTACCCAGACTGTACTCGTGGTAGAGCTCTTGGGGGATCGTGTCTTCATGCGGGGTCGCGGAGAAGGGCAGTGATTGGCTTGGATCTTAGTCTGGGCCTCATACCAAGGAAGTGTGAACGAGCCTATAACTTGGATGTGCAACAAAGGTAAGGTCTCTCATGGGTAAAGTAACGCACCTCTGTAGAGTGTAAGAATTGTGACATGTTACTCCCTGTTTCGGGAAGGAGCTACGAACGCGGCAGGAAAGGAATCCCACGAAGGCTCTGGTTAACCTATGAAGGCTGTCGGATATAGTTTTTAGAATAAAAGCAACCTTTGAAGAAATGTTTACGAAAACCTGCATTGCCTACGACCTTTGGTCTATGGTTGTAGAGATAGTGCATCATACACTCCTTTTTAGTGAACTTGCTGAGTACACTCATACTCAACCATACCTTCTTAACCCTTGCTAGGTTTTAAGTCGTTGAAGACGATGTCAACATCAATTTCTGCTCAAGAAACCATCATCGACAGCTCAAGTTCTTCAATAAAGTCAATGAAGTCAACATATACACCAACCGAAGTGAAGACTAAGTTCTTGATTAGATAGGAGTATATTCTCTAGCCATAAACCTTCTTCTGTAGAGATTTGCATTAGTAGCAATTGCAAGCCAATTAGTTTAGATGCTAGTCTTATCAGCCAGATAGTTCTGAGTTATTACTTCTGGTTCTTCTTTGTAAGAAGTTTCCTTCTCTCTCTTTAACCTAGAGTGTTATCTGGATCTTTTGTAAAGAGTCGAGTTGTAATCTATAGTCATGTCTTGGACCTGCTATGCTTCTGTTGTACCACTCTGAGGGATGTAATACTAATGAACGGTGTTTCATTGGTATTATGTCAACGACTATAGTGTACTACATCATGCAGTGGTATGTTGGGTCACCGCAGCGATCTTAGTCCCCCTCTAGCTTACCTCCCCATGGCTTCGGATTAGCAAAGTACATGTTCCCGGTGGCTTTGTCTGAAAGGAGTTGCTACTTCTGATGCATCGCTGGAGAGAGGACACGGAGGTTGTCGGGGTATCGGACGTGTGTGCGATCATGGATGCACTGCTGCTTTGCGGTGCTGGACTTCATCACAATCTTGAGATTGGCAAGTGAACGACTACATCATTCATGAAATCAAATTTCGTTAACAAAGCTTTTCGGTCTTCGAGAGTAAGATCTCTATGGATGTATATCCACCCTTGATTGTATCTAGCTAGATAGATCTTGGTGCTTAGTTGTTCATATCGTAGGATTTTTTTTGTTTTCTATGCTGCAAACCCAACATATATCTACTCTCTCAAAGGAAGCATTCAGAACATGAGCAACATCTCCATCAACCTTCGAGATGCTATCGCCGACCTCTCAACCCAATTCACCAATTGGAGCAGCCAAATGGAACTTGCGAGATTATCCACCACCACCACAATGAGCAACAAAAGGGCTTGCAAAAGCCTAAGCATGGGTATGTGTCCCCCAACATTTATATTTGTGTAATGATGAGGTTGGACTTCAGCTCCTTGTGAGATTTGAAACACTTGTGTTGGTTTGTTCCAATACTTCGCTTTTTCTTTCTTTCTCATTTTTTGTCTATTTTTATTTTCTTAGTTTCTTGCTTGGTCGCAAGCTTTTATATTCTTTAATGCCCATCCTCAAAAATACAAAAAGGTTTTTCCTTTTATCCTTTTTTCGTGAAAGTGGATTTGCCTATTGCCTCTTTGCTTCAATACTATTATGAGAGTGATTTTGACTTGAGTTTTGAAGGAACACATCCTCATAAGGAAGAGAAATATGAAGTCACTCATGAGAGGTATGTCCTATATGTCTCCCATTTTAGAAGCTTTAGTTGTTCATCTTAGTTAGTTGATTTACTAAGATGCTATGCTAGTGGGAATAATTCAAAATAGTTAGAGTAAAGCTTTTTATTTGCATGAGTGATTAGTTGTGGAAGCTTTTTCTCTAGTTATTATAGTTAGCAGAGTCTTTCCTTGGAAATAATACTACCAAACAATTATAACAAGAAAAGTCTTTAAATTATGACACAATGTGATGAGTAATTGTCTTAAGAGTATACCTTTGAATATACTTAACCCCATAGATGTTTTGATAGACTTGACGACACTCCTAAAAGGAGTTGTTTGATTGAAATGAAGTCTAGTGGTAATTGTGATTCATGCCAAAGCTAATCTTGTGGATTAAAAATGTGATACTATTTAAAAAGTCTAAATGTTTTTGATGCAGACCTTTGGATGCCAACAACTCCGCTAGCCTACGAACGATCGATGGTACAACCCCTGATTTCGGCTATGAGTTGACGACATGGGTGGCACTTGTCACCGTAATGGGCAAAAGTATTGGTACTCTTCAAGGCTGTGCAAACCATTATTAAAAGAATCACTCAATGATCCTTGTTGAGAATTATACTTAAAAAATAAAGATCCACACAAACCAGTCTTTGGCATGGTCTCGTTACTACTCTATGAATTTTCTTGAAAGACAATGATTAGAATAGTAGTGTTTTGATAGTCTTGATTTACTGATGTGGGTGTCAATGACACTTCACGGTTATGCTACTTAGGACATGATATCTCTTACTTAATTCTTCTATTATAAAATATTCTAGTGTTCCTTGGCAGGCTGAGAGTTAACTAGAGGAATTGGATTGATTGTTACACTTCTAGTTATTCATACTTATATTTAACTCTACTTTGATTGTTTTAAGTTAACGAAACTCGTATATTATTCTTATCATCTCTCTAACTTTGATGAGCTTTTCAAATGAAGAAGTGTTGGATGCATATGACTACCAACCGTAAGTGAATTCATACTCTCGTTGTTTCAGTTTAAATGTTGAGTTCCTCATGGTTTTGTTGTTTTCTTGCTCAAGGACGATCAAGGTTTAAGCTTTGGGGAAGTTGATGGGTGTAAAAATAGCCATCTTTCTCTGTGTTTAAACTTCATTTTTAGTCAAGTAATTGACCAAGAATCTCTCTAGCCTTGCTACTAATGACTAATTATTGCTAAGATGTGCAATCCCTTGCTTTGAATTGTGATGTGCACGAAATCATGCTTTTAAGGCGAAATCATGAGTTATTAATGAAGACTTTGAGGAAGTATACAAGGCCCAGCAATCCTGGAGTAAAAACCAGTCGACAAAGGCTTTAACAACCACTTGAACAGGCAAGGACCGCTTATATGGTCCGTATGTACCATGTGGCATTGGCTTCGTCTTGTCAAACCCTACGAATTTCATGAAGGCGCCTATATATTTCGAGGTCCTAGCCGCGCAGAGGGCTGCCATTCTCAGATTGCATCACAAAACCACCAAAGGAGATCCACCACCATAGTTCATCCTCTCCACCCTCCATCCTCTTCATAGCCTTAGCCATTAGCTTGTACTTGAGATCTCCTTGTGATTCGACAATCATTGTAAGAATATTTGATTTCAATCTAATTATTTTGTGCAATGTTTTCTATCCTTGGTATTATTGTTATGACTGAGTAGTCCCCACGGGCTGCGGGTTGGGGTGAAACCTCACAGCGATTATTTGCATCTCATCTATGGGAGTATTGTGTATTGATTGAATAGAGATTTGTATCTTTGTTTCTTTGTCTCTTGTATCGATCTATGGACTGGTAGGTACCCAAGATCCCAGAGATTGATAAAGGCTTGAGGTGATATACTTGGTGAGTGACGGTCTTATAGGAAACCTAGTGACAAAAAAGGGAGTATGGTCTTTATTTAGCGATCCATTAGGGAAGAACAACAACATCACGTGTTTGTTTCACTTAATAATTGTTGTAGCCTGGTACTTCGCGGTTGCAATGGTTGAATAAAAAGACTATTGCTATGTCTGTGACTCGCAGGGGCTCTAGTATATCAGGACGTGTTGCCCAAAATTTTTACTTATATTAAATCATTACAAATGAATATGCGTATTACTATATTTATCTTGTATGATGTGCAGCTGCAGGTGAATCTTCAACCCTGGCCTATTTCCATCCATTGAAACATCCCACGTTCTAAAGTAAACTAGAAAGGTCTGGTAAATGAAGGTAAAATGAAAAAACAAGTCTTATAGACATGCCTTATTAATTTCCTTTTAGCATTGTTTGCCAAGGTTTGATTAAACCTAGGTATACTAGGGAAAAAGCTACTATACTGCATCCGTAAATCTGGATCGAAGGTATCAGGGTTCTGTGCCTGCTTCTTGTCTGGGGACACACAACTTTGTAACCATTGCTTCGCATACAATGGATGGCACCGAGGGCTCACCCCATGGTATCTTGACGGAGGGCTTAATTAGCCACTCCACGAGGACTTCCGGGGGTACGCATCCCATGGAAGACGCGATCTTTGATAGCTCGTTGTCAACGGTGTTCAAGCCGCGAGGGATGTGCTCCATCCGAAGCCCATCAAAGTGCTGATCCAACTTTATGAGTTCTTAGACGTATGGGGGCAGTTGTGGGGAATCATAATCTTTGTTGACCTGATTGACGACCAACTTTGAGTCCCCGTGAATTACCAGTCGCTTGATTTCCAAGTATCTCGCAATCCTGAGGCCGACGAGTAGGCCTTCATATTCGGTAGTATTGTTAGTCAAATGCCCTCCGTGAGAGAGCATCTGGACAACATAGTTTAATTGGTCTTAGTTGGTGATATCAGGAGCACGCCAGCCCCCGATCCGTCAATGGACTAGGAAACGTCGAAGTATATGGTCCAATCGCGTGGGTCGGCATTCCTGGGAAGGGAGGAGGTAGCTTACTCCTCACCCTCCGGTGTGGGAGTCCACTCAGCGACTAACTCGGCCAAGACCGAGCTCTTGATGATTTGGGTGTGAGCGAAATGAAGATAGAAGCATGATAGGTCCATTGCCCATTCCGCCAGACACCCCATAGATTCTCGGTTGCGCATCATACGCTCCAAGGAGTGCTTGGTCACTACGGTAACCCGATAGGCCTCGAAGTAATGAAGAAGCTTCCTCGATGTGATGATGATGTCGAGCAGGAGTTTCTGGAGGGTAGGATAATGGACACACGCATCGCGCAACACGGTGCTAACAACATACACGGGGCACTACTCCTTACGATTTTCGGGGGTTCCTACTGCTCCTCAGTGCTCGAGTTGTAGGGCCTGGGAGGAGGTGCTTTTGGGCATCCAGGGTCGCTTCCTGACTCACAGAGTACAGGAGGTGTGCCTGGCTCGGTCCTTGAACTGGGGCCCTCAGCGATGATGCCCTGGTCATCTCCCTCCATGGGCTCCGCCTTGCTAGGATCGGGAAGGGGCACTTCTGGACATCCAGGATCGCTTCCTGACTGTACGAGTGTAGGAGGTGTGCCTAGCTCGACCCGCTGACCGGGGCCCTTGGCGATGACTCTCGATTCATCTCCTTTCCTTTCCAAGATGAGAATGGTGCTGACCACTAGAGTGGTGGCAGCGACGTACAACAATAGAGGCTCCCCAGGTTTGGGAGCCACTAGGACCGCAGGGAAGGTTAGGTACCATTTCAAGTCTTGAAATGCAGCCTCCGGGGTCCACTCCACGGGTCCCGACTTTTTTAGGAGTTTGAAGAAAGGGAGGGCCCATTCGCCCAGCTGGGATATGGAGCATCCCAGGACCGTGTAACATCCCGGATTTCTATCTATCTGGCAGTGCTACCACACATCTTAAATTTCTACGAAAAACGAACGAATTTCGGCAGCACCTCCTTTGTTTCAAAGAACATCCACGACCAACAAAACACAGTATAAGCGATATATCCAGTAACAATCATATATAAAATCATCCACACAGTTCATGTAGTGCATAATCATTATATGACCCAAAATACTAAATCTAGAGCGACCAAAGGCTCACAAGGACATGCAAATGACTCCACAAATTATAATAAAGTAATAATGGTAAACTACAAATTATGTGTGGCAGATATTTTATGATATGTAATATTGATGTGTGCGCCAAAGTGGCGGCGAACTACTCCCTCCCATGCATGCCGCTACACTGAGTACCTGAAATCCAAATAAAAACCAAACAAAATGCAAGAGTGAGTAAAAAATATATTCAGCAAGTACAAGTTCAGAACCGAATCAACAACATACAAAATCCAATACTTATTCCGAAGGATAACCAAAAACATTGTTATGCATATTATACTTTACTATACGAGCATTCCGGAATATTCTATCTTAACTTTCTCACCGACCTTGCGGAATAGTTAATCAAGTGAATTGTCACCGACCTAGCTCAAGTTCACCGGAGTAGTTATATAATAACTTAAATCACCGTCCGCTATAGAATAGTTAACTGTAACTTATTCACCGTCCTGACTTAAAATAAACTTTTCGACAATATTTCAAGGCATGAACACCAAAGGAAGAACCAACATCACACAACCAACAATTCAGAGATGGCAACCATAACACAAAGGGATATAGCATTCACTTGTCTTAGAACGGACGTTCGGGCTGAAGAACTACCTCACCACCGTGCCTTCAAAACCTGAAGGTAAAAGAGTTTTAGAAACTATTTTGGAATGAAACAGCCTAAATTATAGTGGTAGTCTTAATTCTAATTATGTCCAGGAGTTGAACCTAAACATACTCCATCGAGCCCATCTATAGTAACTATCAACAAACTGTCAGCAGCTCGCTCTGAAATTCATCAATTAATTTCCTAGCATTCTTCAACTAACAAAATAACCTTCGTATCAAACTACATCACAACAGTAGCACGTACACATCTGAATCCTTCCATGAAATAGGCAAATTTTGTTTCAGCACAACCCGCGCCAACCATCTAATCAAGATAAGAGCCGCACATACTAGATAGGATACCCATATCAACAAGTCACAACTTCTTTTCTGGAAACTCATTTGCAAAGAACTCTAAGATTAAGCGTGTTTGGCCTAGAGCAATTCTAGGATGGGTGACCGACCGGAAAGTGGGTACCGGGTGCACACGAGTAAGGACAAAGTGCGCATAAATTACTAGTGTTGGTCTGTTGGGCCAGTCTAGATATCCTATTAAGCTACCAGGAGTGACGCCCCCGGGGCCCAGTGGATGGGGTGTTAAAGTCATAATACACCCATTGAGATGTTGCACGTCCTTGGCCTGCCTAGGAGCTTCCATTTGGTCGATGGCCTTGATCTTGTTGGGGTTGGCCTCGATGCCCCGATGAGAAACCAGGAACCGAGCAGCTTCCCTGATCAAACCCTGTAAACACATTTTTCGAGATTGAGATTGAGGTGGTCCTTGTGTAGGTTACTAAACGTCTTGTCGAGGTCACCGAGCAAAGGTACCGTGATGCTTGGTTTTCACCACAATGTCATCTATGTAGGCCTCTACATTGCGGCCGATCTGAGTGCCCAGACATGCCCGCATAGCATGCTAGAACGTGGCACTAGCATTCTTCAGTCCAAAGGGCATGCAAGTGTAACAAAAGCATCCCTCCGGGGTTATGAACGCCGTCCTTTCTTCGTCTTCCTTCGCCATCTTGATCTGGTGGTATACGGAGAAAGCGTCGAGGAAGTAGAGGAGATCGCACCCTGCTGCGGATTCGACTATTTGGTCAATTCGAGGCATGGGAACTGATCTTTACGACAGGACTTGTTCAGGTCCATGAAATTCAATGCACAACCTTTTGTTGCTGTTGTGCAACTTATGCACCATGATGGGGTTCGCAACCCAATTCGGGTGCCATACTTCGCGGATGAATCGTGCAACCCTCAGCTTTCGGACCTCCGAAACAATGAAGTCATCCTTGTCCTGCACCTGGCACAAGACCTTTTTCTTTATTGGGTGAGCTCCTAGGCACACTACTAGACGGTGCTCGATCACCTCCCTTGAGATCTTGGGAAGATCCGCGAGCTCCCGGGCGAACACATCAGTATTCTCTTAAAGGAAGGTGACAAGAGTGCTTTCCTATTTGTCGGTGAGGCGCGCCCCTATCTTGATGGGGCAGCCTCCGCCCTCCAGAAGAGGGACCTTCTTGGAGTGTCGGTGGTTTTTGGTCAGGCGCTTCTTATGCAGGGGTGACGGTCCAAACACATTGGGGTCCCGTGGCCCCTAGGGAACCACCACTGTGGCCTCCCGATACGCTTTCTCCATGCAGAAGACAACATCCCGTGGATTGGCCTTGACGGTGATGACCCCGTTTGTGGCCGGGATCATCATGGTGATGTAGGTGTAGTGTGTGGCCACCATAAACTTCATCAAGGCAGGCCGAACGAGAATGTCGTTATAAGGAAAGAGGAACTCCACCATGTAGAACATGATGCTCACCGTGCGGAAGTTCTTGGGTGTCCCAAACAAAATGGTCAGGGTGACTTGCCCTAGTGGTTGGGTCACCCCGGGTTGATCCCCCGGAACGCCCCCATGGGGGACAAATGTTCGGCGGGGATCTGGAGCTGCTTCATGAGCTGGGCGGATAGAAGGTTCAGTCCCGCACCTCCATCCACCAACATCTTGGTCACCCTGACGTTCCTGATAATCAGGGAGACTACCAACAGTAGGATCCCCACGCTCGTGCATCGGTTAGGGTGATCCTGAGCGTCATAGGTGACTGGTATGGCTGACCATTTGAGGGGGTGTTGCGCTTCCACGCTCGGATGCACAATGCACACTTCTCTGGTGAGCTGCTTGATGGCGTTGTGCGAGGGAAAAGCCAAAGCGCCCCATGGATGCACAACACTTCATACGATCTGAAGTTTGACCAGGTGCGCCCTCCCGACGAGCATGCGTCTGGGTTCTGAAAGGGAGGCGAGCTAAACGCTGGAGCGCCACCGTGGCCAAGGAGACGACCCCTAGCTAGGCGAGGGCGTGTCGACTGGTGGTGCTGTAGGGAATACCCCACTAGATTCACGAGCCTAACAAGCCATGGCCCCATGCTAGGGATATCTCTGATGGCCTCCAATGGGAAGCGAAGGAGAGCATCGGTGACTGCTAGCGCAGCTCCTGGACCGAGGAACTTAGGGGGAGGTAGCGGTAGCTCAATGGCCGCGTCGGCTACTCCGCCTTCGACCGCCCCTCCTTCAGGGGCGAAGAATGTGGTTCTGACCCTGCCGCCTGCAAGGCCACCTCATCTTGTTTTGTGGAGTATACATGCGATCCTTCGTGCTTGTTCTGCCGCACCGAGCGCCCTCCGATGGTGTCCGCCTTGACTCTGCATAGTCATGCACAAAAGCAACGGCGAGCCTCTAGAGAAATTTGCTCGCAGGTGTGCGCCCCCTACTTGGCGCGCCAGATACTGTGTCTTGGTTTTTGACACCAGGGATGGGGATCCCGTTTGTTAGTTTGGTCAGGGGCGCAATGTATGGTGATCTTGACCGGCGAGCTAGACAAACACACAGACACACAGACACGGGATTTTTTACCAAGGTTCAGGTTCTCGATGTGAGGATCCCTACGACCTGCAACTAACGACTATCTGGTGGATGATCACGAGTACAAGGGTTCCTTCCCCGTGAAGGATCCAATATTATCCAAAACTCTCCTCTCCCTTCTTCAGTCGACCTGGGCCTCCTTTTATATAGGTAAAGGGACTCCACAAGGGTCGGTCTCTACGTGGTATGGACATGGTGTGCATGCCTTCAATCGTGGCGATGTACTACTGCCGCCTCACCACGTGTCACTTGTGGTAGCAGACGGGCACTAGTGTTTGTCCCCCAAACATAATCTTGTCAGAGGTTGGTTCCCGAGTTCGTAGTCCTCGGGCCTTTAGCCAGGATCCTGGGGAAGAACCCGCTCAGAATCCCGGAAGCACATGGCATGTATGGTTGCGACGTGGCGCGTTGCTTCATCTAGCGTGCACGATGTCATAGAGTCATGCTATCATCGTCAGAGGGGGCCCGATGAGGCGTGGCCAGAGGGCAACATGTCCCCTAGGTCAAGAATCATTATCCAACTGTCCCCTTTCTTTTCCCGGGACGGCCAAGGGTTCCATGTCCCCTGGACCAGCGCCTGGGTAATCTTCTCGGGCAGGGGCTTCAAGCTTCTCGCACTGCTTTCCCGTGTCCCGATCCAGAGCCCGTCGTACCACTATCCCTGAAATCCTCGGAACCGACAAGCATAGACTATAGAAGTAAGCTCTATTAGTGTAGACCATCCACGACGCGGGTTATCGAGGGCGTAGAGACGAGCTGGTAGCGTAAACTGTAGATATACGCTTATCGCGGCCAGGTCTACTGTGGGTCCCGTACAGATCCTAGCTAGCAATATAGATCATAGGCGTCTGTGGGTTCTCACTGCGTGTACCATTTATCTTGCCTCTCACGCCATCTTGGCATCGTATTCATTTATAAAAGACATCACGGCTCCTCAACTAAGCCTGTAAAACATAGTTAAGTGATGTGACAACCCATACTACCCCGCTCACCGGGCATAGACGTCAACGCGTAGGACCCGACGTGTGACGACCCATGTCCCGACGAGCCAGAGTTAATGGCACGATGGTCATTTCGCCTGCCCACGATGCCTATAAAATGGTCATGTGTCGTCCTCCACCGGGTGCACCCACCGTTCCCCACCTCACTCTTCCTTCATAAAGACCTCCGACGAGCTGCAACGATGATGGCTTGCCATGACTAGGAAGCTGGCGGGAGAAGGTGCTCACACAGAGGCTGCTAGCTGAGGAACCTCAGCCTCGACGAGGCCACAGTGCTGTTCGAGGCCAGCCTCCTCGTGTCGTCCAACTGGCGTCTGCCCATCGGCTAGGACCTCGCCCGACATGGCAACGTCATCCCACCACTTCCACGCGACGACGACATACGCGTGTTCATGTAGTACAGACGGTACCTGCTGCCGGCGAACATACAGAAGGACCAAGTCTTGAGTGACCCCGCGCGATGGATGTCTCTCCTCCAGCATGATCGCGAGGAGGCGTTGAATAGGGAGACTATCCCATGTGGCAGCCCATTCAACACGGACGGCCGCTAGGACTATTGGGATGGCCTCGACGCTGACGAGGTCCTGGCTTGGAGCGGCTACCTTCACAACATGCTTCGCCATCTTACCCTCTTCATCAGGCCACGTTTGATATCTCCGCCTCCTTCTCCATCACGGCGAACTCCGTCATTGCGCACATAGCCAGTGTGTGAGGCCACGGGAGCCGCACGACAGTAGCGTGGCGCGGAATAGGAGGAGTTCCGTGCGGACATCATGCTGCCGGAACTCAATCCAAAGGGAGAACAATTGAGTTGTTTTATGCCTCTCGTGCAGTTGGGAGACAACGGTATGTGAGGTACTGTCGCGGAAATGGCCACGGCAGTCGCTGCAGTAGGCAGCGATTGATTGAATCGGGGGCGAGAGCTGGCGGCCATCTGCAGTGCAAGATGGGGGCGGATGCACATGGGTTTATCCAGGTTCGCCCCCCCCCCCCCCGAAAAGTAAAGACCTACTCCTGCTAGATTGGATTAATGGAGAGCCAGTTACAGGGGTGGCGAGCTCGGCGTCTAAGCAGCGAGTCGCTTGAAGGGGTGTATGATGGAACGTAAGTCCTCAGGATACCCTAGGGAGGTTTATATATGAGGCACCTCTCTAGGGTTTACAGTTTACAACCGAACATGATATGAATTCGGAGGATTTGACCTAATCCAACTGGGCTTCGAGTACGCTTCTGGGCCTCCAGCCTCCAGTCGCCGGGCCTTCTCTTCAGTCGCATTCCAGTCGCCGTCCTGCAGGCCCACTCGCGAGCCCTTTGGCCCAATCGAAACGTCCTGCTGGGCATACCCCATTCGGCATATCCCCATCAGGTACTGCCACACAAGATCAAACCCATAGATCAAGATACCTTTACACCATTCTATTTGACAATCATATCATTAAAACTCTCCCAATCACATTCAACCCTTTTAGTATCTATTCAGCACTAGTTAACTTCGGGTCCTAGTAGTAGTTGTTTACAAACCCTCTCTTTAATTATCATTATCCTAGCAACTTATAGAATAGCTATTTCAAACAATATTTTTGTGTGAACATGGCCACACTGACGACGTGGTTGTGGGGTTGAGTTATTTGCATTCTGCAAAGCTTTCAAGGGATGATACATACCGGGAGATATTTGCCGCTACAAGTATTGCAATAACCCTATTGTTGAAGTAGGTAAAGCAGTGGCACAACTATAGATCACGAATAGTAACAAATGTCGCTAGGGATTATTTTGTCGTATATTACGCGTTAACCATAAGATCTAGAATAAGACAGAGAAGTTAGCGGATCAACGAATAACTCGAAGACGTGGCTACACTGCGTAAATCAATTTGCGTGGCCCAGCATAAATCATGCTAGTTGGTCTATGGTGAATTGTACCTGTCAGTTCATGGGTAAAACCTCAGGGGTCTACCATGGGCATGAATGGTACAAAAGTGTGGGTATTCGGGACGTGGAAAAGTAGAGTGATTGGCTTGGATTATCGGCTTGTTCCCATACCAAAAAGAGTGTGGACGAGTAAGTAGGTTTGGTTGTGCAACAAGATTTTGATTTCTGATGGGTAAAGCAACACAACTTTGCAGTGTGTATAAATGTGACATGTTACTCCGTGCCCATGGAAGGAACTGTGAACGTGGAAGGAAAGAAGCTCCATGAAATTCTAATAAACCTATGAAGGTTGACGGACATAGTTTTTCAGAATAAAAACAATCTTTTGAATAAATGTTTGCAAAAACTTGCATTATCCTATGACCTATGGTTTATGGCTATAGATAGTGCATCATACAACCTCTTTAATGAACTTGCTAAGTGTGCTCGTACTCACCCATACCTTCTTAATCCTTCTAGACTTTGAGGACCAAGAAGAGACGGCCATCTACACATCCGAAGGCATCAGTGGAGCTAGTAGGGGCCGAGTCTGGTCGACTAACCCAGCTCAGTTTTAGCGCCAAAAAAACAATTAGGCTTAAGTATATCGAATCGGTACAAAGGAGAAAAAATGGGCAATTCGTCAACACATGCCTCCTCTCTCGCAGACCCGCGAGACCCTCTCGTCTTCTATCTCATGCCACCCTGCAAGCGCCTCCTCTCCCGCCAGACACCGCCATGTCCCATCCTGGTGGCCCGCCGCCCCCCCCCCCCCCCCCCCCCCCGCCCGCCCCGCGGGCGTTCCTGCACCACGCCGCCGCCACCCGACCCCGGCACCCCGCACACAGGCTGCAGGACGAGCCATCTACAACAGACAGGACCGTGCCCAACGGCCACGCGGCGGCGCGGATATGGGACCGGAAGGTTTGATTCTTTTCCTCACAGTCGGTATCTCGATCTAATCTTGTTAAAGAGATCCTCACTTTTACCTGTTACGTTATTTGGGATTAATAAAATTGAATCCGAGCAACGTACCGTTTTTCCTGTTGTTCTGAATGTGTGCTACGTTGATTTTAGGTTTGCTTAATCTCTTTACTACTTGCTGAATCTCTTCTACTACTTACTACTAGTAGTGCCTATTGAAATTTTACTTGTACGATGCACATCCTAAACCCATGTTGATGTTAATTTGTCCAAAAGGTTCTACTGATATTTACACCACCGTTAGGAAGTTTACATATATGAATGTTAGGGAAAATGTTAGGTAAAAAGTAGCATACTAATTATTAGTCCGATGTCTATATTAAAAGGCCTCTGCGTCTATTTCATCCTAGGCTGCCGAAATCTCAGGACCAGCCTCATAGTCGTCGTCTTGCAGGCCCACTCGCGAGCCCTTTGGTCCAATCGAAACGTCCTGTTGGGCATATCCCATTTGGCATATCCCCATCAGTAGTCCCCGAGGACATCGTTGATTCAAGCGCAGGTGGTCATTTGACAGTCGGAGTAGGCGAGTCCAATTTGGATGCCCAGTCGAATCGGCGACGGACTCCACTGAAACCAAGGAAATTTTCCCCAGGCTCCTAGTCGCTGCTTCGGCGAACGCCACGGCTGCCAAGTCACTGCTTCAGTGAGCGGACGGGGCTAGTTGCCAGCGAGTGGAATGGAGGAGTTGGACCGTCAACCTGGTCAAACTATCCGTTGGATATTCCAACGGTAACTTCGGCGTAATTACCGTAGTAATAGCTACCCCGAAATTTGGCGGGTAGCGCCTCCTTATAAGGGGAGTAACAAATCAGCCTTGCAGATCCTTCCCTGCGTTCTTCATTCTCGCGCATCCATTTCTCCTGTCTTCCTTCAATTCGATCCCTTTCACACCGAGCGACCCCACATCCTTCCTAATGGCGCCTCCAAAGGGTTCATGGGGGAAATCCAAGTGCACCACGGCCCAGCTCAAATCCTTCGAGGACGCTGGAGTCCTCCACAATGGGAACTGGCGGGTCCCTGCTCCCTCCGAGATCGAGCCGAAGCCGCGGGCCGGCGAGTTCATTTGCTTCCCCAGCCACCTAGAGAGGGGTTTGGGGTTCCCCACCTCACTTTTCTTCTGGCGTTTTTGTGCGTATTACGCAATCAAGCCGTCGGATCTTGGTCCGCAGAGCATCGAGCAACTGGCGATCTTCGTTACCTTCTGCGAATGCTATCTTGGCTGCAGGCCGTACTTCCCGCTGTGGCTAGAGCTCTTCCACGGCCGCATCGGGCGTGATGCGTCCGACGGCTTGATGTTGCCGGACGGCGGCGTCACGTTCCAATTGAAGCCGAAGGCCACCTTTATCAAACTTCTGCTGCCGAAGAAGGCCGCGAGCGAGTAGAAGAAGAGATGGTTCTACGTGAAAGAATCCACTCCCTCCGGTGAAGTAGCGCTTCCCGAGTTCGTCACAGAAAGAAGTGAACCTCGCCGGCTGGCACCGAAGAAACTCCCTGAAGACCAGAGGATGGCCATCGCGGAGATGATGGACCAGATCCAGAGGTTGAAGGATCAGGGGTTGTCCTCAATCAACCTCTACAACTACTGGCTCAGGCGTCGTCTGGTTCCGCTAGCGGCTCGGCCGCATTGGATGTATGAATACAGCGGGAAACACGATCCCTCCCGGACCAGCAAAGAGTCGTGGGAAATCGAAGACTATAAGGCCGCACTGAAGAATATCACCGATGCGGAATTTACAACCACATCGGCCGGGATCGCCCCATACACTCCCATGAAGAATGAAGCCCCCACAGTAAGTTTTCCTTCTGGTCGCAATTTCTGCAACATAATTCACACTCGCATCGTTCGATATTTATTTGTGGTTGTTCTTAGTTGTTCCAGGTGTTGGAGGGTTGGCTCCCTCCACTTGACGAAGAGGTCCCCCGGGAGCTTGAAGAGGCCTCCAAAGGAGATTCCTCCGAAAGCGACAAGGAAGAGGAGGAGGTTCCTCCTCCAGCGCCTACGGCTCGCAAGACTCACATCCATAAGCAGCACGATTTTGAGGCGAGTCGCAGCCTTGATGAACAGGAAGGGGCGACGAGATCGTGCAGGATCACACGTCTCGGCGCACGGCCACGCCGACGAAGCCCGCGTGCAAACCGAAGTCGCCAGCAAAGAAGCTAGCATCACTGCCTAGGTCGGTGGTGGTGTTTGAGTCAGATGATGACTCCGATGATGATGACGCCCCCAAAACTTCGCATAAGATCCCGGAGGATGCGATTCCGATGAAGGGATTGGAGGACGAGGACACCGAGGCGGCGGTAGAAGTTCCTCTGGCGGTGATTGCGCCAACGGCTTTGAGGGCACCAAGCCAGGAGGCGGCCGAGGCCGTGGCGTCGAAGTCGCCGCAACCTTCAAGAGCGGCCGTGTCTTTAGAGCCATAAATTCTGGCGACCGCGGCTTCGTCATCAAGGAAGCCCGCGGTGTCGTGGGCTTCAGATGTCTTCGAGAGAGGTCTCACGCGCAAGCTGGGGCCGGAATTAGACAAGCCCGCCCACATCAGCACTAGGCTGCACGTCCTCCTAGTCGCCAAGTAAGCTTCGAATTCTCCATTCCAAGTCATGTTCCGTTTTTGTGCTATCTCTGTGTTGACTTTGGAGGTTTGGCAGGTCTGGAGTCAAGAAGATTGGTCGCCCTTCAGTGGCGAAGATTCCGCCGGTTGCCACCACGGGAGAGGGCGACCTCCCCAAGAAGAGGAAATCTGCTGAAGACGCGGCGACTGTGGGGGGCGCGAAGAGGCGGAAAGGCGGTGCCGACGAAGCCGTGGTGATGGATAGCGCCAAGGAGTGCGATCTCGCTGCAGTCGTCGAAGAGGTGGCGGCTCTGTGATCGGGCCAGCCCGCAGGCGCTCAGCGATAGAAAGCGTCGACTCTGGCGACCGAATGGGGTTTCTAGGCGTGGCGGACAACCAGTCTCCATAGAGCTCGGAGATCGTTGATGAAGATGTTGGGTCTCGTCACAGGCGCACCTCCTTCACGGTCCCGTCGACGAACGCCGGAGAGCTTCACAAGATGCTTGGCACCGCCATTTAGGTACATCTAGTCCCCGAGTGTCTAGTTGCTGAATTTCAGCGGCTAGGGACTGAGTTGCTTCTACTGTCCAGTCCCCGAGTTCCTAGTCGCTTTTAGCGGCTAGGAATTGAATTTCTTCCAGTCGTCAGTCCCCGAGTTCTTGGTCGCTGATTTTCAGTGGCTAGGAACTGAATATCTGTTTTGGTAAGTGCTAATTTTTGTTATTCTTGCAGGGCTTGCAGAGGGAGTCGACAGATCAACATGCCGCGAAGAAGCGTCTAGAGCGGGATATGCGCGTGGCGCAGGAAGCAAACAGGCGACTCCAGGAGACTGTTGGTAAGTACTTGATTCGTTTTTCAGCTGTGAACTATCGGTGTTCTGGCGTGTTGACGATTTGTTTCTTTTCAGATGGTCTTCCGGCTGCAATTGTGTAACATCCCAAAACTTTAATACAAGCTTATCAAGATCAAATCATCGAACAATAGGGTTAACAAAAACTTTTCCAAATTAAAAATGAAAGCATTCATATGTGTGTGCATTTAAGATAGAAGTTGAATTGAAGTGCCTTGTTTAAGTGATCCAATGGTTGTAAAATGTTTCCTAGGTGATTTAAACATCATCTACATCATTCCCAAACTTTTACCAAAGAATAAAAAAAAGGAGGAATGGTCATTTTGGCCATTTTAATCCCCTACACTACTTTGAGTGTTCCTAGCACTCATTTCTTAACAGAAACAATTCATGATCTTTGCACCCCTTGCTAGTACACATAATGAGGTACCAAGGCCCACCTTGTGATCTGCAAAAATCTTTCAAATGCTAATTTTAAATGATAGTTCAAAATTGAATCTAGTTCATATGGGAAGATCCCACTTTTTTAAAAACCATTCAAACAAGCTCCACTTTCAAAACCCTTGCAACCAGAGACTACCTAGCACTAGTGGAGAACACCAAAAAAATTTGAAATCAAAATTCAAATTTTTTTCTCTTTCGGCCATTTTGTCAAACACCTTGCTGGCAAGATCAAAGTTGCCTAACTATTACTGTTTTGGGGTTGATCTTGTCTAGCAAATTGAAGTGCTTTGATAACCTTTGTCTCCCTCAAGCCCAACCAGACCCACACCAGCACATCCCCTACGTCCTAGCTTCACTGCATTGCCATGCCGAGCCACTCCTCGCTGGCCGACCGTGCACTCGCAGCAGCAGACCTCTTCAGCCTCTCTCGCCATGTCTAGCATGTCGCCAGTGGTCCACCTCCACCGTACAACCAGCCCCAGGCCAGAGACTAAGAGCAGAGCGGCCAAGAACCGCCGCGCCCAGAGCTGGTCGACCATGCCGACGCCGCCTGAGCACGCCTGCCTCAGCGTGAGACCGCCCCTTAGCCTGACCGCACCCACCACTCCCCATGACACAGGAACACCCCAGCCACCCAACTCACCCAGCCACCGCCACCGTGGACACCACCTCCGCCAGAAAGCCATCAGCACCACATGCCACCGCCTCCCCTCGCGCATTCACTTCCTAGAGCACCGCCAGAGACCACCTATCAATCGCCATCCTCCGCCATGCCATGAGCCGCCCGTGCCGTGTCGCCGAGTCGCCTGCCCATACCTTCTTGGTCTCACCGTCGGGCCTATATAAACCGGCCTCCCCCGCACCATTTCTCCACATCCACTCACTCCCCACCTCTCACTGATCCTTTCACCCCTCTCGCCGGAGCCAAGCGAGCTCTGCCTCGCCGGAATTGGAGCCGGAGCAGCCGCAGTAGGAGGAGATGGGCGCCTGCGATTTAGGGCACCCCAAGCTCCACCGCAACCGCGCCTCGCCTCGCCGTCGTCTTCCAGTTTGTTTGCCCGCCTCGCCTACCTCGCTGGAGCCCTGGTACGTCCCCAGCAGACCCCCACCGAGCCGCTAGGGTTCGAGCTCGCCCAAGAACCGTTAAATCGTCGGCGACGACCCTTAGCCGTAGATCCCTTTCTAATCCTCATTACGCAGCGTACCGTTTGCGTGTTAAGACCCACGACAAGCGGGACCCCCTGTCACCGAGCCCCCACGTGGAGCGCCAGGCCGCCCAAGTTCTGTCCCGCGCTAGCCCAACCGTTCAAATCTGGATTTTTCTTTTTATGTTGAATCTAGTTTCTGTCCACTAGTTTAAAATTCAATTCTGGGAGTTTTATAAATCCAAATTGCATGAAACCAATTTTGTCTGAAAGGTATTGAGATGATCTATCCAAGCCCGTTGGATTTAATTCAATTAGAGTTATGGATCTCTCCTAATAAAATAACAAAATAGAAGCATTTGCACCTTACAACATTTTTATAAAATCAACCAAGTTAGCTTTTGAGTTGATTCCAACTCTCAAAAAAAAAATTTCATCATATCTATATAAATATGTAATAATATTAAGGTTTACATGCAGTGACTTTGGACTAGTACCAAATTAATGCTATATAGGCATTTCTAGTCACTTTAAATCATTAAATAATGAACTTAAACCAAAGTGATTATGATCCAACCTTTAAATCTCATTCCCACATATTAGAGTATGTGGTGATGACATGTGTCAACATGATCCCATATTTTAAGTGGTGAATATTAAATCTTAGTTAATTTTTCAATGAGTAGAAATTACTTTTCTAAATTTAAAAGAATGAAACTAGAGATTGAAACTTGTGATGCTTGTCATGATAATAGATCATAAAGTGTGTGTCTTAGAATGTTATCTAGCCTAGTTAAGTATTGTTTGGTGATTGTGTACTCCATATGTATTTATAGAAGATAGTACCGACCAAGCTTACGAGGAGGAGGAGTGCTATCAAGACGAAGACGAAGAAAACTTCAACCACTGCACCAACCAAGGCAAGCCACCATTAACAGTGCAAGCTAACACTTGCAAGTTTAGTGCTTAGCAAGCTAGGATCAAAATAGATGGTTTAGCAAAGATGCCTTAAGCATGCTTTGATCACACCTGTTTTTAACTAGTAGTTACCCCAAGTCTTTGTTTACAAGTTTTTACCTGCCTTAGTTTACCCCAAGTTCTTTACTTGTTCTGAAGGTAGCATAAAAAGTATAAAACTTGACCTATTTAGAAACCTTTAGATGTCATTCTATGGCATGAGATTGAACCCATCACTTCCACCTTAGTGAACACTCTTAACTTAGTAATTTATAGTAGATCAAAAACTTGAGTCACTTTAGGTGGGAACACTTGGTGAAAAAGAATTGTGAAAACCTTGGAATGATGAGTCATTCTATTGAGATGTTTTGACATGTGTTGAGAAACACAAATGGTTTATGATGATGAAAATGATGAGGCATGAGCCTTAACCCTTTTATAAAACTGATGGTTGGATTCGGATGCGATACCATTCCAAATTTACCGTACAACCACATTACCTGAATTGGGTAAGGCTTAGCTGGAAATTTATATGCATTAGTATTAGTTCCCTCGCGGGAGAGGTTTGAGCTGAGGCTACCTCTCATGATGTCCACCTATATGCGAAGGCCCAAGATGACGATGGTCATGGTTGGGAGGCCATACTCATAGGAGAGGTGCTTATACTAGGGTGTGTAAAGGGAAGGTTATGTTTGATTATCTGCATACTAAGTATGATGATTGAGGTTATCCACGGATGTATCGAATCTTGTGGTGAAAGTGTACCACCTCTGCAGTGTCAAACTATTGAATAGCAGCGTCATGATTATGGACGATTGGAATGGCCATACTGTTTCGTTGTCAGGTGTTTTCCAAATAACTTGAAATAAAGGATGAATCTTGACTTGACCACAACAGGGTTGTGTTTATGACATTAGCTTCCCAACTTAAGTGATTCTAGAACTTTACTTTATCTTTCCTTGCTTCTGAACTCAGCTTAGGTTTCAAACTTAACTTTATAATTAAACTTAGATTTAGCAATTTAACTTAGAATTATAATACTTATTAGTAGTAGTTTGCGAGTACTTAAAGAGTACTCATGGCTTTTGTCCCTGGCCATTCTCATGGCTAGACTATGAAGGAGACTATCAAGAGGATGGCCATCATGACGGCTATGATAACTAGGACTATTTGCCTTCGTCAGCATTGCCTGTGCCCCTGAAGATGGACCCCACTCCTACGCTTATCTTTTATTTCCGCTGCTTGTTGTATTCAAACTAGATCATGAGATACTTATTTGTGTAAGACCTTATGTATGGTTTGTAATGGATGATGTACTATGATATCCAATCCGTTATGTCTCGCAAAAATGGTAATCCTGGGATTGCGAGGTATGGCATAACGGGCATCTAGGATTAAAAATCCGGGTGTTGACAAGTTGGTATCCGAGCCATCCTGACCATAGGAGACCCTAGTTAGAATGGACGTCCAAACCAAAAACTTAGCTTCAAAACCAAAGTGAATATTTATGAAAAACTATTTCCTCTCTTACCCTTGTGAACTCATTCTTTCTCAAAAATTCATGTTCCTCAAAATTCTTACATTACTACTTAAAACTTGACACACTTGATCACCTCACTAATTTCCTCATCCTTAATTCTTGTAGATGGAGACTCAGTTCAGCAAGTTCTACCAGTTGGGAAACGGAGGTCAGCTGATCTTCGAGAGGGATCTGGATTCACTGTCGGAGTTACTGGGACGCCCACATCCGGAGTTTCTTGGAGCTCAACTTCCAGGACCCCCCAGGAGGAGACCTATAGTGGCTAGTCACCGCAGAACTTAGAGGAAGCATCAAAGCACCAACTTCTGGGAGAATTCAGTTCTTCGTGAGAGAGAACAACTGGCTAGATGGATTAGCCAGGGCAATGCATGAAGCTCTCGCACGTCTATGTGCCCTCAGCGTCAACAAGATCCAAGGAACCTGTTTTGCCCACTATGCAAGACGTGACTTCATGGGAATGCCGATGGAGATGCCAAGTCACTCAGAGCTGAGGCATCAAGTGGAGAATCTTGACTTCTTGCTGCATGACAGACAGCAGGAACTAGACAATGCCAGGGAGTTAGCCAACCAGAACCGTGCCATTGCCGACCAGAAGGCCCAGACTTTCGCACTGCTCGTCCAAGATCGCCAGTCTCTTCGCCGCCAGCGTGCCAAGAAGGATCACACCATCTCCCGTCTTTGCAAGAAGGTGGCCGACCTCGAGAAGACCGTCAAGGAGCAGGAAGCTCAGCTTGCCGCCAAGGAAGAAGAAGATGAGGGTGAAGACATCCATGGAGACATGGACTCTTACCTCAGCAACAATGATGACTTTCTGGAGGACGATGCCGTGGACTTCTACACTGATGATGAGGACTCCGACTTCATCGACGATGAGTAGAGGCACTAGAGCATTGTCGTAGCATGAGTTGTATCGGTCCCACTGTATCGTAGCTTGCAGAATGGTTCTTCAAACCATCTGCTTTCCTTTGTTTGTTGTGGTGTGTGTTGTATCGTGTGCTTGCTTGCATAAATGAAAATGAAGTTAGTTGAAAAACCTGAGTCTAACTCAAAGTTTTAGCTTTGAAACCCCAAAACCATGAACCTTAGAATTTCCCTCTTACCCCTATATCCTTCTCAATCTTTAGATGACTCGTGGAAACCAAGGAGGGAGCAGCTCGTCGCAGGACCCAATGCTACAGATCTTGCAGAATCTCATCGCAGACCGTGAAGCAAGCAGGGACGAGTGTCAAGCCAACTTAGCAACATTGCAGCAGATCGCCCAAATGGCTCTCAACAACCAAGGACATGGAAATCAGGATCACCATGGACCCAAACTCAAAAAAATTCAGAATACCAATCCCCCAATCTTCAACCAATCTGAAAATCTATTAGATGCTGACGATTGGTTACAGACCATGTAAAACAACCTCGAAGTTGCAGGAGTTGATGAAAATGAGAAAGTTCTCTTCGCCACCCACTATCTGGCGGGAGATGCAAGAGCTTGGTGGAATAGTATCTGCAATATGAACCATGGTCAAGTGATGACATGGGAAGCATTCAAAGTCAAGTTCAGCCGCACCCACGTGCCGCAGGGACTAGTCAACAAAATGAGAGATGAATTCCGCGAATTGAAGCAAGGAAGAATGACTGTGGTGGAGTACCGTGACAGATTCCTGTCACTTGCCAGATATGCACCCGATGAAATCAACATGGAGGCCAAGAAGAAGAAGAGATTCTTGAACGGACTGCATGATGAGATGCAGACTATCATTGTCAACATCCGTTTTCAGGATCTCGAAGAGTTAGTCGACTCTGCCATTCAGATGGAAGGGAAGATTAACCAGGCAAACGACAATCGCAAGTGTCGTATGATGCAAGAGACGGATCCGAGAGTCACCGGTACCGTCCCAACCCTTCACCAGGATATGCACCAAGGAACAACCGACCCCCAAATTCTCGCCCAAGCTACCCCAATCGTAGCGGAGGCAATGTGAAGTCCGGAGGAAACAATCACAACTCCGGCAATGCCAACCATTTCAACCGTGCCCTCCCAAGAGCAACAACAACAACAACACTGCACCCAGAACTGGCAGCAATGATGTGCCTGTCGCAGTCAAGGACAAGTCCCAGATCACTTGTTTCGAGTGTGGAGTGAAGGGTCACTACTCCAATGAGTGTCCCAAGAAGATTGTCGCCAATGCCCCTGTGAATGCCCCAGCTCAGCAGCAGCATCGTGTTCAACCAGGAAGGAGATTTTCCCTAGAGAACCCTCACAACTGCAACGGTCGTATCTTCCACATGAACGCAGAAAAAGCCTAGGAAACGCCAGATGTAGTGCCGGGTATGTTTTCTGTCAACTCAGTTTTAGCAAGAGTATTGTTTGATTCTGGAGCATCGCATTCATTTGTCACCGAAGAATTTGCATGCACTAGTAAGATTCACCCAACCAACCTGAAGCATGTCATGATAGTTCAAATCCCCGGTTCAACTACAAAAGCTAGAAAAATTTGCAAAGCTGTACCTATCAGAATACATGGGATAGATTTTTATGCCAACCTAATTGTACTTGGAACCAAAGGATTGGAAGTAGTACTAGGTATGGACTGGATGTCAAGGCATAAAGGATTGATAACCATAAGATCTAGAATGAGACAGAGAAGTTAGCGGATCAACGAATAACTAGAAGACATGGCTACACTGCGTAAATCAATTTGTGTGGCCCAGCATAAATCATGCTAGTTGGTCTATGATGAATTGTACCTGTCAGTTCATGGGTAAAGCCTCGGGGGTCTACCATGGGCCTGAATGGTAGAAAAGTGTGGGTATTCGGGACGTGGAAATCTAGAGTGATTGGCTCGGATTATCGGCCCGTCCCCATACCAAAAAGAGTGTGGACGAGTAAGTACGTTTGGTTGTGCAACAAGATTTTGATTTCTGATGGGTAAAGCAACACAACTTTGCAGTGTGTATAAATGTGACATGTTACTCCGTGCCCATGGAAGGAACTGCGAACATGGAAGGAAAGGAGCTCCATGAACTTTTAATAAACCTATGAAGGTTGATGGGCATAGTTTTTCGGAATAAAAACAATCTTTTGAATAAATATTTGCAAAAACTTGTATTATCCTATGACTTATGGTCTATGGCTATAGATAGTGCATCATACAACCTCTTTAATAAACTTGCTAAGTGTGCTCGTACTCACCCATACCTTCTTAATCCTTCTAGACTCTGAGGACCAAGAAGAGACGGCCATCTACACATCCGAAGGCATCGGTGGAGCTAGTAGGGGCCGAGACTGGTCGACTAACCCGGCTCAGTTTTAGCGACAAAAAAGCAATTAGGATTAAGTATATCGAATCGGTACGAAGGAGAAAAAAATGGACAACTCGTCAACGCATGGCTCCTCTCTCGCAGACCCGCGAGCGGCTCCTCTCTTCAATCCTCTCGTCTTCTGTCTCATGCCGCCCTGCAAGCGCCTCCTCTCCCGCTGGCCACTGCCATGCCCCATCCTGGTGGCCCGCCGCCCCCTCCCCCCCCCCGCCCCGCGCGCGTTCCTGCACCACGCCACCGCCACCCGACCCCGGCACCCCGCACGCAGGCTGCAGGACGAGCCATCTACAACAGACAGGACCGTGCCCAGCGGCCACACGACGGCGCGAATATGGGACCGTAAGGTTTGATTCTTTTCCTCACAGTCGGTATCTCGATCTAATCTTGTTGAAGAGATCCTGACTTTTACCTGTTATGTTATTTGGGATTAATAAAATTGAATCCGAGCAATGTACCGTTTTTCCTGTTGTTCTGAATGTGTGCTACATTGATTTTAGGTTTGCTTAATCTCTTTACTACTTGCTGAATCTCTTCTACTACTTACTACTAGTAGAGCCTATTGAAATTTTACTTGTACGATGCACATCCTAAACCCATGTTGATGTTAATTTGTCCAAAAGGTTCTTAGATAGTACTGATATTTACACCACCGTTAGGAAGTTTACATATATAAATGTTAGGGAAAATGTTAGGTAAAAAGTAGCATACTAATTATTAGTCCGATGTCTATATTAAAGGGTCTCTGCGTCTAATTCACCCTAGGCCGCCGAAATCTCAGGACCGGCCTGCACTCAACGCACCACTTTCATATGATGTTTTCGCGTCAGGACCGGCCTGCACTCAACGCACCACTTTCATATGATGTTTTCGCGAAGACGCGGTTTAAAAATTGGAAGAACGCATCGGAAAATTTCAAGTCTCACGTAGATGGACCATATAGCATTCTTTATAGTTAGTTTGTAGTTGTACTCGATGAAATATGAAAATTGAATCTATTTAGACCTTTTTTTTCTATTGAATACACTTGCTTTTCTGTCTAAATTTTTTTTAGAACTTATTTATTCGTCCCGGCTCAGTTCAATTCCTGGGTGCGCCACTGTCCGAAGGCCAGGAGAGATCTTCTATGAGGAACCGTACTTATGCATGGATGTAGAGGGTGTTGACTGCATCATTTCTTACGGAGCCAGGGAGGATGAGCTTGAGTAGTAGTCATGCTGGAGTAATGTAGTTGAGCCGAACAGCCTGTAACTCTACTAAATAAGATGTTGAGCTCGTGTGATGTTTAGTTTGCTACTTTCCTTTGTTATTAAGTTGTGTAAAGTTAGTTTGGAGTCACCAAGATATCCTCAGTGGACCAAAAAGGATCTCGAAGTCGTTGTACAATTTTGGCTTGTAATAATAAGTTTGTAACATTTGGAATCGCAATGTGTCTGTCTGAGGGATGATTTGAGGAACGGTGTTCCATGGTGTTATATCAATGCCCTGCATACTACAACATGCAGTGGTATGTTGGGTGACCACAAGGGACCTCCCCTCTGGGCAGGGTGCTCCTCCTACCATTGCCGCCATGCCAAGTCTGCTGCCGGAACTCCACTATGCAGAGTCGCTGACGAACCGCCGGGACCAGCGTAGCCATTAAGAGGAAGAGAAGGGCCACCACCCGTGGGGAAGACCCTGCCATCACCGTCTCGGCTCGAGCTTTTCCAGGTGGTGACCTACATGTAGCGGCAGGGGAAGAGGAGCGTCGTGGGAGGGGCCCTAGGATGGCTGGTGGCGGCAACCCCGTGTCACCTAGGTTACCAACGCGCGGTCCAGAGCAGTTTCTTCCATAATTAAGTAAAAGAGAGTTGGTCGATAGTTATGACCGTCCATAATTAAGGAGAAGAGCTATTTTTTTTTGGCTCAAGTCCATATGGATACATGGTCATTTCAAGTTCTTTGTTGGCATTGACGATGAACAATCATCGGGAACGTGCAAAACATGGTATCAAAGGATGAGCTCATCAATGCCCTGGATGATTATTCACTAAGAATTCATTCTATAAATCATTTTACTGTCTCCCAGCCACATTATACAAACAAAAGAGATGTTCATAAAAAAGGATTAGGAGATGAGTGGATTTGGGGCCTGGTTTTTGAATTTGTTTGAAATCATCATTTTGAAGTTTCAAAACAATCTAAAAAAACTTAAATGTAGATAATGATGACTTCGACCTGTGTCTAAAAAATCAATGTGAAATATTCTCTATTCTGGTATGTGTAAAAATGACAAACTTCTAGATCTGAAATGTAAACAGTGCAAAATTCGAAAACTTCAGATTTATCAGGAATTTGTCTTTTTTGTGTAGGCTGAAATACAAATTATTTCGAGTTGAGATTTTGCAGGCCCGTAGAATACGTTATCCTCAATATCTAGAAATTTAATTTGGATTTTTTAAATCTTCAAAATATCGATTTCAAAATTTTCAAAAACAGGCTCCGTCCACCAAAGAAAAATTTGGAGAAGGAGATGGGCTATCAATATTTCTAGAGAAAATAAATATGCGCTTCTTTCTAAACTACTGGGCTACTCCCTTGCTGGGCCTCATTCTCACATTTTTCAGATTGCAGGACAAAGGCGTAGCAGCAGAGATGATCAAGCTGCGTATGTACTAAAGATAAAACTTCCTACATTTTCTCGAACTCCGCTCGAAAGGCAATCAACTCCTGCACCTTTTTTCACTAATAGACAGAGCTTAGGAGGAGACGAGAGAAGACGCTGTGTCAGAAGAAATAGCAGCCGTAGAGTACAGAGATGCTCTTTTTCTGAAGTACAGTATTGCTCCTGTATAGACTTGTTCACTGTTCACAAATCAAACTGTGAACTTTTTATTCCAAACTGAAACTTATTACTCCAAGGCAGGACTTTACGGAGTGACGGAGTAGATAATGTCTTGTGGGTGTTGAACTTACTCTGAAACTTCTCTGTTCGTTGTTCTGGTCCATGACGAGCTTATAGTGGCATAATCACTTGGCGAAAACACTACAGTGGTTTTTAAGCTAGTAAGTGGCCAGTCCACAAATAAACGCTGAATTTTCCTTGGCAGGCACAGCTGAACGCATCTCTCTACCTCGCTAGTGCCAAAATCAGGCCGGCGTGCAATGCTCAGCGGAGGCAGGTAGGATTTCGTGTGTGTTGTGTGCATGGGCAAGGAGACTGTGCGCGCATGGCGCCTGAACTAGAACGGCGAAAGCTAGCTAGTGGCTGAGGTTATCAGGTTCAAGACTTTCCGGGTGCAACGACTGCTGCGTGGAAATTGGAGCCCAGCCGAACGGAGACCTCTCATCGATCTATGTGTGGTTGCGCTTGCAATGGCAAGTCACTTTTTTTTTTTAATTAGTGTTTAGTTTTTAGTCTGGCATGGCATGCTCCCTAGCTAGCATAGGTATATTCAAGCTCTGTCTTTGCCACCGGATTAGCATGGAAACTAAATAAAGGCCTGTGGCGCCAACCAGAACAGTTCAGCAACCGCCGATTTACTCTTCACACAGGTGATCACTAAAGCTGTAGTGCGTACCAATCATGCGTATTGAGATACTACCTGGAGCAGCTACACATTTCACATGTATTCTCGAAGACGGAACATATATCTGCTGGATTAGTGGATATAACACCATCGATCCGATCCACAAAGGGAGAAAAAGGACGGCTCGAGTATAACGTGTTTGTGCTTGGACCTAGCTAGTTGCGAGGCCAAAAAGAGAGAAGATCGAATTCGTGATGAGGAGATCCACAGCGCAATATGCAACTTGTTCCATGCATTGTCGATTTCACAACCTCACGGCGACTTTGCGCTGATTTGGCGTGGACAAGCGTTGGACCTTTCCTGCGCGCGCTTTCTCAGGTCTTTCAGTTTGAGGTGAGATGAGACCCAGCCGGGGCCATCCCAGGGGTCCTTTCCCTAAGCCACCTTTTGAGGAGTGCTCTGTGCTTTCCGTCTTTTTTTTGGCACGCTTTCCAAAACAACCTGACGGCTGAGATTAAGGGTGCTAATCACATCTGGTTTGGGTTTGGATCATGCGGGTCGGGATCTGATGTCAGTTCCCTTAATCTCAGCCGTAGGACTGCTTTGGAAAACGTGCCAAAAAACAGACGGAAAGCACAAGAGCACTCTGGTGGCCGTAGTTGCTGCTTACGCAAAAGAAGAAGGAAAAAACTGCAGTCAGCGCTGTATCTAACCTGCTGATAGAAAATCGAATCAAGATGATTGTGAAATGTAAGGTGCAAAAACACTGCCGGCCTGCCCCCCTATGCATGTATTGACATGGAAGCGCGTAGATGCAGATCGGCTGGCTAGGTCCTAGTTAATTAGCGACAGAAATAACGCCGAGTGACAGTGATTAGATAGATAAGATCGTGGCATGCTGTTTCTTTAGTGCTTTACATGATTAGAACGGCTGAAACTCAGAGATCTCCCAGACTTGTTTATTCGATCGGTAATCTGTAATATCTGCTGCACTTTGGGTCTGCTCTCTGATGTCATTACCATTTGCATAGGTAACTCTCCTAGTGACTATGTAATGTGCACCACTAGTGTCACCGAGCCAATCAGTAGCCGTGCTTCACCAACGGGTTCTTCTTAATTACTACCTCCATTAATTAGGAATCAGTTCTTTAATTTTAACTCGAGCATCTCCGTCTGAAAAATATGTGACTTGGATTTGTCTAGATGCCACATGTATTTAGACATGTTTTAGTGTGTTCATAAATATAAGTTTAAATAAAGACAAGTCACTTATTTCCGGACGAGTGAGTAATACAAAACTACAGATTTTACAATTTTGCCTCATCCATGCTAGTCTGATTGTGCTCGTTATTTCTAGCTGTGCGACGAGGGATAGTACTTTCAGTTAGGAACAAATGACTGCACGAATCAACATCTCGGTTTTGCAAACATAATTCATTTCCGAGAAAGAGTAACTAAAATATATTACTCCCACCGTCTCATAATATAAGATATTATTACAACTTATTAACTCCTATACCTGTTCATGTGAACATATATTTTATGATGTATCAAAGGGTATGGATTTTATTGTAAATATGAATATTTCTTCTAAAAGCTTAGTGAAAGTTTACATAGTTTAACTTTTGAAAGAAAATATAAGTCCGAAGCTTTAGGACGGAGGTAGTATATTTATAGAAAGTGTGTTTTATTACTTAAAAGGTTTAATAATTAAATCAGGTCTCTGTATAACTAGAATAGAGATAATGCAGCAAGTCCAACCAAAAAGAAAAAAAGATAACGATAAAATACATTTAATCATTAGAGGAGAAATCCTTAGATCACGTTGTAATCCATTTTGGACAGAAGTATTTTCCATCGTGTCCTTCAACCGTGTTGACAACTCCATAAAAAAGTATCGATTCTCCACACGTTGCAGAGATCACCGTAAACAAAGCACACTGGTGCATCGATAGATAATCCTTCCTGAAACAGGCTTTCGCCAAGCTATATTAATATAGCAACCGTTTCAGACCGCTGCTGGCCAGATAGCACAACAACAATAAAGAAAACAAAGAAGAGAAAACAAAGCCAACAACAGCAGCTCGACGAAAACGAGGATGACCCACAACCGTTGCGTCCTCCGGAGAATTTTCATCATGCTCCTAACGCTCCGAAGCGTCGCGTACCAAGCAACACCTCCAAGACGGAAAACGACGATAATGACGATGCTGCCCGAACTGGTCCTAGGTATCGGAGGTGGGGAAGAGATACACCCGACACTCTTCATGAAAGATGGCGACACCCGCCAATCTCGGAATACACCCGACACTCTTCAGGACTGAGGATACGCGAGGATGGAGAAGTGCGAAGAAGGTCTGCCTCTCCCTCTGCCATTCTCCTTATAAAGGGGCGCTACCCGTCAATCTCGGGATAGTCGTTACCTCGCGGTAAATTCTCCAAAGTTACCGTCGAAATTACCCAACGGCTAGTTTGACCAAGCTGACGGTCCAACTTCATCTACTCGACTCGCCTGCTTACCTGCCCCTTCCAATCGATTGGGCGTGGCGACTCGAGCATGTTTCCACTCGCCAATATTGCGACTGAAGACACATTTGAGGAATCTCTCCGTTCATTGGAGGAGTCCACAGCCAATTCGACTGGGCGTCCACCTGGACTCATCTACTCCGACTGCCAAGTAAACACCTGCATTGAACTACCGTTGGCCTTGGGGACTACTGATGGGGATATGCCGAATGGGGTATACCTAGAAGGACGTTTCGACTGGCCCAAGCCCATTGCGAGTGGGCCTGCAGGACGGCGACTGGAAAGCGACTAAATGAGAAGCCCAACGACTAGAAGCTGGAGGCCCAGAAGTGTAGATAGGCCTAGTCGAATTAGGTCAAATCCTCTGAAACCTTAACTGATTCGGTTGTAAACCTGTAAACCCTAGCGAGGTACCCCCTATATAAACCTCCCTAGGGTACACTCTGTACTCACGTTCTATCATACACCATATCCAAGCGACTCGATGCCTAGCTGCCAAGGTCCCACACTTGTAATCCGCTCGAGATAATAAAATCTAGCAGGAGTAGGTCTTTACCCTACGAGGGCTGAACCTGGGTAAACCCCCTGTGTCTCTGCCGTCAATCTCGTACCGCAGATGGTGACTCGCTCTTGCCCCAAAACCTTCCAATCGCTACCCCTGGTAGCGACTGCCGTGGTCATTCCCACGACAACAATGACTATGCTGCCCGAACTGGTCCTAGGTACGGGAGGTGGGGAATATATACAACCGACACTCTTCAGGAAGGACAGCTGATGGCCCAAAATATATCGAGCTCGTTGGGGAACCCCAAGAGGAAGGTATGATGAGCACAGTAGCAAGTTTTCCCTCAGGATGAAACCAAGGTTATCAATCCAGTAGGAGCAAGGAAACACCCCAAAGGTGTTGCTAGCTGAGCCTTGGCAGGGCGCACTACCGGTGCTAGTAGCAACGTGGAGACTTGCACAACACAACTACAGAACTTTGCCCCCAACTTGCGATGAGGTTGTCAATCTCACCGGTTTGCTGAAAACAAAGGATTAAACGTATCGAATGGAAGGAATTAATAGTCTGCAAAAAGTAAACACAAAGCAGTAAACAGTTTGTAGATTGATTGTAAAAGAAAGGACCGAGGTCCATAGTTCACTAGAGGTGGCTCTCCTTAAGATAGATAATTGACAAACATCGAGAAAGCATACAAGCATATACTACTCATCTTGACTCCTTTGAGATTTGATTGGGCATTACAACTTTATACATAGACCGTCATCCAACTGCATCTATGACTAATAATCCACCTTCAGGTTATCATCCGAACCCCCTCTAGTATTAAGTTGCAAGCAACGGATAATTGCATTACGAATTGCGTGTAAAGTAAACAATACGATTATTCTATGAACAAAGAATTGTTGTTTTCTCCCTAGTAGCAGCAACACATCTAGTACCTTAGAGATTTCTGTCACTTCCCCAGATTACCAGAGGCATGAACCCACTATCGAGCATAAATACTAACTCTTGGAGTTGCTAGCATCTACTTGGCCAAGATAGATACTAACAATGGAAAGCATGCAAGATCACAAAGAACAAAGACATGATAGAATCAATAATCCATCTGAAATAGCATCTCAATATCCATCGGATCCCCGCAAACACAACATGCAGAATTACAAATAGATGATCTTGATCATGAACGGAGCTCACAAGATCTAAATATGATAGCACAAAGGAGGAGAACCAACCATCTAGCTACTACATGGAGTCGTAGTCCAGAGATGAACTACTCACGCATCACACCGGAGGCTTGCATGATGATGAAGAAGGCCTCCAGGGTGAATTCCCCTCTCCGGCAGGGTGCCGGGAAGAGCTTCAGATCCCTCCCGATCTAGGGACAGAGACGATGGCGGCTACAGACTCTTTTGTGGATTTTTGATCAGGTACTTAGGGTTTCTGTATCGGAGGCAACTTATAGGCGGAAGGAGAGGCCGAGGGGGTGCCTGGGCTGGCCACACCATCCCCTGGCGCGGGCCAGGCCTAGCTGCACGGCCAGGTGGTGTGGCCGCCCTCTGGCCCTTTTTTGTCTTGTATTCTGGCTCCGTGTGTCCCCCGGTAAAATAATGGCTTTGGCTTTTATCCCGTCTAATTCCAAGAATATTTATTTTCTGACTTTCCTAGAACCAAAAACAGCAGAAAACAGGCAGCTGGCACTGTGGCTCTTGTTAATAGGTTAGTCGAAGAAATCATATGAAAAGTACTCCAAAGTATAGACAAAACATAAGAAAGTAGATAAAACCAAGCATGGAACATCAAAAATTATAGATACATTTGCAATGTATCAACATACCCAAGCTTAACTCCTGCTCGTCCTCGAGTAGGTAAGTGATAAAAAGAAAGAATAATTTTTGAGGTGACATGCACCATCATAAACTTGATCAAAATATTTGTAAAACATTGAAAGCTGGGATCATAATACTTCAATCATAACATGAAAGACAAAGTTCTAGCAATAAGACAAAGAAACTATGTTGCAACATGAAAAGGCACAAACAAAAGATTCATGAATAACAATGCTTTGCAAGATGTTTGTTTGTTTCACATAAAGAAAACATAGCATAGTGGCATTCAGCTTGTCCCTCATAGAGTAGCAAAACATAAATGCATGGGACACCTTCAAAGTTCATAAGAGTGACTAGATACGAATAGTTTAAAACAAGCAATATCAAAGCTATGCATCAATCAACAAGTCTTGGGACAATGCACATAGAACTAAGAATGGCCACTATGCTCTCAAAGTAGGTGCATAAAGGTAGAAGAAAGGTCTTCATAGAAGGAAGTAGGGATTCAAGTCTCATAAAGAGCTTCCAAAAATTATGGTACTTATTAGCTTTCAGCTCTCATTGCCCCTATCATAAGCATCTTGAAGGTGACTAAGGTTAAAGTGACACAACTAAGAGGATATGCTTGACAAGTTATAAACCAAAATCTCATGCCCCTTACTTACGAAGATCGAACCTCATGCTACTCAACTTTAGTCACGAGTAAGCTCTTGTCATTGTAAGTACATATGTATCATAAAAAACCACTAACGGGGTACCCCTTGCACATGATACAGGAGCTATCTGATACATTGCAAATGTATCTATAATTTTTGATGTTCCATGCTTTGTTTTATCTACTTTCTTATGTTTTGTCCACACTTTGGAGTACTTTTCATATGATTTCTTGGACTAACCTATTAACAAGAGCCACAGTGCCAGCTGTCTGTTTTTGCTGTTTTTGGTTCCAGGAAAGTCAGAAAATGAATATTCTCGGAATTGGACGGGACAAAAGCCAAAAATCCTATTTCACCAGAAGACTCCCGGAGCCAGAATATGAGACGGAGTGGGGCTGGGGCCCAGCCACACCACTTGGCCGCGCGGGCTGGGCCTGGCCGCGCCAGGGGTGGTCTGGCCACCCTAGACACCCCCTCGGTCTCCCTCTTCGCCTATAAGAAGCCTTCTGACCTAAAAACTCTGGGGGTTTGACGTTTTTCCAGAAGGAGTTCTGCTCCGCTGCCACCACCAGATTCCACGAAACAGCACCAGAATCTCCGTTCTGGCACCCTACCGGGACGGGGAATTTGAGGAGATCATCGCCATCATCATCACCATCGCTTCTCCATCGACCATCCATGTTTCCCCCATCTATGAGTGAGTAATCCCCCGCTGTAGGCTATGGGGATGGTAGGGATTGGATGAGATCGTTCATGTAATGGCATCGGATTGTTAGGGCATGGTGCCTAGTATCTTCTATTAGTGCTTTATGACTTTGTTGCGACTTGTTATGCTTAATGCTTGTCACTAGGGCCCGAGTGCCATGATTTCAGATCTGAACATGTTATTGATTCATTATGATAGTATTGTTTTTGGTCTTATCTGCAAGTTGTATACACACGTTGTTGTCCGGAACCAATGGCCCCGGCGATGTAAATCGGGATAACCGGAGGGAATGGCTTTGATGTGAGGATCACATGTCTTCACGGAGTGTTAATGCTTTGCTCCGGTGCTCTATTAAAAGGAGCACCTTAATTGCCAGTAGTTCCCTTGAGGCCCCACTGCAAACGGGTTGGCAGGACAAAATATGTTGTGCAAGTTCTCATTGCGAGCACGTATGACTATATATGGAACACATGCCTAGGATTATCTAGTACTTGGATGCTTTATCTTATTTATCTACAATTTCCCTATGTTCTGATTGCTATGTGAATTGTCTTGTCCATGCAACGCCCGTCCATCCATCCCTATGCCTACCGCACTCGAATCCTACTGTTTATTGCTATTATTACTGTTGTCTTTACTTTACTAGTGCTGTTACTTTACTATTCCTACTACAAAACTATTGCTACTGATAAACTGTTGTGAGCAACATTGTTTCTAGGTGCAGCTGAATTGACAACTTAGTTGTTAAGGCTTATAAATATTCTTTGGCTCCCCTTGTGTCGAATCAATAAATTGGGTTTCACTTCCCTCGAAAATACTACGATACATCCCCTATACTTGTGGGTCATCAAGACTATTTTCTGGCGCCGTTGCCGGGGAGCATAGCTTTATTTATCAAGTTCACTTGGATTCTCTATTGTTCGCTGCTATCCATCCATCATGGGTAAGTCTCATGATGGCAAGGTTCCAATTTTACCATCCACTACAAGGAGAGGTACGGTTCTGAACACCTCTGTTGCTCTTGATTCACCATATGTTATGAGTAAGCTCATTACACCACCACATACACATGCTACACACACTGCTACTACTGCTAAATCTGAAACTTCTGATACTGATGATGCTGCTTCTACTGTGCTTGATAAGAGTGGTTCATTAGGTCCTTTCCTAGATGCTATGATTGCTAGAACTATAGCTGCAAATACTGAAACTCCTAATGAAGACACTACTACATCTGTTAGTTCACCTGAGTCTAGTGAGAGTTATGATATTGAAGACGGTTATGTTGAGATGACCGATGAATTTATTAAAGAATGTAAAAACACCCATGATAGGAGCGCTGCTAAGAGTCTCCTTGAGAGGCGTACTATTAGACCCAAATTGTCTCCTATTGCTAAGTTTGTTGCTTCTCCCATAAACATTAAAGATAAAGATTATGATTTCTCTCTTGATCTATCTTACATAGCTATTGTTGAGAAAGAACCTTTTTGTGGGACTAAGAATGAAAGTGCGGTAGCACATATGAATGAACTTTCTACCATGAGTGGCTTGTTTTCTGATCATATTAAGATGCGTACTTACTTTGTTGCTAAGATTTTCCCCTTTTCACTGAAAGGAGAAGCTAAAACTTGGTTTATTAATTTATCTCCTGGATCTATTGATAGCCCTGATTGCTTGATTAGTACTTTCCTGCAGAAATATTTTCCTCCTAGTGCTAGACATACTATTTTGTAGGAACTTTTTGATTTTAAACAAGGAAAAAAAGAGATATTTCCTGAATCATGGGCAAGGTTTTGTGCTTTGATTCATGCATAGGCTGGAAGTCCATTACCAAAGAATGAGCTTCTTGATATATTTTATAATGCACTAACTGAAGAATCTAGGACATACCTAGATAGTTGTGCTGATTGTGTTTTCAGGAATAGGACTCCCAAGGAAGCTGAGGAATTAATGGCTAAAATAAGCAAGACCTATGAAGATTGGACTCCTCCTGAACCAGCTATACCTGAAGTAATTATACCTGCACCAACTATTCCTGTGCCTATTCTAATGTCAAAGAAGAGGGGAGTTATTGAATTAAATGATGAAGTGATGAAGGAAGCTAAGAAATGTCTTAAGGAGAAGGTAATTAAAGCTGCAGATGTCAAGAATTTACCTCCTATAGAAGAATTATGTAAGCCTATCCCCTACTCATCCACTATTGAGGTACACTCTCTCCAACACTTTGATGAAGGTGATATCCCTTACTCTAAACCTCCTGATCAATGCTTAGAAGAATTCGATATCTTTATTGTTAAGCAAGATAATTTTAATAAAAGGGTGCAAAATCATCTAATGGAAAACACTAGACCTATTGTTGAGTTAAAAGATATTGTGGAAAGAACTTCTAATGATGTTAAAATGATTGTTAAACACTTTCAAATGGTTCAAACCCAAATAGATCAACTTATTAAAGTGCAAAAAGACTTGCTAGTTAATGCTGCCAAAGAAAAACACGCTTATGAGATTAGAACTAGAAGTGGTGCTGCTACCCAGGATCCTCTATATCCTGAGGGGCATCCTAAAAGAATTGAGCAGGATTCTCAACAAGCTGAAAATAGTGGCTCTACTCGTAAGAAAAGGAAAAAGAAACATAAAACTATTATAGAACCCTCTGAACCTGCTATAGATCCTAATAGTATATCTGTCTCTGATGCTGAAACTAAAAGTGGTAATGAAGAAAATGATGTTCCTAGTGAAGAAAAAGTTGAAGAAGAACCTGAAAAGCACACTAAGAGTACTAAATACACTAAAGAAGATTTTATTGCTAAGAAACACGGTAGTGAAAGAGAGCCTTGGGTCCAAAAACCTATGCCTTTCCCTGATAAGAAACACAAGTCGAAGGAAGATGAACACTATAATAAGTTTTGTGAGTGGATGACACCTTTATTCTTGCAAATTCCTTTGACTGATGCTATGAAATTGCCTCCTTACTCAAAGTATATGAAGGATATTGTCTCGAATAAAAGGAAGATCCCTAATGAAAAAAATTCTACTTTGCTTGCCAATTATTCTTTTAATGGTAAGGTTCCTAAGAAACTTGGAGACCCAGGGATTCCAACTATCCCTTGCTCTATTAAGAATAGTTATGTTAGAGTTGCTTTGTGTGATTTGGGAGCTGGAGTTAGTGTTATGCCTTTCTCTCTCTATAAGAGACTTCAACTTGAAAAATTAATACCAACTGATATATCGTTGCAAATGGTTGATAAATCTACCACTATTCCTGTTGGTATATGTGAGGATGTACCTGTTCAAGTGGCTCATAATTGCCTGATATTAACTGATTTTGTTGTGCTTGAAATGCCTGAAGATGATAATATGTCTATTATTCTTGGGAGACATTTTCTTAATACTGTAGGAGCTGTTATTAATTGTAATCAAGGGAAGGTGACCTTCAATGTTAATGACAAGGAACATACTGTCTATTTTCCCAAGAAGATTGATAGGACTTATGGTTTAAATTCAATTGAACATGTTGAGGGCATTCAAGTTGGAGAAATTTATTGTCCCATACCAAGAGAAAAATATGAAACTGTTATGATTGGGACCATTGCTATCAAGGTTGAGGTAACATAATCATTAGTGGAACACAAAGTTTTGTTTCATATAAAGTTGTTTTGGTAACAAGACCTGATCAACCTTGTTAACAAAAGGATTTCAATAAACAAAACAATGTTTTCACAACGATTATCTTTGTTTACTTTTATTTTTATGCCTAACTTAAAGGCGTTAAAGAAAAGTGCTTATTGGGAGATAACCCAAAAGTTTTAGATGAGCCTTGGAAGTTATTACTTCAGTAATAACCGCTACTTATCTCTTTTATTTGCTTTTTGTGCCAAGAGTAACCTCTAATAAGAGAGAAGTAATGGTTGGGAAAGTTGCTGTCCCAAAACAGATTTCTGTGCTTCACCGTAAAAATTCGTGTAAAATCTCTGTACATCCTTTTGAGGCGTGAATTTTGTGCTTCTGCCCTAGGTTGTTATATAAGTTTCGTTAGTTCAACACTTTTTGATTTGTGCAACAGAAGGTCTTCCAAAAAATTCGTATTTACTTGCTGGTCTGTTTTGATAGATTTCTGCCATTTTCTGCATTTGCTTCTTGTTGGTTCCTTTTTGAGTTCTTTTGGGGAATTGAACTTTTTGAGGGAAGTGCTACAGTATATTGTGTTTTAATGGAAGTTTTATTGGTGTTAGAACTGAACCTAAAGACCTATTATCTTGAGTGCACTAATGTTGCTAATAAAGATTGTGTGAAGAAAAAAAATTGGTGTATGGAAGGAATGAGTAATGAGATGAAGGATGGACTAAAGCTTAAGCTTGGGGATGCCACGCGTGTCACCCCAATAAATATCCAAGAGGTACAAGCGTCAAAACTTGGGGATGCCCAAGGCATCTCCTTCTTCATCAATAAAAATCCCAGGGTTTTTTCCAAACACTTCATTTTTATTGTTTCATGCACATTTGTGTTGTTCTTGGAGCGTCTTCTTTTTCGTTTTCGTTTTGGTTTTTTGTTTTCTTTGTTTTCTTAGTTTGATGAATAAATTGGTTGGACCTCCTTTTCATGCATTGGTTTTCAAATAGTTTGGTTTGGATTGGAAAAGAGTAGGAAAAGTTCATGCTTAAGTGGTAAAGAGAGCTTGTTTTTGATTGTGGCCTATGCTTTGTCATGCCATGCTTGATATTGTTTTGGCTTTATGCTTAGTATTCTTTGCTGTAGCATGACTTGTTATAAACAATTGAGATTGCTTAATGCGCCTTGGATGAATCATGCATTGTTTTAGCATATTAAAGCATAGTATTGTGGTATTCTCCTTTGATGCTTTATTTGGGTTGACTTGGCGCATGCTCACACCATGTTATGACTATCTCAATTCACCATAAGCCTTTATGATCCTTTAGTTTTCAACTTGTAGTATTACTGTATGCTTTGATCAATGATGTTTTGTCGCTCTGCATGATTATGGCCACTATTGCTCTCTTAGTTTGTCGCTCCCAGTCTTTTGCTAGCCTCCGTAATCAAGTATGAGTTCCACTCATGCATCCAACTCCCTAAACCAATTTATTCCAAAGAGTCCACCATACCTACCTACTAGCATATGCTATTCCAAGTATATTCATGTTTTTGTTTACCTTCCAAATTAAACTTGTTATGAGAAAACTAGTGATTAAAGCTCTCACGAACTTGATGGCACACTTTACTTATCTTGCCCTTAATAAACTTGAACCATTGTGTCGTTTATGTTGTATATGCTTGCACTTATTTGTTGGGGATTAGCAGAACCATGCTGTCATGGGGAATGCTTTCAACATTGCACGTGTACTTTGTACCTAGTTGATATCATGCTCTTTTGTCTATGGATGTCGTCGGTGTGAAATGAAAGGGGAGCTTGTAAGTCCACGGAGTTATGTATATGTGTTAGAGAAACGCCTTGGCCGCTGGTCTAATCCATGCGAACATGGTGGAAACCTGCATCATAACAATAATGAGCTGTCTATGAAGCATTCTTCTTATAAAAAAAAGAGTCCTATATTGAGAAAAAAGAGAAAAAGAAAAAAAATATGAAAAGAGGAAAGAGAGAAAAAAGCACCATATTCCCATGGTAAATAAGAAGATTGCTAAGATGCTCGTTGTCTGCTTGCCTTGTCATTTTGATATGGGGATTCTTCCGTACCATCGGGCAAGGGGTACCTCGTTGGTGGTTCTCTATGATACACATGTACTTACGATGACAAGAACTTACCGGTGACTAAACTTGAGTAGCATGAGGAGCGACCCTCGTATTCAAGGGACATGAGATTTCTAACTTATACTTCGTCAAGCATGTACACCATAATTCGTTCACTTTAACCTTAATCACTTCAAGATGCTTATGATAGGGGCAATGAGAGCTGACAGCTATAAGTACCATAATTTTTGGAAGCTCTTTATGAAACTTGAATCTCTGCTTCCTTCTATGAAAGCCTTTCTTCCACCATTATATTGAGTCTCCACCTTCTATCTTTATGCACCTACTTTGAGAGCATAGTGTCCATTCTTAGCTCTATGTGCATTGTCCCAAGACTAGTTGATTGATGCATACCTTGATATTGCTTGTTTTAAACTATTTGTATCTAGTCACTCTTATGAACTCTGAAGGTGTCCTATGCATTTATATTTGCTACTCTATGAGGGACAAGCTGAATACTATTATGCTATGTTTTCTTTATGTGAAACAAACAAACGTCTTGCAAAGCATTGTTATTCATGAATCTTTTGTTTGTGCCTTTTCATGTTGCATCATAGTTTCTTTGTCTTATTGCTAGAACTTTGTCTTTCATGTTATGATTGAAGTACTATGATCCTAGCTTCGAATGTTTTACATATACTTTGATCAAGTTTATGATGGTGCATGTCACCTCAAAAATTATTCTTTCTTTTTATCACTTACCTACTCGAGGACAAGCAGGAGTTAAGCTTGGGGATGTTGATACATTGCAAATGTATCTATAATTTTTGATGTTAAATGCTTGGTTTTATCTACTTTCTTATGTTTTGTCCACACTTTGGAGTACTTTTCATATGATTTCTTGGACTAACCTATTAACAAGAGCCACAATGCCAGCTGCCTGTTTTCTTCTGTTTTTGGTTCCAGGAAAGTCAGAAAATGAATATTCTCGGAATTGGACGGGAAAAAGCCAAAAATCCTATTTCACTAGAAGACTCCTGGAGCCAGAATATGAGATGGAGCGGGGCTGGGGCCCAGCCACACCACCTGGCCTGCTGGGCTGGCAGCCGGTGTGGCCGCCCCAGACACCCCCTCAGTCTCCCTCTTTGCCTATAAGAATCCTTCTGACCTAAAAACTCTGGGGGTTCGACGTTTTTCTACAAGGAGTTCTGCTCCGCCGCCACCACCAGATTCCACGAAACAGCACCAGAAACTCCGTTCTGGCATCCTGTCAGGACGGGGAATTGGAGGAGATCATCTCCATCATCATCACCATCGCTTCTCCATCGACCATCCATGTTTCCCCCATCTATGAGTGTGTAAGCCCCCGTTGTAGGCTATGGGGATGGTAGGGATTGGATGAGATCGTTCATGTAATGGCATCGGATTGTTAGGGCATGGTGCCTAGTATCTTCTATTAGTGCTTTATGACTTTGTTGCGACTTGTTATGCTTAATGCTTGTCACTAGGGCCTGAGTGCCATGATTTCAGATCTGAACATGTTATTGATTCATTATGATAGTATTGTTTTTGGTCTTATGTGCAAGTTGTATACACACGTTGTTGTCCGGAACCAATGGCCCCGAAGTGACATAAATTGGGATAACCGGAGGGAATGGCTTCGATGTGAGGATCACATGTCTTCACGGAGTGTTAATGCTTTGCTCTGGTGTTCTATTAAAAGGAGCACCTTAATTGCCAGTAGTTCCCTTGAGGCCCCGCTGCAAACGGGCTGGGAGGACAAAAGATGTTGTGCAAGTTCTCATTGTGAGCACGTATGACTATATATGGAACACATGCCTAGGATTATCTAGTACTTCGATGCTTTATCTTATTTATCTGCAATTGCCCTATGTTCTGATTGCTATGTGAATTGTCTTGTCCATGCAACGCCCGTCCATCCCTATGCCTACCGCTTTTCGAATCCTCTTGTTTCGCTATTGTTACTGTTGTCTTTACTTTACTACTGCTATTACTTTACTATTCCTACTACAAAACTGTTGCTACTGATAAACTGGTGTGAGCAAGATTGTTTCCAGGTGCAGCTGAATTGACAACTCAGTTGTTAAGGCTTATAAATATTCTTTGGCTCCCCTTGTGTCGAATCAATAAATTGGGTTTCACTTCCCTCGAAAATACTGCGATACACCCACTATACTTGTGGGTCATCACTATCCCATAATCAAAATGACAAGACAAGCAGACAATGAGCATCTCAGCGATCTTTTTATTTGCTATTTGCATAGGTTTTTATTGAGGATGCTTCATAGAGTGCTCATTATGGTGATGCTCTAAGTTTCCACCATGATTAGGCATGGCTTAGGCTAGCGACCCAGGTGTTTCTCTAACACACATACAAACTCCATGATCTTACAAGTTCCACTTTTATTTCACACCACCGGGATCCATAAGCAAAAGAACATGATATCAACGGGGTACAAAGTACAAGTGCAATGTTGAAAGCGTTCCCCATGATACAAGGTTCTTCTAACTTCAACTTATAAAGCACAAGCATATACGCAACAAAGATGGACCCAATGGTTCAAGTTTATTAAATGCAAAAAAGTAAAGTATGCCATCAAGTTCGTGAGAGCTTTAATCACTAGTTTTCTCATAACAAGTTTAATTTGGAAGATAGACAAAAACATGAATATACTTGGAATAGCATAAGCTAATAGGTAGGTATGGTGGACTGTTTGGAATAACTTGGTTTAAGGAGTTGGATGCATGAGTGGAACTCATAGTTGGTTACGGAGGCTAGCAAAAGACTGGGAGCGACAAACTAAGAGAGCAATAATGGCCATAATCATGCAGAGCGACAAAACATCATTGATCAAAGCATAAAGTGATACTACAAGTTGAATACTAAAGGATCATAAAGGCTATGGTGACTTGATATAGTCATAACATGGTGTGATCATGCGCCAAGTCAACCCAAATAAAGCATCAAAGGAGAATACCATAATACTATGCTTTAATATGCTAAAACAACGCATGATTCATCCAAGGCACATTAAGCAATCTCAATTGTTTATAACAAGTCATGCTACAACAAAGAATACTAAGCATAAATCCAAAACAATATTAAGCATGGCATAACAAAGCATAGGCCACAGTCAAAAACAAGCTCTCTTTACCACTTAAGCATGAACTTTCCTACTCTTTTCCAATCCAAACCAAACTATTTGAAAACCAATGTATGAAAGAGGGGTCCAACCAATTTATTCAGCAAACTAAGCAAACCAAGCAAACTAAAAACCAAAACGAAAAAGAAAAAGAAGATGCTCCAAGAACAACACAACTGTGCATGAATCAATAAAAATAAAGCGTTTGGAAGAAACCTGGGATTTTTATTGATGAAGAGGGGGATGCTTTGGGCATCCCCAAGCTTTGAAGCTTGTACTTCTTGGATATTTCTTGGGGTGACACGCGTGGCATCCCCAAGCTTGATCTTTAGTCCATCCTTCATCTCATTACTCATTCCTTCCATACACCTGAATTTTTTTCCTTCATACAAAAATTCACACAATCTTAATTAGCAACATTAGTGCACTCAAGATAATAGGTCTTTAGGTTCAGTTCTAACACCAATAAAACTTCCATTAAAACACTATCTACTGTAGCACTTACCTCAAAAAGCTCAATTCCCCAAAAGTGATGGGTTCGTAGCATGGAAAACAAAAAATTTCTACCGCAAGAACGAACAAAACCTAGATCTAATCTAGATAAAAGCCAAGATCTAATCTATTAGACATGTGCAACGAGATAGATCTGTACTAACCCTCGTAGAACCAAAAGCGTTACGAGATTAGATCTCAGGGTTGATGTAGTCGATCACTTGCCGATCTCAAGATCGTGTGGATGATCCTTCCGGCGCCGCGTTCCGGCAGCGCTTCATGATCGGTCACACGTCTTGGTCGGCAGACCTTCCTCTCCCTGTTCCAGCGAGCAGCGGAGGTAGTAGATCTTCTCCACGGAATCCCAGCAGCAAGACGGTGTGGTGGTGGTGGTGGAGGAGAGAATTCTGCAGGGCTTCGCCTAAGCCGGAGTAGAGCGAAGGAAGAGGAGAGAGGCGGCGGCTAGGGATTGTTATGGGAGAGGTCTAGGGGGTGGCGCCCCCTCCCCTTTATTTAAAGGAGGGAGGCGCGCCATGGGAGGGGGAGTCCTAGTATGACTCCCCTCCCTCCTTGGCCGGCGGGTTGGGAAGGGGGGAGGAGTCCTCCTCCCCCACGAATCCGTGTCTTGCCCCACAAGGTTTCCTTGACCCTTTCTTGGTTTTGAAGTAAACACCAAGAACTCATCTAGAACCTTCCAGAACATTCTGAAACCTTCTAGAATCTCCATACAAACACTCCGGAACATTTCCTAACTTAGAAAATGATCCCCAATATATGAATCTTATTCTCCGGACAATTCCGGATCTCCTCGTGATGTCCTGGATCCAATCTGTTGCTCCGAACAACATTCGGTCTCCAACGCATATTCCATATCTACTTAAAACAACTTCAAACCTTAAGTGTGTCACCCTACGGTTCGTGAATATGCAGACATGATGGAGACACCTCTCTGATCAATAACCATCAGCGGGATCTGGAGATCCATAACGGCTCCCACATACTCAACGATGACTTCGTGATCGATAGAACCATTAACATACGAAACCAATTCCCTTTGTCACGCGATATTCTACTTATCCGAGGTTTGATCGTCGGTATCTCCATACCTAGTTCTACCTCGTTACTGATAAGTACTCTTTACTCGTTCCATGTTATGTCATCCCTTGTGACCCAGTCACATGCTTGCAAGCTAACTAGATGACATTCCACCGAGAGGGCCCAGAGCATATCTATCCGTCATATGGATGGACAAATCCCAATATTGGTCCATGCGCTTCAACACATACTTTCGGAATACCCAATGACACCTTTATAACCACCCAGTTACTAAGCGGTGTTTGATGTCATCAAAGTACCCATCCGGTGATGGTGATTAACATAATCTCACGGTCGAAGGATTAGGTTACTATGCATTTGAAAGCTTACAGCAATACGAACTTAATGACTTGATCTTATGCTACGCTTACTATGGGTGTGTGTCCATCACATCATTCTCCTAATGATATAACCTTGTTATTAATGACATCCAATGTCCATGATCAGGAAACCATGATCATCATGTAATCAACAAGCTAGTTCCACAAGAGGCTTACTAGGGACTCTTTTATGTTTACAAAACACACATGTATTAGTGTTTCCTTATAATACAATTATAGCATGGGATGTAAACATTCATCATAAACACAAAGATATAATAATAACCACTTTTATTATTGCCTCTTGGGCATATCTCCAATAGTCTCCCACTTGCACTAGAGTCAATAATCTAGGTTACATGGTAATATCCCTAACACCCATGGCGTTCTGGTGTTGGTCATGCTTTGCTCTAGGGAGAGGTTTAGTCAACGGATCTACCACATTCAGATCAATGTGTACTTTGCAAATCTTTATGTCACCATCTCGGACATACTCGCGAATAGCATGGAAACGTAGCTTGATGTGCTTCAGCTTGGTATGTGACCTTGGCTCCTGTGCATTAGCTATGGCACCTGTGTTGTCACAGTAGATGACCATCGGGTCCAACGCACTGGGAACCACGCCAAGTTCAGTAATGAACTCCTTCATCCATATGGCTTCTTGTGCAGCCTCCGAAGCAGCTATGTATTCCGATTCAGTTGAAGATTTCGCCACAATGCTTTGCTTGGCACTCCTCCAGCTCACTGCAGCACCATTCAAAATAAATACGTATCCAGACTGTGACTTCGAGTCATCTGGATCGGTGTTCCAACTAGCATCAGTGTAACCGTTTACAACAAGCTGTTCATCACCTCCATAAGAAAGAACCATATCCTTAGTCCTATTCAGGTACTTTAGGATATTCTTGACCGCTGTCCAGTGCTCCATTCCAGGATCACTTTGATATCTGCTAGTCAAACTAACAGCATGTGCTATATCCGGTCTTGTACACAGCATGGCATACATGATAGAACCTATGGCCGAGGCATAGGGAATATTATTCATCTTTTCTCTATCTTCTGCCGTAGCCGGACTTTGAGTCTTACTCAAGGTCTTACCTGACAACATGGGCACGAACCCTTTCTTGCTCTCTTCCATTCTAAACTTCTTTAGAACTTTGTCTAAGTATGTACTTTGTGAAAGCGCTATTAGGCGTCTTGATCTATCTCTATAAATCTTGATGCCTAGAATATATGCCGCTTCGCCAAGATCCTTCATTGAAAAACTATTATTCAAATAGGTTTTGACGCTATTAAGAAGTTCTATATCATTCCCAATCAACAATATGTCATCTACATATAGTACTAGGAATGCTACAGAGCTCCCACTCACTTTCTTGTAAATACAAGCTTCTCCATAAGTTTGTATAAATCCAAAGTTTTTGATTACTTTATCCAAACGTTGATTCCAACTCTAGGATGCTTGCTTTAGTCCATAAATGGAGCGCTGAAGTTTGCATACCTTGTCAGCATCACTAGGATCGAGAAAACCCTTGGGTTGTACCATATACAACTCTTCCTCAATGTCACCATTAGGGAACGCCGTTTTGACATCCATCTGCCAAATTTCATAATCGAAATATGCAGCGATTGCTAACAAAATCCTCACAGACTTTAGCTTCACTACTGGTGAGAAAGTCTCATCGTAGTCAAATCCTTGAATTTGTCGGAACCCTTTTTCGCGACAAGTCGAGATTTATAGACGGTAACATTACCATCAACATCTGTTTTTCTTTTGAAAATCCATTTGTTCTCGACAGCCTTACGACCATCCGATAAGTCCACCAAAGTCCATACTTGGTTTTCGTACATGGATCCCATTTCGGATTTCATGGCTTCTAGCCATTTGTCGGAATCTGGGCTCACCACAGCTTCTTCATACATCGCAGGGTCATCAGTGTTGTCCACCAACATGACGTTCAACGCAGAGTCATACTAATCAGGAGTGGTATGAACTCTCGTTGACCTGCGAGGTTCAGTAGTAACTTCGTTCGAAGTTTCATGATCACCATCATGAGCTTCCTCTCTAATTGGTGCAGGCGGCACAAAAACATCTTCCGGTGATGCGCTACTCTCAACTCCGAGAGAAGGTTCCATAACATCGTCGAGTTCTACTTTCCTTCCAGTCACTTCCTTCGAGAGAAACTCCTTCTCAAGAAAGGATCCATTCTTGGCAACGAAAACTTTGCCTTCGGATCTATGATAGAAGGTATACCCAATTGTTTCTTTAGGGTATCCTATGAAGACGCATTTCTCCGCTTTGGGTTCAAGCTTATCAGGTTGTAACTTCTTTACATACGCTTCGCAACCCCAAACTTTAAGGAACGACAACTTAGGTTTCTTACCAAACCACAATTCGTACGATGTCGTTTCAACGGATTTAGATGGTGTCCTATTTAAAGTGAATGCTGCTGTCTCTAATGCATAGCCCCAAAATGATAGCGGTAAATCTGTAAGAGACATCATAGACCGAACCGTATCTAAGAGAGTTCGATTACGATGTTCGGACACACCATTATGCTGTGGTGTTCCCGGCGGTGTCAACTGCGAAAGTATTCCACATTTCTTTGAATGCATGCGAAAGTCATAACTCAGATATTCACCTCCGCGGTCAGAACGCAGAAACTTAATCTTCTTGTTACGATGATTTTCCACTTCACTTTGAAATTCCTTAAACTTCTCGAAAGTTTCGGACTTATGTTTCATAAAGTAGACATACCCATATCTACTTAAGTCATCCGTGAAAGTGAGAACATAACGATATCCACCACGCGACGCTACACTCATTGGACCGCACACATCGGTATGTATTATTTCCAATAAGTCCGTAGCTCGCTCCATTATTCCAGAGAATGGAGTCTTAGTCATTTTTCCCATTAGACATGCTTCGCATCTTTCAAGTGATTCAAAATCAAGTGATTCAAGAAGTCCATCAGAATGGAGTTTCTTCATATGCTTCACTCCAATGTGACCAAGGCAGCGATTGCCACATGTATGTAGAATTATCATTCAATTTTATTCGTTTAGCATCTATGTTGTGAACATGTGTATCACTACTATCGAGATTCAATAAGAATAAACCATTCATCTCAGGTGCATTACCATAAAAGATATTACTCATATAAATCGAACAACCTTTATTCTCAGACTTAAAAGAGTAACCGTCTCGCAATAAACAAGATCCAGATATAATGTTCATGCTTAACACAGGCACCAAATAACAATTATTTAAATTTAAAACTAATCCCGAAGGTAGATGTAGAGGGAGCGTGCCGACGGCGATCACATCAACCTTGGAGCCATTTCCAACGCGCATCGTCACCTCGTCTCTTGCCAGTCTTCGTTTATTCCGTAGCTCCTGTTTCGGGTTACAAATATGAGCAACCGAACCAGTATCAAATACCCAGGCACTACTACGACTACTAGTAAGATACACATCAATAACATGTATATCGAATATACCTTTCTTCTTGATGTTGCCACTCTTCAGATCTGCCAGGTACTTGGGGCGATTCGCTTCGATGACCAGCACCCTTGCGATCAGAAGCACTCAGTTTCAGGCTTAGGACCAGCCTTGGGCTTCTTAGCAGGTGCGGCAGCTTTCTTGCCGTTCTTCTTGAAGTTGCCCTTTTTCTTAGGCTTGCCCTGTTTCTTGAAATTGGTGGTCTTATTGAAAATCAACACTTGGTGCTCCTTCTTGATCTCCACTTCAGCAGTTTTTAGCATGGACGATAGTTCAGGCAACGTCTTGTTCATGCAGTGCATATTGTAGTTCATCACAAAGTTCTTATAACTCGGTGGCAGTGATTGGAGGACACGGTGAATCCCTAACTCATTAGGAATCGTTATCCCCAACTCTTGGAGTTTGTTTGCGTGCCCAGACATGGTGAGCACGTGCTCGCTAACGGAGCTTCCCTCTTCCATCTTGCAGGTAAAGAACTTCTCGGAGGCCTCATAGCTCTCCACGGCCGCGTGAGTCTCAAAAATGAGCTTGAGCTCCTTAATGATCTCGAACGTGTTGTGGTGCTCAAAACGCTTCTGGAGCTCCGTTTCTAAACCGTACAGGATGGCACACTGAACTGTGGAGTACTGATTTTTCCGAGTGGCATAAACATTCTTTACGTCATCGGTGGCATCATCTGCAGGTGGGTCACCTAGCGGTGCTTCGAGCACATAGGTCATCTGACCAGCCCTGAGGACAATCTTCAGACCACGGAGCCAGTCCGTGAAGTTGCTTCCATTGTTCTTAAGTTTTTCTTTCTCTAGGAACACATTGAAATTGATGGAGAGATTTGCCATAATCTACAACAAATTTGCAAGTAGTTTAGACTAAGTTTATGATAAATTGAGTTCTACTTTAATTCTTAAATTAACTAGGTGAACTCCCACTCAAAACAACATCCATCACATTGTCTTAGTGATTACACGAACCAAGTCCACTACACCAAGTCCGATCTTCACGAGAGAAGATGTAGTTTCATCGGCGAACAATCTTCATGTTCATCATATCACTTATATGATTCATGCTCTACCTTTCGGTATTCCGTGTTCCGAGACCATGTCTGTACATGCTAGGCTCGTCAAGATTAACCTTAGTTTCCGCATGTGCAAATCTGGCTTGCAACCGTTGTATGCACACGTAGAATCTATCACATCCGATCATCACGAGATGCTTCGAGACGACGAGTCTTAGCAATGGTGCCAACTAAGGACAAACACTTTATTACTTGAAATTTAGTGAGAGGGATCATCTTATAATGCTACCGTCGCGATCTAAGCAATACAAGATGCATAAAGGATTAACATCACAGGCAATTCATAATTAGTGTGATATGATATGGCCCTTTCTTCTTATGCCTTTGATCTCCATCTCCAAAGCACGGACATGATCTCCATCATCACCAGCATTGCGTCAAGGTCAGTGGCGCCGCTTCATGGTTGTCCATCATCACCAGTAACTATTACAACTACTTGGAATAAAGCTATTACAAGATGAATAGACACGCAGGTCTTAACAGAATTAAAGACAACTATTAGGCTCCTGCCGGTGCCATATTACAACAAGGATCATTGCATACATCAAATATAATCACAATCACATGATGGCCATATCACATCACAAAACCCCTGCAAAAACAAGTTAGACGCCTCTAATTTTCTTTGCAAGTTTTACGTGGTTTGGGGCTTTCGAATAAGAACGGATATTACCTACAAAACTAAACCACAACGTTGATACAAGTGCTATCAAGTGCAAAGTGTAGATTGGATCTATACTATGATGGGAGAGACAGACACCCGCAAAGCCACTTGTGCAAAGCAAGTTACACGTCAAGTGTGGAGCAAGTCTCATGTGCGATGACATGTAAGGTTAGACCGAGCCGCTTCATCCCACCATAACGCAAGATGCAAAGTACACAAAGCAAAAGACGGCACGAGCACCAACGCCCACAACATCATTGTGTTCTACTCGTGCAACAGATCTACGCTTAGACAAGGCTCTGATACCACTGATGGGTTCGTAGCATGGAAAACAAAAACTTTCTACCGCAAGAACGAACAAAACCCAGATCTAATCTAGATAAAAGCCAAGATCTAATCTATTAGACATGTGCAACAAGATAGATCTGTACTAAACCTCGTAGAACCGAAAGCGTTACGAGATTAGATCTCGGGGTTGATGTAGTCGATCACTTGCCGATCTCAAGATCGTGTGGACGATCCTTCCGGCGCCGCGTTCCGGCAGCGCGCTTCCATGATCACACGCGTCTTGGTCGGCAGACCTTCCTCTCCCCGTTCCAGCGAGCAGCGGAGGTAGTAGATCTTCTCCACGGAATCCCAGCAGCACGACGGTGTGGTGGTGGTGGTGGAGGAGAGAATTCTGCAGGGCTTCGCCTAAGCCAGAGCAGAGCGAAGGAAGAGGAGCGAGGCGGCGACTAGGGATTGTTATGGGAGAGGTCTAGGGGGTGGTGCCCCCTCCCCTCTATTTAAAGGAGGGAGGCGTGCCATGGGAGGGGGATTCCTAGTAGGACTCCCCTCCCTCCTTGGCCGGCGGGTTGGGAAGGGGGGAGGAGTCCTCCTCCCCCACGAATCCGTGTCTTGCCCCACAAGGTTTCCTTGACCCTTTCTTGGTTTTCAAGCAAACACCAAGAACTCTTCTAGAACCTTCCAGAACATTTCGAAACCTTCTAGAATCTCCATACAAACACTCCGGAACATTTCCTAACTTAGAAAATGATCCCCAATATATGAATCTTATTCTCCGGATAATTCCGGATCTCCTCGTGATGTCCCGGATCCAATCCGTGACTCCGAACAACATTCGGTCTCCAACGCATATTCCATATCTACTTAAAACAACTTCAAACCTTAAGTGTGTCACCCTACGGTTCGTGAATATGCAGACATGATGGAGACACCTCTCCGATCAATAAGCATCAGCGGGATCTGGAGATCCATAACGGCTCCCACATACTCAATGATGACTTCATGATCGATAGAACCATTAACATACGAAACCAATTCCCTTTGTCACGCGATATTCTACTTATCCGAGGTTTGATCGTCGATATCTCCTTACCTAGTTCTACCTCGTTACTGATAAGTACTCTTTACTCGTTCCCTGTTATGTCATCTCCTGTGACCCAGTCACATGCTTGCAAGCTAACTAGATGACATTCCAGCGAGAGGGCCCAGAGCATATCTATCTGTCATATGGATGGACAAATCCCAATCTTGGTCCATGCGCTTCAACACATACTTTCAGAATACCCAATGACACCTTTATAACCACCCAGTTATGAAGCGGTGTTTGATGTCATGAAAGTACCCATCCGGTGATGGTGATTAACATAACCTCATGGTCGAAGGATTAGGTTACTATGCATTTGAAAACTTACAGCAATACGAACTTAATGACTTGATCTTATGCTACGCTTACTATGGGTGTGTGTCCATCACATCATTCTCCTAATGATATAACCTTGTTATTAATGACATCCAATGTCCATGATCAGGAAACCATGATCATCATTTAATCAACAAGCTAGTTCCACAAGAGGCTTACTAGGGACTCTTTTATGTTTACAAAACACACATGTATTAGTGTTTCCTTATAATACAATTATAGCATGGGATGTAAACATTCATCATAAACACAAAGATATAATAATAACCACTTTTATTATTGCCTCTTGGGCATATCTCCAACAAAAAGAACTCAAAAAGGAACCAACAAGAAGCAAATGCAGAAAATGGCAGAAATCTATCAAAACAGACCAGCAGGTAAAGACGAATTGTTTCTAAGACCTTCTGTTGCTCAAATCAAAAAGTGTTGAACTAACAAAAGTTAGATAACAACCTGGGGCAGAAGCACAAAAATTCACGCCTAAAAAGGACGTACAGAGATTTGACACGAATTTTTACGGTGAAGCACAGAAATCTGTTTCGGGACAACAACTTTCCCAATCATTACTTATATCTCATTAGAGGTTACTCTTGGCACAAAAAGCAAATAAAAAGAATAAGGAGCGGTTATTACTGAAGTAATAACTTCCAAGACTCATCTAAAATTTTTGGGTTATATCCCAATAAGTAATTTTCTTTAACGCCTTTAAGTTAGGCATAAGAAGCAAGAAAAAGGATCAAGTGTTCTCAAATGAAGAAGCATTAAGAGCAAATTTTGTTTTCATAGGAGAGGCAAAAGAAATCTTCTCTCTCTTCTTAGGGAAATTTTCTATACCTTTCTTGAGTGGGAGTTGATATTTAATGGTGCCTTCTTTCATATCAATAATGGCACCAACAGTTCTAAGAAAAGGTCTTCCCAAAGTAATAGGACAAGAAGCATTGCATTCAACATCCAAAACATAGAAATCAACGGGGACATAGGCATTGTTAACCATAATAAGAACATCATTAAAGCTCCCCATGAGTTTCTTTTTAGCATTATCATCAAGTGGGACATTCAAATAACAATCTTCAAGTGATGGCAAATCAAGCATATCATAAATCCTTCTAGGCATAATAGAAACACTACTATCAAGATCACATAAAGCTTTGAAATCAAAATCATTCACTTTCATTTTAATGATGGGTTCCCAACCATCTTCTTGTTTTATAGGAACAGAAGCTTTATGTTTCATCTTTTCTTCTTTAATCTTTGTGAGAGCATCAGTAATGTGTTTTGTAAAGGCCATATTCATAGCACTAGCATTAGGACTTTTAGCAAGCTTTTGTAGAAACTTAATAACTTCAGAGATGTTGCAACCATCAAGATCAAAATCATAATTATCATCTAAAGTAGTAGAACTATTACTAGCATCAACACTAGTGGTAGTGATAGTAGAAACACTAATGTTTCTAGCAATTTCATCTTCTCTTTCCCACTTAGCATGTAATTCAGCTAATAGTCTAACATTTTCATCAATTCTTACTTGTATGGCATTAGTAGCTGCAAAGGGATTGTCATTAGTTTCAGGTTTAGCAGTCATTTTATTAATCAAAGAAGATTGTGCTTTAGACAAAGATGATATATTTCTTTCAGCATTAGAAAGTTTCAATTGTAAACTAGGAATTTCCCAATTTAAACTCTCAAGTTGATGGCTAATATTCTTCAAAATGGTAGATTGTTCCTCCATAGTTTTAGTAAATAACTTATTTTGCTCATATTGCATTTGCATAAAGTTTTTAGTGGCTCTTTCAACTTCTAGAATTCTTCCTTCACTAGGTAATCCAGGTTTGCCATTATAACCATAAGTATTATTAGGAGGATAGGGCCTATAATTGTTACTACCATAAACATTATTGCCAAAATTATTATTTCTTATAAATTTCACATCAACTTGCTCTTCTTGAGCAACCAAAGAGGCTAAGGAAACATTATTTGGATCAATATGGGCTTTCCCATTAACAAGCATAGACATAATAACATCAATCTTATCACTCAAGGAGGAGGTTTCCTCAACAGAATTTACCTTCTTACCTTGTGGAGCTCTTTCAGTATGCCATTCAGAGTAGTTAACCATCATATTATCCAGAAGCTTTGTTGCAGCACCCAAAGTGATTGTCATAAAGGTACCTCCAGTAGCAGAATCCAATAGGTTCCTTGAAGAGTAGTTCAATCCTGCATAAAAAGTTTGGATGATCATCCAAGCAGTCAGTCCATGAGTGGGACAATTCTTTACCAAAGATTTCATTCTTTCCCAAGCTTGAGCAACATGTTCATTATCAGATTGTTTAAACTTCATTATTTCACTTCTCATAGATATAATCTTAGCAAGAGGATAGTATTTTCCAATAAAAGCATCTTTGCACTTAGTCCAAGAATCAATACTATTCCTAGTTAAGGAATTCAACCACTCTTTAGCTTTTCCTCTCAAAGAGAAAGGAAACAATTTAAGCTTAATAATATCTCCATCTATATCCTTATGCTTTTGCATCTCACAAAGTTCAACAAAGTTATTTAGATGGGTAGCAGCATCTTCATTACCAATACTAGAAAATTGTTCTCTCATAACAAGATTGACTAAAGCAGGTTTTATCTCAAAGAAAGTAGCTTCAAGCACAGGTGGAGCAATAGGTGTGCTCATAAAATCATTGTTGTTGGTGCTAGTGAAGTCACACAACTTAGTATTTTCAAGAGTAGTCATTTTTTTGTGTTTTTGATAAATAAAGCAAACTAGTAAGACTAATTTTTTTGTGTTTTTGATAAAGAAACATGCAAACTAAGCAAAAGTAAACTAAGCAAAACAAAAATAACAAAGTAAAGAGATTGGTTATGAGGGACTCCCCTTGTAAAGATGTCCTTGACTCCCTGGCAATGATGCCAGAAAATATGCTTGATGGCCCAAAATATATCGAGTTTGTTGGGGAACCCCAAGAGGAAGGTGTGATGAGCACAGCAGTAAGTTTTCCCTCAGTACGAAACCAACGTTATCAATCCAGTAGGAGAAAGGAAACACCCCAAAGGTGGTGCTAGTAGCAACGTGGAGACCTGCACAACACAACCACAGAACTTTGCCCCCAACTTGCGATGAGGTTGTCAATCTCACTGGTTTTGCTGAAAACAAAGGATTAAACGTATCGAATGGGAGGAAGTAATAGTTTGCAGAAAGTAAACACAAAGCAGTAAATAGTTTGTAGATTGATTGTAAAAGAAAGGACCGGGGTCCATAGTTCACTAGAGGTGGCTCTCCTTACGATAGATAACATGTTGGGTGAACAAATTACAGCGGGGTAATTGATAAACATCGAGAAACATACAAGAATATACTACTCATCTTGACTCCTTTGAGATTCGATTGGGCATTACAACATTATACATAGACCACCATCCAACTGCATCTATGACTAATAATCCACCTTCAGGTTATCATCCGAACCCCCTCCAGTATTAAGTTGCAAGCAACGGATAATTGCATTACGAATTGCGTGTAAAGTAAACAATACGATTGTTCTATGAACAAAGGATTGTTGTTTTCTCCCTAGTAGTAACAACACATCTAGTACCTTAGAGATTTCTGTCACTTCCCCAGATTACTAGAGGCATGAACCCACTATCGAGCATAAATACTAACTCTTGGAGTTGCTAGCATCTACTTTGCCAAGATAGCTACTAACAATGGAAAGCATGCAAGATCACAAATAACAAAGACATGATAGAATCGATAATCAATCTGAAATAGCATCTCAATATCCATCTGATCCCCGTAAACACAACATGCAGAATTACAAATAGATGATCTTGATCATGAACGGAGCTCACAAGATCTAAACATGATAGCACAAAGGAGGAGAACCAACCATCTAGCTACTACATGGACCCGTAGTCCAGAGATGAACTACTCACGCATCACACCGGAGGCTTGCATGATGATGAAGGAGGCCTCCAGGGTGAATTCCCCTCTCCGGCAGGGTGCCGGGAAGAGCTTCAGATCCCTCCTGATCTAGGGACAGAGACGACGGTGGCTACAGACTCTTTCGTGGATTTTTGATCGGGTACTTAGGGTTTCTGTATCGGAGGAAACTTATAGGCGGAAGGAGAGGCCGAGGGGGTGCCTGGGCTGGCCACACCACCCCCTGGCACGGGCCAGGCCTGGCCGCGCGGCCAGGTGGTGTGGCCGCCCTCTGGCCCTTCTCCGTCTTGTATTCTGGCTCCGTGTGTCCCCCGGTAAAATAATGGCTTTGGCTTTTGTCCCGTCCAATTCTGAGAATATTCATTTTCTGACTTTTCTGAAACCAAAAACAGCAGAAAACAGGCAGCTGGCACTGTGGCTCTTGTTAATAGGTTAGTCCAAGAAATCATATGAGAAGTACTCCAATGTGTGGACAAAACATAAGAAAGTAGATAAAACCAAGCATGGAACATCAAAAATTATAGATACATTTGCAATGTATCAACGGAGACACCCGTAGACCACGCCACGTCGGTGTCTAAACGACAAGGATTTCTCTCGACCCCTCAAAAAATCACACTCCCGGACGCCTCAAATTTCTCCACCAAGCTCGCTGCCCACCAGCACACGCCACCATGGTGTTGCAGTAACCACCATCATCTCATCGTGACCCATGATGTGACGCCGGTATGACCAAAAAGAAGCAACTTCGGTGGGGGTCAGCAGTACAGTGGCATGCAGGAGGGAACTACCTCCACTGCTGGGGGCGATAGCTGACCGTATGTAACAGTAAGTGCAAACCAGGCTCTCTCTTTCCCGGACGAGCCCAAAAGGACTCGTGAAGCCCTGCCACCACACTGCAACAAGGGTGTCAGCATCGCCGTCAACCCTAGCTCTAGCCTCTACTCCTCCATCCACCAGTGAGTCCACTGCCAAGCAGAAGCGCCATCCCCACCGTGGTCACCCTAACCTACCGGACCGCCGTCGGTCTGAGGTACATCACGCCACTCACTAGAGAGATGCACACCGGTGCTCCGACGACACAACCGAGGAAGCCAGCCCTAGGTCCAGACCCACTTGATCTAGACCTGCCAAGGGATCTAGATGTGTAGGGAACAAGCCATGGCAGGGGGACGCCAGCAGTCACCTGGTCTGGGCTCGCCTGACCTGGATCTGGTGTCCTAGCCGCAACTAGGAGGTAGGATGAGGCCACACACCTGTATCAGTATCCCCTGCCATGGTTGGGCCTTCGTGCCACCCGCAAGTTGCAACCTTGCAGTCCCCAAGCTGGGTATGCAGGTTGACCGCCAGAATTAGGCTCGCCTAGACAAAATCCGGTGCCCCAGCTCCTCTGCAGCGAGGCAGTGTGCATATGACTACTCCGGTCAAGGCCAGCTGACGAAGGTTTAACTCATCAATGCCCATTGTTATGGACTTGGGTTTTGGAGAAGGAGGGAGCGCTGGAGACATCTATCGGCTAGCAAACAAGCACACAGGGGACAAAGGATTTACCCAGGTTCAGGCCTCGTAGAGGTCCCTACTCCTGCTTGTCTGCTCGTGGAATTATTGAGGGAGTCGAAAGTTACAACGGTGCGCAGATGCAATCTGGCGAGGGTTTGTGGAAGCTAGGGTTGCGTGTGTCCTCCTCGCCGCCCCTCCTAGCCCTTATATAGATAGGCTAGGTCTCGGGTAGCAGGTCGAGTCCGTTACAATTTAGGGTTCTCCCCTTCAAACTTTCTATCTTTAGCTTTTTCTTGATCTTCAAGCAATCGAGAGTCCGCAGGTTACTCGAGTCCTTCTATCTGGGCCTTGGCGACACCATGGGCCTATACGTATTTGGACCATATATACCAAGCTCGAGTACCTGTAGGGTATACCCATGTCAGTAGCCCCCGAGTGTCCAGTGGAATCCCAGATTCGACTAGGGACTTTTTTGAAGTCTTCGAGTGCCTGAATGAGTACATTTTCGACTGCTTTTATTTATGTCATAGGGATTGTTGATATACATGCCTGATATAAATGAAGTATCGGTATCAGTTAACCACCTTAGGGTGAAACAACGCAATCTACTCAAATTTGAGTCCCGGACTCGAATCCGGAAAAGTGCTAGTGTAATTCGACTCAGGCCGCGGAGGTCTTACAGGAGTCGAATTCCAGTTATATGGGTGTGAGCACTCGACGCGTCCGTTAAGGAATGTTCATCGTGCCTGTAGGCACGGATATATTTCTGGTAGTGCGCAGTTTAAATGCGTTGCCAGGCCTTATTCAGGTCTTACCTTCACGTTGTAAGCGTGGCATCCGAATTTTATCATCGCGGAGACGATTCGGGCGACCCAGGAGATGTAGTCTCTTTGCAGGGAAAATTATGAGGCGGTGTCGCCATGATCTGCGAGTGTGGATGTTATCAACACACAGTTTTTGTACAAATAATCATAGGATGCGCGGCCAGCGCTCCCTATGGGAGTAGCCCCCGAGTGCCTGGTTGAGTCAAAGACTCAGGCAGGGACTAAAGAAATTTTGTGACTGCTGTCGCCTTTGCTTGTTTGTTTCAGTCGAAGACTTAGGCAGAGACTAAAACACGTTTTGCGACTGTTGTCGTCTTCTGCTTGCTTGTTTCAGTCGAAGACTTAGGCAGAGACTAAAACACGTTTTGCGACTGCTGTCGTCTTCTGCTTGCTTGTTTCAGTCGAAATTGTTTCCGACGCTCCCTATGGGAGTAATCCATGTCCATAGTCGAATCGTGTTTCGAGTGGTTGGGTTTGATTGTGATTGCCTGCATCACTGCAATAAGAAAATAAAAATCGTAGGATGCGCGACCAGCGCTCCCTATGGGAGTAGCCCCCAAGTGCTTGGTGGAGTCGAAGACTCTAGCAAGGACTAAAGTAGTCGAAGTTTTCCGCTGCGTAGCTTTTGATGACGTTAGTGCTGACGCTTGCATGACCTCAGTTGCCCGCGTGAGCGATTTTGATGGGACGTGACGAGCGATGGGTCCCACTTTATGACTTTGATGTGACTGGTCATGCGTAATCTTATTATTAACTGTGCCTCCTCGATTTCCGCACGTAATGGGAGCAGTGGAGGGACGGTTCGCGCTTCCTCTTATCCACGTGTCGAGCGCGATGCGTGCCATGGGTCCGGTAGGGTTTTTGTGAGCCGTTGGATTGCATTTCCTAGGGGTTGAGTAGCGGCGCTACGGCGGTAATTTTCCATCTGCACTCTTTTCTTCCTTGCTGCCATCGCCATTGCTGGTGCTCATCTGCTTTTCCCTGCGCTCATCTCCTCCTCAACTCTGGACCACCTTCGCTCATTTCCAAGTTATTTTCTGCGCTCTCATCGCCGCCGTGCAATGGGAAAGAATAAAGGAGGCGCTGCCGCTGAATCCGCGGTCACCATCGCGGCGACGAAGAAGAAGGGTGGCCTACTGCTTTGTGGGCACCGATCGCGGCCAAAAAGAAGGTCGCGGGCACCCGCGTGACCACTGGCGCATGGCGCCCTTCTATCATCAAGGCGTCGGATCTCCGTCTTCTTCGCCAAGACGGAGTTATTTCTGGCGATCGCCGATTCGCGTCCCAGCGGTGAGACCATTCCTGTGCCTCCCGCTGGTTTTCGAGTGATGTTTCTTGCATTCGTCATTCGCGGCCTTTCTTTGCCTCTCCACCCCTTTCTTAGGGGTCTCCTTTGTTTCTACGGGCTCCAGCTCCATCAGTTGTCCCCAAACTCGATTCTCCACATCACCTGTTTCATTACTCTTTGCGAGTGCTGGCTCGAAATCGAGCCGCACTTTGGCCTTTTCAAGCGCTTGTTTAAATTGAAGCACCAGTCTGCCTCTGGCTCTTTAGTTTATGACGTAGGTGGTTGCGGTATCCATGTCGACCCATCCGCCACCTATTTCGACATCAAGCTTACCAAGTCCGTCCAGGGATGGAGGGACAAATGGTTCTATGTTCGTCACCAGAAGGCCAAGGATGAGCACTTTGGACTCGCGCCTTTCAATCCCGCGACCCCCTGCAAGAAGATGCATTCTTGGAAGAACGTGATCATGCCTTCCGAACTCACGGAGACAGGCGTGCTATATCAACGCGTCTGTGACCTCGAGAGTCACATAGGCGCAGAAGAGGGAGGCTGCGCCCTTGTCAGGACTTGGCTGCGTCATTGCGTCCAGCCTCTCCAGGCCAGGGTCCATCCCATGTTTCAATGGGGTGGCGCTCATGATGGCACTCGCGTGTCTGCTGATGGCATGTCCGCGAGTGAGGTAGATAAGAGGGTGCGACTGGTCACGAAGTACACCTTTAAGGATGTGCTTCCGAACGAGCCAGTCGTTCCTCCTTTCGATGCTTCGAATCCTCCTCCTGAGGTACAGTTGTGCTCTGTGATGGCTTATTTTCGCGATTGCGTTTTACATTGCTTACATTATGTTTGCTGATCTTCCTTTGTTTGTATGCGGATTGGCGGTGTCGCCTTGTATGCCTCCTCTCCGAGGGGTTATTCATCGTGAAGCTTTTGAAGAGGGAGTCTGAGTCATTGTCCCTTCGATGTGGAAGAAGCCCCGAGTCAGAGCCAGATACTCGCAAGCGTTCGCGTAGCAAGGACTCCGACGCGTCGACTCCTTCGACTCCAGGAGGCGCGGCTGTTGGCGCGGAGTCGCCAATTCCAGCTGTTCCTGTGAGGGCTGTGGCACCGTCTTCTCGCAAGAAGATGCGATTGCCCAAGGAGTCTTCGTCAGAATCGGCGGCTGCCGCGTTTGATCTTGACAACTTTAACTAGTAAGTTTGCTGGGTTGTTCATTCTTTTCTGTTTTCTTCTTGTTGGTTTTGCCCTGGAGTTTTCCCTTTTCTCAATGTGGACTTGGTCTTGTAGTCAAGAGGCGTCATCATCTTCTGGCGACGTCGAGTTTTTGAAAGAATCGGGAGTCGCGACTTCAAGGGCCAAGGTAGAGGTCGAGCGCGCTCCTTCTCCTCCGTGGCCCCTCCGGGCACAATTATTCGAGCTCTCCTCACGTAGGGGAGCATCGAGTGGTTGCTCGGATGACGTTTCAGCAAACTTCTTCGGAGTCGCTAGAGGACCATGTAAGTATATCATTCCTTCTTTTTTAATGTGGTAGTCAACGCCTTCTGCTGCCCTCTTCTGACTCCTTGTTTTGTGTGACAGCTCCTTGTAAAGGAAGCCGCGCAGGTGGCAGAGCAGGTGATGGCGATGGGTTGCCGACATGCAATCTTGGAGGCAGCGTCACCGCGTGGTCGAAAGTGAGTGCTCTACACTTATTCTTTTTGTCTTCTCTCTGTTTTGGTATAATCGACTGATAGCCAATTATTGACGGCCATGTAGCTGAGCATAACGCTTTACTGCGCAACGTCGCCATGTTGGAGAAGACATTAGCCGCAGCTGTGAAGGGGCGCGACGAGGCAATCGCAGCTCGTGATGATGCCCAGACGCGCAAAGAGGATCTGCGCGCCTCCTTTGCAGCCAGGGAGAAGTTGTTCGAAGAGCAACTATTCTCAGTCGCCAAGGCCCTCTCAGGTACCTTTATTGGTAGATATTTTATTGATGTTCTTCTCTGCATCTAGAGTTTTTGCCGGTGGCACTAGAAGTTTGATCCATGTGTGTATTTTCGGTGTAGATGCTGGTGACTTGAGTTTTGATCCGCAAGCCCTTTGTCGCGATGACGCTCTGGCGGGCGCGGTGTCTGCGGTCGAGGATCATAGCGCCGCTGTCCAAAATACGTTGTCCAAGGCCAAGGTTACCCTTAGTCGCCTCCGGGAGGAGTTGATGCTGAAGGCAGAGCTAGTCGACAATGTGGAAGAGCTGGTGGAGTCGCTCGCCGGGGGTGTGCCTGCCACGTACAAGAACTCCCTCCACGCGGCTGGCGCGACCATGTCTCTTGCCATGGTGCAAGCCCACGGAGTCGAAATAGATCCTTCTGCGGTGTCGAAGACGATGCCTGTTAGCGCGGATGGTCAACAGGTAGTATTCGCTCCCTTTGCGACTGCCTGTGCCAAATATGGCCATTCCTTGATAAATACTGTTGCCAAGTATTCGGAGGAGCTCCAACGTGCGAAGAAGGTGGCGAAAGCTTCGGCCTCAGGGGCCGGCGGAAAGTCAGTGGCATCTGATACTGCCACAGACTTGATGAAGCCCCCGAAGCCATCGAATTCGAAGAAGCCAGTTGCTCCGTAGTTAGCTTGTTGTATTGATTGATCAGTTGCCTTTTTAGCCTAAGGACGTGCCTGCTAGCGAGTGTGTTTGTAAACACTTATGCTTATGTTGAATGCGTCTGTTCTCCCTGCCTTTGTGCTAATTTGTCGCCTTATTTGCTTTTTTCTTGACTTGTGGTAGGGCACATCGAGTGGTCCTGTGGGGGGAAACCAGGATTCACCATCTCTTGATGAGACAGTGGCACCACCGCGCTCCAGGGTAGAGGAGCTATCCTTGCTGTCGCGACTTCGTGATCGCGTGAAGCAGCTGGAGCGTGAGTTGCCCCTGATCCGTGGTAATGTAGACGTGTGGAAGTCGAAGGCGGAAAAATCCGCCGCCCGCAAGCAATATCTGCTTAGCAAGGTGACGCGGCTAGGCGACCAGTTTAAGTGTTAGTTTGCTTATCCTCATCTTTTCCTTTGTAGTTAGTCGCAATGGTACGTTGTACTCACGCTGTTGGTGCTGCTTCGTGTAGTTGTTAGCGCACGCCGTCCGCAGGAGGAGAAGGATAGGATTGCCATCCGCCTTCATGATCTCACCCAGGAGCAACTTCAAGAGAGTGGATACTTCTGGGTAGATTATGATCGTGCGACTGCATTGGCGACCCTGCAGGATCGCGCTTCGCGAGTGCTGCTCTTCCTGAAGAAGTCGCAGTCGTGTTTGAAGAACATCTATCGGGCGATGTTCCCGTTGGATGACACTCCATCAAGCCTGCTGGCTCTCCTGGCCAAATTTCAAGATATATTCGCGGTTCGTGAGTGCGTGAGGCAGCAGTTGGTGGCTGGTGCCAAGGCTGCCCTCTCGATGGTGCGATTGCACAGGCCTGACGTGGATGTCGCCTCCATTGCTTCCGGGCCGCCAGCGCCACCAGCCGGATCTGCTTGGAATATGGTGCCACTATCAGTGATAGGTTCGTAGCATGGAAAACAAAAAAATTCTACCACAAGAACGAACAAAACCCAGATCTAATCTAGATAAAAGCCAAGATCTAATCTATTAGACATGTGCAACGAGATAGATCTGTACTAACCCTCGTAGATCTGAAAGCGTTACGAGATTGGATCTCGGGGTTGATGTAGTCGATCACTTGCCGATCTCAATATCGTGTGGATGATCCTTCCGGCGCCGTGTTCCAGCAGTGCTTCGCGATCGGTCAACGTCTTGGTCGGCGGACCTTCCTCTCCTGTTCCAAATGTGAGCGGAGGTAGTAGATCTTCTCCACGGAATCCCAGCAGCACGACGGTGTGGTGGTGGTGGTGGAGTAGAGATTTCTGCAGGGCTTCGCCTAAGCCTGAGCAGAGGGAAGGAGGAGGAGAGAGGCAGCGACTAGGGTATGAAGTGTGAGGGGGCTAGGGGGTGGTGCCCCCACCCCTCTATTTAAAGGAGGGAGGCGCCATGGGAGGGGGAGTCCTAGTAGGACTCCCCTCCCTTCCTTGGCCGGCGGATTGGGAGGGGGGAGGAGTCCCCCTCCCCCACGACTCCTTGTCTTGCCCCACAAGGACTCTTTTATCCTTTCTTGGTTTTCAAGCAAACTCCAAGAAATCTTCTAGAACCTTCCGGAACATTCCGAAACCTTCTAGAATCCCCATACAAATACTCCGGAACATTTCCTAACTTAGAAAATGATCCCCAATATATGAATCTTATTCTCCGGACAATTCCGGATCTCCTCGTGATGTCCCGGATCTAATCCGAGACTCCGAACAACATTCGGTATCCAACGCATATTCCATATCTACTTAAAACCACTTCGAACCTTAAGTGTGTCACCCTACGGTTCGTGAATATGCAGACATGATGAAGACACCTCTCCGATCAATAACCATCAGTGGGATCTGGAGATCCATAATGGCTCCCACATACTCAACGATGACTTCGTGATCGATAGAACCATTAACATACGAAACCAATTCCCTTTGTCACGCGATATTCTACTTATCCGAGGTTTGATCGTCGGTATCTCCATACTTTCAGAATACCCAATGACACCTTTATAACCACCCAGTTACGAAGCGGTGTTTGATGTCATCAAAGTACCCATCCAGTGATGGTGATTAACATAACCTCATGGTCGAAGGATTAGGTTACTATGCATTTGAAAGCTTATAGCAATACGAACTTAATGACTTGATCTTATGCTACGCTTACTATGGGTGTGTGTCCATCACATCATTCTCCTAATGCTATAACCTTGTTATTAATGACATCCAATGTCCATGATCAGGAAACCATGATCATCATTTAATCAACAAGCTAGTTCCACAAGAGGCTTACTAGGGACTCTTTTATGTTTACAAAACACACATGTATTAGTGTTTCCTTATAATACAATTATAGCATGGGATGTAAACATTCATCATAAACACAAAGATATAATAATAACCACTTTTATTATTGCCTCTTGGGCATATCTCCAACAATCAGGCGGTGGACCGTCCAGCAGAGGAGATTGTCGGCTTCTTCGAGGGACAAACCAACGTTCTTCTGTTGTAGCAGTAGCTAGATTTGTATCCTACACATAAGTGTACTTGTGTTGTAAAGTTCATATATATTTGTAGATAATTTATTGTTGAATGTGTACAAACAGCTTTGTCAGCGTCAGGTGCGTTGCACTATGCGATTCCTTTTTGTTAGCCTAGCCATCCCTTTTTCAACCTGCCAGGCGCGTTGCGGCTGGGTTGAGTTTGCGTTAAGGGGTTTGATTGATGTGCCAGCTACTCAGGATATCGCGTTTATTGGTTCGAAGAACAGATGTAGGTAGGGTGGCGTAGCCCCCGAGTATAAAATTGACAAAAGTGAAAGAAAAACACAGAGTTTTTGGGCACTTATCTTTTATTTATTTGAAGAGCAGTACGAGGTACAATGTTGGCTAAGTAGCCTTGGCTGAGTAGCCTTATTTGCGATGTAAAAAAGTAAAACAACTAGGGGTAGAAGCGTTGCAGTTGTGTGATGTTCCAAGGGTTGGAGTATGCGACTCCTGTCTCTAAATCTTGAAGGCGATAGGCGCCACCTGGGATTACTTCTGTAATCACGTACGGTCCTTCCCAGGGGGAATCGAGCTTGAGATGCCCCTGCTGCTTCAGTCGTAGGACCAGGTCACCTTTGACGAAGGATCTGAGGCGAAGCCTTCAGTTGTGGTAGCTGCGCAGGTTCTGCTGGTAGATCGTGGATCTTTCTGTGGTGATTTCTCTTGCCTCGTCGAGGAGGTCGACGGAGTCTTCGAGTGCAAGAGATGACTCTTGTTCGCTGTAAGCGACTACGCGCGGCGCCTTGTATCGCACTTCTGCTCCGTGCACCATAAAGAATGGCGTGTAGCCCGTGGTGCTGTTTGGAGTTGTTCGTAGACTCCAGAGTACGGACTGGAGCTCATCTGGCCAGCAACCCGCGGCTTGCTTGAGTGGTTGAAGGAGTCGCTTCTTGATGCCGCTGCAGACGAGCCCGTTTGCTTTTTCCACCTGACCGTTGGCCTGTGGATGCGCGACTGAGGCGTAACTAATGTTGATCCCTAGGTTTCCGCAGAATTCTTGGAACTCCTTGGATGTGAAGTTCGTCCCGTTGTCAGTGATGATGCTGTGCAGCACGCCGAAGCGATAGACAATGGATTCGAAGAACTTGATCGCGTTGTGCCCTGATTGCTTGGTCACTGGCATGGCCTCAATCCACTTGGTGAACTTGTCGACTGCGACCAAGAGGTAGACATAGCCTCCTTGCGAGGACCTTGGGAGCTTGCCCACCATGTCAAGCCCCCATTGTGCGAAGGGCCAGGCCAATGGAATGGGCCGTAGTTCTGCGCCTGGTGCGTGTGGCTTGTCCGCGAATCGCTGACAAGCGTTGCACTTTTGGACTATGTCCTTGGCGTCGCGCATAGCCGTGGACCAGTAAAATCCAGCTCGTAGAGCTTTGTAACGAGCGCGATCGCGGCATGGTGCCCGCAGGTCCCTTCATGGATGTCAAGGAGGACTGCTCTTCCATCGGCTAGGGAGACGCATCGTTGTAACACGCCTATGATGCTGCGTTTATACAGTTCGCCGTTGATAGCATCGAATGCCTTGGAGCGTCGCGCGATGTGCCGTGCGTCTGTCGGGTCGTCCGGTAGGCGCTTGCTGAGGAGGTACGTAATGTACGGCTGCGTCCAGGATTGTTCGATCATCATGATGCTCATTAGTCCCTCGAGTCCTATGTCTAGCTCCAAGTCATCGAGTGCCATTGGCTCATTGGGTGGCGTAGCCCCCGAGTCCGTTGCTGCGCTTGTTTTCTTTTCTGCGGCCTTTGGCTTGATGGAGCGTTTGCAGATGTGCTCGAAAAATACCCCCGGTGGTATGGGGGCGCAGGTAGAGCCTATGTTGGCGAGTGCATCCGCCTCCTCGTTGCTTTCGCGACCTACATGTCGCAACTCGCAACCATCAAAGTCTCCCTCGAGTGTATCATAGAGGTCGCGGTATGCGATTATGTTGTCGTTCAGTGCGTCGCACTCGTGCATTGTTTGGTTGACGACCAGCTTGGAGTCACCATATATGATGAGCCTCTTTGCGCCGCAGGCTTTTGCCATCCTCATTCTGTGCAACAGGGCCTCGTATTCAGCCTCGTTGTTTGAGGCTATGAACTGCATCCGTAGGATGTATTTTAGCTTGTCCCCTTGAGGTGATGTCAGTATGACACCTGCTCCTGCTCCATCTTTCCGCTTGGATCCATCAAGTGCATTGTCCAGAGGTAGGACATATCTGGCTTGTCCGGGAGTTGGTTTTCCATCCAATGCACGAGGAAGTCAGGGAGAACTTGCGACTTGATTGTGTCACGCTTTTCGTATGTGATGTCTCGTGGAGACAGTTCGATTCCCCAAAGCGCAACTCGCCCCGTGGCGTCGGGGTTATTAAGGATATGTCCCAATGGGGCGTCGTTGACTACCATGATTGAGTGTTCCTGGAAGTAATGGCACAGTCGCCGGGCGGTCATGAAGACGCCGTACGCCAGCTTCTGGTAGTGCGGGTACCACTGTTTTGTTGGCGTGAGGACCTCGCTGAGGTAGTATATTGGGCGTTGTACGCCGTGGACCTTGTTTTCCTCGGCCCGCTCGACGACGAGCACTGTGCTAACCACTTGGTTGGTAGCGGAGATGTACAGCAGTAGTGGTTCCCTTTCTCGTGGAGTCACCAATACTGGCGAGGTGGATAGCAGGCGCTTGAGATCTTCGAATGCTTCTTGCACTTCATTGGTCAACTTGAATTTGTCAGCTTTGCGGAGGAGCTGATAGAAGGGCAGCGCCTTTTCTCCCGTTCGATTGATAAATCGACTGAGGGTCGCGATTCGTTCGGCTAGTTGCTGGAGGCCTCTTATGTTCTTTGGCTTCTCCATGGCCAGTATGACCTTTATCTTTTTCGGGTTTGCCTCAATCCCTCTCGTGGAGATGAGATACCCGAGCAGCTGCCCAGATGGTATGCCGAAGGCGCATTTGTCCGGATTGAGCTTTATCCAGTAACGATCGAGATTGGCGAAGGTTTCACGCATGTCGTCGATTAGAGAGGCTTCTTCCTTGGTTTTGATTACTATGTCGTCGACATAGACTTGGATGTTGCGACCCAGTTGTTCCTTGAGGCAAGCCTGCATGCACCGTTGGTATGTGGCTCCTGCGTTTTTTAGCCCGAAGGGCATTGTGTTGTAGCAGAACACACCGAAGGGCGTTGTAAACACGGTCTTCTCCTGGTCTTCCTCCTTCATTCGAATTTGGTTATAGCCTGAGTAGGCATCGAGGAAGCATAGGCGCTCGCATCCAGCGGTTGAGTCGATGATTTGATCGATCCGTGGTAGCGGGAAGTGATCTTTTGGGCAGTGCTTGTTTAAAGAAGTGAAGTCCACGCACATCCATAGGATATCCGTGTCCTTTTTTGGTACCAGCATCGTATTGGCGAGCCAAGTGCTTTCCTTGATCTCGCGTATGAATTTGGCCTCGAGGAGTCTGTTGATCTCCATTCCGACTGCCTGCGCTCGTGGCTCAGACAGTCGCCTGATTGTTTGCTTGACTGGCCTTGCGTCGGGGTTGACGTTGAGTGCGTGCTCGGCGAATTCCCTGGGAACTCCTGGCATGTCCACAAGACACCAGGCGAAAATTTCCCAGTGCTCACAGAGGAATTCGACGAGCACGACTTCCTATGCGGGACTCAAGTTGTTGGCGATGAGGGCCGTTTTAGCGGGATATGATGGATGGACTTGCACCTTCTTTGTGTGCACAGATGAGTCGAAGGAGAGGTCAGGTGAGCTTGGCCTACTCAGGGGAGGCAGACTGTTGTCTGTCGTTTCCTTCAATCGCGCGAGCTCTTCCTGCATGCCGAAGGACTGGGAGATTCTGTTGAATTCCCTATCGCAACTGTCAGATCGCTCGAAGCTCCCGTTGATCGTGATGATGCCGTTGGTACCTGGCATTTTCATTTGTAGGTAGGCGTAGTGGGGTACCGCCATGAACCTAGCGAACGCGACGCGTCCGAGGATGCAGTGGTATTGTGAGGGCCAGTCGACGACCTCAAAGTCGATGCGCTCGCGCCGGAAGTTCCTTGGCATGCCTAATATGACGTTGAGGTTGATTTTGCCTAGGGGGTATACGCCTTTCCCTGGGACGATGCCGTGGAATGTTGTGTCCGATGCCTCCAAGCAGGTTAGAGGGATCCTCATTGCTCGCAAGGTACTCGCGAATATGAGGTTGATGCCGCTTCTGCCATCCATGAAGATGCGACTCATGTCGAAGCCTCCAATTTGCGCCTCGATGCGAGGGCAATGACTGGCGAGGTACTTGAGGCGGGTGGTCGATTTGTCGAAGGTAATGCGACTCACGCCACCGAGGTACTCGGTGGATGGTGGCGAGTGCATGGCCAAGTTGACTTGGCGAGTGATGGCCTTCTGCACCCTATTGGAGGGGCGCCCCTTTTGGATCATCATGGTACCCATGGCCCGTGGGTACGGTTCGCCTCCGTGGTGCTGGTCCGGTGCAGCTCCGTTCGGGGGTGGCCCAGGTGGTGGTGGTGGTGGTGCGCCATGTGCCACGGCACCTGGAGCATCTCCATAGCCTCTTTCGACTGCATTGCGTTTCATCCGAACCAATCCCTCGTGTAGCTTGAGGAACTCGCGGTAGTCCTTGAGGAGGTGGCTGGACTTTCTCTTGCCATCATGCTTGTCGATGTAGAAGTGTACCGTGCATGGCCCGGACAGTTTGTCCTCGATGGAGGTCGCGGGTGCTTCATCGCGAGTGCGGTGTTGCCACACTTGCGTGGTTTTCCTGGAGTCGCGGTATCCGCCGCTGCGGTATCCGCTGTTGCGGTTATCGTCGCGTCTATCGGTGTAGCCAGCTGCGACCATGTTGACGTCATCGTGATCGTCGTAGATGTGCATGCGACGCTTACTCCGGTGGTCGCGTCTTCGTTCGAGTTCTGCCTCCTCATCAGAGTGAACGCGATTCTTCACTGAATCTTCTCCATCTGCCCACCGATTCGTGATCTCCATCAGGTGGTCGATGGTCTGGGGCTTTGAGCGGCCTAGCTCCTCCCTGAGTTCCATGCATCAATCGCGCGGTCTTCCGAGATGTTCTCCGCGGAGTTCTTGATGATGGACCACCTTTGGATGTAAGAGCGCAGCGATTCGCCAGATCTTTGCTGGCAGCATCTCAGTTCTTCGATTGAGGCGGGGCGTTTATACGTGCCCTTAAAGTTTCGCATGAGGCTGTAGACTAGCTCATCCCAACTGCGAATGGATCCGCGTGGGAGGTTATTGAGCCATGCCCGGGCGGCGCCCTGCAGCTGTAGCTGCAAGCATTGCATGGCAGTACTTCGACTGCCTCCATGTAGCCTGACGGAGGAGATGTGATCCTCTAGCCAGATCTTGGGGTCCTGCAGACCGTCAAATTTCGGGTTCTCCGATGGGAGTTTAAACCCTTTAGGCATTCGCTTTTGCCTGATGGATCTGTTGAAGCATCTGGCGCCATAGAGTCCCCATCTTCCTCTTCCGAATCAGTCGATCGGGCACGTCGTGCCCTTGACTTGTCGATCTTGCGCTGCGTGAGGTCGTTGCGCCCATCGTAATCGCGATCATGTCGCTGTGAGCGGCGGCGTCGAGACAGGTCGTGACTGTCATCGCTGGACGAGGGTGAGGAGTAGCGCTTTGCTAGTGCTTTGCCCTTTTTTGGGTCTGGTACCGGTTCCTTCTCGAGGGCGGCCTCGATTAGCCCCAGGCCCGTGATCGTAGATCGGTGCATGGCCGTTCGGGGATCTCCAGCTGGTGGTTGGTTATTGAGGAGGTACATGGTGGCTGCTATCACCACGGCCTGCGGTGTCCTGGGAACCACGTTGCCTCTCGTGTTGACTGTCATAGAACCGAAGTCGAGGACTTTCGTGGCATCTATGCGCTCTTGTTCAGTGAGGTGAGCCATCCGCGACTGCCTCTTCTTGGCGAGGTACTCGTTGCCTCTTGAGGAGGATCCTCCGTAGGAGGAGAGCCCAGCACGACGAAGGCTTGATTCGTCTGCTGCCTTTTTACGCGCCTCAAGTTGCGCGATTCTTGTTTTTGGCGTTTGAATTCCTCTTTTAGGAGCCAGTGGTAGCCCATCAGCAGTTCCTGCGGGTACCCGAAGGGTAGAGGTGCACCTCGTAGGGCTTCGCGGCAGCGCTCCCACTCTTGCTCGTTGAGCCTGATCACGACGCGTTCACCGGTTTGCTCGTTGATCATGCTAGGAGGTTCGACTGCTCCTCCGTTGCCACCGTTGCCGGCGTTGGGTGGGTCGGTGCCGTTGCCGGCGTTACCACCGTTGCCGCGATTGGGTGGATCGGTGCCGTAGCCGGTGTTGCCACCGTTACCGCGGTTGGCGGAGGTGTCGCCCGCGTTGATGACGGTGCACATGAAGTGATTAGGGAAGCTGTTTCTTCCACAACTTTCAGATCCGGAAATGTAGGTTCCATCTTCAGTGGCCATATCGCTTAGATCGGAGTCGCGATTGCTGTCGCTGACCATGTTCCCAACTGCCACCAGAGCATTGAGCTCGCTAAGGGTGCCGATCGATGGAGGGAACCATGATGTCGGGGCAATCGTCGGTGCTGTCGGCTGATCAGGCATGCGAAGCGTGCCCATCTGTCCAACTTGGAAGCGGAAGCTCCCAATCGCCAAGCTGACTCCGTCGCCCACGGATTCGAAGGCCGGGCGAGTGGCCGGGCGAGTGGCCGGTGTGTGGACGGTGAAGTCGAAGGCGCCGAAGAGCTGGCGAATCTCCGCTGTTGCGGAGTTGTAGATTGCAGTTGATGGGGCCGAAGAAGCCGCAACATCAGCACTCCCTTTTCCCACAGACGGCGCCAATTGACGAGGGTTTAACTCATCAATGCCCATTGTTATGGACTTGGGTTTTGGAGAAGGAGGGAGCGCTGGAGACATCTATCGGCTAACAAACAAGCACACAGGGGACAAAAGATTTACCCAGGTTCAGGCCTCATAGAGGTCCCTACTCCTGCTTGTCTGCTCGTGGAATTATTGAGGGAGTCGAAAGTTACAACGGTGCGCAGATGCAATCTGGCGAGGGTTTGTGGAAGCTAGGGTTGCGTGTGTCCTCCTCGCCGCCCCCTCCTAGCCCTTATATAGATAGGCTAGGTCTCGGGTAGCAGGTCGAGTCGGTTACAAGTTAGGGTTCTCCCCTTCAAACTTTCTATCTTTAGCTTTTTCTTGATCTTCAAGCAATCGAGAGTCCGCAGGTTACTCGAGTCCTTCTATCTGGGCCTTGGCGACACCGTGAGCCTATACGTATTTGGACCGTATATACCAAGCTCGAGTATCTGTAGGGTATACCCATGTCACCAGCTGACCCATATCAGGCCTAGCCTGGCTTAGATCTGGGCCTGAGCCGATTGCAACAGCCACCCAGCAACACCGACCGCCTCCACCGTGTTCTGGGTCCACCACCCCAGCGTCCGATGTCGGATCCCGCCCTCCTCCCCCCGCGGCGCCCTGTCCTCCATCTTGAGCCTCCTCCCGGCGGACACGGCTGTCTCGGCCTGAACAGGGTATAGATCGGGCCCTCCTAGCCGCCTCTAGCCAGAACGCCCCCAACCTCTACTGCCTACCTCCGACGCCCCTCCACTAGTCAGAACGCCCCAACCTCATCACCGGCCTCCGGTCCGCAACATGACGATATATAGTCTCCCTCTTGATCATCGTGTTGGGAGCCAAGAGGTATAGGACCCCACCGCCCCTTCACTGGTCACGCCTAGGCTTCGCCCGACAGCAGCCTTGAGGGGCGACGAGGGGGAAGCAGGGGTAGGGGCGGCGATGATTCTGCGACCTACTAGATATGGAACCACACCCTCCATATGGACATAATCGTTTACATGTTCATCATAACAACTAACATATCGGCTAGTATATTAAATAGAATAGACGATAAGGGATCATCTTGCTTTAATCTTTTTCTGGTTTGCCATGGTAGTTTGTCCTACGCTTATTAAGAACAATAAAAATCACACATTTTTTTGAAATTTACCGATATATTAATAATCATCAACAACAGTACAAAAGATCCTAAAAGTAATAAAAATTACAAATAGGTCTAGACTACCTAGCGAAGACTACAAACACTAGCACGAGCCGAAGGCACGCCGTCATCCTCGTCTCTCCATCATCGGAGCCAAAAAATCTTGTCGTAGTAGAGTTTGTAGAAGTTCACGGACGGGAAGTTATCGTGCTAATACCCCAAAGGACTAGCACAACAAAGCAACAATCATCACTGAAGATGACAACCATAGATCGAAAGAGACTTACCACAAACCACATCAACGGATACAGAAATGACTGGATCCTAAAAGATCTGTCAGTGCTAGGCACACCACCAGAGCGAGGATAGGGTGGAGATGACCTTATTCTAACTTCAGGGCGTAGTCGTCGTCTCAACATCCTGAAGAAGACATTGGAAATGTCTAAACAAAAAAATTAGTCTTTCCATCAGCGAGAGACTGTGGTCTGCCAGACCTCCAAGGCACAAAGGCCACCAGAAATGGAGCAGGCCGATGGCGTCATCGACGAGAAGGACCAAACCCTAGATGGGTTTTAGATCAACGCCTCTCTCCTGCCCACATGCGCGGTGTACTAGTTCGGTTGTTTCTGGGATATTTTAATTATACATTTGTTTCGATGTACCCCTCCTTCGAACTCACCAAACTTATACATTTGTTTCGATGTACCCCTCCTTAACTGAAAACAAAAAGACTTTTAGGATTAGCCGATACATCTCTGTTTAAGGTATCCCGTGAGAAAAAGATGCGGCGGCTAGGGTAAAAACCCTAGCAGCCGCCACGATCTACTTCGTTCTCACCGTCTACGATCGAGCATCGACGGGTCCCCGCCTCCTCTGCTTGCCGCTCCTGCGGCGGGAGGAGGTGGGGACCTCGGACCTGCGCTCGGCGGTGTAGAAGGGTCCCTAAAGTTAGAGTTTGGTCATCCGGCATCGTCGTTATGGTGGCTATGGCGGCGTTGTGCGGGACAAGAATAAGGTATACCCGCCTCCTCTTCCACCGCGTCGGCGATCCTGCTGTGGCGTTGAGGAGGTGGGGATTCGTCGGTCGCTGCTTCTATGGAGTGGTGGATCTCGTCCCGCCACGTGTATTGGATCTCGTCCGCCTACGTGTGTTTTAGGTTTGGTGTTACAAGTTTGGATCAATTCAAGGGTTCAATGGCGACAACTTCATCTCTGGGCGCTGGTCCTTAGGGGCACGTGCACGAAGACTTCCATTGTCATCAACAATGGCATGCGGCTCCGGTAATGAGCGGCGGAAGGCGTCGGCGGCTCGCTCTGGCGGCAGTAGTATTCGTTAGGTGGTCCAAAGACCTCGATGTAATTTTTATTATGTTTAGATACTTTGTACTTTTTATGAACTCATGAAATAGATCCGGATCTTTTTCGAAAAAAAAAATATCGGTCAATCGTGTCCATTCTTGTGTTTTAAGCTTCCTGAATTTGAGAGGAGTGGTACACTATCACTAGAACCGTATTCGGACACCAGATGTCCAGATCCATACTTCAGCCGACGAGTGCGAGTAGGCCATCCACTGGGCTGGGCTGGGCGTACGGCGGTGCAAGGGGGGGCCACTTCGGAATGAACGCCGGTGTGAAGGCCAGAGAGAAAAGGCGACTAAAATGGGCACGAGGGTCTTGCGCGAGTCCACCGGGCGCGGTTGACCCGTCCGAAACCGCGGCTTGGCATCACTGGCATGGCTCACACTCGCACGTAGTAGTAGCCGGTTGCCCCACCCTGGCGCTTGACTGCCTGACGTGGATGACGGGGCCCCGCCCACCGCTCAGCGCGTCGTCGTCCGCCCCGTTCGTTCGTTCGTGCTCGCCAGCCTATCCTATGTACTACCAGAGTCCACACAGAGCGGCGGTGGTGGCCGTATAGGATCTACTGCTCCCGATCATCGAGCTGCCGCATACCGCCGAGCCTTGCTGTCCACACGCTTTTTCGTTACTGCCTACTGCATCCTTACGGCCACCAGAAGGGGCTACACAGCGCAGTAAAAAGACAAGTCCATGTTCCTTGCCGTCTATCTATGGACATTTTACAAACAAAACTACTCACTTCGACCTAAATTAATGGACTTGAATTTGTCTAAATTTAATTGTATCTAGCACTAAAACACTAGATATATCCGAATCTAGACAAATTCGAGTTAATTAATTTGGATCGGAGAGAGTAAGATAATTTCATGATATTAATGTGCAGGTGATCATTGCACAAGAATTAAAGAGGGTTGTGCCGGCAGCTAGACCCATGTCGCTTACAATTTCTTCGTTGGCTGGCTGGCTGGTCCCAAGAGCAATGTGTGTCTACACTGGTATATAGCTCAGTCGCTCGGAGGGCATGTGCCATGCGACCCTTCTACGTGTCAAACACACCTCGCTTTCTCGTACCTTGGGCGCTGACAATTGACACCAGCAAACACCCGTTCTTCTATGTGTACGCCGGAGAGGTCGGAGGCAACGTCTTTGATAGTGTGGTGCAGTAGTCTTCGTTACATATTGGCCACAGCCCACAGAAAAGCTGTCGTCTGTCCGGCTGTCCCTACCTATTCATCAGTGTCATCCATACCACGCATATGATGGGGTGCATAGGTATCTGCGTGTGTATACACATATAAAACAATTTCTTTTATTTTGGCTTGAATACAAAATGTATATCGTATGCATGAACAACAACTCGATTTGAAACGAGCAAAACCTCGCTTGATGTGGCGGAGACAAAGAGCATGATATTCTTCTAGCTTATGCATCACAAGTCCACAACAAGATTCTTACTACTGATGATGCACTTGCCACTAATGTATGGCCTAACGAGCGCCTTTGTGAGCGCTGCCTCATGTGCACGGTGTTGAAAGCACTGTGTAGGTCATTCATCCCGATATTTATAGTGAAAAGCTTAAACCCAAAATAAAAGAAGACATGAAAGGACTAGTATTGCATGCAACATAGATGTAAACCCTAGATTTAACATCGCACGATTGGTTTCTTACGGTGGTGACGTGGATGAAGATATGCAAACGTGATCAAGGAGTAAAACATGAGGAAGCCTATGATTAACCGAAGAGAAAAGAAGAGATTGGTGCCTCTGAAGTTGAAGCAACCATTCACAAGCACCCAAAACCTAATTGCTCAGCTACCCATGCAAGTCATCGATTGCCGGGAATCTTTGGGGACTAGCTTTTTTCCTCGTCCTACTGCAAGGGAGGAAGAAGAACACCGAGACTCAGTGGTGGCGGGCAGAACGATAAATATTTGTTTGTGGGCATCACAGAGACGAATATCTCATCAAAGGGATATCTCCATTTATAGAGTATACTCCCTTCATCCCACAAAGAGTATATTTCTGCTTTTCGAGAAGTTAAACTATCTCAATGTTTGACCGAGCTTTATATGAAAATATAACAAAGTTATGAAACCAAATACATAAACGATGGACTTATATTTCATCATAAGATATACTAATTTGGTGGCATAACCGTTGGTGGTTTTTTGTACGAACACAATCAAACTTAAGAAAAATTGACTTATTTAAAGAATGTTGGAAATACACTATTTGTGAAACGGAGAGAGTGTTTTTTTGTAACAATCCACTAATTTACTACTACATGACTTCAGTTACCTAAATATCAAGAAATGTTCCCTAAGGCTTCTTTGTTAGTGTGCAATGTGGTAACCACACATGGAGGTGCTTCCTTATCCAAAACAATGTCCAAGGTCATAAGCGATACATAACTAAACATAGAATGTATTGAATTCATGCATTGGCCAACTCAACCAGAGCTCCTTTGATTCATAGGATAGAAAAAATGTAGGAATAGGAAATCCATAGGATTGGCATGTCATGTTCACTTGAATCCTATGGGAAGAGAAATTCACTTTGATTAAGGTGAAAGATTTTTTCATGAATTCCAACCTAATGTTTTTTCCCTATGAACTTTACACTACAAGATTCCTATGGGATTATTTTCTATAAGATACTATCCTTTGAATCAAACACTTGTTCAGGAAAAAATCCATAGGATCTCAATCCTACAAAAATCCCTTGAAAATCCTATGAATCAAAGACGTCCCAAAAGTCCGAACTAATGAAAACGGACTAGAAAATATATTTCCAAACCCTCCTCATGTCTAGGCTATTTTAGTCCTTAGATATGGGTTCGATATAGGCAGCAAAGTCTTTTGTTAGTACTTCATTGGCAGGATCTTGAACTCAAGATATCTTAGCTCTGATATCATATTAAATTCATGCACTAGCGAACTCAATCAAAAGTATGAATTGATAAAAGGAGGCTAGGCAATATATTTCCACGAAATGCAACATGTAATTTTAATGTGAATATATGCAGAATGTGAACATGCGCATGAGTGGTTCACCTACAATATGTTTCCTTCTTATGTTCTCATCTAGGGCCTCCATCGGGGCAACCCATGTATGGTGGTCTTTCCGTCCCTAAACTTCCAATGCAGAACTAAACTTTCATGTGCCCATTTACACATTTAGTCAAAGATCCACGAATGCCAACATCTCTATGAAAAAATAAGAACAAAATTCAAGAAGTATAGAAAGCAATCTCCTTGGATCAAGAGGTGGTCCGCCTCCAAGTTAGCGATCTTGCAAATTTCTTGAAAAAAGACACACTAAACACTCAAATTAATGTTGTATAGTACTCCCTTTGTTCCCCGAAAAGAAGGAGTGCATGATGTTTTCCAAAATTTAACTTTGATCAAGCAATTTTATCATAGACATTTCATGTGGTTTCTTAATGTCATCTCTAATGACTATTGTTTGCATGCTCTTTAAATTGTAGCATGACTAGAAAACATACGACTAAGATAGGGCATGTACTACAATGTCGAAATATGTCTTGTCTTTCTAAGAGATCATTTGTTCGCTAAGAAAAGGAAAATCCTTTTTATTTGTTTATCTCTCTTCCAACCGTGCAATCATCTACGTGGCATTGCTAAGATAAGGCCCTAAATGCTAAGATGTAAACATGGCAAAGCCAATGGGCAATTGTTAAAAAAATAGGATAGAAATCCAAGTACCTAGCTACAGTATTTAATTCCACATAAGGGACATGTTCATAATTTAATTCATCGTCGTGTGAAAGAAAGTTATCCACCGAATTAAATTAAAGATCGACTATTTGAGTTAATTTTTCCGAAGTATAGAAACAAACGACGATGTTCTCTAACTAGTTGGCAGATGATGCGCAGACTTTCTCATTGTCCATCACTTCCATCACAATCCCACTGATGTTACAAAATAGTGAACCTTAATTCATCCACACGCAAGAGAAAGAATTCCAGCGAACTAAATCAATGCACTAACTGATTGATTTCATTCAGTGTAGTACGTAGAGTACGAAAACAAAACGACGACGTTCTCCAACAAACCGGCGGAGGACGCGCGCGCGCGCACACACACTTCCCTATCGTATTCGTCCATCAGTTTCGTCATAACCCCATTGATGTATCGTTCCCACGTTTCCAACATCCATGGACTCTTCCCGTTTTACCCGTTCAGCAAATCAAACGGCGCATCGGTGCTTCCTCGTACGACGCAGAAAAAATACGGACGCAAAAATCGTCGATGGAAACTGACACTCGCGAGTGGCGCTTGCTGCTTAGGTCGGCCCAGCCACGACAATCGCGAGGGGGCTGCTTTTCCCAGGCGAGCGATGCCTTTTAGAAAGAAAATGCGGTGTGAAAATAAGGAAAAATATGGCTCCTCTCGAAGGCTTTTCGCGTCACTCTGTTATTTATATCCTTTTAATTAGGAAGATCCGTACGGTGGGCCCAGGCTGCAGCTGCGTGCAAGTGTTAGTGACTGTAACTGTAAATTGCTCTATCGGATCATGCGCGTGCCGTGCGGTTAGTGCTAAATTTTTTAAGCATATCTGCTCCGCGTGCACTTGGATCATCAGATATTCAGATGAGCTCTGCTTTGGTACTGTAGGTGGCGCTCTCACTTATGCAAAGTGTGAACCCGATGAGTTGCGAGGACAACAAGTGTAATGCAGAGGCCATGCAGATCACATCTGGGAACTATTCGAGCTGATGTAACAGCACCGCTTGCACTGAATTTCCGGTATAAAACATCCATGTCGGCATAAACAAATCTATCGATCGAGCCAGGTCGCCGTCATCGTAATGATAACCAACAACGAAAGAAAAGCTTCTCGATCGATCGTCACTGGGAATTGAAGTGCGCGAGGATCACAATTAGCGGCGAGAAATGGGCGGAAATTGAAGTACCAACTGATTTTATTACCAAGACTTGACGTCTGTCTTTTATTACCACTTCTAGAATACAATTCCTATCACTTCAACTGATATAGTACATGTATACTCTACTGCTAGTAGGGATATAATTACTCAAAAAAGAATGAGTAAAATTAAACGGATCACGTAATTAACGGCAGCAAACAATTAACACTAGTTCGGCTACATTTTTTACGTTTTACCCCTACTAGTAAATTAACACAAGAGAGAAGACAGGACAGAACTGGAGAAGAACAGCTCGGGAGGATCAGTCCAAAAATGGGTTGGTAAATCTAAATCTTCTTTTAATCCTCCCAGGTAATTCCCTCTCCTTCTAATCCGTTTCTCCCCGGCCGCGCTGGCACCGTCGCTCTGTGGATTTCTATGCCACCGTATTGACTTTTCTTTCACACGAACTGCGGCTGCGTGTACCACAAGTCGTCCATGCTCCAGATGCTGTCGACGTCGAAGCTGCCGATCTCGAAGTCCGCGACACCGAGCTCGGCGAACCCAGCTGGAACCGGCAGCGGCTCGGACGTCCACGCTTCCCCAAGCTGGCACGGTGCCTGCTGCTGCTCCTGGAGAATCAGCTGGTTCGTGTCGCACATGGCGGCGGCGCTGGAGGCGTCACAGGCGGTGGTGAACCACTCGGCGCCGTCGACAGCGGCGGGCCAGATGGGCTGGGCGCCGGCGCCAGAATCCGTAGACGGCGAGGAAGACATGGTAGTGGTGCCCGACTGCTCCGGGACCGGCGATGAGGTGTTGGGCAGCTGCCCGTCGGCGGCACCGTCATACTCCGCTGGCCAGCAGGCGTCGACCGGTAGTTCCGGTGACTCGTAGAGAACGTCGTGTTGCCAGGAGAGGGGCGTGTCGGCGGCGGGCTGCGCCGCCTCGGCAGCCTGGATGCGCTCGACGAGGCGTGGCATCCAGAGGTAGCGCATGACGTCCTTGAACTGCTGGCTGTTGACGTCGCACTTGAGCTGCTTGGCGTGCTTCTGCACGCGCGTACGCCAGTAGTTCTTGATCTCGTTGTCCGTGCGGCCGGGGAGGTGCTGCGCGATCTTGGACCAACGGTTGCCCCACCGCGAGTGCAGCTCGAGGATGAGCAACTGCTCCTGCGGCGTGATGCTGCCGCGGCGGAGATCGGGGCGGAGGTAGTTCAGCCACCTGAGACGGCAGCTCTTGCCAGTGCGCTTGAGACCTGCAGCCAGGACAAATCACGGGCAAGATTAATCACATGGCCAAATGGAACATCACATCACTTTCCCGCTACTACTAAATTCTGCAAGTTGCTAATTACATATGCGGGGATGCGATGTGCGACTATATATGTATGTATATGTGACAAGACGAGTGATGTAATAGGAAGAGAGATTATAGTAAATAAATATCCCTACGGCCGGGAATAATGCTAACCACTGAAAATTCTCCTCGCTCACTATAGCTTGTGGCTAGCTGGGTGGCTGCTAGGCAAATCAGGCATGTAGACTGGTAGCTATCTGTTTCCATAAATTAGCATGTTGATGCAAAGCGACAGGTTTGTTGCTTGCTTCGGGTTCCAGAATATCTCAGACTAATCGATGCAAGCAACCAATCTACTTCATGGGTAGATGAAGATGATGATGATGTGCTTGAATCATTCATGCATGGACTGTACCGCGGGGAGACCACCAAATTATGGATGCAATTCCTGAGATATGCAAGGATGGATGATCCTATCCTACCTGCTGATCGGGCGAGCGAGTTCCAGCGGCCCTCGCCGTGTGCGGCGATGTAGTTCACCAGCAGGATGTCCTCCTCCACCGTCCACGGCCCGCGCCTCAGGTCGCCGGCCATCACCTCCTCCTCGCTGCTGCTCGAGTCCCTCTCGTGCGCCATGTCCATCAGTTCAAAACCTCCTCGATCACTGCAAGACGCGATCGACCGATGGAGCGAGCAGATAGCTGGGCGGCGCCGGCTGGAGAAGAGAGCTGATTAGGTGATAATTATGGTTGGTTTGTGGAGAAGGAAGCAGTGTGCTGTGAGGAGGAGAGAAGAATCTGCGATGCGGTGCGTGTGATGGATTGGGCGGGAGAGGAATGGGAGGGCTTATATAGACGACGGCCGGGCCGAGCGATGGGAGCTGAAGTAGGCTGGCTGGCTGGCTACCTGTGGTGGACTTGGGAAGAAGCATGTGGGGGAGCACGCCGCAAATACGGAGATTAGTTTAAGCCTCCCCACTTTATATCTTTCAAAGCCAAAAGTTTAGGGTATATTGTGCTTTGGGGGATTAGGGAGTAGTGGGATATTTACCATCGGGCTAATTAGCCACGCTGCTAATCGGCTCGCGTACACGGATTGGAGTCCGGAGAGTTTGACTTGTTGACTCGCCTAGACTCGCACACCCACGCTGCGAAGAGTTCGTCGCCACGATGGCCACGCGCTCGCGCTCGCGCTGTGGACCCCTCTCGTCGCTTTGGGTGACAGCCTGTGCTCGTTTTTTTTTTTTTTTTTTTTTTTTTTTTTGCTTCTACTAATGTAGAAAGGAAGTGAAGTACTACCGTCTCTTTGATGGCACAATTTTGGGATGATCTCGAAAGTAAAATTGCCAACCTATCAAACTAGTACCAATTGTGGAACAATGGAGTGAACTCACATGAACTCTGTAAACATCCTATTAAATGTACAATTCAATCAAACATGAACTCTGTGAACTTTTTGTTACAATCTTATAGACATGAAAAATATATTCAAATGATAGAGCAAATTTTAACTCCTTGTCTATTATTCACGGAGTAGTCTTGCGACATACAATAATCGTGTGCATATCTAAACTGACATCACACCAACAGATGATTGATACCAGTAACCTTGTTATGGTTTCCTATGTTAATTTTCCTCTCCTTGCAACAACGAAAAGATTAATATTGTTAGAGCATAAATAATTTTCAGCGAAAAAAAAATATTCTTAGAGCATATACAAAGCCTAAATACTTATCTGATTTTAGGGACGTCTAGTCTCAAAATCTAAACCCGGAGGCGGCACCGTGACAGGGTCGAACAAACCGACAGGTATTTCTCCCGACGTTCGCCCCCACACAAACCATGGCGCAACGGAACACCACCACCTAGCTTCGTCGACACGTGCCCTGAATGGCGGAGGCACACGACATCGGCGGAATGAGGGACAACAACCCTGCAGCCTGCCGGAGGAACCCACCTCCAACGCCGAGAGGCAGCCATTGACTGGAGAGCACAGCCAGGACCCACGAGGCCAAGGCGGGCTCGGTCGGGCCCAGACGTGCCCGTAAAGCCCTAGCCACCGCTGCTGCAATGGGAAGGCCGCAGCTCCGCATCCCCAACCCTAGCTAGGCATGACCACCGCCTTCAGAGAGCCCCATGGAGGCAACACCTGGCCCTCCCAAGCCCATATGAGCCCGCCCGATCCCATCTAGGGTCGTGGCGGCCAGATCCGGCCAGGGCCGGTAGCCGGCAGTGCTTCGAGCCATGGCACCCACCGCCCATGGGCAGCACCACCGCCAAGGCCACCCGGACTTGTCGGGCCTGAGTCTCCCGGAGTGTTAGAGTATATCTCTTGTATAGTTTGTTAGGCATGTAATCCCTCCACGGATCCTTGTATAAATCGGTTTGGTAGGTATGATTGTATTCTTGCCTTGCAAGGCACGTTGTATGTGTACTATATAAATCAACAGAGCTGATCGTCCGATGTGTGGCGTTTCCCTCAACTCATTGTTTGCATGGAGTGCACCGCCACCATGAAGAAGAAAGGCCCTAACCCCATCTCCTTGGCGCGGGGAAGGACATTCCGGCGCTAGGGCTTTGCCCTACAACCTAGACAGGCGGCGGCGAAGGAGGAGGGGAGCTGGAGGTGGGGAGGTCGCCCGTCGGGCAGACGCGGAGGTCAGTGGGTTTTACTGTAGTACAGTATTTATCAGTACATTGACGAAGCTAACCAAAATAAGACTGGCGGTATAAGTGAGCAAGTCCTGTTCAGGAGCTCATTGTTGGGATCTTTTGGGTCATCCTAAGCGAACCGTTCGGCACACGTACATGTCAGAATCACCGCCTCTTTGCTGAGTTCTTCGATTTGGGCCCTAGAAAAGATCCCAAATTCCCAATCAGCCGGTGGAGAAAGATCCGCACAAAATGCTCAATAAACACATGGATATATACAGGGGCAGAGGGCTCTTTCTTTTCTTTGGACAGCGAGTTGTAGTTCCTCTGTGTACGTGCAGTCCAATCTTCACGCTCGCCGGCACATAAATCCAACAGCGCTTCGCGGTGTGAATGTACACGTGCAGCTATCTATTGATGTATAATTCCGTAGCGTAGTACAGTATTTTCTACAAACTACGACACGTACAACCGCCCAAACCGTGCGTATGTCTCCGATCGCACGACGAAAAGAGCAAAAGTTGACCATCTGCCTCGGATACGAGCTCCGACACACGAGCGCGGCACCGCAGAATTGACAGATGCAACCACCAATTTTGTCAAGATATATGGAAGCCAAACACACTGCACACTTGCTTGCAAACCAACACACAGAGCCAAATGCTCCGACTGTACTACCTGTAGTGTCATTAATTGGACGGGGTCGCCCTAAAAATTATTAGATTTTGCAAGTCAACTCTAGGGCATCAGTTGAATTGCGAGAGTCATCTGCTGTGCTGTGTGAAATGATTTAAAACCCCAACTTGGCGCTTGTATAAGCAGGAAAAAATATGGTTTCGGGAGACAGAGGGGGATGTGTGGTCAGACTCCACACTCTGAGTTGAAAACTTTGGCAACTTCGGTTGTATTTATCTGTGCAGTTTTTCAACACATGGAGGTGCTGTGTGTATTCCCTGTTATATTCGTGATATTCATTTCTGACGTCTCTCGGTCTATTATTACTGGTCAGAGTTGTATATAGGGAATCCGGTCTGTCTTAGCCGAACTGACAGACTGCTGTAGTCTAGGGGAGGAGTATACTATTGTTGGTCTGGGTTTTGTCCGTGACATTCGATTGGATTTAAGCGAACCTGATCCAATGGGATGCCGGCCATGGTAATATGGTATGCTAGGATTCGTCTCCAGCTTGGCCTGGTTTTGTATATCGCAAGGCTGTGATTGTTTGCTAGTTGCTCGCTAACGAAGGTCAAAGTGTTTGCTGAGTTGGAGCAGCGTGCTCGTTCACTACCAGAAAACAAAATATTTCTGTGCGCTGAACTATTTCCCTGTAGGGCCCGGAACGAGCCGACACTAAAATTGTTTGTACTGTGGGCCGGCTCCAGCACGTCAGGAGTATGTCAAATTTTCCTGTGAGCTACGTCGGGGCCGACGGTAAAAATTGTTTTACTGTCGTGTCCTACAGCTAACCCACAGAAGAATAAGGAGTTCAGCTAGCGCGCCAAAGGATTCAGCTAGCGCGCCAAAGGATTCAGCTAGCGCGCCAAAGGATTCAGCTAAGCCTCTTTTCGCGCGCTTTGTCGTGCCACGCTCTGGTAGAAAGAAACCCTTGGACCGAAAATTCCCAATTATTTCACACACCCTACCTGAAGCTTCCAGCTACCAAAATCGCCGCCCCAAATCCTCGCGACCTCCGACCTCATCCCAACTGGTTGGGTCGTCGACCACCATTCCGGCTGCCCGCGCTCCCAATAGTCCGCCGCCGCGGTCGTCCACCTCGCTGAGGTGACGTTCCTCGCCGCCTCCGTCACTCGCCAGCGACCCCTCCCTTCTCCGAGCGCTAGTCATTCCCCTTCCAGGTGCCGCCTCGACCGCCGCCTCCTCGTCCCAAACACCACTGCACCCCTCTCAGTCCAGCACCCTCTCCATCTCCGGTGACTTCCCCAGCTGCCGTGTCTCAGGTATTTTCCCCCAACTCCAGTTGATTTGACCTTTATCTTTTCGGTTGTTGCTCCTGGTGTCTATATTAACCTGAAATTTCTTGTCTTTTGGAGACCTAAGTAACATCTTTGAAGAGCACATTAGTACAAAGGGGTTCAGTTATTTTCATTGAGCATTAGCAGAACGAAGCTAGATTTTTCCCAATGGGGCCAGCTGTATGTTATCAGTATTTCAGTTCTGTTCCTGTAGGAGCAGGATACTAGATCATTCTCTATAATTAAATCCCCATGAGCCAGCTCCCCTGCAGGAGCAAGATACTTGAACATTTTTTTTTGTCTTCTGGTTGGAACAATTGGTGTGTAGGGAATTAGCAGGATACGTACTTAATCAATCTTTTTCTTCTAGCAAAAAGGGGAATACTGAATACTACATTCCTGAAATCTATTTTTTTCACCACAAGGGTTGTTTATCCGATGTATTTGAAAAGATTAGCATATTTGATGTGTCGAGTGATTCTAACTATTTTATGTCATTTGGTTCTGTAGGTCTTGGTTGTGTCAGCAACGTAGACGGTCTTCTATTGGACTTTGCAAGTTTATTTGCTACCTTGGTGATTTCACATTAACACTATTTCAGCAACTTTGGTAAGCATTAACTCTCAACTTGATTTTTTTGTCTTTTGTATATTGATGTGTTGTTTGGGGTGATATATATGTATTGCTGCTGCTAAATACCTCATCTTTTCTATTTTTTGTGTTGTTTGAAGTGATATATGTGTATTGATGCTGCTAAATAGCACATCTTTTGTATACCTCTGTGTTATTTGAGGTGGTACATTTTTATTGCTGCTGCTAAATAGCTCATCTTTTGCATATTTTTGTGTTGCTTGAGGTGATATATGTGTATAGGTGCTGCTAAATATCTCATCTTGAGTATTATGTTTGGTGCTATCGATAAATAGGCAAATATCTGATATATATATATTTACCGTTTTGAACACAGAATTTGGTAAATGGCAGATCGTGTATGGATGTATAGTGGTTGGCAGTTTGGTCAAATTCCTTCTAATCAATGGCTTGAAGAAACCAAACGATTTTTAGACCATGCATTCTCTTTTCCTGGTGTAGTTGAAGGTGGTAAAATCAAATGTCCATGTGCCAAGTGTCGTAATTATGTTAGGCGCAACAGGGATGATGTAGAGGCACACTTGTATAAACATGGTTTTAGGGAAAACTATGAAACATGGATAGAACATGGTGAGAAGTATGTTCCTAGACACAATGGATCTGCCCCTGCTACCGATCCAGAGGGATATAATGAAACTGACCGGATGGATGATATGTTAGTTGACCTAGGTGGTAACCGTCCTCCACCAATTGAGGAAGAACCGACCTCCTCTGCCAAGGCTTTCTATAGGATGGTCAGCAGTTGTTACCAAGGATTTTTGTTGCCAATGGCACCTTACTGCTACCAAGGATTTTTGTTGCCAAACTTCATATAAATTTCTATGAATATCTGTATTGTTCAATTGATAATCTAGAACTGTTGTTACCCAACTGACTGTGCTATGGTTAACTCACAAAAAGCAAAAGCTTCTATGTTCTTTACCTGATGTTTTATTGCAACGATTTGTTCAAGTTTTACTGTAATGTTTGATTGTGGAAAATATTCTTCAAAAGTTCTTGGTTTGGCTAAATAAACTTTCACATGCAGGGGACTACAAACTCATCTCAGGCAGGCGATGACAACACTAGAAATGGTGGCTCAGGTGTGAACAATGGCAGCGACGATTCCGGGGGGAACATTGGTGCTAGTAACCCTGGCACTAACTAATATAGTGAGTTGTGGCAACACTAGTTCCAACAACTGAAATGAGACTTGGTGAAGGTGGTTGTTTGTGTTTACCATGGAGTGTCTTTTGATTGGCTATGGTATTGACTTGGAGCCGATGTTAGTAGTAGCACCCCTGTAGCATTTGGTAGGTTAATATGCATACGTTTGTGGAATATTTTGTACAATGTTGCTACTGGCTAGTGATTTGGATGCAAAAACTGTATGTCCATGCAAGTTGAACATTTTGTAATATGCTTGGATCTCAAATTTATGCATATTTCATTTGCTTTTGGAAAATATCTTATGTATGCTTGGTTGTGGCTATGCACATGCGTGGAACTTACCATATGTTGGGAATTAAAATTCCGATCCAACCAAGCTTTCCTGGAACCTGTAATTTGCATGCAATGCTGTCTGGATACTACTGACAGTTGAGCCGACAGAGATAGAACTTTGTGTTTTGGTCTAAATCCATATTCCTGTCGTCTCAGAACCGACAGAGATATTATCTACGACGACAGCAGTAAGACATGAGTGATCCTGACGTGATTCATTTTTGCTGACGGTCACCGACAGCACTTACCGTCAGGAATATAACTTCTGTCGGCTGGTCGACAGGCAAACACGTATTTCCCTGTCGAGCTATCACTGTCGGATTTTGCTGACGGTGCACCGTCAGAAAATAGTATCCCTGTCGGTTCTTCCCCTATCCCTGTCGGTGTTCAACCCACTGAAATATTCTGTTTTCTGGTAGTGGTTGACTCCAAACTGCGGCTAAGGCAGCCACTTGTAGTTCCATTTTTTTGTGTGCCAGAGGTAGATATACATCCATCATCCCGTCTCATGTAACCCCTAGTGCATATGCATCCAAGAACTCGTGACCACCGATAGTTACACTACATTATTCGTGTGGTTCTTATTATTCTTATAAAAGAACCAGTTAATTTATCTTTTTAACAAAGAGCATATATTAGTATCGTGAATATACCAATTACACCTGGTGTCTACAACAACGCGTTGTCCTAGCGACCTTACACATGCACACAACCTCAAAAAGATGAAGACCTGTAATAAAAAAGAACTCACGCTACAATGATCTATTTCTTGTAGCAGCAGTACTCAAACCACCAAAACAGCACCATAAGTCCAGCTTCTCCAAAAGTGACGCCTCCAAGAGGGAAACAATGCTCAAACATGGACGTCGCCCGATCATAGATCTCAAATTTTCACCCTAGAGAAAATCCTCGCTCACAAAAAATAACTCAACAAGACCATTGCCACGCACAACCAATTAAGACTAGACCTTGTATTTTAACCCTGAAATTAAGACTTCGAACTTATCTCGTGCTATCGCCCCCACTTATGAAGTTGATGCTCCAAGTCACGAATCACCAAGCTAATTCCTCATCGTCATAAAGACTCGAATCACTATTGCTAGTCCTCAGATCTCGACTTTCATGATATTCTTCACCAGCTGACTTCACCATGGAACGAGAAAGCGTGCCCCATGATGGTAATATCCAGCAGAGCTTCCTTTGAAACCAAACGGTCAGAGAAAAACAAGGGTGCACATGATGGAATCCCACCCGATCCAGCAATCTCCAAGCATGAATCGCCCAGTGGAGTTCGCTAGCGAAGCCTTCCGGAACATGACACGCCATCCAGATCGATAGGGACATGCATTCAGTGGATCATCATCTTCGTGTGAGTTGGAACCATAGGACCAAAACCTTTATTCAAGCCGAGCTAGTAGCCCCTACGCCACCCGCTGACGCCCTATTGGATCTGTCGCTCCGAACCTCATCGGCCAGACCAGTATCGAGGAAGAAGACAACAAAACATGGGAGATGTTTTTTCGGATCTGGACAAATTGCGCATCGAGAGGAACCCCCGCCGTCGAAGACCTCCGCCACCACCCGCGTTTCACATGCGCTGCTCCGGTGATGGCCTGCCTCACGCGTAGGAGACCGCCGGTGACATGGTTATACCCGACGGGTAAATAACTTCAGCATACCTGGTCCAGCCCAAGGAAGGCCCACAACAGACATACGCTGGCCCATGAAGATTTTCGGGTGGCCAAGGCCCATGACGCCTTCGGATCCTTGGAGAGCAAGACTAGAGTTCGAATACAACTTGTAACCTACTCGTATCGGTACCTGAGACCTAGCCTCCTCATATATAAAGGCTAGGAGGGGCCAACGAGCAGGACAGATCCATACTTTCGTACACGCCTCCACGCCAGATCGAATCACAAGACCTCAGAACTTCGGTTCCGCCAGAATCAAAGAATGCAAGCGTGAGTAGGGTTTTCCCTCCGGGGGCCTGAACCTGGGTAAATCTTGTGTCCCCTGGTTGCTTGTCTGTTAACCGTGCCACGATCTCCAGCATCCCCATCTTCTCCAAAACCCAAGTCCATAACAATGGGCATTGACAAGATTAAACCTCGTCAATTGGCGCCGTCTGTGGGAATTGGGGCTGCTGATTGTGCGGTCATGACGGTTCCGACCCGATCGATCTACAACTCCTCGGCGACGGAGAATCACCTCCTCTTCGGCGCTTTCGACTTCACCGCCCACTCGCCGGACACCATGAAGGATTTCGAGCCCGTAGGCGACGGACTCGAAATTCTGTTCGAGCTTCGCCAGTGGGACAAGCCGGCACCTCCGCCTCCCCGGCGGATGCCCGTACGCCAATCAGGCCCGCTTCATGGGTTTCCACACTGCATACGCACGTCACCATCAACAGATGAGTTCTACAGCAGCAGCTGCTGCAACTCCGATCTGTGCGATCCACCTTCGGATGAAGGGACCTACAGTTCCGAATCCGAAAGCTGCGGCAGCAGCCAACCAATCTGCAGGCGCTATCTGTGCACCGCAATCATCCAAACCGACGAAGACACGCCTAACCCGCCGCCCGACCCCAACCCGCAGGGCGAAAACGGCGAAAACGGGGAAAACAGGGGCCACCTCATCCAACTTAGCAAAGAAGGATGGGCCGAAGCACGCCGCGCCGTCACAGGCGAAATAGTCCTACCTCTGGACTCCCCACGTGACCTGCTGATGGCATACCACTACCTCCTCATCGAGGAGCACAAGAAGCAAGTCAAGATGCAGGAGACGCTCGATAAACGCAAGAAAGCAGCCTCTGAGTCCAGTGCGCGACGAGCTGCGTTCTTTGCCATGGGACCCGCCCAAAGACAAACGGAAATCAGAAACAAGCACCACTCGGTGGAAAACATGGACCAAGGAGCGGCGTGACGTGACCAACCCTCCACACATCGTTCATGGATATGGACGCCGACGGTAACATCACCCGAAGACGCCACAAGCCGCGATCATGGCAGCCATCACAGATCTTGCGGCTCACCCACCTCCGAGGGGACCCAAAGGGCCATGCATAGGTCCGCACTCACCGGACTAGGACTAATCGGAGCTGCGCTCCACGAAGATGCTCCTACGGAGCCGAAGAAGAAAGCTCCGGATAGGCGCGACCGGAGCCCCACTCCCTCATCCGAAGATGAAGAAGAACACGACCTTCCTCGAAGGAAGAAGAGCTCGCACCGCCACAAACACGACTACGACGCCAGAGACAAGCTTACAGCGCAAGATCGACAAAGAACGTGCCAAACGCGCGCATGCTCATACGAATCTGAGATGGATGAAGACGGGAGAACTCGGGGCTCGATGCTTCAGCAGATCCGTCGCGAACACGGATGCCACGCAACTTCAAGCTTCCTTCGATACTCAAGTTCAACGCACGCAAGATCCAAAGTCCTGGCTCAGCGACCATCCACATCCGTCAAGCTTCACAGAGGCAACAAAGAAACCGCCATGCAATGCCTTCACCGCAAATGACAGCGGCGCTGGTCCGCTCAGCAGCCTATCATCGGGGATCCATCCGTTGGAGGAGCTCGCTTATAGCTTCATCCGAAACTTCAAAGGCACCAGCAAAAGGCCCGCCAATCAAGAGCTGTGAGCCTGCACTCGAGAACGGGTGAATCTATTCGCCAGACATACTACGCTGGTTCACGACCAAGAACTCCAAAGACACATCTCCAAGAACGGGCCATCGACGCCAGGACGGCGCGTCAAACGCCCAGACTTCAAGGAGAAACTTGACGCCAGAAGCCCAAGACACTCGACCAACTCATGGAAATTGCCAGCTATAGACGGGCGAAGATTGCATCCAGGGCGCAATCGATGAAGAGGGCGACTACGGCAAGACGCGAACGCCGCAGAAGAGGAGACCGCGCGTCACGAGGACCGCGACGGACCCGATATGGTCGCAGCGCCACGCCGACCGTAACGACATCAGCCGCAATAGCGGAGGATACCACAGCGGAAACTTCCGCGACAACGGACGACCAACGCAGTCGTGGCAACGCCGCGACCGCGACAACGGACCTTCAGCATTCGACAAACTTTCGGGTCCGTGCACCATCCACTTCTACATCGACAAACAAGATGGCAAAAAGAAAGCTAGCCACATGCTCAAGGACTGCCGCGAGTTCCAGAAACTCAGCGAAAGCATGGTACAGATGAGGCAACAAGCTCCAATTCCTGTGTTCGGAAACGCACTTGCGCCAGGCGAAATAGCACACGGAGCTCCTCCACCGCCGCCTATCAGAGGCCCACATCAACCAGCCGCACCAGCGCAAAACAACGCCGGAGTCGCATACCTCCCACCAAAAAGAGCACTCAATGTGATACAGAAGGGACGCCCAACCAACAGGGTACAGAAGAAGATCACCCGCCAAATCAATATGGCCGTAACAACTCCACCTGCAATCCCTGAGTACCTCAGCGGATCGGAGTCCTGCATCACATTCACTCGCGCGGATCACCCTATTCAGATCCTCGCCTGTGTCATGCTGCCCTGGTGCTGGAGGCGCAGATCGGAGGCTTCGAGATGAGTCGCGTCTTCATGGACGGCGGCAGCGGCATCAACCTAATATTCGCAAACACTCTAGCAGCTATGCGGATCCCGCAATGCAGCCTGGAACAATCAGACACAACGTTCCACGGCATTGTCCCAGGGAAGGGCATCTTCCCCCTGGGCAAAATAGGGCTCGACGTCATCTTCGGGACACCGGACAACTTTCGGCAGGAGCGCCTAGAATTGGTGGTGGATCGCCGTCGCAATACCACGCCATCTCGGGACGCGTAGCATTCGCAAGATTCCTGGCCGTCCCACACTACCACGCATACCTACTACTCAAGATGCCAGGACCAAGGGCGCCATCACAGTCCACGGAGCTTCACCCGATCGGACCAATGCGACAGGATTTCAACAAAATCTCCCGCCTTTGGCATGCAAGACGAGCTTGTAAGGCTCAAGCGCGCACAATGGCTACCCCGATCACCAAGGTAACGCACCGATATGTCTTTCGACTCCACCATCAACACCAAAAAGTACAGTCCATCCAACAGATGCCTCCAAGACGGCGCTAATCGCCAACAACCTCAACACCACATAGGAAAGCGCTCGTCAATTCCTCCGTGAGCACCGGAAATTACCTGGTGTCCTGCGGACATGCCAAGAGTTCCCAGGGAATTCGCCGAGCACGCACTCAATTTCTTCCCAGACACCAAACCAGTCAAGCAGTCCATCCGAAGACTGTCGGAGCCACGAGCTGAAGCTATCGGCAAGGAGATCAACAGATTACTCGCAGCAGAATTCATCCGGGAAATCAAGGAAAGCGAGTGGTCGGCAAACACAAAGGATGGTCCCGAAGAAGGACACGGACATCCTGCGGGATGCGTGGACTTCACGCCATTGAACAAACATGCCCTAAGGACCACTTCCTCTTCCTCGGATCGACCGGATCATCGATTCGACCGCAGTTGTGAGAAACTCTCCTTCCTCGACGCCTACTCAAAGATAATCAGATTCGACTCAAGGTCGAAGATCAAGAGAAAACGGCGCTCATCACACCGCTCGAGTATACTGCTACAACACAATGCCTTTCGCTAAAGAACGCGGTGCCACGCATCAGCGATGCATGCAGGCTCGCCTCAAGGACCAGATCGGTCGAACGTCCAAGTCTATGTCGCATTTACATAGTCATCAAAACCAAGGAGGCAAGAACACTTATCGACGATCTCCGCGAGACGCTCGACAACCTTGATCGCTACAGATCAAGCTCAATCCAGAAAGTGCGCCTTTTGGCGTCCCTCAGTCACCGCTCGGATACTTCATCTCTCAACGAGGATCGGCGAACCCAAGAAAATCAAAGCTATCATGACAATGGAGAAGACGAAAACCTCAATGCGTTCAACAGCTCGCGAGCGAGTAGCGGCACTAAGCAGGTTCATCACCGCATGGGCGAGAAGGCCCTACCATTTTACCAAGCCGCGCAGCGCATAAGTTCGAGTGGACACCAAGCCAACGACGCATTCGAAAACCTCAGCGGCTCCTCTCCACCTCGCCTGCTTTGGTCACGCCTAAAAGAGCGCGAGCCCTGTTGCGTACATAGCAGCCACACACCGTGGTCAAGATAAAGACTCGTGGTCGAACGACCCGAAGAAGGCAAGACCCATGGGGTACAACGCCCAATTTACTACCTCAGCGAGGTTCTCACTCCAACAAAACAGCGGTACCCGCACTGCCAGAAGCTAGCCTACGGCGTGTTCATGACGGCTCGACGACTGAGCCACTACTTCCAGGAGCATCAGGTAATGGTCGTCAACGAGGCACCCCTAAACAGCATCCTGAACAATCCAGAGGCCACAGGACGCGTGGCCCTGTGGGGCATCGAACTATCACCACTGGACATCATCTACGAGAAGCGACACGCAATCAAATCTCAAGTCCTTCCGGACTTCCTGGTGCACTGGATGGAGCTGCAGCTGCCTGACATCCCAGACATGTCGCAATCCTGGACAATGCATTTTGACGGCTCCAAACGCGAAGCCGGAGCAGGGGCAGGAGTCATACTGACCTCCCCGCAAGGTGACAAGATGAAGTACGTCCTTCGGATCAAATTCAGAGCCTCCAACAACGAGGCCAAATACGAGGCCCTCATCCATGGCATGCGGATGGCAAAAATATGCGGCGCAACGCGCCTGGTCATCTACGGTGACTCCAACCTTGTCGTCCAGCAGACGATGAATGAGTGCGACGCACACGCCGAAAACATGATAGCGCATCACGACTATACAACGACTCGAAGGAGAATTCGACGGCTGCTAACTTCGCACGTTGAAGAGAGAGCAACGAGGAGGCCGATAGACTCGCCAACATCGGCTCCACTTGTGCAAAAGTACCACCGTGTGTTCCTAACAGATCTGTGCCATCCATCAAGCGGAAATTCCCAAGGATCACCCAAGAAGCGTAACACTGGGGATACGCTACCCGAAGGTCAAGAAGGACCCGAAAAGTTGGATACCGAAGTCGCCATGGTCAACCTAATGCAGGTCATGGCAGTCGAAGAAACCTGGACACGTCCATACCTCTAGTTCCTGCTAAACGGAAACTTACCAGACAACCCGACAGATGCCCGACGCATATCTCGTCGGTCAAAAGCCTTCACCATCATCAACGGCGAACTATACAAACACAGCATTACAGGCGTCCTACAACGGTGGCCACCATCAGCGATGGCAAGACCATACCCAAGATATCCACGAGGGCATCCGCGCCACCACGCAGCAGCCGCCCTTTGTCGCCAAAGCTCACGAGCAGGATTCTATTGGCCAACGCCATGAGCGACGCAGGACATCGTCCGAAGATGCAACGGTGCCAACGGTTCGCCGACAAACCGACGCACTGGGTCCGAACTCCGACCCATACCCATAGCTTGGCCTTTTGCTCAATGGGGCCTTGACATGATCGGCAACCGCCAAAATCCTCAAGGGAGGACACGTCTTCCTATTGGTCGCAATGACAAATTCACCAAGTGGATCGAGGCCATGCCGCCACCAACCGTAAGGGAAAACCGCCAAGTTCTTTGAATCCATTGTCTACCGATTTGGCGTACCACAAAGATCATCACCGACAACGGATCGAACTTCATCTCCGAAGAATTCTGACTTCGCGAAGGCCTCGGATCAATATCACGACGCCTCGAGGGCGCACCCGCAAACAAACGGGCAAGTGGAAAGCCAACGCCTAATCGGCGCCGACATCAAGAAACGCCTCATGAGCTCACTCGAGCACAAAGTCGGCAATCGGACGAAGAGCTACCGTCATCCTATGGAGCTTACGAACCACGCCAAACAGCTCCACCGCTACACACCGTTCTTCATGGTACACGGAGCTGAGGCTGTGCTACCACCGGCACGTCACCAGGCTCCACGAAGTCGTCACATAAGCCGAATCCACGGCCAAGATCAAGATGCCGTCGACACACTCGACGAAGCACGGATATAGCAGCAGCTAGATCCGCGTGTACCAAAGAAAGTCTCCGCAACTATCACAGCCACGGCTGCGCCAAGGTCCTTCGTCGAAGGAGACCTCGCTTGCGACTCAAGCAAAAGCGACCGAATAAACTCGAGTCGCCATGGAAGGACCCTATGCCATCACCGAGGTCATCCTGTGGCGCCTATCGCCTCAAGCACGTGGAGTCCGGAGTCGCATACTCCAACCCATGGAACGCCTCGCACCGCGATTTATTCTACCCATAGCAATGTGCAATGTACCCCTTTTACTTTCAATAAGGCTTACAGCCAAGGCTACTCAGCCGAACCATGTACCTCCTCCATTACGCTACAAATAAAGCTAAGTGTCTCGCTCCCAACCTTCGGTTGACTATTTCTCTGCAACTTTGATTACATGCTACTAACGCACTCGGGGGCTCCCCCCACCTCACGATTTCATCGACTGAGGACAAAACGTGTACACCTGAGTAGCTGACCACGTCAGGCAAATGAAAAGGGCACGTACTAAATCAAAGCACTACGCGTTTCGGGGCTCCCCACCTCACGATTTCATCGACCGAGGACAAAACGTACACTGAGTAGCTGACCATGTCAGGCAAACGAAAAGGACACGTACTAAATCAAAGCACCGCGTGCTCGCTTACAAGCGAACCTTTATAACAAAGGGCACATACACGCCCAGCCACAATATACAAATTTTACATCTATCTGTTTATTTTCAGGTCCTACCTATTCTGAAGAATAGCTTGAGCACGCTGCTCAAACAAATCTACAATCTGTTCGCATATCGCCTTACAGCCCGTAATGCGGACGATATTCCACTCACCACCATCTGGTCGAGGAGGTGGCCCATGCCACAAAGAGCCAAATCTACATCAGGCGATGCACCCTCACAAGAGACAAGGCAGCCTTCACCCCTGCGACAAGCTGCTGCCGCACCAGCTCCTTGACATTGCTGGCACTCCGAAACTTTGCCAGAAGACCTGCAAGGGTCGTCGGCGCGCCATCCAACGGAAACATGACGTGCAACACCGAGGACAGCGATGTCTGCACCTGGCGGAGCACCCACGAAACCTGGAAGACGCGATCCTGCACCGTCGCCAGAACCATGGCACGATCGCGATCCACCCAAAAGAAGCCACCGGCTTCCATGTCCCGTTGAGTCAAACAATTGATTCAACAGCAATGCGCCCTTTTCTTCCTTCGAGCAAGATTCGCACCGCGACAACAAAGACGTAACAAGAGTAAGGCCAAGAGGCTCACCCGAAGAACTAAGCTACGCCGAAAGAAGGATCAACTTACACTGCAGCTGCCGGACAACACCCAGCTCCGCCATCAAGTATTCCTCTCTGGCTGCACTACGGTCTGCTGGACTTCCAAACGCCAAGACGATCACGTAGCCCAAGCAAATCCTCTCCAAAGTCGCGACGCAATCCCGCAGAAAAGCGAGCCTGCGAGGAATCATCCAACGATGCTCGCAAGGGCCTTTCGGATGAAGTACCAACTGGTCCACACCAAGGAACCTAAAGCGTAATAAAAGAAGGCACACAGACACTCAGCCAAAGATAAAGCCCAACTCGGAGGAATTCATTAAATAAGGCCACTGCGTGGCTCAAGAATGGTGCTACAAAAGATATTTACAGCAAAAGTAAACTACATACTACCCTACATCTCCTATGCCTAAGGCGTAGGACACCGAGTCGCCTCAGAGCCAGACTGCCTAGCTTTGGCCTCGCCAGCAGCTGCATCGCAGACAACAAGTCAATGAGCTTGGGCCCATATCGTCTGCAAGCGGAGTAAGCAGCGAAGGCTACCTCTGATCCATCCGCAGCCGTCGGCATCCGAGAAGTGATCTGGGGCAAGTCCAGCTCTGCCCCAGCCGCCATGGCCATCGCCAGCCCGACGGACGCGCCGATGCCCTTCTGCTTGCGCTTGTACGCTGCAGGCACTTCGGCTGACAGAGCCTCTGCCAGAGCACCCACATCTTCAAGGGTTGCGCCCTTCGGGAAGAGCTCCTGGTAGAAGCGACCAAGGAACTCCTTTGCCTTGGCAAGGGAGTTGACGACGGTGCTGCAGCGGTCTTCGACCGCCACAGTGGCATCATCCAGAGCACTCCTGTGCTCCAGAGCACCACGGTCAAACTGCGGCATCCGAGACAAAACAGAAGAAAACATGAAGAAAAGCAACATAGAAGAGGACCGAAGAAAAGGAGCAAGTGCAAAAGCTAGCACTCACCGAAATTGCCTTGGCAGCAGCCATGAGCTTCTCCGCGCCCCTTCTCATGACCTGCGGCTTCACGCTGCAGACGCTTTTCACTTCGGTGCTTTAAGTCACTCCAGCTCAAAGCGCTCTTCGCCTCGGCCCTTCGCTGCTCAAATTGGCCAAGGCTCTTCTTCAGAGCATCAACCTCACGGAGAGAGTCGTTATGCTCCTCTTCATTTACAACAAGCAAGTGTCAACAAACAGGACCAAGACATAGCAAGATGAGTACTCCAAGACAGATGAATACCTTGCAGCTGCCGCAGTTTCACCTCCAGCGTCAGGTGCTCCTCCACCAGCCGCTTGGCCTCTCGGACACAAGGCTGCAGGAAAAAGCAATAGCAGTAAGAGCATGACTTGGGGGCTCCTCCCAAAACAAAGAAGCAAACACAACATCAGCACACGACGACGCCCGGGGGCTCCCCCCGTGACATGAACCAGAAAAACTTACGTGCTCCGAAGGCGAACCCGCAGGCCCGCCTGCGAAATTCTGAGGCGCAACCACCAGCCTCTCCTGCACAAGAGGAACTGGTGCAGCACCACCCGAAGTCGCCACCGTCTGCGGAGGCGGCGACGTAATGTTCGACTCCCCCATCATCTCGCGCGCTCCATCACTCGAGCCGTCGGAGGATTGCCTACATACGAATCAATCAACACAGGCGCAAAAATAACAATTGAGCAAAAGACAACAGTGGCAACAAGCACACTTACGAGCCCAACGCGCTCAGGTCAAAGATAGGAGAAGCCCTCCGGGCCCTCTTCTCCTCCTTCTTCTCCTCCTTCTTCTCTTCCTTCTTCCACTTTGCTGGCGGGTGCGGAGCAACAACTCGCACAGGAACGGCAGGAATAGGAGAAGACGAACCCCCCTGAACATCATCATGACGCTCAAGACCCCGAGGATTCCTGGGAGTCGGAGGAGTCGAGGCATCCGAAGACTCGCTCGAGCTCCGTGATCGCTTACTCGAATGGTCTTCACTCGATTCGTCGGCATCCTCCGCCGGAGATCGCGCCGAAGGAAGCTCGGACACGGAATCCACCACTTCATTATCCGGGGCATTCGGATACCTTTCGGGCAATGGTGGCGCCATGCCTGGCACTTTGAAGCTCTACAAGATGAGAAGAAACTTTGTTAGCAAACAAAGGACACAAGTACACAACTGACAAAAACATAAGGGAAGCACTACGTGCGCAAATCTACACCTTTGGCACGGCCAACGTCGACGAAAAGGGCGGAGTCAACGACTTCCCCGGGATTTCCTCGTCGGCCTTGAACTTCAACAGCACGCGAAGAGCCCTGTCAAGTTCCACCTCGGAGATTTTCTCACTCGAAACCCTCGTCGGATCACGGCGCCCAGAGTAAAGAAACATCGGGTGCGCTCTCGCCTGAAGAGGCTGCACCCGACGCTCAAGAAACATCCGAATGATGTCGACACCGTTCACCTCCTTCTCAGGAATCAATTGGAGCTCCTCCACCCGATGGTACAAGGCCTCTATCTCCGCCACCTCACCATCTAAGATCTGATTTTTCCAGGACCTCTTCTTCACAATTAACTGGGAGGGGTCAAAAGGAACGAGACCAAAATCTTGCCCAGGCAGCACGGAGTCACGGATGTAAAACCACTTCCTCCGCCAGTACTGGATAGATTCGGACATGGAGAAGGAAAAGAATTGGACATCGGGACTAAGAGAGATGATGAAACCCCCAATGGGGTACACACCATCCGAACCAGACTGCCTCCTCACGGAATACAACTTCCGGAAGAGGCCAAAGTGTGGCTCAATGCCAAGCCAACACTCGCAAAGCGTGATAAAACACGCAATGTGGAGAAGGGAGTTGGGAGACAGATGATGGAGTTGAACCCCATAGAAAAAGAGCAGTCCACGAAGGAAGTCATGGACTGGATACGCAAACCCACGCAAAACAAAGGCGACAAACATAACCCGATACCCAGATGGGGGACGGGGGATTACCTCATTGCCGGGGAGTCTCACGGCCGTCGTGTCCTGCGGAATCAGGCTCCGCTCGCGCAGCTTGCGGAGATCGCTCTCCCGCGTTTCTGATCGCCACCAGCCACCATCAGTGACACGAGCAGCGGCGGCGCCCTTCCTGCCTCCGGCGGCGCTGATTCCCACTGCAGGCGAAGACTTCTTTGGCTTCCCCATGGCGCTACGGCGGTGGTGTCGTTGCCAACGACGAAGACAAAGGAAATGCGAAAGGAACTCTCAGCACGCAGCAAGAATCGCTAGAGCACAAGGAAGCAATGGACAGATGAACTGCTGCGGTAAAAGACATACCACGATTTCACCACGGATTATAACAGCAAAGACGACGCACGCTGACCGTCCATCAAGAAGACCTAACGCCAACGGCAGATCTGGCCGTACACGTGTCAGCACCAAAACGAACTGTCGTTCCCACGACGTCCACTACGCGCGGAAATCGAGAAAACGCCGTAATCATCTCCACGCCGCGCGTGATCGGTCAATTCAAAGTCAGGAAGTGGGACCCACGCATCGTCCAGTCAAGTCATCTCTGGCGCAGCAGACGCTTGAGGTCATTGATCGTCAGCACTGACGTCATCAACAGCTATACTAGCAATAAACTTCGGCTCCACAGCTACAAGTACTCACTCGAATCTACGATTCGACTAAATACTTGGGGGCTACTCCTATCAGGAGCGCTAGTCGCGCACCCGACGTACTTCCGGGTCAGCGGTACGCCCACGAGATTTTCCTACTACCGTTGCATGATACAAGATTCGAGTCTCTGCCCGAGTCTACGACTCCGCCAGACACTCGGGGGCTACTCCAAACTGGAGCAATAGCCGTTCACACACAAGAGCTTCGAGTCCTACGGACTCGGGGGCTACTCCCATAGGGAGGAAGGATTCAAGCATCCGAAAATTTTCGAGTCCTTCGGACTAAGCAGCTGAGCAACGCTTGCACTAAAAGTCTCCGCTCGAGTCTCACGAGCAGACACTCGAGGTTACTCCCATAGGGAGCGCTGGCCGCGCACCCTATGAAATCTTCGACTGCGATCTTCCGGATCCGCATGCAAAAACTTTTCGGCAACTCTGCCCCAATTAATGCTAAGTGAGTAACATCCTCCTTGGCCACCCGAAACACCTCCGCGGTGATAAACATTCGGATGCTGCGTCTGCGACGCAAAGATAAGACCTACAGATATCATCTGATGGCCTGGCAACGCACCTGACTGCGCTCTGCTAGTATGAATCCGTGCCAGCAGGTACGATGAAAAATCCTGACGGACGCGTTGGGTACATCATTTAAAATCACTGGAATTCCACTCCTGTAAGTCCTCCGCGGCCTGAGTCGAATTACGCCAGATATGTTCCGGGTTCGAGTCGAGGGACTTGCACCTGAAGAAGATCGTGTTGTTTTGTCCTAAGACGATTAACTGACCCTGATCCGTCGGGTGAGTCAGGCACACGCATCAACAATCCCTACACATTCTCTTGAAAGACAGAGTTACACCCGAAGGATTGAAGAGTCCTCAGCCGAATCTACGATTCGATTGAACACTCGGGGGCTACTGACATGGTTATACCCGACGGGTAAATAACTTCAGCATACCTGGTCCAGCCCAAGGAAGGCCCACAGCAGACATACGCTGGCCCATGAAGATTTTCGGGTGGCCAAGGCCCATGACGCCTTCGGATCCTTGGAGAGCAAGACTGGAGTTCGAATACAACTTGTAACCTACTCGTATCGGTACCTGAGACCTAGCCTCCTCATATATAAAGGGTAGGAGGGGCCAACGAGCAGGACAGATCCATACTTTCGTACACGCCTCCACGCCAGATCGAATCTGCGCACCCTGTAACTTTTGGTTCCGCCGTAATCAAAGAACAGACAAGCAGGAGTAGGGTTTTCCCTCCGAGGGCCTGAACCTGGGTAAATCTCGTGTCCCCTGGTTGCTTGTCTGTTAACCGTGCCACGATCTCCAGCATCCCCATCTTCTCCAAAACCCAAGTCCATAACAATGGGCATTGACGAGATTAAACCTCGTCAGCCGGAGCTTGCCCACCCTCACCCCCATCTTTGATAGGTTGGGTGTGGGAACCACCGCCGACGAAGATGATCGGTCGTGGGGAGTAGATCAAGCGGTGACTCTCTAGGGTGGGAGAGGAGCCTCTCAAGTCGTCCCGAATGAGGTGACCCGGGAGGCAGTGGCGGAGCCACAGCCCGGCATGCCCAGGCTAAGCTGGTGCACTCCTTTGTATTGTTATCATGTACTGATGATTAAAGTAAAGAGCTGTGTGGGCAAACACTGACCAATGAAAATGTACTTAGAGTTTGCCCAGGCTCCAATGGAGAGCTAGCTCCGCCACTGCCGGGAGGGAGGGGAAGGGACGGGAGAAGGGAGGCGACTTATGTTCAGAGAAATCTGTTACCCAATGAAAAACCTATGTGAAATTTGTCTTCTGAAAATAGAAGACCACACACTATAAGAAATGACACCCTAACATCATAACGAAGTCCACATTAGAAGAGAATATTACAAGGCGAAATGGCGAGGACGTAATACGTTCTAAATATATATTTTCCTTTTGAAGATTAATGTCATATTGTACAAATTTTTATTAATTATTTGGAAGAAACTAATACTCAGTCGTTTTAAATTATAAGATGTTTTAGCCTTCTTCTGATGGCGTCAAGATACATGCATTCCAAAAAAAAAAAAAAAATATCTTATATTTCGGAATGCAGGGAGTAATAATTAGTAGAGTCAGATTCTCTTTTTTATTGCCGTGATATTTCAGGAACCTTCCGGGACAAAGAAAATTTAGGAAATTTCAAGTGAGCCTTTCGAAAGGAATAGAGAATTATAAGATATTTGTGAAAGGAGGAGCTAGGCGTATTGGCCCCAGGTACACACCCCAGTCAAAACTACGTAGGGATGGGGCGTGCCAACAAACTGAGTGGGGAGGGGAACCTAAAGTGGTTGCCGCTCCCTTTGGTCGAGGGACTCCTCCAACCAAAAACTTAATCCCCATTTACTCCTAGATAATCCACCACAATACTGTTTTTTTTAGAAATGAACGTTTTATTAGTAATTATAATGTCTACACCCGGCCTCTGCATAGCTAAGATGTACATAGCCGATCAACCACAGATAAAGTGACCAGAACAAAGGTATCAACATTACAAGAGTGATAAAAATGAAGACACGTGTCGAGCTATGGCAGGTCTATCTGCAGGTCACGCTGCCATCCATGTCGGGAGAAAATATTCCTCGCCGTGGTCTCCAATCGCGTACACCCCCTCCACAAACAAGTCGCGAAACTCCATACATTGGAGAGTATTTCATGATCGGAGGATAGCCGTGGCTCGATAGATCACCTGAAGAGAAGAAGACACAATGTTATTAAAAATCATGTCATTTCTATATAGCCAAAGCGACCAAATAATGGCAAACGCTCCCACCCTAAATAAAGCCTCATATTTACCATGTATCCCGTGCAACCAATTATCAAATACATTGGTAACCGAGCGTGGAGGAGATAAACCATATGCTACTTGGATGATTGACCATATAGTACGAGCAAATTTACATTGAAAGAATAAATGCCGAATTGTCTCATTATAATGACAAAAAACACATTGTGTACTTCCATGCCAATTCCTCTTAACAAGATTATCCTTTGTAAAAATGACCTCTTTACGAAGATACCAAGTGAAAATCTTTGTTTTAAGGGGTATTTTCATGTTCCAAATTTTAGAATTATCAACCACTAGAATATCAGGTTGAATCAGTGCTCTATATAATGAGTCAACAATAAATTCACCACTCTCCAGTAGTTTCTATTTGAACTCATCCACCCCCTCAGACAATTGTATCATGGATAATCGTACTAGAAGATTGTTCCACGATACTAGTCTAGGACCTAAGAGACTTCGTCTGAAAGATACATTAGGAGGATCTGATCCAATATTGTGGAGAGGGTATCTCCTTTGTGCCTAACAATCGAGTAAAGAGCTAGGTATTGTTCGCGAAGCGAAGTTTGGCCAAGCCATTTATCTTCCCAGAACCTAACCTGTGATCCATCCTTAATATTGAAAACACCAAAACGGAAGAAATATTTTTTAGACGCCATTAGTCCAGCCCAAAAATATGAATCACCGGTTTCCAAACCACTTGAGATACATCTTTAGAACCAACAGTACTGATAGGGAGCCAAATACGAAAGATATGCGACTACAGAAACACAATCGCCAACAAGTGGATATTGGAGGGGATACCACCGCTAGGATCATCTTTGGAGGCTCTACACCACCCTCATCAACCTCCTTCCTTACTCCTCTATGTATAGGGACAAGTTTACCCCCAACTAGGTGAAACCCTAGCCGTTGTCGCCCTGTTTTCTACCATTCCCCTAGCTAAAGACCGTCGGAGAAAACTAGAAATCAAAGCCTTCATAGCGAACGACAGTGTCGGGATTGCCTCCTTGCGCACAACGTTCGGGAAGTCATTATAATGCCCTAGTGCATGGTTTAATAGGATTGATATGATACCCATATCAACAATTTACAACTTCTTTTCCGGAAGCTCATCCAAAAAGAACCTCCAAGTTAAGCGTGCTTGGCATAGAGCAATTTGAGGATGGGTGACTGACCGGGAAGTGGGTACCAGATGCGCATGAGTAAGGACAAAGTGCGCAGAAAAGACTAGTGTTGGTTTGTGGGGGCAGTCTAGAGATCCTAGTAAGCTGCCAGGAGTGACATCCCGGACACGGAGAGTCCGGGGTGTTACAGACATGCACATCGGAGGTCCAGACGTCAAGGCGGCAACCCTGGATATCTCAGTCATGGTTGTCTAGGTACTCCTGTGGGGCAACACAATGGTCGGTGTGGGGTCAATGGTGGTTGTGGTCTCCGACGATGGCTTCGATCTTTGATTCACATCGATGGTTGATGGTATTGGTTCCTATTTACCATTGGCAACAATGGTGAAACATCTTATCGATCCTCGTCTCTCAAAAACTTACGTACGGACATATAGTCTCTAGCTGTCATAAAACTTTTGACATTTTAAAATGTGCTTTTAAATAATGGACTCATATGTACCGTGAGCCAAATTGGATTTTCGGCGAAATCCTTTTATCTAAAAAAAGAGGCCGACGACGATGACATGGTAGGAGGCCCACACGTGCAGTGAAACACCCTTCTCGACCAAGAGCTCTTAGAGATGTACTACTGAATATAGTGACTACTGTACTAGATACTAGATATACTCCATGGGAAACTCTCAGGAGCAACTGCAGGAGTGGAAAATCTGCCCCGGACGCACATAGACATGGTCGCAACGGAGACGCAGTCAGTGAGTGTAGCGTTCGACGCCGAAATTGTGTATGATCCCCATCAAACTTGGTTGCGCTTTTCGGCGCCGAGTACACATCTTTTCCGGTACCTGTGATCATTGGCGGAGCACTACGTACGTCGGAGGATGAGGAAGTGGCAATTCAGTCCGGTTGTTTTCTGCTATCCCCTGTTATACGAAAACGCTAGCTGTTTGATTAGAAGCGCGTGCAGAAAGATTCTGTTATACGGATGTGATTCATATACATCCGGAACAGAGCAAGCAGGTACACAACCACGAACACTGAAAGCACACGTACGAGTACGACTCCTGATATACACTCGGATGCCACCATGTACGTTGTCACGAGTTTCTAACTAAAATAGTACGGCGTAGTATATCGCCCTTATCAGATTAGTTAGCTACCCTGCACAATGTTCACAACTCCAAGACCTACAGAGAGCATGTACCACGTACGAGCTCAAATCTAGATTTGTTGTCTTAAACCAAGGAGCGTCCCCATGTATGGCCTGTCTTTTGCACAACATAGCTACCTCTTGTTCTTCCATAGCGTGGCAAGGGTGCACGGCGGACAGATGTGGTCTCAAAAGTGCCCTTCAAGGAGTGACAATGGCTATAGAATAGCACAGAGACGCCATTGGCAAAAGCACTGCTCTGATACGGTGCTACCACTGCTAAACCTAATTAAGTAGGGTCTATCATATCGATCTTCTCATGCACATCACTCGTAATGCACGTTTCAGAATCCATTTAGCTATAGATGTAGTACTACATCCGAAAAGGCACAAACACACTGAAAAACTAATCATCGTGGCCGCGTATAGATCAGACACGATCGCGTCGGCGACCAGTAAAATAAGGATGGCCTTTTCATGCTTGCTGCTGCAACTCTCTCTGTTATGTATATTATGTGGTGCTCTGTAGTAATGGCTAACGGCTTAGTGCGAGACACGTAAGATTAGCGAGTGAGTGGAAAAGCAAAGGCATAAGCGTGTTAATGTTCGATCATGGAAGCACTTGGTGTGGGTCAGTATTTGTAGGCTTCAAAGGGCTCATAGTACAAAAGCTATCAGTATAATAGCCTGTTTCAGGTAGTTTTGGCCGAGCACTTTACGTGTTCCAATCCAGGAGGCGGCTCAAGACAATTGACCTGGGACATGACATAATATGTTAGCTAGCTGGTCGTATCTGTAGTTACGTACGCGTGTGTATGATTTTAGAGTGAAATGTATGCACGATAATTTTGGGATATGTAACAAATCTTGATAATGATTTGAGATCATGGTTAGGTGGTCCAAAATGTGATAGAATTTGAACCACGGCACTACATATATATAGCCGTATAGGTAGGTGTGGTAGTTTTAATCCCTGAATGAGATGATTAGACAACAAAAAGAAATCTAGATGAAAGGAACATCCCCGGCCGGCCGGGGTTAAGGACAGGCTCAAGCATATGTCCCTTAAAGCAGGCACCACTTGTTTGATATGCTTAATTAGCAACAAGTTTCTTGATAAAAGGTCCTACATGGGCATCATCTCGGGTAGCTATTCCCTTCATTTTTTCCATGCCTATGTACTTAAACACCAACAAAGTTGCTTGTGCCGTTTCCTTTTTGCAATTTTGAATTATAAACATTTGTTTGCTTGCTCATTGATTCTACGGAGTAGCATTCTATTATTGTAGTGGAACTACCCAGCCGCGTAGGACGCGGCTAGCAGGGAAAATCTAGAAGTTGTGTTCCAAAGCCACAGAATATATTCCAAACTTTATACTTCTGCTTTTGTGATGTCCAAACTGAACTTGAGCTTTGTTTTGTGCACTGCTAGAGCATATGTGTATAAACTACTTGTACTAGTTTTTTTAGAACTTTTGTTGTGAATGCAATGTGTCAGAATCTTGCGACCTAAGAGAATTACTAAAAGTGAAGAACAAGAATGTGGTGCAATGACTTTAATTCGTTGCCTTCTTAATTGCGCCATCAAGATAGCTTTTAGTATCAACCACAGCTAAGGCTGCACATATGCGAGTACTTTGGCTGTTCCTCCTTTTCAGCACCAATCTGCACACTGTTGATTTTGGTTCCGGTGACAAAGCAAGCAGAGAAACTTAGGGCTACCCATGGTGACTAATCTTTGATGAAGTAGTAGTAGTAAAGTTTTCAGAACATGTGTGGTTCGGTTGGTACCTATAGTAATTGTTGGATGAAGCATCAGATCTGGGCTGTGACTCTTGTTGCATCATCATTAAATGGCTAAAGGTGTCACAATGATTGGAAATTCTGCATATCCTTATATTTACGTTAACTTGGAAAAGAAAGGTGTATAATATGGTGTGTAGGTAGGGTTGAAAACTGAGCGGAAATGAATGCAACTCGGTGATGCCACATTTGTTTTCATATTTTTTTTGTGAAAGCTGAAACAAATACAGAAATATCGGAAATAAAACGGAAGCAGATATTGTCGGAAACGGATACGAACCGAATACGGTACAGACACGGAGCGTTGTAGATTGCTAGGTTTACAAGGGAATAAGAGAAAGTCAAATCGTGGAAGCCTCCTCAAATCCATAAAGGGATTACATGGTCGCCGATTTTGGGATGAGATGTTTTGCAAGTTTGGCTTGACAAGGTCATGTAATGGGTCAGTTGGATTTGACCATGCACATCAACCATAAGACGTAAATTCCATATTATACCGAAAAAGAAATTTCGTTACCACGTCTATTCTGTCGGTAAACGCCGTTCCGTTTTTGTTTCCATTTTAGACAAAAACACCCCGTTTCCATTTTCGTTTTGCAAAGTTTCATTTTCGTTCCGTATTTTCATTCCTATGTGTAGGTACAAAAGACTTTGCATGGCCGGCACCGGTGAGAATGTTTTTTCTACACAAAATTTGTATGAAAAGGTGCACTAACTAAGACAAACTTGGAAAGTATTGAACAGTTCTTATGCTGCAAGCATGATTAAAGAAGCCCAATTCGGTCATATTTTCGTGCCAAGAAGAGAAGGGTCCATTGCTCAAAAATAAAATGGGAAAAAAGGAAAAGACGAAGAAAAAAGATGGACCACCTGATCGTATATTAATTAGTACAATATTGCACGAACAGCGATCGATATGTACCGTTAGAATATGTATATATAGAAGTGATGACAACTCTGAAGAATAGAATACTCGAATCAGAAGAGTGGCTATACTGACATACTGACAAAAGGTTATGGAAAGGTCTTCTATCAAACAATCTTTGATGGACAATTCAGTTAATTTGGTCTCCCTTTTTTCCGCCAAGAAAATTAGTTTACATTATCAAGGAGAATACATGCAGAATCGAACAAACATATACGTACGCATCGGTTATTTCTACTGACGCACATTAGGTGCTAGTTAGTGAGAGAAATTTGGATGCATGCACCGTGATTTACATCATTACAGCAGGACCAGCCAGCAAATGCACAATCAATTTCTTATTACTGCTATAGGGCAAGTGTGGGTTTCCCCTAACCTCGTGAATTAAGTTGATTTAGAGATCCATCTTGTAGCCATGCATGCCATAGGAAAATGATGTCACCAAGAAATTAATTTAAACTCAATTGTTATCTTTGTCATTCTGCCTGCATATAGCTGACAGTTACAGCCGTTAGTTCATGAATGAAAGTAGCCAACGATGTTTACCCCCTCCCCCTCCTTCTCCTGCCAATGATGCCACAGATATCAAGTTGTAGTACCATGCCATAGGATTAGTAGTTTTTTTTTACCAACCTACTCGATTCCCTATGATGAGCACCTCATCTCGTAGCTCCTTTTTTACCCTTTAAATACTCGTAGATGCTACCTGTGATAGGTACTAGTACTAGCTAATGGTTGCCACACCATGCGCGCAGAACCACGATGACAGTAGTTAGTCCGCTGCTCAGTACGTTTTTCACCTTTTCTCACTTTTTATTAGTTATAAGCCCAGCTGTGGATTAATGGATATCTGGTCCCTCCTCCTGGCTGATTATGCACCGAGTGATTAAGCAATAGCTATTAAGCGACCGGGTCTATGCGTGTTCTAGAACCGCACTGTTCTCATGGTGCGCGCGCGTGCGCCAGACGGACAACGACGATCACGCGCCCCCGCGCGCGCTTGGCTCGCCGGGGGAGGCAGCGGCCGGCGGCTATCCTCTTGTGTGAATGCTCCTTTGTTGAACAAGTCAAGTACCTCTGGGAGGAGTGGGGGTGACAGGTAGGGCCCACTCGCCCCTAGAGTAATCAACAGCAAAGTGGGGCCATTAAGCAACGTTGGACATTCAGACAAGAGAAACTTAATTGAGCTCCCCTCTCAACACATTCTTTGCATCCAACTATATTAATAGAGCAACCAACGATATAAGAGTACGACCACTACTGGACAAACAACACAAATAAAACCAAAAAGAACTAAGAAAGTAAAAAGGAAGAAGAACGATGAGAAAACAAAATCGACAATGGTGGCTCGACGAAAACGAAAATGACTAGAAACCGCTGCATCCTTCGGAGAATGACCACCATACTACCAATGCTCCAAAGCATCACGTACCAAGCAGCACCTCCAACAAGGAAAGTGACGGTGATGACAGTGCTGCCCGGACTGTTCCTAGGGTTTTTTCCGATCCGCTACATGAGGTGGGGAAGAGTTATACCCGACGCCCTTTAAGAAGGACGTGAAGGAAATATGCCCTGAGAGGCAATAATAAAGTTGTTATTATATATTCCTTATATATGATAGATGTTTATTTTACATGCTAGAAATGTATTGATTCGGAAACATCAATACATGTGTGTTTAATAAACAAAAAAGGGTTCCTAGTCATGCCTCTCTTATAGACTAGCTTGTTGATTAACAGGATGATCAAGGTTTCCTGATCATGGACATTGGATGTTGTTAATAACAAGGTCACACCATTAGTGGAATGATGTGATGAACATTCATCCGAAGTATAGCATTACGATCAAGTCATTATGTTTATATTGCTATAACATCATACGAAGTAATCTTTATCCTTAGACCATGAGATCATGTTAATTGCTAACACCGGAAGAGCATCTTGATAACATCAAACGTCACACCGTAACAGGGTGACTATAAAGATGAGTTCAGTACTACGAAGGTGTTATGTTGAGGCTCATGGATCAAGAGTGAAATTTGTCAATCCAGATGACGGATAGATATACTCTGGGCCCTCTCGGTGATATCACATTAGGATAGATTGCAAGCAAGTGATGTGATCACTAGAATATTATATCACGGGAACGATAAAAGAGTGCATGTCGGTAACGAGATCAAACTAGGTATGGAGATACCGATGATCGAATCTCGGACATGTAATATATCGAGAGACAAAGGGATTTAGTTATAAGCGTTAAAGGTTCTCACGATCACAGGAGTCATCGTTGAATGTGTAGGAGTCGATTAATCTCGTGTCCCTGCTGATTATTGATCGGAGAAGGGTCTCGATCATGTCTGCATTATTCGCGAACCGTAGGGTGGCACACTTAAGAGTTACCGGACACCATTTTGGAGTACATATGTTTCAGACGAAAGAATTGCAAAGCGCAGGAATTGTTTCAATAGAAACCGAAAATTGTTTTGGGTGAAATTGCAGAAGGTGGTTCTGCATGTGATATTGAAATATTGCAAGGGGCTATATGTGAATATTTGTTAATTAAAATAATTAACAAAATTCTGAATAAATTTAATAAAAAGAGTTTTATTAAATGAGAGAGCATTAAATTTGGAGAAATTTAATGCATTTAAAGTGGAGACTTTAAAAGGGAATGTGAAGAGGCATTTTAATGTGGAGGGGTTACCACCACATGAATGGGGGAGGTGAAGGGTCACCCCCCATGCGCCGTCCATGGAGAGAGGGGGCACCCCCCTCCTCCTATAAAAGGCCACCCATTCCCTCCTTCATCCACACACCTCCTTGTGAAGGATCTCTCTCCCCCTCTAGAATTATTCCCCCATGGTCTCGGATTAGCGAGATACATATTTCCGATGGCATTTAAATGCGGAAGGAGTTCTTTGCTTTTGCTGGATCGCTGGAGCAAGGAGGTGGAGGTTGTCCGTGGCTTGAGCGTGTGTGCGAGCGGATGCTGCTGAGTTGCGGCGCTCGGACTTCCTCACGATCTTGAGATCGGCAAGTGTATGACTACATCAACCACGAGTTCCTACTCGTTAACAAAGCTCGTTGTCTATGAGGGTAAGTTCTCGTTCGATGTATGTCCACCCGTTGCTTTGTACCTAGTAGATAGATCTTGGCGTGTAGTTCACACCGTAGGAAATTTTTTGTTTTCTATGCTGCGGACCCAACAGTGGTATTAGAGCCTGATCTATGCGTAGGTGCTTAGCACGGGTAGTACACATATGGTTGATATGTGGGCGATGATGATCATGTTGTTGCATCTTCTATGTATTTTGGATATTGGTGGCATAGTGGGATGAAGCGGCCCGGACCAACCTTACATGTCATCGTACATGAGACCAGTTCCACGACTAACATGCAACTTGTTTTGCATAAATGGCTGACGTGTGTCTATCTCTCCTACTATAGTCAATATCTGATTTACAAAGAGTTGCTAATAACTTAGTTATCCTCGTTGTGGTTCATGTTCGTAGGTAAGAACGGTTCTATCTTCGAAAGCCCTAAGCCACGTAAAACTTGCAATTGATAAATTAGAGGCGTCTAGTTTAGATCGTTCCTGGGCTAGTGTGTTGATATGGTATTGTTGTAAGTAGATGTATGGTGGATACTCTTACAACACACTCAACGTGTAAGTTCCATAGACCTTGGACTTACACACAAAGGAATGATAGAGATCATACCACGATGCAAGTGATAGAGATCAAATGCATGGACCATATCATCTCACTTTACACATTAGATGTTAGCATCTTATACTGCTAGTTTGGCGCGTTTGATACCATTATAAGATGATCCCTCTTTTAGATATCAAGATAAAATGTGTTCTTCCTTGAGTATGCACCATTCTATGGATCGTGTTTCGAGACATCACGTGATGATCGGGTGTACTCGAATCTACGCTTTCATAGGAACGGTGTAAGACGTTTTACACGCGAATACTAAGGTTCTTACTTGGCGAGCCTAGCATGTACAAACATGGCCTCGGAACACGGACCGAAAGGTTAAGCATGAGTCATATGGTTGATATGATGCCCATATAGATGCTTGCCTTTGAAGCTATATCAACTCACATGATGATCGGACTTGGTATAGTGGATTTGGTTCATGTAATCACCAAAAGGACACGAGGGATGTCGTTTTTGAGTGGGAGTTCATTAGTAATTTGGATTAGTTGAACTCAATCTATCATAAACTTAGTCTAAATAAACTTTACAAATTCTGTTGTAGATGGCACCACTTGCTTTTAATTTCAATGTGTTCATGGAGAAAGAGAAACTTGCTGCGAATGGTAGCAACTTTACCAACTGGGCTATGAATTTGAGGATTCTCCTCACTGCTGCACAAAAGCAATATGTGCTAGATGCGCTGCTAGGCCCCCCCACCAGATCCTGATGCCCCTGATGAGGAAAAGAATGTCTATGTGACTCGTCAGGAGGACCACAACTTAGTTCATTGCGGCATACTGTATGGGCTAGAGCCAGAACTTCGAAAGCGTTTCGAAAATGGCAATACCTTTGATACCATGGGAGAATTGAAAATGATTTTTGATACCCATGATGCTGTAGAGAGTTATAATGCTACAGAAAAGTTCTTTAGCTGCATGATGGAGGAAAACAACTCCGTTAGTGAGCACGTACTCAAAATGTCTGGGTACGCCGATAAACTTGTGTCTTTGGAAATAACGATTCCTATTGACTTAGGCATACATCGTATTCTCCAATCTCTGCCACCTAGCTACAAGAGCTTCGTGATGAACTATAATATGCAGGGCATGAAGAAGTCTCTTCCCGAGCTTCTGTCAATGCTTAAGACTGCAGAAGTGGAGATCAGGAAAGAACATCAAGTGTTGATGATCAATAGGACCACCGGTTTCAAGAAGGACAAGAAAGGCAAGCACAAGGGAAAGAAGGGTGGCAAGTCTGTTGCCTGAAAAAAACCGGGCTGGCCCTAAGTCCGACACCGAGTGCTACTATTGCAAGGGGATCGCCATTGGGCCTGAATCGCCCCAAGTATTTTGGCGGACAAGAAGTCCAGCAAGGCAAACAAAGGTATATGTGATATACATGTTATTGATGTGTACTTGACTAGTACTCGCAGTAGCACCTGGGTATTTGATACTGGATCGGTTGCTAATATATGTAACTCGGTTCAGGGGCTACGGAACAAGCGACAACTAGCAAGGGATGAGGTCAGGATGCGGGTCGGCAATGGATCAAGAGTTGATGTGATCGCCGTCGGGACGCTACCTCTCCATTTGCCATCGGGATTAGTTATAAACCTAAATAATTGTTATTTGGTGCGTGCACTGAGCATGAACATTGTATCTGGATCGTGTTTGATGCAAAGTGGTCATTCCTTTAAATCTGAAAACAATGGTTGTTCGATTTATAAGAATGATATCTTTTATGGTCATGCACCTATGTTGAATGGTTTATTTCTATTGGATCTCGATAGTAATATTACGCACATTCATAATGTTAATGCTAAAAAGATTAAACTTGATGATGATATGTCTACATATATGTGGCACTGCCGTCTAGGTCATATTGGCGTTAAACGCATGAATAAACTCCATTCTGATGGACTTTTGGAATCACTTGATTTTGAATCATTTGATACATGTGATCCATGCCTTATGGGCAAGATGACTAGAATGCCGTTTTCCGGTTCAATGGAACGGGCAACAGATCTATTGGAAATCATACATACTGATGTGTGTGGACCAATGAGTGTGTCGGCGCGAGGTGGATATCGTTATGTTGTTACTTTCACGGATGATTTGAGTAGATATGGGTATATCTATTTGATGAAACACAAGTCTGAAACTTTTTAAAAGTTCAAGGAATTTCAGAATGAAGTGGAAAATCATCGTAATAGAAAGATCAAGTTTCTGATGCGACCGTGGAGGAGAGTATCTAAGTTACGAGTTTAGCACACACATGAAAGAGTGTGGAATAGTTTCACAATTCACGCCTACCGGAACACCACAACATAATGGTGTGTCGGAACGTCGTAATCATACCTTATTGGATATGGTTCGATCTATGATGTCTCTGACTGACTTACCTCTGTCATTTTGGGGTTATGCACTGGAAACAGCTGCCTTCACTTTAAATCGGGAACCATCTAAATCCATTGAAACGACACCGTATGAATTATGGTTTGGAAACAAACCTAAGCTGTCATTTCTTAAGGTTTGGGGATGCGATGTTTATGTGAAGAAACTTCAACCGGATAAACTCGAACCCAAAGCGGAAAAATGTGTCTTCATAGGATACCCTAAGGAAACAATTGGGTATACCTTCTATCACAGATCCGAGGGCAAGGTTTTTGTTGCCAAGAATGGATCCTTTCTTGAGAAGGAGTTTCTCGCGAAAGGTGTGAGTAGTCGGAAGGTAGAACTCGAAGAGGTTATTGAACCTTCTCTTCATGAAATGGCGAGTGGCGCAGAACCGGAAGTTGTTTCGGAGTTGACTTCACCTGATGAAGAGAGAGCTAATGATAATGATCATGAAACTCCGAAAGAGGACACTACCAAACCTCGCAGGTCAGCGAGGACTCCTGCAGCTGTCGACAATCTGTGAATTTCATGGTTGATGAAATGGATGACCTGCGACGTATGAAGAAGCGATGATGAGCCCGGATTCCAACAAATGGCTAGAAGCCATGAAATCTGAGATGGAATCCATGTATGAGAACCAAGTTTGGAACTTGGTGGACTTACCTCACGGCCGAAAGGCCGTTGAGAATAAATGGATTTTCAAAAGGAAAACTGATGCTGATGGTAATGTGACCATCTATAAGGCTCGACTTGTCGCAAAGGGGTTTCGACAAATTCAAGGAGTTGACTACGATGAGACATTCTCTCCCGTAGCGATACTTAAATCGGTTTGGATTATGTTAGCAATTGCTGCATATTTCGATTATGAAATATGGCAGATGGATGTCAAAACTGCGTTCCTCAATGGTAAGATTGAAGAAGAGTTGTATATGATACAACCTAAGGGTTTTGTCGATCCTAAGGATGCTAATAAGGTGTGCAAACTTCAGTGATCCATCTTTGGACTGAAGCAAGCATCAAGTTGGAATCTCCGCTTTGATGAGGTGATAAAAGAGTTTGGATTTGTCCAAACTTATGGAGAGGCTTGTATTTACAAGAAAGTGAGTAGGAGCAATCTGGCATTTCTGATATTATATGTGGATGACATATTATGGATTGGAAATGATATAGATCTTTTAAACAGTGTTAAAAGTTATCTAAACAGCAAATTTTCGATGAAAGACCTTGGTGAAGCGTCATATATTAGGCATTAAAATCTATAGAGATAGATCAAGGCGCCTAATTGGGCTATCGCAGAGTACATACCTTGATAAGATATTAAAGAAGTTTAATATGGACGAAAGTAAGAAGGGGTTCTTACCTATGTTGCAAGGCAAGACATTGAGTAAGACTCAAAGTCCGGCTATGGCGGAAGAAAGAGAGATGATGGATAAGATCCCCTATGCCTTGGCCATAGGCTCTATTATGTATGCCATGCTATGTACACGACCGGATGTGGCACATGCTATTAGTTTGACTAGTAGGTATCAATCGATCCAGGTTGAACTTTGGATAGCAGTAAAGAACATCCTCAAGTACTTGAGAAGAACTAAGGATATGTTTCTCATATTCGGAGGTGAAGAAGAGCTAGTCGCTAAGTGTTATGTCGATGCTAGCTTTGACACCGATCCGGATGTCTCTAAGTCTCAATCCGGATACGTATTTCTCTTGAACGGAGTAGCAGTTAGTTGGAGGAGTTCCAAACAGCCTGTGGTGGCTGGATCAACGACGGAGGCGGAATATGTTGTTTGCTGAGCGGCGCAGAAGCGATTTGGATGAAAGAGTTCATTACAGAACTGGGTGTGGTTCCCAGTGTGTTGGACCCGATGGTGATCTATTGTGACAACAATGGAGCCATAGCCAACGCAAAGGAACCAAGGTCTCACAAGAATTCCAAACATATTAAGCGCCGGTTTCACTCCATCCGCGAGCATGTCAAGGATGGAGATATAGGGATTTGTGAAGTACACACGGACCTGAATGTAGAAGATCCATGGACTAAAGTTCTCCCTAGGGCAAAACATGATCAACACCAGAACTCCATGGGTGTTAGATTTATCACTATGTGAACTAGATTATTGTCTCTAGTGCAAGTGGGAGTCTGAAGGAAATAGACCCTAAGAGGCAATAATAAAGTTGTTATTATATATTCCTTATATATGATAGATGTTTATTTTACATGCTAGAAATGTATTGATTCGGAAACATCAATACATGTGTGTTTAATAAACAAAAAAGGGTTCCTAGTCATGCCTCTCTTATAGACTAGCTTGTTGATTAACAGGATGATCAAGGTTTCCTGATCATGGACATTGGATGTTGTTAATAACAAGGTCACACCATTAGTGGAATGATGTGATGAACATTCATCCGAAGTATAGCATTACGATCAAGTCATTATGTTTATATTGCTATAACATCATACGAAGTAATCTTTATCCTTAGACCATGAGATCATGTTAATTGCTAACACCGGAAGAGCATCTTGATAACATCAAACGTCACACCGTAACAGGGTGACTATAAAGATGAGTTCAGTACTACGAAGGTGTTATGTTGAGGCTCATGGATCAAGAGTGAAATTTGTCAATCCAGATGACGGATAGATATACTCTGGGCCCTCTCGGTGATATCACATTAGGATAGATTGCAAGCAAGTGATGTGATCACTAGAATATTATATCACGGGAACGATAAAAGAGTGCATGTCGGTAACGAGATCAAACTAGGTATGGAGATACCGATGATCGAATCTCGGACATGTAATATATCGAGAGACAAAGGGATTTAGTTATAAGCGTTAAAGGTTCTCACGATCACAGGAGTCATCGTTAAATGTGTAGGAGTCAGTACGAATCTCCAGGTACCGCTGCTGATTATTGATCGGAGAAGGGTCTCGATCATGTCTGCATTATTCGCGAACCGTAGGGTGGCACACTTAAGAGTTACCGGACACCATTTTGGAGTACATATGTTTCGAAAAAGAATTGCAAAGCGCAGGAATTGTTTCAATAGAAACCGAAAATTGTTTTGGGTGAAATTGCAGAAGGTGGTTCTGCATGTGATATTGAAATATTGCAAGGGGCTATATGTGAATATTTGTTAATTAAAATAATTAACAAAATTCTGAATAAATTTAATAAAAAGAGTTTTATTAAATGAGAGAGCATTAAATTTGGAGAAATTTAATGCATTTAAAGTGGAGACTTTAAAAGGGAATGTGAAGAGGCATTTTAATGTGGAGGGGTTACCACCACATGAATGGGGGAGGTGAAGGGTCACCCCCCATGCGCCGTCCATGGAGAGAGGGGGCACCCCCCTCCTCCTATAAAAGGCCACCCATTCCCTCCTTCATCCACACACCTCCTTGTGAAGGATCTCTCTCCCCCTCTAGAATTATTCCCCCATGGTCTCGGATTAGCGAGATACATATTTCCGATGGCATTTCGTCTGGAAGGAGTTGCTGCTTTTGCTGGATCGCTGGAGCAAGGAGGTGGAGGTTGTCCGGTGGCTTGAACGTGTGTGCGAGTGCGGATGCGCTGCTGAGTTGCGGCGCTCGGACTTCCTCACGATCTTGAGATCGGCAAGTGTATGACTACATCAACCACGAGTTCCTACTCGTTAACAAAGCTCGTTGTCTATGAGGGTAAGTTCTCGTTCGATGTATGTCCACCCGTTGCTTTGTACCTAGTAGATAGATCTTGGCGTGTAGTTCACACCGTAGGAAATTTTTTGTTTTCTATGCTGCGGACCCAACAGTGGTATTAGAGCCTGATCTATGCGTAGGTGCTTAGCACGGGTAGTACACATATGGTTGATATGTGGGCGATGATGATCATGTTGTTGCATCTTCTATGTATTTTGGATATTGGTGGCATAGTGGGATGAAGCGGCCCGGACCAACCTTACATGTCATCGTACATGAGACCAGTTCCACGACTAACATGCAACTTGTTTTGCATAAATGGCTGACGTGTGTCTATCTCTCCTACTATAGTCAATATCTGATTTACAAAGAGTTGCTAATAACTTAGTTATCCTCGTTGTGGTTCATGTTCGTAGGTAAGAACGGTTCTATCTTCGAAAGCCCTAAGCCACGTAAAACTTGCAATTGATAAATTAGAGGCGTCTAGTTTAGATCGTTCCTGGGCTAGTGTGTTGATATGGTATTGTTGTAAGTAGATGTATGGTGGATACTCTTACAACACACTCAACGTGTAAGTTCCATAGACCTTGGACTTACACACAAAGGAATGATAGAGATCATACCACGATGCAAGTGATAGAGATCAAATGCATGGACCATATCATCTCACTTTACACATTAGATGTTAGCATCTTATACTGCTAGTTTGGCGCGTTTGATACCATTATAAGATGATCCCTCTTTTAGATATCAAGATAAAATGTGTTCTTCCTTGAGTATGCACCATTCTATGGATCGTGTTTCGAGACATCACGTGATGATCGGGTGTACTCGAATCTACGCTTTCATAGGAACGGGTGTAAGACAGTTTTACACACGCGAATACTAAGGTTCTTACTTGGCGAGCCTAGCATGTACAAACATGGCCTCGGAACACGGACCGAAAGGTTAAGCATGAGTCATATGGTTGATATGATGCCCATATAGATGCTTGCCTTTGAAGCTATATCAACTCACATGATGATCGGACTTGGTATAGTGGATTTGGTTCATGTAATCACCAAAAGGACACGAGGGATGTCGTTTTTGAGTGGGAGTTCATTAGTAATTTGGATTAGTTGAACTCAATCTATCATAAACTTAGTCTAAATAAACTTTACAAATTCTGTTGTAGATGGCACCACTTGCTTTTAATTTCAATGTGTTCATGGAGAAAGAGAAACTTGCTGCGAATGGTAGCAACTTTACCAACTGGGCTATGAATTTGAGGATTCTCCTCACTGCTGCACAAAAGCAATATGTGCTAGATGCGCTGCTAGGCCCCCCCACCAGATCCTGATGCCCCTGATGAGGAAAAGAATGTCTATGTGACTCGTCAGGAGGACCACAACTTAGTTCATTGCGGCATACTGTATGGGCTAGAGCCAGAACTTCGAAAGCGTTTCGAAAATGGCAATACCTTTGATACCATGGGAGAATTGAAAATGATTTTTGATACCCATGATGCTGTAGAGAGTTATAATGCTACAGAAAAGTTCTTTAGCTGCATGATGGAGGAAAACAACTCCGTTAGTGAGCACGTACTCAAAATGTCTGGGTACGCCGATAAACTTGTGTCTTTGGAAATAACGATTCCTATTGACTTAGGCATACATCGTATTCTCCAATCTCTGCCACCTAGCTACAAGAGCTTCGTGATGAACTATAATATGCAGGGCATGAAGAAGTCTCTTCCGAGCTCACAATGCTTAAGACCTAGAAGTGGAGATCAGAAAGAACATCAAGTGTTGATGATCAATAGGACCACCGGTTTCAAGAAGGACAAGAAAGGCAAGCACAAGGAAAGAAGGGTGGCAAGTCTGCCACGCTGAAAAGAAACCCGGCTGGCCCTAAGTCCGACAATCGAGTGCTACTATTGCAAGGATCGCCATTGAAGAATCGCCCAAGTATTTGGCGGACAAGAAGTCCAGAAGGCAAACAAAGGTATATGTGATATACATGTTATTGATGTGTACTTGACTAGTACTCGCAGTAGCACCGGGTATTTGATCTTGGATCGGTTGCTAATATATGTAACTCGGTTCAGGCTGGAACAAGCGACAACTAGCAAGGGATGAGGTCAGATGCGGCTTGACAATGGATCAAGAGTTGATGTGATCGCCGTCGGGACGCTACCTCTCCATTTGCCATCGGGATTAGTTATAAACCTAAATAATTGTTATTTGGTGCGTGCACTGAGCATGAACATTGTATCTGGATCGTGTTTGATGCAAAGTGGTCATTCCTTTAAATCTGAAAACAATGGTTGTTCGATTTATAAGAATGATATCTTTTATGGTCATGCACCTATGTTGAATGGTTTATTTCTATTGGATCTCGATAGTAATATTACGCACATTCATAATGTTAATGCTAAAAAGATTAAACTTGATGATGATATGTCTACATATATGTGGCACTGCCGTCTAGGTCATATTGGCGTTAAACGCATGAATAAACTCCATTCTGATGGACTTTTGGAATCACTTGATTTTGAATCATTTGATACATGTGATCCATGCCTTATGGGCAAGATGACTAGAATGCCGTTTTCCGGTTCAATGGAACGGGCAACAGATCTATTGGAAATCATACATACTGATGTGTGTGGACCAATGAGTGTGTCGGCGCGAGGTGGATATCGTTATGTTGTTACTTTCACGGATGATTTGAGTAGATATGGGTATATCTATTTGATGAAACACAAGTCTGAAACTTTTTAAAAGTTCAAGGAATTTCAGAATGAAGTGGAAAATCATCGTAATAGAAAGATCAAGTTTCTACGGTCTGACCGTGGAGGAGAGTATCTAAGTTACGAGTTTAGCACACACATGAAAGAGTGTGGAATAGTTTCACAATTCACGCCTACCGGAACACCACAACATAATGGTGTGTCGGAACGTCGTAATCGTACCTTATTGGATATGGTTCGATCTATGATGTCTCTGACTGACTTACCTCTGTCATTTTGGGGTTATGCACTGGAAACAGTTGCCTTCACTTTAAATCGGGAACCATCTAAATCCATTGAAACGACACCGTATGAATTATGGTTTGGAAACAAACCTAAGATGTCATTTCTTAAGGTTTGGGGATGCGATGTTTATGTGAAGAAACTTCAACCGGATAAACTCGAACCCAAAGCGGAAAAATGTGTCTTCATAGGATACCCTAAGGAAACAATTGGGTATACCTTCTATCACAGATCCGAGGGCAAGGTTTTTGTTGCCAAGAATGGATCCTTTCTTGAGAAGGAGTTTCTCGCGAAAGGTGTGAGTAGTCGGAAGGTAGAACTCGAAGAGGTTATTGAACCTTCTCTTCATGAAATGGCGAGTGGCGCAGAACCGGAAGTTGTTTCGGAGTTGACTTCACCTGATGAAGAGAGAGCTAATGATAATGATCATGAAACTCCGAAAGAGGACACTACCAAACCTCGCAGGTCAAGCAGGACCCGTGCAGCTCCTGAGCTGTACGACAATCCTGTTGTGAATTTCATGGTTGATGAAATGGATGACCCTGCGACGTATGAAGAAGCGATGATGAGCCCGGATTCCAACAAATGGCTAGAAGCCATGAAATCTGAGATGGAATCCATGTATGAGAACCAAGTTTGGAACTTGGTGGACTTACCTCACGGCCGAAAGGCCGTTGAGAATAAATGGATTTTCAAAAGGAAAACTGATGCTGATGGTAATGTGACCATCTATAAGGCTCGACTTGTCGCAAAGGGGTTTCGACAAATTCAAGGAGTTGACTACGATGAGACATTCTCTCCCGTAGCGATACTTAAATCGGTTTGGATTATGTTAGCAATTGCTGCATATTTCGATTATGAAATATGGCAGATGGATGTCAAAACTGCGTTCCTCAATGGTAAGATTGAAGAAGAGTTGTATATGATACAACCTAAGGGTTTTGTCGATCCTAAGGATGCTAATAAGGTGTGCAAACTTCAGTGATCCATCTTTGGACTGAAGCAAGCATCACGAAGTTGGAATCTCCGCTTTGATGAGGTGATAAAAGAGTTTGGATTTGTCCAAACTTATGGAGAGGCTTGTATTTACAAGAAAGTGAGTGGGAGCAATGTGGCATTTCTGATATTATATGTGGATGACATATTATTGATTGGAAATGATATAGATCTTTTAAACAGTGTTAAAAGTTATCTAAACAGCAAATTTTCGATGAAAGACCTTGGTGAAGCGTCATATATATTAGGCATTAAAATCTATAGAGATAGATCAAGGCGCCTAATTGGGCTATCGCAGAGTACATACCTTGATAAGATATTAAAGAAGTTTAATATGGACGAAAGTAAGAAGGGGTTCTTACCTATGTTGCAAGGCAAGACATTGAGTAAGACTCAAAGTCCGGCTATGGCGGAAGAAAGAGAGATGATGGATAAGATCCCCTATGCCTTGGCCATAGGCTCTATTATGTATGCCATGCTATGTACACGACCGGATGTGGCACATGCTATTAGTTTGACTAGTAGGTATCAATCTGATCCAGGTTCGGAACACTGGATAGCAGTAAAGAACATCCTCAAGTACTTGAGAAGAACTAAGGATATGTTTCTCATATACGGAGGTGAAGAAGAGCTAGTCGCTAAGTGTTATGTCGATGCTAGCTTTGACACCGATCCGGATGTCTCTAAGTCTCAATCCGGATACGTATTTCTCTTGAACGGAGTAGCAGTTAGTTGGAGGAGTTCCAAACAACCTGTGGTGGCTGGATCAACAACGGAGGCGGAATATGTTGCTTGTAAGCGGCGTAGAAGCGATTTGGATGAAAGAGTTCATTCTGAGCGGGTGTGGTTCCCAGTGTGTTGGACCCGATGGTGATCTATTGTGACAACAATGGAGCCATAGCCAACACAAAGGAACCAAGGTCTCACAAGAATTCCAAACATATTAAGCGCCGGTTTCACTCCATCCGCGAGCATGTCAAGGATGGAGATATAGGGATTTGTGAAGTACACACGGACCTGAATGTAGCAGATCCATGGACTAAAGTTCTCCCTAGGGCAAAACATGATCAACACCAGAACTCCATGGGTGTTAGATTTATCACTATGTGAACTAGATTATTGTCTCTAGTGCAAGTGGGAGTCTGAAGGAAATAGACCCTAAGAGGCAATAATAAAGTTGTTATTATATATTCCTTATATATGATAGATGTTTATTTTACATGCTAGAAATGTATTGATTCGGAAACATCAATACATGTGTGTTTAATAAACAAAAAAGGGTTCCTAGTCATGCCTCTCTTATAGACTAGCTTGTTGATTAACAGGATAATCAAGGTTTCCTGATCATGGACATTGGATGTTGTTAATAACAAGGTCACACCATTGGTGGAATGATGTGATGACCATTCATCCGAAGTATAGCATTACGATCAAGTCATTATGTTTATATTGCTATAACATCATATGAAGTAATCTTTATCCTTAGACCATGAGATCATGTTAATTGCTAACACCGGAAGAGTATCTTGATAACATCAAACGTCACACCGTAACAGGGTGACTATAAAGATGGGTTCAGTACTACGAAGGTGTTATGTTGAGGCTCATGGATCAAGAGTGGAATTTGTCAATCCAGATGACGGATAGATATACTCTGGGCCCTCTCGGTGATATCACATTAGGATAGCTTGCAAGCAAGTGATGTGATCACTAGAATGTTATATCACGAACGAAAAGAGTGCATGTCGATTGAGATCAAACTAGGTATGGAGATACCGATGATCGAATCTCGGACATGTAATATATCGAGAGACAAAGGGATTTAGTTACAAGCGTTAAAGGTTCTCACGACCACAGGAGTCATCGTTGAATGTGTAGGAGTCAGTACGGATCTCCAGGTCCCGCTACTGATTATTGATCAAAGAAGGGTCTCGATCATGTCTGCATTATTCGCGAACCGTAGGGTGGCACACTTAAGAGTTACTGGACACCATTTTGGAGCACATATGTTTCAGACGAAAGAATTGCAAAGCGCAGGAATTGTTTCAATAGAAACCGGAAATTGTTTTGGGTGAAATTGCAGAAGGGCTATATGTGAATGTTTGTTAATTAAAGTAATTAACAAAATTCTGAATAAATTTAATAAAAAGAGTTTTATTAAATGAGAGAGCATTAAATTTGGAGAAATTTAATGCATTTAAAGTGGAGACTTTAAAAGGGAATGTGAAGAGGCATTTTAATGTGGAGGGGTTACCACCACATGAATGGGGGAGGTGAGGGGTCACCCCCCATGCACCGGCCATGGAGAGAGGGGGCACCCCCTCCTCCTATAAAAGGCCACCCATTCCCTCCTTCATCCACACACCTCCTTGTGAAGGATCTCTCTCCCCCTCTAGAATTATTCACCCATGGTCTCGGATTAGCGAGATACATGTTCCCGGTGGCATTTAAATGCGGAAGGAGTTGCTGCTTCCATTTGGATCGCTGGGCGAGGAGGTGTAGGTTGTCCGGTGGCTTGAGCGTGTGTGCGAAAAGGATGCGCTGCTGAGTTGCGGCGCTCGGACTTCCTCACGATCTTGAGGTCGGCAAGTGTACGACTACATCAACCACGAGTTCCTACTCGTTAACAAAGCTCGTTGTCTACGAGGGTAAGTTCTTGTTGGATGTATGTCCACCCGTTGCTTTGTACCTAGTAGATAGATCTTGGTGTGTAGTTCACACCGTAGGAATTTTTTTGTTTTCTATGCTGCGGACCCAACAGGACGATGACACCCACAGGCGTCACCACATTGGTGTCTAGACGACAAGTCCCGATCCCTCAAAAAAACCACACTCTCGGACCCTTCGTATGGCTCCACCAAGCTCACCGCCCACCAGCATACGCCACCACAGCCTTGTAGTCATCACCACCGTCTCACCGCGACCCGTGTTACGAGGCCGGTAAGATAAAAAAGGAGGAACTTCAGCGAGAGTTGGCGGTATAGCAACACACGGGAGGGAACTTCCTCCACCGACTTTTAGCGGTAGCAGACCGGATGCACAAGCAGGGGAAACCAGACCCTCACTGCCCCAACAGAGCCCGAATGGGCGTGTGAAGCCCTGCCACCACTCTGCAGAAAGGGTGCCACGGTCCTTGCCAACCCCAACACTAGTCCTCCTTTGACCAGAGAAGATCCACCACACCTTAGATCCCCGCCGCCAAGCAGCAACGTCATTGCCCCCATGTTCACCTGGGCCTGCTCGACCACCGCCGATTTGAGGAACACTACACGCTCATTAGAGAGGCACACACCGGCTCTCCAACGACACAATCGAGAAAGCCAGCACTAGGACTAGACCCGTCTGGTCTAGAACCCGCCGAGGCTTGGGATGCAGGATAGGACGAACAATGGCAAGGGGATGCCACGGGCCAAAGCCGCACCACCGCCCTAGCAGTACCCTACATGCCCAGATTGGGCCCATATGGGCCCATATCTAGGACGTCCTGCCCCGACCGTCACCGCCCCGTCACATTGGCCGCTGCTCCTTCGTCGCCACCAGCATGGTGTGCCACCGCCGCACCTCACCAGCGAACGACCGGGACACCGCCAACATCGCACCACGCTGCCTCTCCACCTATCACTGCAGAGGGAGCCGCCCGAAACCAGCAACCGCCAGCCAAAGCGCGACTACCACCTCGCCGCCCGTCGTCTCGCCACTGCAGGCCAAGCCCACGCGTTGTCGCCATGGCCCCGAATGTCAGCGCCGTGTCCAGGCCCGGAGAAGTGACCCCGCGTGTGCTCTGCCGAGAAAGAAGATGAGGAGGCCCTATCGCCGCCGGCCGGTGCCGGCCGGGCTTCGCCCAGCCACGCCTTCCTGGCGACGGGGAGGGAGGAGGAGGTGGTGGCAGTGCGCGATATTAGGGTTCCCCCTTGTCGTCACGCGGGGGCGACGAGGGAGGGTAGTTCCAACCCTGATAATCACTTAATTGAGCTCTGGCCAGTCTCGAAGCGGTAAACATTAATTTCTGGTCTAGCTTTGAGGTGCAGTTCAAATGTACGTGTGCGGTGCATGGCTGCTCCACTGATTATGCGCGAAATGCAGCTCGGTGTGGTCTGCTAATTGCTCACTAATTCGGCTTAGCGTCTTTGACTCAAATTGCTTTTCACTTCTTCATTTTTCAACTACATATGTATCAAACCAAACTGGCTTAACCGTAGTTTAATATACACGCTCATCGGCACGTACCGACCTGACGCGCAGCCTTTTGGACTGTGGGGGCACGGGGCCCAGGCCTTGGACCCGACCCCGGTCGACGGCGTGGCGTCAGAATTTTCTCAAACACTCCGGGCGACCTCTGGTCAAAGGCAAGCGGTTATCCAAGTGCGCGCGCGCGCGCCAGGGTCAAAAAATAATCAACGGATAGACAAAGGGTTTAGGGCTGCATCAGCATATGTGGGACTGATCGAGTGAGCACATTGTGGTATTTGGTACTACATGGCCATTTGTTGACTTGTTGGGTTGGGAGTTAGGTACCTGCCAGAAGCCAGATGCATCATCGATGCGTGCTGCTAGCTAGCACAAATAAAACGACACTTTTGATCATGATGTGCTGCTTGTGCATATGTGCCTATTTCTATTTTGTAGGAGTGTTCATGTCAACCCAAGGTGACTAGAATAATGAGGCATGACCGTGCATGCATGGGCTTCTAGAAGCAACGCACAAGAAACAACTATAATCAGTTTGAACATGCCGCTCATGCCTAAAGCATCTAGCCAGCAGAAACTCACATCTTATCTAGTGTGTGTCTTGTGTATGCTGGATATGTTGAGGTTATGTGTGAACTCTCTATGTTTGTATCGACGAGATGCAAAGTTTTCAGTTTAAAAAAGCGTCCTTTATAAAAAAAAGTAGAAACTTACATTTGACATGTTTGATTTCAATGTTGCACATGTGGCCTAACGGACAGCTACAAACTGTATTGCATAGCTAGTGGAAAAACAGAGGTCAGTACGGAAAAAAATGTAGGATTGAGATGTCTCGCTATATTGAATCATCCTGATATCGAAAACACATGAATATGTATTAGAAGCCACCTGATGCACCACTATAAAAACACACGAGTTTGTCTAAAAGAATAAGTGCATGGCATTATTTTCATAAAAATATCATTGTGTTAGGCTAATTAAGGAAATTTCCTATAGAATTGAGCATGCATGCATGGTCTTTAAGAAGAAGTCACTCAAGAAAGTTAAGCCGGGTCGATCATCCACTATAACTAGCTTGAACATAGCCACTTGTCCTAAACCATCTAGCTAGAATATACTCACATTTGACATGTTTTCGATTTTGAACGTTACATGTGTAGCCTCATGGATGGCTCAAGTTGTAACGGGTACTGAGGGCAAAAGGAAAGAATGAAAGAATCGTAGGGCTCGCGAAGGGCTTTTTTGTTTTGCACGGATGTAAACACACATAAATATTAGAAAAAAAATAAGATTGGAGTACAATGTCTCTTTGATTTTCTTACAAAACCAGGAATTTGTATCAAATAGTGTTTGACACCACAAAAAACAAAGAAATTCTACAGAGAGATTTGAGAGGGTAGGAGGTTCTCCATGGAAAGAGTGCAAGTGAATCCTTCCCAAGGATTCCAATCCTACAAACCAAACTAACACATGAAAAATTGTAAGTAACCATATCCTCCAAAATATCCTACAAAACCCCCTTGAATCAAAGGATCACTGAGCTTATAGTTGGGTAATCCTACAAGAATTACTTACATTTTTTCAAAAATGAACTATATGGAAGTATAAACAAGAATCTGAATTTCGATTTGTGAGGACACTTGAACCTAGATTTTAGGACACCCCTAATTAATTTCAACTCTATGTATTTGTATTTTGGTAGCTAGTTCAACTAGACCATTTTTCTTACTTGCTAAATATCAAAAAATCACGAGAGTTCTATTTGACTTCACAAAATGGAAACTATCTACCTTTGGGAACTCAGTATAACTTTCAAGACCGGACATATATATTGCGCCCTCCAATTGTAAGCAAATATGTATCTACACTTGATATGGTGATGGTTTTGCACACCTTTCGTCCAATCAGGACAATAAATAAAAAACTCAACGTATTAGAAATGAAAGGAAATAAAATAAATCATACACGTACTGGAATAATAGGAAATATACCAAAGTTAATTTAATAGCACATATACCAGAATACATGGCTAAGATGACGACAAAAAACCGTGGGGTCAGATTGCTTAGATATCAAGGACCAATACATAAATTTCTTTAAAATATAGGGGGTTAACAGAAAAGTCGTGGGTCAGGTGACCCCACAGCTTACACACAGACCCGCGAGTTATGGCGCACAATATATCTACAAAATAAAACTGGAACTATTCTGGAATGAACCTGAAATTCGAGAATACATGTGTTTTATTTTGTAAAGGAAGATACGATTACTCTCCCGGCCATTGCACGAAAAATAGACACTACCCACAAAATTGAATATTACAAAATCTTGAAATAAAGGTTCTCGAGCTAACAACTGAAGAAAAAAAAAACCGTTGCGCACTAGTTAAGTAGAGCCAAGTTCGCCTAGTAGCATCGAATGGTCCTGAAAACATATATATTTCTTCCGATTTATAATAAGTGTCACTGGTTTAAATTTTTTTCCAAAATATCTAGCTACTTTCAGTGACTTTGATTTGTCTAGATTCGTATCATCGTATGTATCTATTCTTGTTTTAGTGTGACATACATCCGAATTTACAAATACTCACTTATTTTATGACGGAAGCACTAGATTCTTAGTTTTATGGGAGCATTTTCGCCTTGTCCCACTCCCACTACACGAACAGTACGATTGAACCGTATAGCCTCCTGCGGTCATGATATTTTCAACTTGTGACATAAACAAGATCAAATGGACGATGAATAATTGTACTAGGAGAGTCAAATGTTGAATATACGTAGAAGGCGCCACTAGAACCAACGGACTTGGAGAATATATTATTGAGTTTACATCAGTTTGACTAATACTTATATTAGTACATGCTTCTGATGTCCGTGCTTCAAAGTACACCGAAAAGAAGGTGGAAGTTCTAGAATGTTTCAAAATGGCCGAGACTAGAAAAATGGGACATAACGTTAGTCCAAACTTTGTTAATTAGTGGGTTGGCGAGAAGGCTAGATCGAGGTGATGCATTTGTTGGTTGATCTTTCAAGTTAACAAAAGACAACCAGACTTTCAGTTTAACACACAGAACAAAACAATGTTTCAGAAAGTTTCAGATAAGGATAAAAAAGGAGGCCGAACCAACGCTGGCAATCTCACCTAGTTCATCTAGCCACGCTGCTCCCCAACATCCATACGCCGGCACCAGTTGCAGACTTGCGCACAAGCAACATGATGGCTGGAACCTTGACATGGCGTGGCTGGACAGTGCCGCTAGACGCATGAGAAGATTCGCACCTTCATCAGGCCATCTCCATCATCAGCAGATCAAGTCTACATCACACAGACAACACATGGCATCATCATCAACTCTAGCTCCCTGTAAAGATCGACTAATCCTCTCTATCTATATGCAATTTGTATTCTAGATGCTATCATGGATTATCTTGTGCCACACTTGTTCTTACTCCAATAATGGCATCAGATGCTTAAATGTGTAGTTCTAGAACCCTTTTTAGATGATTTCAGTTATGATGTATTAACCATGTTTTAGGGAATTGTAATGATATGGTATGATCTTGTTTCTATCATGAACAATAATTATGTCAATTAAGCCTCGGATTAGCATCTAATTGCTTGCAAACATGTACAATAATGTTCACATATCACTATAGATTAACTATAATTTAATAATGCGCATGATGTCTAGTTAATTTTTATGATCTAGTGCTACTCATCTGCAAGAAATTAGATTAGGGGAGAACGAGTTGCAACTTAACAGAAAAATACCCTTTTTTGGCAAGAACCCTAACCCTAAATCCCCAATCTCACATAAACCCTAATGTGCATCTTCTGCATCGAACACATGCGCATGAGATCGAGGATAAGATTATCACCTGAGGCCACCGGGTTGCTGCCTATCCCTTCAGGGCCCGCCAGAACACCCACAACTCCAGCGAAGGCCAGGATCCCACGATGCTTCTAACTCTCGTCGAAGATGTACGTAGATTGATGCACTGTAAGGCACGGAATGGACGCTAGCATCGGTGTCCATAGTGTTGCCAGTCGATGTTGTCTCTTCATGGTCGTCGGCCTTGCCAGCAGCACCCCACCTAATCGCCACCATGTACGAAAAAGGCGACGACAGCTATGCTCAACAGAGAAGCGCGCAAGACCTAGTCTAGCACACACTTCTCCGGTGAGCGCGTCCGCCACGATGGCATGGGATGAGGGGGAGCACGGTCGCGCACCATCGCCTCTCTCTAACTCACAAGAGGAATGCGGGAGGGGGGGAGGGAGTAGGATAAGGGGAAGCGCCACAGTTCTCCCTCGCCCTCGCCTCTCTAGAGAGTGGAAAAAAGCAGAGAATGAAGGAGCATTATGGCGCGCCATTGTCGTCGCCTTTCTCACTCATAGAGATAGTTACGATGCAGGCGAGGAGAGAAAGGAGGCTAGGGTTTGACCGGGGTAAGGTTTTGTTTAGATAGGTGATGACTGGATTCCTGCACCAACAACAGGGTTATTGCAGTACTTGTAGCAGCAAATATTTAAGAGTTTGTCCCGATGGGAGATCGACGGACGGAAACAACACGACCCTGCAGCCACGTTGTCAATGCGGCCACGTTTCGCACCCAAAACGTGGTTTGGAAATAACCTATTCCATAAGTTACTAGAACAGTGATAATTAAGAGAGGTTTAAAGTATCTAATAATAAAGAACTTTTAACAAGAACAAAATAAACTAAGACGAAAAGTAAACATGAATGTGAACTGAATTAAAGAGATTGTAGTTGTAGGATTGAATGGAATGAGAGAGGGCTTCTAGGCTTCGGTCTCACTAGTACTAGATGGGCAAAAATATGTGTGATCTATAAGAGATTTCTCAGACAAATAAACGTTCCCCATGATTACTGGGCTGTCACACTGTGTGCACTATGCATGATTCTCACGCGTCACCACAAGGCAAAAGGCACTTCCGGACCAAAGGATCACACAAACTCATCTTAGATCACAATAAATTCTTACTTAGTGCACTAGATCAAACCTCAACCTAAAATTGAATCAATCACTCACACATGGATGAACAACAAAACATATACAAATATATAATGATATCACAACCGTGTTCAATCTTACAATTACTAAACACAAGAGAGAGAGGGAGATGGAGATGATGATGGAGATGGAGATCGATGCGTGGTAGTGGTGATGTCTTCCTTATCCTCCCCTTCTTCTTGCTTAGATTCCTTGATGGTGATGGTGTTGAGGGAGATCTAGATCTCGGAGGTGTGGTTGAGGCAGAGCTCCGCTGCTGTGGAGATCGGATGGGTTGCGGTGGCGGCAGGGCTCCACCCCTGAAGGGCTATGGTGTGGTGGCTCTTTCTTGGGTCTTCCCTCCTTTATATAGGCCTTGGGGGTGCCCTAGGGTTCCCCCAATACCGTCATATGACTTAGAGAAGGTTCTAGGCCTTCTCTAGGGCAGAATCCCGTCGTTTGCGACCTTTTTTTAGAACTATACGGGCGCAACTATATGGACAGAAAAGTGCTTCTGGTCGTATAGTTACTCGTCAAACCTTCGGTGTCCCGCAGTGTTTTGGCCGCCATTTCTTCATACGAACTCCGTTTTGGGTGTTCTTGGGATCATTGAGTTTGTCTCGTCGAGGGACACAACCCCATGGTCTTGGATATTTATTTCGAGAAGTTGGAAAAATTCACTTTTCCAACCTCTCAAATGGCTAAGTCTAGTCCCTGCAGCTCCTCCATACTATGCTCTCTTTGTTCCTTTTGCCTTTGTTTTATCCGTAATCGTCATCAACACCTACACACATGTCACAGACAAGGAAAATGATAAAATTCTACCTAAACTACTAAATGTGCAAAGCTCATATGAAAGTATATGAGAACTATAAGTCATGCATATAAGGCATAGCTATAATTGGAAGAAACATGATATGAGAGATAAATGACATATTTTATATGGCTAAAAGAGGTGGTATTTCACAGCCATCAACTTCCCCAAGCTAGACCTTGCTCTTCCTCGAGCAGGAAGGGTCGATAATAAATTAATGGTTGTGAAATAGCTTATCATTGGAAATCAATGCCCTGCATCCTTATTTCTTCTACAAGCTTGAAGAGAGAAAACATGTATTCATACAAGGCAACACAAGCTCTATTATAAAGACCACTAAAGATTCATCAAAACTAATATGCTCCATGTCAACAATGAATCTCACTTGCAGACAAACTTGTGATCCTCTTATTGCACCTTTAGTATAACTTTTCATATCATTATATTTTCTTATGAAGAAAAACCTAGTCACAAATAGATGTCAAGCATAAATAGGAGATTCTACCCAATCATGTCATCTAGTTAAGGATCTCAAGTGCAAACATCAGTTATTGAGTTTCAGAAAGTTTATCTCTTAGTAACGAGATTTATGCCAAAAGGAAATGTGAGAACATGTCAAAAGAAGCATAGCATTAGAGTGTCTCTTTTGGTCATCCACATAAATGAATCATGGCTATCAAACACTCATTTTCTATTCTTTGTCTTTCTAAAACTTCAGTTCATCAGTAACGAGATCATGCCAAAACTTAGTGTGTTTAATCAGACTATGCAGGCTAAGAATGGATACTCGTGACCATTACCAAGGTTTCCCTTTTCGGTATAATGATTTCTCATAACGGTCAGAGGAGTATTCCCTCTTTTTCTTTGAACGCAGGCCCATGAGAATAGCAATGCATACCCAAATATAGCATTTTTGCTACATATGTTGGGCAACTCATAGCCAAACTCCAAGAGTTTCCTCTTTTTCGACTGTTCAAAGGCCACCGGAGTTGTTAGCATCCCATGTTATGCGACAGTGGTGCAGACATGCATAAAGCAATATCTTACTTTAATCAATAGGTCAAGATTTGGCATGCATCTCAATTACCGCTAAATATTAGTTTCTTCAAACAAATCCTTTCAAAGAGTACTATCAAGTTGATCACCACATCTATGGTGTTGAGTATCTTTAAGGCTAAACTCTTAAGACAATTAAACAACACCTTATTTAGCATAGAACTCAAAACTTCGAAATATCATTTCCAATTGACAACTCCTTCCGTAAGCAAACTATCAACCCTATTGTTTTGACATTATGGGGTCGAGCATAACCTATTTATTTAAGACAAAGCTATTTAGTGACAACCAACAAATTTCAAAAGATCTTGATCAAGTATTCATTGTTTCCAAGTGTAGAGGTTGTGGCAATGTTTTCTAGAGGATCACAAATAGTGTCACGAGCTTGATAAACAATTTGGCAAGATGCATACAAGCTCTAAGTCAACTCCTATGGTGCCTATCACGAGCAAGTGTATCCCCATATGAATACAGAACTAGACTCACTTAAACAAGCATTCAAAAATAGCGGGATACATGATTGCATTAAACCTTCATCGAATACTAACATTGCACAAGACTCTACACATGCAGAAGTAACCTCCCCAAGCTTAGAACTTTGCAAGAACCAAACTAGAGTATATCAGCAAAATAAAAGAGAAAATACAGTTTCCAAAAGAGAGTGTGATAAGTGGTTACCTCCCCAATCTTAGTTGAAAACAAGGGTGACACAGTTTACCGTTGAGGTACAAGTAACCTCTCTTTTTATGGAGAAAGAACCTTTGCTTTAACGTATATTTCTTGATATAGCTTGGTGGATGCCTTACTTGAGAACTAGTCATTAATATGTAAGCATTTTGATCTAAAGCAAGCAAGTGGCTCATGTGAGTGTTTGCACGGTTGGCACTACCGTACACGTCGTCACACAAGGTTCAAGTCCCTGCGAAAATAACACACAAAATAAAATGCATCGGTTTGGTATACGAACATAGTTCGTTTACCCCACCGATAAAAGGAAAGTAAAAAAGAAAACATGAACTTCTATAGAGAATTATATGTTGGGAATATGCCCTAGGGGAAATCATGTATGATATTATTACCAATGTATTTATAAAGTTATTGTCCATGTATGAACTACTAATATGTAGCATTGAATATGTGATAAGATTGTGGAACTATATATTCATGTTGTTCATACTAAGTTGTCCTTGGTCGTTGAGGTTGTGCTGGACACACAACTTAGACTAATGTGAAAGTCAGCTGATGACACAGTTCCACTTGTCATGGGCATGGAGATGCTATTCGTACTTACACTGATTCGGCTAAAGAGTTTAGCGAATCGGCTGACCCACAGTTGAGATGCAACGAGCATGTTGTCATTTGTAGTCTCAAGCAATGGAATCCTTCGACCTGAGGTGATCGCATGATCCGAGTTGTGGATCGCCAGCTTAGGTCCTATCAAACGCTGTTCCGTAAATGGGCAGTTATAAAGGTAGGGTTCGGGTTGGTTGTGAAGCAAGCTGCGTGACGTGGATTACCAAGATGAGATTTGCCCCTCCATAATGGAGAGATATTCTCTAGGCCCTCTCATGTGATATGATTCGGAAGCATGGCCATGCGCTACTCAGTTAAGTGTTAACTGAGGAGTCGAACTAAGAGTTAGTCTAGTGAATCACATATCATGGTACGAGAAGAGAGTTAAGCTATTAAAGGGATGGCAACTACTCGCCTATAGCTTAACAGGTATATTGTGAGGCAAAGGGACTTGGACGAAAGTCATATTGAGAAAGATTTGTCTGCTGACTTCGGCGCTTGGGAGTTGGCACGTCTTGCTAGAGGCCGCTACAAACTATCGACACGGAGTAGTGACTCGTGTCGTGTCCAGGCGTACGTAAACCTGCAGGGTCACACACTTAAAGGTAAGGAGCCCATGTGGATTCGATCCATGTGGGATTGGGGTACGGCCTAGATGGGCCTCAAGCATTGAGCCCAGCTAGGAGTGTATATAAGTGGAGTGACAAGGGACTGTTCCTGATCTAGCCGTCACTTTCTCCACTCCCATTTTGGGCTAGACAGGATCTAGCAGTCCTCTGCCTGGAGCTTCCTTCCTATACTTGTGGATACCGGTGGAGGCGTTGCACGTGCGGCGCTGGAGACAAGGAGGTCCGTGGGGATCTAGATGTGCTGTATGGGGATCGTTCGGCACGGCATCAACTGACGCGCTTCATCAACAATCTGCACCCACGCATCTAGTGGTAAATCTCATGGTCTATCACCTGAGCTGGATCTTGGGAGTACCGCGTAGGGGAAAAGTTTTGTTTATCTCTGCGTGGCCCTACATTATAGTCTAGGAGGTTTCTGAGGTAGAATTTCATTGCTTACATATGCTCAGCTTCTCTAGATCATGGGAGAAGCTCCCAGGTGGTGTTTCGAGGTTTTTAGAAGAAGAAAGAATAAAATTTTGAGCAATGGTTACCTTCTAGTTGGCGTTTTTGTGGTCGGACACAACTATATGGGCGGAACAATATGGTCGGAACAATGTGTTCCCGCCGTATAGTTCGCCTGCTGTCAAAATTTTAGGGTTTCCGCCAGGAGGCGCAACTATACGGCCGGAACAATTTGTTCCCGCCGTATAGTTGGTCGTCAAACCCTCTGTACCTGGAAAAGAAATTGTACGAAAGCATCGATATCTATATGATCGGAACTATATGGCCGGAATTTTTATTCCCGCCATATAGTTGGTCGTTAAACCGTCAGTACATATGAAAGAAAAATTATCGATGGCAAAAATATCTATACGAACAGAGCTATACATCTAGAATCGCCGTATAGTTGGTCGTTAAACCTTCTGTATGCATCAAATTTTTTGTTTCTTTGAGAATTATTTATTATCCTATAACTTAGCGAAATACCTTGTTTTTGACAGAAAAATGACAATAAATATTGTTGACCAACATCAACATGTATTAAGCAAGATTTTTACTACTACCGAGTTATGCAACACATAGTAACAATGATATCTACCTTTTGAAAACTACAACAAGATAATTCTAATAGCAAATCATGGAAAGAAAAAAAGAATGCTAATGCAACATGAATGCAACTAGACTCAAGACACAAAACTAAGAAAGACGCCTAATGACTTCCGGGTTGCCTCCCGGGAAGTGCTTTCTTATAACCAAGTAGCCAGGCTTTTATACTCCACATTTATTCAGCAATGGAGGCAGCTATAGAAGTAGTTTTGCTTACCTCCAGCGAGTGTCTGCATGATATATATCATTGTTTTCTCTAAGAGATACTAGCTTGCGGTGCATCGGTATCTTGTAAGTGTTCTCATTGCCACGTGAGGATGGATGCACCAAGCACGGTAAATATGTATTCCTTCCTTCCTGCATAGAGGTTGCTAGAGATTTATTATCAACCTTTGAATCTTTACCTTGAATACTATTTTGAGGGTGCAGCTCATAATGTCCTTTTGGATCCAGTAGCTTGGTCTTTGCCACCGGACTTTCATGCACCTCATTAGTAAAACAAAAGTCATAGCAAACAGATATGGGAGGCACATAGGGTTTCGTCTTTGGCTCATCATAATTGATTTCCCCAAAAATAGTATTTAAACAAATACTACTAGAATCATCAAAAACTTCTTCAGGGCAATTATTAGGGATTCTAGAATAATTTAAGTCCTCATCATCACTAAAGTCAGAAGAATAATAAAGATCAGGAATAGGTGAGGGATCAGGTTTGAGAGCGGCTTTCAATTTATTCCATTCCTTGATTTCTTTTTCTACTTTCTTCTTGATGCATCCCCAGTACTCTTCATGAAGCCATTTCACTTCATCTGCAAATGTCAGATGTGTGGGATATTCAACACGAGGCTTCTTATTTTTATTTTTTCTAGTTTTAGGCTTCCTGGATTTACCCTTCTTTCTTGCTTCAATGATGCAACAAGTGGAAGATCTGGGAGTAACAATAGAGGGTTGTTCTCCATCATTAGTAGCAGAAATTCTAATATGATTAAAATAATCAGCTATGAAAGGCATTGCTTTAGAAAGAACATCCCTAACTAAGGTATCATCATAAGGAATTTTTGTTCTTCCATTTTCATCTTTAAGAAACGCATTGACCAAGTTCTCTAGATCACTAGGGAGAGGTTTTTCTTCATGCACAATTTCACATTGCCATTGATGAAAATTATTATGTATATCTCTTAAGAGTTTCCAAGCTTCTTTCAAAGTTTTTCCAAGGAATGCACCATCACACATCATGTCTAGCTTATCCTTAGAAGAGTGATTTAAGCCTCCATAAAAGTGATTCAAAAATAACCAATCATGTAAATTATGATGTGGACAATCATACATCAATTTTGAGAACCTAGTGTAATCTTGTATTAAATCCTCATTGTTGCTCCGCATGAAATTCAGGATATGAAGCCTACGCTCATAAGTTTGCTTTTGTGAGAAATACTTACCAAGAAAAGCTTTAGAGATACCTTTCCATGAATTGAAGTGTCCCGCGGGATGCGATTTTAGCCAATCTTTAGCTTTTCCTTTCAGCGAGAACCAGAACAGATATAACTTCAGCTTATCATTTTCCATCCATTTGCCTTCACCGTAGAACACAATGAAGTAATTTTGTCAATATGCTCATATGGATCATTGTCCGGATATCCTGCAAAAGCTATTGCCATGATCATATTTATCCACATAGGATTAATCTCATATACATCCACATAAATAGCGGGCTGAACAATAGGAGCATGTAAATGATCAACACTCGGAGCACCATACTCCGCAAGACTTTTACTTTCCATAGTTCCTATGTTTTTAAATTTACTATAACTAAAATAAATAGCAAGACTACTAACAAAAGGTAAAATAATTTTTATTCTTTTCAAATAATCAAAAGCAGTAAGATAAATAGCAACAAACGGAAATAAACTATGTGCGAGTAGGAAGGTAATAACCGGACGCTTAGGTCCCCGGCAACGGCGCCAATTTTATGACTGGATTCCTGCACCAACAACAGGGTTATTGCAGTACTTGTAGCAGCAAATATTTAACAGTTTGTCCCAATGGGACATCGACAAACAGAAACAACATGACCCCGCAACCATGTTGTCAATGCGGCCATGTTTCGCACCCAAACCGTGGTTTGGAAATAGCCTATTATATAAGTTACTAGAACAGTGATAATTAAGAGAGGTTTAAAATATCTAATAACAAAGAACTTTTAACAAGAACAAAATAAACTAAGACAGAAAGTAAACATGAATATGAACTGAAATAAAGAGATTGTAGTTGTAGGATTGAATGGAATGAGAGAGGGCTTCTAGGCTTCGATCTCACTAGTACTAGATGGGCATATATATGTGTGATCTATAAGATATTTCTCAGACAAATAAACGTTCCCCATTTGATTACCGGGCTGTCACACTATGTGCACTATGCATGATTCTCGCGCGTCACCGCAAGGCAAAATGCACTTCCGGACCAAAGGATCACATAAGCTCATCTTAGATCACAATAAATTCTAACTTAGCGCACTAGGTCATACCTCAACCTAGAATTGAATCAGTCACTCACACATGGATGAACAGCAAAACATATATAAAGTATAATGATATCACAACCGTGTTCAATCTTACAATTACTAAACACAAGAGAGAGAGGGAGATGGAGATGATGATGGAGATGGAGATTGATACGTGGTAGTGGTGATGTCTTCCTTCTCCTTCCCTTCTTCTTGCTTGGATGCCTTGATGATGATGGTGTTGAGGGAGGTGTGGTTGAGGCAGAGCTCCGCCGCTGAGATCGGATGGGTTGTGGTAGCGGCAGGGATTCGCCCCTGAAGGGCTATGGTATGGTGGCTCTTTCTTTGGTCTTTCCTCCTTTATATAGGCCTTGGGGGTGCCCTAGGGTTCCCCAAATACCGTCATATGACTTAGGGAAGGTTCAGGGCCTTCTCTGGGGCGAAATCCCGTCATTTGCGACCTTTTTCGCAATTATACGGGCAGAATTATATGGCCGGAAAAGTTCTTCCGGTCGTATAGTTTCTCGTCAAACCTTCGGTGTCCCATAGTGTTTTGGCCGCCATTTCTTCATACGAACTCCATTTTGGGTGTTCTTGGGCTCGTTGGGTTTGTCTCGTCAAGGTCCCTGCAGCTCCTCCATACTATGCTCTGTTTGTTCCTTTTGCCTTTGTTTTATCCATAATCATCATCAACACCTACACACATGTCACAGACAAGGAAAATGATAAAATTATACCTAAACTACTAAATGTGCAAAGCTCATATGAAAGTATATGAGAACTATAAGTCATGCATATAAGGCATATCTATAACTGGATGAAACATGATATGAGATATAAATGGCATATTTTATATGGCTAAAAGAGGTGGTATTTCACAGCCATCAATAGGCACAAATCCTGGCCGTCTATTCTGATCGACAGTATAGGTTCCCACGAGCATTAAAACAGGCATGTGTTGGTTGTTGGTCCAGGTCTGGGGCTAGATTTTGGCCTAGGTTGTGTTGGCTCTGGGCTGACACATTTCTTTTAAGTTTTTCCTATATTTTTAGTGCGGTTTTTTATATTATGTTGATATCTTTTATGTTATTTTCACTATTTTATACAGAAACTAATTTCCTAAAATATGTTGTAACACAAGTTGTCATTCGGGACTAAAATGAAACAACGAGATTTTTTGTTTAGAATATTTATTGTCTTTTAGTGTTTTATGATCAATTTAGACATGAAATATGGTGAATTTTATTAAGTGCTTGTTATTGATGTTTATTTTGATAATCTTATGATTGTAAAATTAATTCTGACCAATGTTGTGTTAATTTTACTAGCTAACCCCTTATTGTTGTTCTATATCTATGTAATTTCCCCAATAGTGTTTTGGCATAGAATTAGATTTTTGATGATGATGGCATGCTTTATTTATGTTCATGCAATTTAATAATGAACGTCCATGTGAAAATTTCAGCTTCTACTACGATACTCTATGATACTGTCGAGCAATTGATAGAAGTAGCTCCCCTCACTGGAAGAACTCAATCGAGCTGAGCTAGGCTTTCAACGAGTTTGATTATGCCTTAAGGGTGGATAAGCCCTCGACACCTGCTGTTGGTGCCTAAGGGTATGATGATCTAAAGAAATCTTATGACTCCAAGATGGAGAAGTCGGAAAGATCAAATCATGTGGATGTACTACTAAAGAAATCATCCATTTCACGTGAGATAAGTGGTGTCCTCACCAAGAAATATACTCCTAAAGAATTTATGGCAGCCTTGGAGGAGAAATTCGAGGGCTCTGAAAAGGTTTATGTGCATGAGCTTCTTCACAAGCTACTTGGGAAGTACAAAAGTAATGGAGAAATCAGGGGCCACATAATGAAAATGATAACTTCGTCACATAAGTTGAAGACTTTAAAGTGTGAGATCACTGATAATCTCCTTATGGTGATGATCTTGGAGTCCCTCTATGAAGGATTTGATCAATTCAAGATAAACTACAATTCCATGAAGGAAAAGTGGCCACTTTCTGAGATATGCCGTCAGATTGTCTAGGAGGAAGGTTTATGAGGCAGAATCAGGACCACACCTTTCATGTTGGCTTCCAAAAGAGAAATCATGAAGGTCCAAGTTCTGCCAAGCCCCCAAAGAAGCCTTTAAAGACAAAAATTCCAAAGTATAAGGGAAAGGTGATTGGATAGTCTTCAGGAAACAAAACTGATGAAAACGTGTGTTTTCACTTCAAGAAAGAATTGTCATTACAGGAAGGACTATGCAAAATACCTTAAGTGGTTGATGAGAAAAGATATAGATTAAACCACAATGTTGATGAATTATATTATACTACCTCCGTCCCAAAGCTTAAGGCTTATATTTTTTCAAAAGTCAAACTATATAAAGTTTGACCAAGATTTTAGAAAAAATATTAATATTTACAATATAAAATCCATATCCTTTGATACATCATGAAAGATATTTTCACGTGATATCTATATAATATCATAGTTGTCGATAGTTTTTTATAAAAGTTTGACCAAAGTTTTAGTAGCTTGAATTTAAAAAAAAGCCTAAAAAATAACTTAACAAAGTGGAATGTCCGGCTACTGTTCTTAACCCAAATCAAAGAAAACAACAGTAATACTCGAGAGACCACTGACCAATCTCCGTCCATTTTCCCTTAACCTTTGGTATGGAGGGAGTACTAAGTTGTCGCGTACATCATGGTTGATTGATTCAGGAACAACTTCTTGTGTTGCAAACTCCATGCAGGGACTAAATTTGATCCAACCTAAAACAAGAGGAGCAAGAAGGCTTAAACTAGCGAATGGAGTTGAAGTTGATGCTGAAGAAATATGGTCACTCACCTTGGAGCCTCACACCGGTTTTAGTATTCATTTAGATAATATTCTCTATGCACCTACTTTGAGTAGGAATTTGATTTCTGTCTCTTACTTAGATGATGACATGTATGAATGCTTGTTTGGTCAAAAACAACTTATTTTAAAATATTGTAATAAACATGTTGGCCTTGGTGTCAGACGAAGAAAACTATATATGTTATCTCTTAATGATCATATTTTGCATGTGAGTAATGTTTTGAATGATGAAAATAAATGGAAGGGTACTAGTACTTCTTCAAAATCATGGCACCATCGTTTAGGCCACATTTCGAGAAGGAGAATGGAAAGACTTACTAAAAAATAAGGAACTCCTCCCATTAGATTTTTTGAATGCACACAATTATGTAGACTGCATTAAAAGAAAATATGTGAATACAATTATGAAAGGATCCATAAGAGCCACATGGGTGCTTAAACTTGTTCACACTAGCATATGTTAGTCTATATATGCTTTTTATTCGTTCGTCACATTTACATACGACTTCTCCTATATATGTTTAATTCATACATGATCAATCATAAGCTTTGGTTCAAAGCCGAAGTTGAGAAAATGAATACAAAAACTAAAGTTGTATGATCTGATCATGGGGGATAGTATTACAGAAGGAGTGCTCCTTATGGGAAAATTATAGGACCTTTTGCCAAGTTCCTAGCTGAAAATTGAATTGTTGCCTAGTACTCAATGCCTGGCGAACCTCAGCAAAATGGTGTAGGTGAGTGTAGAAACCACACACTCATGGATATGGTGCAAATAATGCTTATGTTGGGTTTTGCATAAGGAAATAAAAAAATTCTAGTACTACAAAAACACCAATATCAAGTATGCAAGAACACGATATATAGATCTAGATGAACTGACCAATGTATGAAGCGGAAGATACTCGGTGTAGTTTGTTGATGATGATGATCACGTCAATCCCTGTAGCTAGGTGTATCCATCCTAACCACGAGGAGAACCTCCACTCGATGGAGGATCGAATATACGATCCCTCAGCAGGTTCCATGCATATAACCTCCTAATCCGTGTAGTGTCCTGCTGTCTAGGTAGTCGCGCATATGGTTAATTTCGTAGCCTCTAGTCCGCGTATTGTCTCGCAGCCTCTAGAACACGTATTGTGGAGAAGCTCCGAGCGTGCGCGCACGCAAGAGAGAGAGAGATAGAGAGAGGGGCAATCACCCATACATGAGGAGTCATGTTGTGTGGCTAGAGGAAAGCCCCCTATGAGGTTTATATAGGAGGAGGCGGTGGCTTAGGTGCCACGCCCAAGCAAGGCCATAATGAAGCCTCCCTATATTAGGTAGGAAATGATCTCCAAGATCATTGCCTTCCTTCCTTGAGAAGATATGCTTTAAGTGCAAATCATCTCCTTACTTATTTTCAAGATATGGTATCTCCTTATTAACAGGACATCATCTCATACCTTTAATAGAAGATATAATCAGGAATTTCCTAATTTAGAGATATGATCTAAAACTTTCCATGTTCCCTCAAATTAACTCTCTCAATTTATTGGATATATATATGTAAGGTCTAGGTGTAGCTCACATAGGCCCACACGCCATGCATGGTGGGCCTAAGAGGCCCATGCGATATATACATGTGGGGTTCCCCCTTCGAATAAGTTTCTCCCTCCAAGACCCTTCCAGTGGTTTTATTCCTCTCCAGTTTCTTTCAATAAAACCGGTACATTTCATGTATGTAAACCTATATATATTCTAGAACCTTTCTGATTACTCTCCAACATAATCACTATATCGGAATGAATACGATGAATATCAAATCAATCCTAGCTACTTTGGAACTACCTTCCCGAAATAGATTATGTTACCGGAACTACTCCAATTTCTCTCAATCATTTTGAATACTATTTTGGTGTCTCTTGAACATATTCTAGACAACTCTCTTAACCACAAATACTATTATCACAACATGATGGTTTGGACTTAGGCATGTGACTTCATTGGGTTCAGTAATATTCATACATGACTCCAGAAACTCTTCCAGATCAATAACCAATAGTGGAACCTAGATGTCCTTCATGGTTCCTTTGTATTACATGAATCACTGAGTGAACCTGGTTCATTACACAAGTGCTAATTCTTCTTATTCATTATATATGACAACACCAAGGGGAGATGTCGATATCCTCGTGATGCATCTTGTGATCCTATATCCATTTTCCTTGTTTGTGTTTCACTCTCATTTACTCATCCATATTCCAATGTCCTTATGATCAACACCATAACTTATCTGCACAGACGATGGGTGGAATTGTAATACTGAGTGGGCCTAGAGTAAATCTCTCGATCGCCAGGAGGAGCATAATCCTAATCTTGAACTATGCAAGTCCCAGACATACTTTCGTGCTTATCCCAAAATCACCGTATGGCCAACATTTCAGGTGGGATCTAGATAAAACCAAAGACAAGCCTTCCGGCATGACGGTACTTGATATTCTCATGGTATAATAAATTAGGCATAATACAATGATGGCGATTGTCTATTAACATTAACGATTACATCTCATAGTAAACCAACATGCGGATCTATCCCATACCCTTATCTTTCTAGACAAAGTACTCTCATAGTTGGTGGTATACTCTGTACCTATGATCAGGAAACTTGATCATCACTCAAAGATATGAGCTAGTCTAATAGGCTGGACTAGGAACATCTTGGTGGTTTATCTTTACTACACTAGCATGTGATGCTTCCTTTGATTCTCACAATCAAGGTTCACAATAGTTCTAGTATAGTTCAATAAACCTATATATTGAACAAAGGGATTATATAATAATCATTATTATTATTTCCTCTAGAGCATAATCCCAATAGTCTTCCACTTGTGCTAGAGTCAATTACTTAGATTGGCATGATTATATATATAAGCACCAATAGAACTATAGTGCATCATGCTCATCTCATGAAGGGAATATGCCTGAGAGGCAATAATAAAGTGGTTATTATCTTATTCCATGTTTTAATTGGAAACGTTAATACATGTATATTTAATAAACAAATAAAGAGTTCCTAGTTATTCCTCTCATATAAACTAGCTCGTTTATTAACATGATGATCAAGGTTTCATGATCATGTACATTGGATGTTGTTAATAACGAGGACACAACATTGGTAGAATGATGTGATAAATATTCATCCAAAGTGTAGTAATACGATCAAAGTCATTATGTTTACATTACTATAACATCATGTGATGTAACTTTAATCCTTAGACCATGGGATCATGTTAATTGCTAACACCAGAAGAGTACTTTGATAGCATCAAACATCACACCGTAACAGGGTGACTATAAAGGTGTGTTTGGGTACTCTGAAAGTGTTATGTTGAGGCTCATGGATCAAGAGTGGAATTTTTTACATCATGATGATGGATAGATATACTCTGGGCCCTCTCGGTGATATCACATTGACATAGCTTACAAGCAAGTGATAATACACTAGAATGTTATACCACGGGTATGAGAAAAGAGTACTTGTCGGTAACGAGATCAAACTAGGTATGGGGATACCGATGACTGAATCTCGGACATGTAATATATCGTGATACAAAGGGATTTAGTTATGGCGTTATAGGTCCTCACGATCACTAGAGTCATCGTTGAATGTGTGGGAGTCAGTATGGATCTCCAAGCCTCGCTACTGATTATTGATCGGAGAGGGGTCTGGATCATGTCTACATTATTCATGAACCATAGGGTGACACACTTAAGGGATACCGACACCATTTTGATCAAATAAGATACCAGAGAAAGATTATGAATGCGCTGGAATTATTTCGATGGACACCGGAATTGTTTCGGGTCAAATTGCTGAAATTGGTTTTGCATGTGATATCGAAATGTTGCAAGGGGTTTTATGTGAATGTTTGTTAATTAAAGTAATTAACAAAATTCTGAATAAAATAAATAAATAAAAGAGTTTTATTAAATGAGAGATGCATTAATTTTGGTGGAAAATTAATGCAACTTTGAGTGGAGTTGTAATTAATGGTAATTGGCTTAGCTAAAGCTCCACTCACCATTATGGAGGGAGAGAAGGGGGCACCACCATGCCATGTGCATGGAACCTTGGGGGCTGCCCTCTCACCCTATGAAAGGAGATTCTCCCTCCTCCACTCTCACACCTCCTCATGAAGGATTTCTCTCCCCCTCTAGAATATTTCCCATGGCTTCAGATTAGCAAAGTACATGTTCCTGATTGCTTTTTCTGGAAGGATTTGCTGCTTCCGCTGCTTTGCTGGAGCGAGGAATCGGAGGTGGTCAGGGTACTGTACATGTGTGCGATCATAGATGCACTGCTACTTTGTGGTGCTGGACTTCATCACGATCTTGAGATCGCCAAGTGAACGACTACATCATCCACGAAATCAGATTTTGTTAACAAAGTTTTTCGGTCTTCGAGGGTAAGATCCCTATGGGTGTATATCCATCCATTGATTGTATATAGGTAGATCTATCTTTGTGCTTAGTTGTTCATATTATAGAAAATTTTATGTTTTCTATGCTGCGAACCTAAAAGTGGTATCAAAGCCTGATCTATTCGTAGATGCTTTGCATGGGTAGAACACATATGAATATATGGGCACTAATGATCATTTTATTGCATCCTTTATGTATTTTGAATATTGGTGGCATAGTGGGATGAAGCGTCCTAGACTAACTTTACATGTCCTCGCACATGAGACATGTTCCATGTTGACATGCAACTAGTTTTGCTCAAGTGGCTAGCGGGTGTTCGTCTCTCCTACTTTAGTCAATATCTGATTTACAATGACTTGTTAATAATTTTATTATCATCGTTGTGGTTCCATGTTCGTAGGTAAGAACAGTTCTATATTCGAAAGCCCTAAATCCACGTAAAAACATGCAAAGGATAAATTAGAAGCGTCTAGTTTAATTGTTGATGGGCAAGTGTTTTGATATGGTAATGTTATAATTTGTAGTATGGTTTGATACTGTTGGAAATTATAACATACCAAATTATAAGTTCCATAGACCTTTTCCTTACACATATAGGAATGATGAAGATCATACCACGATGCGCAAGATAGTGATCAAGTGTAAGAGCCATATCATATCACTTTTTGCATATGATGTTTGTTTGCATCTTATAATGCTTGTATGGCGCTTAAGTAGCATTATAAGATGATCCCTCATGTAAATATCAAGACAAAAAATGTGCTTTTTCTTTGGTATGCACCATTAAGAAAGTTCGTCATTTGGAGACACCACGTGATGACCGGGTTGATAGAAACTCTATGTTCGCATACAACGGGTGTAAGATAGTTTTACACACGCGGGTACTGAGGTTCTTACTTGGTGAGCCTAGCATGTATAGACATGGCCTCGGATAACGAACCGAAAGTTAAAGCATGAGTCATATATTTGATATGATGCCCATATTTATGCTCGCCTTTGAAGCTGCACCAATTCACATGATGGTCGGTCTTGGTGTAATGGATCTAGTTCATGTAATCACCAAAATAACTCGAGGGATGTTGGTTTTGAGTGGGATTTCATGTAGTAATATGATTAAAGTGGAACTCAACTTATCATAAATTAATTCAAAGTGAATTTGCATAATTTGTTGTAGTCATTAGCATTCTTTTACTACCTTATGCTTAGTTATAATTGAGATAATAGAACTATATAATTCTAGATATTTACTTTACCAACTGGTATCATATTGTTTTGAGTGTCAATCTAAATTTTAGAAGTCCTATATCAAACTTTCAGCGAACTCCATTTACTCCACGAAGTTTAATAAGTAGTATTAAATCAAGAGTAACAATTCTAATGTTAGTATCTAAAGTATAAGGTTTACCTCTGTCGGGGCCCTAGAAACCGGGGTGCCACGTCCCGACGGTTAGCAGTCCCCAGCACCTCAAAGTGACGAGCCTTCGAGAGGCTTCGATACCTCCGGAGGCAAGCGCCAGCGGGTGAACCCTCGTGAGGGTCCACCTCTTGAGGAGACACTCTCCCGAGAGGGACTCTCCCCCGGGAGGCACCACCGCAGAACCCATCTTTGGATACCTTGGAGAACATTTCGGGGCTTATCGATAACTTCACCAGGTGGCTAGCGGGCGTGGCAGGTCTCGATAAGGGGCATAGTCGCCCTGTGCCCTCCATTCACCTCGGTAAAGGAAGGTCCGGTCCGCCCCCCTTTTTTGCAGCAGAAGGACAGACAACCTCAGCATGGCAGGCACACTACCTTGCCGATTATATGTAAGAGAGACAGTGAGTAGCACCGGACAAGGACGAATGAGGTAAAGGAAGGCCACTTTACCAGTGGATGGAGAAGCACCCAGCATCCAAGACTCGGTCCACCAATAAGCAGCCCTGTAGACCAGGACCTCGGGGAACGACACTATGGTGACCCTTTGAACCCATGGACCGAGGGAAGAGGCCTGACGCCGCACTATATAAGGAGCCATTCCCCTACCTTGGAGGGGATCGATCCTTGAGATTTAAAACCCTAGACTTTTAGCCTCCATTGTACCCTCGTGAAGCATGGGAGCAATACAACAAATCATGAGTAGGGGATTTACCTCCTCATGAGGATCCTGAACCTAGGTAAAAAACACCGGTGTCACCTCTCCGTCATGTTCTTGCGCCGCCATTGCTGTTGCCGGGTTCTCTTGGAGTTACGTGTTCAGCCCCCTCTCGAACCAAGGGATCATTGGACCCTAGTTCCTTCGTGCAACAAATCTCCGACATTTTGCGCGCTAGGGAGGGGGTGAGGCACGCTTTCAAGACCTTCATCGACCTCGACGACATGTTGGCCGGCAACAAGACCCGCATGGAGAAAGTCCTCCGACACATGACGAGCAAGGCCCAAACGGATCCGCCTCCACAGCGCGCCTCCTCCGAGCAGGCCCCATGGACGGAGGACGAGGGGGATCCTCCTACCACCCGCCACGGGAGCCCATGCCCTCCTCTCGTGTTGCCAGGTCGCTCTCCCGCACCGCGTCATCTCGTGGACACCCCGAGCATCTCACTCCGAAGGCTGCCAAGTGCATGGTGTGTGAGCTCCTGGACCACCCACCGGCTGAGCAGGGCAAGGAGAGGTCGTGCAACCGGATAGACGAACTCCTCGATGTCACCACCCTCTCCCCCAAGGGCCTGGGGACTCGAGCCAAGGATGGGACGTCGGGGGCTAGGGGCTCGCCCCCACTTCATGTTTTGAAGGCTCCCCCAAGCCAGACAACGTCACTCCACCACCTACAAATGGCTTCCAGATCGTCTCGCCCCCATGGCCACGGCGCTGCCGCGTGGGCGCGAGGACCGCCTCATCGAGGAAATCGCCACCGTGGGTCAGCAAAACCGCGCGACCCTCGCCAACGGCAAGGCGGTCCAAGTCAACGGCTGCCTCGCCCTCACCAAAAGTCTCCGCCGCATGGTATGCCCCCACAAGTTCTGCCTAGAGACACTAGCGTGCTACGACGGAATGACCAGCCCATGCGAGTTCCTGCAGCTTTACACCACGAGTGTCGAGGCTGTGGGAGGAGATGACCATGTCATGGTGAATTGGTTCCCCCTGTGTCTGAAGGAGACGACCATCACCTGGCTGATGAACCTTCCCAAGGAATCAACCGACTCATGGGCGAAGCTAAGCTCCCTCTTCATAGCCAAATTTAAGGGGACCTACGAGCGCCTGCTCACCTACTACGACTGCCGCTAGGTACGCCAGCAACCTAGAGAGACCCTATTCAAGGTTTTGCAGAGGTTCAGTTGAGTCCACAACAAGATCCCCAAGATATCGGACTCCAACGTCATCACCTCCTTCTCTGAGGGCGTGAAGGACGTCAAGATGAGGGAGAAGATCGGCATCCGAGGTGAGAGTGTCACCACGGCTGCCGAGCTTTTCGTCATGGCCGAGAAGTGCGCCAAGGTGGAGGCGGCGCGGATGTTCGGCCTCGCTGAGGCAGAAGTGACCCCCAAGGCCTCAGGCTCATCAAAGGGTAAGGACAAGGACCCGAAGCGCAAGACCTCTACCATCCTGGCTGTAGAGCCAAACCGGAAGAGTCCTCGCGAGTAGAGAAGTGAGAGGGAGCAGGACCACAGCTCGTACTGCCACTTCCACAAGAAGCCGGGGCATCCCATGGACGAATGCTACGGGCTCAAGAAACTCTGCGACATGCGCAGTAGCCAGAGGAGGGGAAGAATAGGTGGCGAGCCAGGCGGCCAGAGCAGCGTCAACACGGGGGAAATTGCTAGAATAACAACTCTAGTGGCCACGACCCTCCTCCGACGGGCCAACAAGACAACACTGTGCAACAATACTCTCTTCCGCTGGAGAAAGGACATGCCGAGGATCCTGGGGGCTACCATGTGACATAGGGCACCATAGCCTGCATTCTTGGTGGTTCCTAGGCCCCGACATCCAACCAGTACTTCAAGCTTCTCACTCGCGAGGTTGCGGCGCCAGACCAGGGATCCCATCCCCAAAACTCAAGTGGTCCCAGTGCGCCATCACCTTCGATGCCCATGACCACCCCACTTCCACCAGGCCTGAGGGCACTCTCCCCATGATATGCACTCCCACCATCAACAACATCGCAGTCGCGAAGACTCTCATCGATGGAGGCGCAGGCCTAAACATGATCTCCACCAAGACTTTTGCCCAGCTACAGGTACCGTACGACAGGGTGATGCCGACCATGCCGTTCTCCGGGTTGAACAGTGGATCCACCATACCCATTGGGTAGGTGCGCCTCTCTGTCACGTCCGAAACGCACGACAACTACCGCACCGAGCTCATCGAGTTTGACATGGAACACATCAAGATCCCCTACAACATTGTCAAAATGCCGGGAGGCAGCGGTGGGGTCATCATGGTTCGCTGTGATGAGGCCGAGGCCTTGCGCTCCCTCGAGCACAAGTACAAGACTATGGCTGCTACTTACCCTGAGGACATAGACACCCTGGACTATGTTGGAGGCTCCACAAGGAGGAAGCGGATGATGGCCCAGGAAAATGCCATGGCAAAGAGGGCATCAACCTCTCTGTTCCTGCCTTGTGAGGAGCCTAGTGTGGTCGGCGCGCAAGCCATCAAGAGGGACTCACATCCACACCCACCCCTCCTCACGAGCGGGGGGAGGCTCCCGAGGACGGTGACGATTCGGGGGCTCTAGACTTCCCAATGTACAGCACCCAGCGCGCGTACAACCCAGCTGCCCCCATGGCGGCGACTGAGCTACCGGTTGAGCAGGTGGATCGAGATGCTGAAAGGTGGACAAGCCTCTCTGAATGGCACACCTGACTCCATGAGTTTTTGAAGGTGACCTTGATAAACCCTCATCCCTTACAGTTTTGTCTCTTGTAAGACCACGTGCGAGCCACGGTGGCATTGTAATAAGCACTTTTTTGGATCTTGTGCTTCGCGCACATTTTGCTATTTGGTTTTCCTCCGGATAGGCATTTCTCCAAAAAACCATGCTGCTAGGTTTCCCTCACATGCTCCACACGAGCGGGGGCTAGGCACGATGCTCATCACCGGGTCACTCCCCGTCAACATCAGAGCCTAAATCGAGCTCTGAACTTACGAACCAGTTCCGGTCATAAGTCAACTCACCCACAGTTCCTGGTGCTTGAGAACCTTGTTCGGCGTGTGTATGGACCTCCAACGACATGTTCTTTTGCCCTACGGCCCTCTCCGGGTAAGTTCTACGGGGTTGCTCATGAGGCACTGCCCCTCCACAGATTAAGATCGTCAGGACATAAAGTGTCGAGTTGTGAACTCACGGCCCGTTCCTCGGTTGCGAGTCACCTCACCCACAGTTCCTGACCAAAATTTTCATTATCGCGACGGCTCATGAGGCACTACCCCTTCGTGGCCTAACCTCGCTAGGACCTAAAGTGTCGAGCTCTGAACTCATGGCCCATTCCTCGGCTCTGAGTCACCTCACCCACGGTTTCTGACCAAAAATTTCATCATCGCGATGGTCGTGAGGCACTGCTCCTCCGCGTCCTAAGCTCGTTGATGAGTGCACATTTGCATCATGTTTTGCATTATTATTTTGCATTGTAGATGTAGGATCTTGGTATTTTATGGTGTTCCCGCACACATTTTATATCTGTTTTCACTAGGATCAAGACAGATGATGGATCCAACAGATACAATTCTTGAAGCAGTTGTATTATGGGTAAAAGGAGTCAAAAACAATGTAAATTGCTTATTTGGGAAATATTAATAATACCAGAGCAAAACTAGAAGCAAACAAGGGAGACAGAGAGCGCAATGACTAACTATACGGGCAGAGCAAATTTTCCGGCCGTATAGCTGGCGCCGCCTCCGCCTCGACAAATAGTTTCACCCCATGCAATTGGTTGGGAGAGACGACATACAGAACACCCAGAAATCGCAGAAACCTCACCTCCGGAAGGCATCTGGAGGGGAAACTCATCCACAAGGGATCCATCTTCGCCCTGCGCAGATCCAGGAGGCTAAGGCATTGATATTCATCATCCACCGCTGCATCACCACCATCTCCATCCATCCTATATACATCTTGTCTAGATCTTGTTGTAATTCCTATACTCGTTGAGGATTTATACAAGTACTATTTGTTTATGATTGTTTCCATTACCATTACTATGATGTTGATTGCCTCCATGTCTGAGTAGATCTCTAGTTCTTGGGAGATGGAGAAACCCTAGAATATAACCGAGATGAGATAGAGATTATTATATTATACATCATTATGTTTATGTGTTAATTGTCTTCATCTTGATATTGGGAGTTGTGCAACTCCTCAATATTTTCCTCCTATGGGGACTCGATGAAGGGGATTACTTGTTGGTAGACAAAGGGATGATAGCACTTACTGTGACTATAAAGTCGCTGTCATTCCTTACATACTAACTTGGGGAATCAAGGATAACTCACAAAGCCATGTCCATGCCATGGGAGAAATCCCTTAATAGTGCAGTAACACGATGGTTGTCGGTTATTGTCTGTTGTGGTTATGAGGATGATGTGTGTAGCAGTTGCTGGCTATTCATCCATATATGGAGCTCCTCCCACATACATACACATTATGAGAATATTCGTTATAATACTCTGGATTACTTAGTCTAAATTTCTAGTGGTGGATCCACTAATCCCTGAGAACGCCTTTTCATATTGTAGTTCCAAAGTTCTATTACACACGCGATTCTTACTTTCTGCATTAAGTTTTGCCTTACTTTAAATCACCTTGTTCAACCAAAAACCCAAAAACAACTCTACTTTTCTTGCATCTTAAAGTTATTCCTTAAGTACTGTGTTTAGTTATAGGTAAAGGCATTTTAGTCTTTTCCCTACTGCTCCCTATGGGATCGATATCTTTATTTCGAAACTAGCTACAAACGATCTGTGCACTTGCAGTCATCAAGCTATTTTCTGGCACCGTTGCTAGGGAGCTTAGCGCTATAAGTCACTTTACTTTTAGTTATTTACTTTCATTGTACTAATTTTTACTTGAGTTGCAGGACCACAACAATGGACAACACTCAACATTTAAATCAGCTTGAGGCAGTAAGGAAAATGGGTTCGCCCATGGACACTTTTATAACTGTCAATAAAAGCATAAATCCGGATGGAGTCGAGATCCATCCTTTATTATTTGAGTTATTACATTCTAAGAAATTTGCAGGAACCAATAAAGATAGTCCATATGGAAACTTACAATTCTCTTAAGATATTCTTACTTCCTTTATTTTCGACGACTATAATCTTGATATGGTTAAAATCTAGTTGTTTAGACAAACTCTCTCTAATAATATTTGCGACTGGTACAGATCTTTTTGTGCAGAAGCACCAAGGACTTGGGAGGAATTGACAACCAAGTTCCTATCAAAATATTATTCTAAAAGCAAAGCTCACGGGATGAGAGGTATTATTATCAGTTTCAAAAATAATCCTAGTGAGGGCTTATATGAAGGATATCTAAGGTATAAAAGCTACCTAGATAATTTCCCCCATCATCGTTTACCTGATTGGTTAATCACCCATACCTTTTATGGAGGGCTAAGTATTGAAAATAGAACGAATCTAGATAAAACTTCTAATGGCAGTTTTCTATCTTATACCTATGATGAGGCTTGGAATCTAATAATAAAAATGAAAGAAGCAACTGAAAATTTTAAAGATAAGGAAAATACTACAAATAATTTTTCTGAATATGCTTGCATTAACGATTTCCTTGCAGATGAGAGGATAGATACAATGATTAAAACCCTCAGTATTGATTCTTACTCAATAAAGAAAATTATTGAGAATTATGCAGGGCATTTGCAGGTACCTATAGAATGGGAACCTCGGAAACCCCTCAAAGAAAAGAAGCGTGCAAGAGCACTAATGGAAGAGTTCTCCTCGATACCTATACAAGGATCTTTGAAAAAAGACAAAGAGAGGAAGAACAAATGAATAAGAGACCTAAGAAACCAGAAAGGAATTCCGAAGCTACAAATATAAATAATGTAATAATGAAGGATCTTATGAAGCACGAACAGTGGAATATGAAGTGGTTATATTAGACGTTGAAACCTGTAACATACCAAAACTCTAATCCAAGTGATCAAGATCCAATCTACCTAATTTAGGGTTAACAAAAAACTTTTTCTATTTAAAAATCTTTAAGCATTCTTATGTGTATGCATTTAAAATAGGAGTTGTTTGAAATGCCATGTTAGAGTGATCTATTGATTGTAAAATGATTCTAAGGTGAATTAAACATCATCTAGATCATTCCCAAATAAATCCCAAAGAAAAAGAAATCAAAAAGAATTAATTAAGCCAATGGTCACTTTTGCCATTTTAATCACATAGCCTACTTTGGATATTCCTAGAACTCAAATCCTAACAGAAACAATTGTGTATCTTTGCACCCCTTGCTAGTACAAGTAGTGATGTACCAAGGGCCACTTTATTTCATCCCAAGAACTTTCAAACACTAAATTTAAATGACATTTGAAAATTGATTGTAGTTCATATGTATAGATCACACTTATTAAAAAACCACTCAAATGAATTCCATTTAACAAATCCTAGCAACCATAGTCTACCAAGCATCAGATCAAAGCATCCACAAAAAATCAGCTCAAAATACCAAAATTTCTCTCATGCGGCCATTGTGTCGAACAGGTGGCAGACAGAAATCATCTAGCCTAACTTATATTGTTCCTAGTTAAGCCCCTGTCCCCCATTACACCCTCTCTACTCTCCTCTGTTCCCCCTGAGTCCAAGCAAGCCACCAACCAGCCTCCCCCTTCCCCGCAGCACCAGTGCAGCGCCGCCCAAATGAGGTCATCGCCGGCCAAACCCGAGCAGCACGCTAGAGACCGCGCCGCGCCAAACCAGCGTGCCCACTAGCTCCGCCCAACCCTACCGCCGCCCATGGTCCACCCCTCGATCAACCTCAGCCCCTGGACCACTCCCCAGCATCGCCGCCCTTTCTCTATGCGAGCCAGCCAGCGCGCGCAGACCGCCTTGACGCCATATCGCCCGCGCCACACCCGCCCCCTGCTAGACACGGCCGTGCATCGCCACGCGACCCACAGTCGCCGTGATCGCCGTCGAGCATCGCCTCTCTCCCTCAGAGCGCGAGACGCTCCCGACCACCATCCACCGCCCCTAGCGTTGCCATTAAGCCATAGAGCACCACCAGCAGACCGGCCACCATCCCCCTACCTCGCCATGCCGGTAGCCCCTCTATTTTGCCGTCACCGACGAGCTGCGCCCATGCCTTTCGGTCTCACCGTCGTGCCTATATAAGCAGGCCTCCCCAACACCATCTCCTCACACCATTCCACTCCCCTCTCTCCCCTAAACATTTCCCCTCTCTCGCCGGAGCCACTCGAGCCGCCGTTCGCCGGAATTGCACCGGAGGAGTCCGCTGCAGAGGAGGAGACGTTGCCGTCGATTCCGTGCACCTCAGCCCCTGCCGCTACCTCGCCTGAGTCTGCCGTCGCCGTCCAGTTCGATCACCCTCCTCGTCGCACTAGCTGGAGCCCTGGTACGTCCCCAATAGACCCCCACCGGCCGTATAGGGTTCGGTCTCACATTTAACCATACCTATCTGAATATGTAATAATATTAAGGTTTGCATTCAATGACTTGGACTAGTACTAAAATAATGCTATATAGGCATTTCTAGTCACTTTATACCATTAAATATTAAACTTAAACTTATTAAGATGTGATCCAACCTTTAAATCACATTCCCATATGTTAGAATATGTGGTGATGACATGTGTCCACATGATCCCATATTTTAAATGGAGAATATTAAATCTTAGTTAATTTCAATGAGTAGAAATTACTTTTCTCAAATAAAATAAATGAAACTAGTTCATTAAACATTGTGATGCTTGTGATGATAATAGATCATCAAATGTGTGACCTAGTGTGCTAAGTAGACTAGTTAAGCATGGTTTGGTGATTGTGTACTCTGTATGTATTTATAGACGATAGTACTGATCAAGCTTACGAGGAGGAGGAGGTCTACCAAGAGGAGGAGGAAGAAAACTTCAACCACTGCACCAACCAAGGCAAGCTAGCATTATACAAGTTAACCATGCAAGTGATTACTTGCAAGCCTAGCACTTCAAGTAAACTGAGCAAGCTATTATTGGCAAGCTAACACTTACAAGTATTACACTAGCAATCCATCATTAACAAAACAAGCTAACCCTTGCAATCAAGATAACCTAAGCAGATGCATTAGGCATGCTTTGGTTATACCACTTTGACTTATATCTTTTCCAAGTCTTATTTACAAGCTTTACTTCCTTTACTTTACCAAAGTCCTTTACTTGTTTAAAGGTAGCTTAAAGAGTATAAAACTTGACCTATCTAGTTAGACTTAGATGTCATTCTATGGCATGAGATTGACATTAGCATCCCACTTTAGTGAACACTCTTAACTTAGTAGTTGGAACAAAAATCAAAACTTGATTCACTTTAGATGGGAATACTTGGTGAAAATGAATTGTGAAAACCTTGGAATGATGAGTCATTCTATTGAGATGTTTTTACATGTGTTGAGAAACACAAATGGTTCATGATGAATAAAATGTTGAGGCATGAGCCTTAGCCCTTTTACAAAACTGATGGTTGGGTTCAGATGCGATACCATTCCAATTTTATCGTACAACCACAATACCTGAATTGGGTAAGGCTTAGCCGGAAGTTTATATGCATTAGTATTAGTTCCCTCGCGGGAGAGGTTTGAGTTGAGGCTACCTCTCAATGTTGTCCACCTATGCAGTGCCCAAGATGACAGATGGTCATGGTTGGGAGGCCATGCTCATATGAGAGGTGCTTATACTAGGGTGTGTAAAGGAAAGGTTATGTTTGATTATCTGCATACTAAGTATAACGATTCAGGGTTATCCCTGACAGATTTATCGAATCTTGTGGTGAAAGTGAACCACCTCTGTAGAGTGTCAAACTATTCTAATAGCCGCGTCCGCGGTTATGGACAGTTGGAGTGGCCATACTGTTCCGTTGTCAGATGTTTTCAAAACAACTGATGAAATGAATTGTGACATGACTTGACCACAACAGAGTTGTCTCTATGACGATCAAGTTCCCACTTAGGTGTTTTCAAACTTCTTTTATCTTTCTTTGTTTCAGAACTCAGCTTAGGTTTCAAACTTAACTTTACAAGTAAACTTAGAGTTAGCATTTCATACTAGAACTATACTACTTGTTAGTGGTAGTTTGCGAGTACTTAAAGAGTACTCATGGCTTTTGTCCCTGGCTATTCCTATGGCCAGACTATGAAGGAGATTACCAAGATGAAGGAAACGAATAAATGTCCTGTTATTATTAGTAAGAATCTATCAGAAAATGAAACGAATAAACTCATTTTAGTTTTGGTTAAGCATCATGAAGCCTTTGGATATACATTGTGTGATATTAAAGGAATAGATCCATCTATTGTAACACATAAGATTACCATGGTTGATGATGCTGCACCCGTAGTAGATACACAAAGAAGGCTTAATCCTAAAATGAAGGAAGCAGTAAGAAAATAAGTTATACGCTTACTTGATGCTGGCACAATATATCCTATTTCTGATAGTAAGTGGGTTAGCCCAGCTCATTGCATACCAAGACAAGGTGGTCTTGATGCTGCTATGAATGAGGAGCGTGAGCTAGTTCCTATTAAACCAATTGTAGGATATCATATGTGCATTGATTTTAGGAAGCTAAACCGTGAGACATAGAAAAATCATAAACCTGTACCATTCATGGATAATTTTTTAGAAAGACTTAGTAATAATTCCTACTTTTGTTTTCTTGACGGTTATTCTGGATACTCTCAAATTACCATACAATTGGAAGATCAAGAGAAAACAACTTTCACTTGTCCTTATGGCACATATGCTTATAGATTAATTCCATTTGGCTTATGTAATGCAGCAGCAACTCTTCAGGAATGTGTTCTAAAGATTTTTGATGATTTTGTTGAGAAGACTATGGAAGTCCTAACAAATGATTTTTTCGTTTGTGGAACAACTTTTGATAATTGTCTCTATAATTTGTCGTTTGTGGAACAACTTTTGAGAAGACTATGGTGCCTTTTTGCCCATTCGACTGATGAATCGACTGAGCGCTGCAATTCGCCTAGCCAGCTGCTAGACACCTCTTACGTTCTTCGGCTTCTCCATGGCCAGTATGGCTTTTATTTTCTTCGGGTTCGCCTTGATCCCTCTTGTGGAGATGAGATACCTGAGTAGTTTCCCCGATGGTACGCCGAAGGCGCATTTGTCAGGATTTAGCTTGATCCGATAGCGGTCGAGGTTGGCGAAGGTTTCGCGTAAATCGTCGATTAGTGAGGCTTCCTCTTTGGTCTTGATTACGACGTCGTCAACATAGACTTGGATGTTGCGACCAAGTTGGTTCTTGAGTCAAGCCTGCATGCACCGCTGATAGGTTGCTCCTGCGTTTTTTTAGCTCGAAGGGCTTTGTGTTGTAGCAAAACACACCGAAAGGCGTTGTAAACGCTGTTTTCTCTTGATCTTCCTCCTTCATTCAAATATGATTATAGCCTGAGTAGGCGTCGAGGAAGCAGAGGCGCTCACACCCCGCGGTGGAGTCGATGATCTGGTCGATTCGCGGTAGCGGGAAGTGATCCTTTGGGCAGAGCTTATTCAGAGAGGTAAAATCCACGCACATCCGTAGGATATCCCTGTCCTCTTTTGGTACTAGCACCGTATTGGCGAACCAAGTGCTTTCCTTGATCTCGCGTATGAATTTGGCGTCGAGGAGTCTGTTGATCTCCATTCCGATCGCTTTTGCTCTTGGCTCAGACAGTCGCCGAATTGTTTGTTTAACTGGCCTTGCGTCTGGGTTGACATTGAGTGCGTGCTCGGCGAATTCCCTGGGAACTCCTGGCATGTCCGCTGGACACCAAGCGAAGATTTCCCAGTACTCACGGAGGAATTCAATGAGCGCGAGTTCCTATGCAGGACTCAAGTTGTTGGCGATGAGGGCCGTCTTCACCAGGTCAGATGGGTGGACCTGAACTTTCTTCGTGTGCACCGACGGGTCGAAGGACAGATCAGGTGAACTTGGTCGGCTCAGGGGAGGCAGACTGTTGTCTGTCGACTCCTTCAATCTTTCGAGTTCTTCCTGCATGCCGAAGGACTGGGAAATTCTGTTGAATTCCCTGTCACAACTGTCGGAACTCTCGAAGCTTCTGTTGATTGTGATGACGCCGTTTGGGCCTGGCATTTTCATCTGCAGATATGCGTAGTGTGGTACTGCCATGAACCTGGCGAATGCGACGCGTCCAAGGATGCAGTGGTACTGTGAGGGCCAGTCGACGACTTCGAAGTTGATGCGTTCACGTCGAAAGTTTTTCGGCGTGCCAAAGATGACGTCGAGGTTTATTTTACCCAGGGGATATATGCCCTTTCTTGGGACGATGCCGTGGAATGTCGTGTCCGAGACCTCTAGGCAGGTCAGAGGGATCCTCATTGCTCGCAAGGTACTCGCGAACATAAGGTTGATGCCGCTTCCACCATCCATGAAGACGCGACTCATGTCGAAGCCTCCAATCTGTGCCTCAAGTACAAGGGGACAATGGCCTGGGTGGGGTACTTGACGCGGGTGGTCGCGCTTGTTGAAGGTGATGCAGGAGTCGCTTCCACTGAGGTACTGATACGTCCATTTTGCATCACTATTCTATGTCTTAATTCACTATTATTCATTGATATATTTCATATTGAGAGGTGATACTTATGTTATTTCATCTATTTTTGCATGGTTGATGACTTCTGGAGCATGGACCGCTGCAGTCAGGATTCTGATGGAAAATGTGCTGTTTGGAGGCAAAATTCGCGAAGATCAGAAAATCCGGGAAAATATACGGAAATTCCTACTTTTCTAGAATACTAAGGATGCTAGAAGACGGAGTGGAGATGGGCCACAGGGGCCCCACACCACCCCATGGCGCGGGCAGCCCTAGGCCGCGCCAGGAGGTGGTGTGGCCACCCTGGCCCACTCCAGCCTCTCTCCTCTGGCGTATATCATCCTCCCGAAACCCTAAGACTTGGGGAGCGACCACAGAAAGATTCCGCCGCCTCTGCGGGGCGGAAAACACCGAGAGAGAAAGATCTCTTCGGCAGACAGATTTCTGCCGGGGGAATTCCTTCCCGGAGAGGGGAGATCGTCGCCATCAACACCACCATCAAGCTGGACTTCATCGGGATCATCATCATCATCATCACCATCATCACCATCAGCACCCTCATCACCATCTCCATATTGCTATAACAATTGAGTTGAATCTTGCATAGTTGATAGGGGAAACTTTCCCGGTGTTGATTACTCTTTGTAGTTGATGCTATTGAGTGAACCATTGAATTATTGTTTATGTTCAGATTGTTATACATCATTATTCCATCTCTGATCATGATCTATATGATGTCTTGTGAGTAGTTCGTTTTGTTCTTGAGGACATGGGAGAAGTCTTGTTGTTAGTAGTGGAGTTGTGTTGAGAAAGATTCAATAGATTGTTATTTAAGTTGTGGTGTACTTCTTCTAGTGGTGTCATGTGAACGTCGACTACATGACACTTCACCTATATGGGCCTAGGGGAATGCATTGTGTATTTGGCTACTAATCGTAGGGGTTGCTGGAGTGATAGAAACCTGAACCCCCGTTAGGAATCCATTGCACAAGGGACATAAGGGTCTTAGAGTTTAAAGTTGTGGTTAAGTTTCTACCTTAATTACTTTCTTGTACTTACGAATGTTTGCAAGGGGTATAATCACAAGTATGTACTAGTCTTGGATGGGGCGGTACATTAGCATAGGTTCACCCACACAAAACTTAGCAAGCTAAAGAAGATTAATCAACTATATGAAGCGAAAGCACTTGACAGTCTTGCCATGTGTCCTCGAGAACGTTTGGTCATCTTAAGTAATACAGCCGGCTTGTCCTTTGCTGCATAAAGGATTGGGCCACTTGCTGCATTTATTCCTACTGTCTTTTATTTACTCGTACTTTGTTTGCTTGTTTTATCAAAAACCCCTAAAAATAAGTTTGCTAAGTATTTGCAGAGAATTCCTGATCCATACCACCAGCCAACACCTTCTACTCCTCGTTGGGTTCGACACTCTTACTTATCGAAAATACTGCGATACACCCCCTATACTTGTGGGTCATCAAGACTATTTTCTGGCGCCGTTGCCGGGGAGTGAAGCACTATTGGAGAGTGGAACTGGTAAAGGAAACATCTATTGTGAGTATTGTTTACTTCTGTTAGTTGCTTTATTCTCGTTATGGATAATTCACTGAGTTTCTTATTTGGTAATGCTAGTACCACATCTAAGGTAGTAGATAAGCCACCACCTGCTGAGAATGATGTTTTCAAAATACCTACAAGAATTATTGATCGTGTTATGGATAACTACTATGTTGGGGATGGAACTGTCCATCCCGGTGATCATTTGCTTTTTATACACGAATTATGCGGGTCGTTCAAGTGTGCAGGTATTACTACAGATCAAGTTAAGAAGAAGTTATTCTCATTATCACTGAAAGGAAGAGCCGAGGACTGGTATAAGCTGCTGAAGAATGGTCAAGCTCTGGAATGGGAGGAAATAGTACCTCTCTTTTATTCAAAGTTTTATCCTCCTAGTGAGATTCATAAAGATCGGAATCAAATTTACAACTTTTGGCCTCTTGTTGGAGAGAGCACAACTCAAGCTTGGGGGAGATTGAAGTTACTAATGCTCAAATGTCCCATTCATGAGCTCCCCAACAATATTATTATCAATAACTTTTATGCAAGACTCCCTCTACATGATAAAGATTTATTGGATGCTTCTTGTGCTGGATCATTCACTCGCATGGAAGAAGAAGCTATATGGGATCTTCTGGACCGTATTCAAGACAATGCTGAAGCCTGGGAGAATGACAAAGGTAGAAAGTCTAGTATAAATTATGATTATGAATGCATTGAATCTTTTATGGGAACTGATGACTTTCAAAATATTAAAAATGCTTATGGTCTAGACTCTCAAGCTATTGCTTCTTATTTTAAGGCTTTTGCTTCCTATATAGAAGTGCCTAAAAAGAAGTGGAATAAGTATCATGAACCTTATAAAGATATTACTAAGAGTGTTCCCGCAAGAAATACTGAAGTTTATACTGCTAATCATGTTTTACCTGAACCTTATATTGACAAAATGCTTTTCTAGTTAAGGTAAAGGAACATTCTATGATAGCTAGTATGGTTAATGAAAGTACAAATAAAGCTGTTGAACCTGATAAACAAATGGTTGATGAACCTATAATAGCAAATATTATAGGTCTAGACTTTGTCACTAAGTATGAAGAAGAGGGACACACTATCCTTTGTAAGGATACCTCTAATATTGTTTCACAAAGTAGTGTTATGAGAGCTAGTATTCCTGTGTTTTCTGTTAGAATAAGTGATCATTGTTACGATGGTCCTTGTGATAGTTATATTGTTAAGTTTATGCATGATACTAAAAGTTATTATGAGATAGGAAAAGTGTTCTGATGTATCTCAATAATATCAAGTTTCCTCGTTTTATGCTGAAAGTTTTTATGTTGCACTTGTTTTGCCTTCTTATGCAAGTAGCCTCTGGTTTCAACAAATTGTTTCTTTACAAAATTCCCTTGCATAGAAAGTGGGTTAGACTTAAACGTGTGTATTTTTGCTTCTTAATGCTCTCTTTCACTTCAATTCATATTCCTATGTGAGCATCTTCAAAATTATCATGCCCATCTTAATGGCTACAAAGAAAGAGCTTTTTGGGAGACAACCCAATTTGTTTTTTCTTTCAGTTTGTTTTTATTTCTTTGAGTCTTGGAAGTTATTACTTCGGTAATAACCTCTCCTTATCCATTTTGTTTGGTTTTTGTGTCAAGATCAACCTCTAATGAGAGAGAAGTAAGATTTGGGGAGGTTGCTGTCCCGAAACTGATTTTTGTGCTTCACCATAAAAATTCGTGAGAGATCTCTGTATGTCGGATTGAGCTGTAATTTTTTGTGCTTCTGCCCCAGGTTGTTATTTAACTTTCGTTAGTTTTGAACTTTTTTATTTGAACAACAGAGGATTTTCGAAAAAAATGATCTTTACCTTCTGGTCTGTTTTTGACAGAATTTGCCACTTTTGCATTTGCTTCTTTATTCGATTTCCTGTTTGAATTGTTTTTGGGTTTTCGGAAGGAGTTGCTTCAGTAGCTTATGTTTTGATGGTTTTCAGTTGAAAGTGGACTCAAAATGTTTGATCACTTCACTTATACTAATGTTGCTAATGAGCACTGTATGAAGTTTTTGTGTGAAAGAAATTTCCAGAAAGTGGAGATAATGGTGTAATAAGGAAGAGAAGGGTTTTATGACTCAAGTAATAAGTGTATGAAGATGAAGATACTGATGATTATTCAAGTGGTGACTCCGGAAGAATCTACTAGATACCAAATTCATAGACCTGCAGAGCCCGCTTTCAAATAGGTAACAGTTCTGGTAAGAAAAGTTCCACAGAAATACTATCCAACTATATTTTTGCAGTTTTTAGCCAATAAGGAAAGCTACGAAGCGAAAAAAGGACGGAAACGGAGCCAGGGTGGCTCACACCACCCTGTGGCGCGGGCCCACACCTGGCCGTGCCACCAGGTGGTGAGTCCATCCCGGACTCCGCCTCCGACTCGTTTTCTCCCAGTACCTTCCTTTTGATATAAAACTTCGTAATATATAATCCCCCGGATCCCCCGAGGTTCATATATCGTGTTTTCGTCGTGTTTTTGTTTCGATCTGTTTCTGTCAGGACATACTCTTTGAAAGCTTAGAAGCACAATGGTGTCCGCCAAGGATAAAGGGAAGGAGCGTATGGAGGAAGACCTTTAAGACCCCGGGAAGGAGAAGGAGATCAAGAGTGAAGGTGAAGAGGAGCAAGGCCAACATCCGCATACCGGCACTACCATTGCAAGCATTGGAGTGGTGGCAAATCCAACCATTGGAGGGAAGCCTCCTCATCACCATTCAGATCCCTGGTCACTTCCTCCACGCACCAAGAATCCTTTCCATACCCTTATCCATGAGCATCAATACCAGAATATGCCCAAAGGGAAATTACCCTCCAATTGGGATTTGCCTCGTTCTAGCCATGCAGGAAAAGAAGACTTCAAGGAGGAGGAGTGGGGAAAGAATAGCAAGAGCTGGAATTCTCAACACGACATGATCATGAGCCGCATTGAGCAAAACTTACAGCTGATTCGTAATCTCACCTTCGAGATTGAGGACTTGGGGAAATTGGTCAAGAAGCTCATCGAGAGGATACCACCACCATTGAAGGAGTAACTCATCATCAGGTTTGGCATCCCCTTGGTTTGTTCCAAGATTGGGGGAGTGCCGCGGTATCATATCATATCTTATATCTTTTTACCTTATTAGTAGAGTCATATCATGAATAGAGGAATTATTATGTAGTATGGTTTGCATTATGGAAGTGTCCCCTCTCTCGTTAGATTTGTATCCCTTGGTGTGAGTTGCCGTTATGGAATATTAATGAGAAGTTCTATCATCCACTCTTTTGCTAGCTTATATTAGTTTTCAATTCGTGGTTATATGATTGATCTTGTTGTTAGTATTGGTATCACTCTGGGATCATTGAGTTAATTTAGTTGGTTTTGGCAAACTTGGCTCGGTCAGTAGCAATACTTTTTTTTGAGAGTTGAAAGAAAAGATAAAAGTACCTTTAAAGCATCATCTTTCTTTCTTGATTTGCTAATAAGTTTAGTATTCTCTAGTTAAGATCTTTTGTGTTTCCAAGGAAGATTGCATGTTTGTCTTTATCACTTGTATGTTTGTTTGTTTCCTTCAACTCTTATACTTGCTACCCAGCCTTGCTAGCCAAAAACCTGTACTAAGAGGGTATTCTTCTCGTGCATCCGCCTCCTTTAAACCAAAACCTTTGCCATTTGTGTCCACCATACCTACCTATTAGCATTATTGCTATTCCAAGTAAATTCTTGTTTTATCTACCTCCCAAATTAAACTTGTTATGTGAAAATTAGTGATTAAAGCTCTCACGAACTTGATGGCACACTTTACTTTCTTGCATTTAATAAACTTGAACCATTGGGTCCTTCTTTGTTGCGTATATGCTTGCGCTTTATGAGTTGAAGTTAGCCGAACCATGTATCATGTTACCGCTTTCAACACTTCATTTGGTACTTTGTACCTAGTTGATATCATGTTCTTTTGCTTATGGATCCCGGCGATGTGAAATAAAAGTGGAACTTGTAAGATCATGGAGTTTATATGTGTGATAGAGAAACGCCTGGGCCGCTAGCCTAAGCCATGCCTAATCATGGTGGAAACTTACAGCATAACTATAGTGAGCATTCTATGAAGCATCCTCAATAAAAACCTATGCAAATAGCAAATAAAAAGATTGCTGAGATGCTCACTGTCTACTTGCCTTGTCATTTTGATTATGGGATAGCTCCTACGTCATGTGCAAGAGGTACCCCGTTGGCGGTTCTCAATGATACGCATGTATTTACAATCACAAGAGCTTGGCCGTGACTGATGTTGAGTAGCATGAGGATCGGTACTCATAAGTAAGGGGCATGAGATTTCAACTTATAACTTGTCAATGATATCCTCTTAGTTGTGTCACTTTAACCTTAATCACCTAAAGATGCCTATGATAGGGGCAATGAGAGCTGAAAGCTAGTAAGTATCATAATTTTTGGGAGCTCTTTACGAGACTTGCAATCCCTATTTCCCTCTTTGAAGGGCCTTTCTTTTACTTTGTAGTTGTGTCAGTAAACCTACTCCCTTCTATCTCAGCAAGTATTTTGAGTTGTTGTGTTTCATTCATTCATATGATGATTTATTCACTCATGTTTCTTATGTTCCTTGTTTTGCACATTGCTTTTATCCTAATGATTACTACTTTGAAAGCTATCATTGAAAAACCAGCTATTTGTGAACTCCAGCAAATTATCAACTATTCTTCGACCAAGAGCTAAGTTTACCATTACCAATTATGATTCACTTTATGTATATTTATTGTGTTTCCTTTACTTATTACAAGTTGAGTTATATAATAGTGAGTTGTCTTCTATTATGATCTATGTATTTGATGAATGTGATGCTTCTTGTCCATATTCTTTTATCGACTCTTCACTCCATAAACCTGAGGCCATGTTTATTGAGCTCAGTTTCGCTTGGGGACAAGTGAAGTCTAAGCTTGGGGGGAGTTGATACGTCCATTTTGCATTACTATTCTATGTCTTAATTCACTATTATTCATTGGTATATTTCATATTGAGAGGTGATACTTATGTTATTTCATCTATTTTTGCATGGATGATGACTTCTGGAGCATGGACCGCTGCAGTCAGGATTCTGATGGAAAATGTGCTGTTTGGAGGCAAAATTCGCGAAGATCAGAAAATCCGGGAAAATATACAGAAAATCCTATTTTTCCAGAAGACTAAGGATGCCAGAAGACAGAGTGGAGATGGGCCACAGGGGGCCCACACCACCACATGGCGCGGGCAGCCCTAGGCCGCGCCAGGAGGTGGTGTGGCCACCCTGGCCCACTCCAGCCTCTCTCCTCTGGCGTATATCATCCTCCCGAAACCCTAAGAATCAGGGAGCGACCATAGAAAGATTCCGCCGCCTCTACGGGGCGGAAAACACCGAGAGAGAAAGATCTCTCCGGCAGGCAGATTTCTGCCGGGGGAATTCCTTCAAGCTGGACTTCATCAGGATCATCATCATCATCACCACCATCATCAGCATCAGCACCCTCATCACCATCTCCATATTGCTATAACAATTGCGTTGAATCTTGCATAGTTCATAGGGGAAACTTTCCCGGTGTTGATTACTCTCTGTAGTTGATGCTATTGAGTGAACCATTGAATTATTGTTTATGTTCATATTGTTATACATCATTATTCCATTTCTAATCATGATCCATATGATGTCTTTTGAGTAGTTCGTTTTGTTCTTGAGGACATGGGAGAAGTCTTGTTGTTAGTAGTGGAGTTGTGTTGAGAAAGATTCAATAGATTGTTATTTAAGTTGTGGTGTACTTCTTCTAGTGGTGTCATGTGAACGTCGACTACATGACACTTCACCTATATGGGCCTAGGGGAATGCATTGTGTATTTCGCTACTAATCGTAGGGGTTGCCGGAGTGACAGGAACCCGAACCCCCGTTAGGAAACCATTGCACAAGGGACATAAGGGTCTTAGAGTTTAAAGCTGTGGTTAGGTTTCTACCTTAATTACTTTCTTGTACTTACAGATGTTTGCAAGGGGTATAATCACAAGTATGTATTAGTCTTGGATGGGGCGGTACATTAGCCCAGGTTCACCCACACAACACTTAGCAAGCTAAAGAAGATTAATCAACTATATGAAGCGAAAGCACTTGATAGTCTTCCCATGTGTCCTCGAGAACGTTTGGTCATCTTAAGTAATACAACCGGCTTGTCCTTTGCTGCATAAAGGATTGGGCCACTTGCTGCATTTATTCCTACTGTCTTTTATTTACTCGTACTTTGTTTGCTTGCTTTATCAAAAGCCCCTAAAAATCCGTTTGGTAAGTATTTGAAGAGAATTCCTGATCCATACCACTAGCCAGCACCTTCTGCTCCTCGTTGGGTTCGACACTCTTACTTATCGAAAATACTGCGACACACCCCCTATACTTGTGGGTCATCAAGACTATTTTATGGCGCCGTTGCCGGGGAGTGAAGCACTATTGGAGAGTGGAACTGGTAAAGGAAACATCTACTGTGAGTATTGTTTACTTCTGTTAGTTGCTTTATTCTCGTTATGGATAATTCACTGAGTTTCTTATTTGGTAATGCTAGTACCACAGCTAAGGTAGTAGATAAGCCACCACTTGTGGGTCATCATGTACTCAGTGGTGGATGGTGGTGAGTTTGTCGCCAAGTTGACTTGGCGAGTGATGGCCTTCTGCACCCGATTCGAGGGGCGTCCCTTTTGGATCATCATGTTCCCCACGGCCCGTGGGTATGGCTCGCCGCCTTGATTGTGGATCGGTGCGGCCGCGGGTGGTGGCCCTCCAGGTGGTGGAGGGGGAGCTCCATGTGCTACAGCGCCTGGGGCGACTCCGTAGCCTCTGTTGACGGCGTCACGATTCATCCGCCCCAAACCCTCGTGGAGCTTGACGAACTCACGACAGTCCTTGAGAAGGTGGCTGGATTTCTTCTTGCCGTCATGCTTGTCGATGTAGAAGTGCACGTTGCATGGCCCGGACAGTTTGTCCTCGATTGTTGTCACGGGTGCCTCTTCGCGAGTCCGGTGTTGCCATACTTGCATGGTTTTCCTAGAGTCGCGGTGTCCACCACTGCGATAGCCGCTGTTACGATTGTCGTCGCGCCTGTCGGCGTAGCCGACTGCGACCATGTTGACGTCATCGTGGTCATCATAGATGCGCATTCGACGTTTCCTACGGCGATCGCGTCTGCGCTCGAGCTCTGCTTCGTCGTCGGAGTGAACGCGATTTTTCACCGAATCTTCTCCATCTCCCCACCGATTTGTGATTTCCATCAGGTGGTCAATGGTTTTAGGCTTCGAGCGGCCCAGCTCCTCCCTGAGCTCTATGCGGCGAACGCCGCCATTGAATGCGTTAATCGCCCGGTCCTCCGAGATATTTTCTGCGGAGTTTTTGATGATGGACCACCTCTGAATGTACGAGCGTAATGACTCGCCCGAACTTTGTTGGCAGCATCTCAGCTCTTCGATTGATGCGGGCCTTTTGTAGGTGCCCTTGAAGTTGCGCACAAAGCTATAGACTAGCTCATCCCAGCCGCGAATGGATCCGCGCGGGAGGTTATTGAGCCAAGCTCGGGCGGCGCCCTGCAGCTGTAGCTGTAGGCATTGCATGGCAGTGCTTCGACTTCCACCATGGAGTCTGACGGAGGAGATGTGGTCTTCCAACCAGATTTTCAGGTCCTGCAGGCCATCAAACTTTGGGTTCTCCGATGGGAGCTTTCATCCCTTGGGCATTTGCTTTTGTCTGATGGCCCTGCTGTAGCATCTGGCGCCACAGAGCTCCACATCTTCGTCCTCTGAGCCAGTCGATCGAGCACGTCGCGCCCTTGACTTGTCGATCTTGCACTACGTGATGTCATCACGTGTGTTGTAGTCGTGGTCGTGTCACCGTGAGCGGCGATGTCGAGACAGATCGTGACTGTCGTCGTTGGACGAGGGTGAGGAATAGCGTTTTGCCAGAGCATTGTTTTACTTTGGCTCCGGCATCGGCTCTTTGTCGAGGGCGGCCTCGATTAGCCCCAAGCCTGCGATCGTAGATCGATGCATGGCAGCTCAGGGATCTCTAGCTGGCGGCTGGTTGTTGAGTAGGTACATGGTGACCGCTATCACCGCTGCTTGCGGCATCTTCGGGACCATGTTGCCCCGGGTGTCGACTATCATAGAGCTGAAGTCGAAGAGTTTCGCAGCTTCTATGCGCTCTTGCTCGGTGAGATGGGCCATTCGAGATCGTCTCTTGTTGGCCACTTACTCGTTGCCTTTGGAGGAGGATCCTCCATGGGAGGAGAGCCCGACCCTTCGAAGGCTCGACTCGTCTGCCGCCTTTTTACGCGCTTCGAGTTGCGTGATTGTTTGTAGCTGGCGTCTGTACTCTTCCTTCAGCAGCCAATGATAGCCCATCAGCAGTTCTTGTGGTGTGCTTAGGGGCAGAGGATTGCCTCGCAGGGCGTCTCGGCAGCGAGCCCACTCGAGATTGTTAAGTTTGATCATGACACGTTCACTAGTGTGCTCGTTCACCATGGTTGGGGGTTCGACTGCCCCTCCATTGTTGATGGGCGCGCCGTTGCCACCGTTGGTGGGGCCGCCGTTGGGAGGTCCACCATTAGGGATGCCACTGTTAGGCGGATCGGTGCCAGATCCATTGCCACCGTTTTCGTGGTTAGCGGTGGAGTCGCCAGTGTTAATTACGGTGCACATGAAGTGGCTGGGGAAGTTGTTGCTCCCGCAACTCTCGGATCTGGAGCCGTAGACTCCATCTTCCGTTGCTAAGCCACCCATATCGGATTCATGACTATTGTCGCTGTCCGTGCTCTCAACTGTTGCTGAGGTGTTGAGCTCGCTGAGGGTGCCGATTGGTGGCGGGAACCACGATGCTAGAGCAATCACGGATGTCGTCAGCTGGTCAGGCATGCGAAGCGTGCCCATCTGACCAACTTGGAAGCATAAGCTCCCTATTGCCAGGCCGATTCCATCGCCCACGGACTCGAAAGCCGGGCGAGTGGCCGGCGTATGGATGGTGAAGTCAAACGTGACAAAGAGTTGGCGAATCTCCGCTGTTGTGGAGTTGTAGATCACGGTTTATGAGGCCGAAGAAGCCGCAACATTAGCACTCCCAATCCCCACAGACGGCGCTAATTGACGAGGGTTTAACTCATCAATGCCCATTGTTATGGACTTGGGTTTTGGAGAAGGAGGGAGCGCCGGAAGCATCAATCGGCTAGCAAACAAGCACACAGGGATGCAAGGTTTACCCAGGTTCAGGCCTCATAGAGGTCCCTACTCCTGCTTGTTTGCTCTTGGAATTAACAAAGGAATCGAAGATTACAATGGTGCGCAGATGCAATCTGGCGAGGGTTGTGGAAACTAGGGATCCGTGTGTCCTCCTCGCCTCCCCCTCCTGGCCTTTATATAGATAGGCCAGGTCTCGGGTAGCAGGTCGAGTCGGTTATAGATTAGGGTTTTCCCTTCAAACTTTCTATCTTTAGACTTCTTATTGTCTCGCAAGTTATCAAGTGTCCGTAGGCCATTCGAAGTCTTCATTGGGCCATGGCAACGCCGTGGTCTTCCACTGTATCTTGACAGTATATATAAGACTCGAGTACCTGTAGGGTATACCCATGTTAGCATGAGTTCGTCAAGACCTAAAGCATCGATCTCTGAACTCATGGCATGTTCCTTGGCTGTGAGTTACCTCACCCATGGTTCCTGACCCAAACTTTTATTTTTGTGATGGCTCATGAGGCACTGCCCCTCTCCGGCCTGAGCTTGTCAGGACCTACTGCTCCCCGTGGGATCGATATCTTTATTTCAAAACTAGCTACAAATGATCTGTGCAGTTGCAGTCATCACTCGTCAGGACCTAAAGTGTCGAGCTCTAAACTCGCGTCCTGTTCCTAGGCTATGAGTCACCTCACCCACAGTTCCGAACCAAAATTTTCATTATCGTGATGACTTGTGAGGCACTGCCCCTCTGCGGCCTAAGCTCATCAAGACCTAAAGTGTTGAGCTCTAAACTCACAGCCCGTTCCTTGGCTGTGAGTCACCTCACCCACAATTCCTGACCAAAATTTTCATTGTTGTGATGGCTCGTGAGGCACTGCCCCTCCGTGGCCTAAGATTGTCAGGACCTAATGTGTCGAGCTCTGCACTCATGGCCCGTTCCTCGGCTATGAGTTACCTCACCCATGGTTCCTGACCCAAACTTTTATTTTTGTGACGGCTCATGAGGCGCTGCCCCTCCGCGGCCTGAGCTCGTCAGGACCTAAAGTGTCGAGCTCTGAACTCACGACCCATTCCTCGGCTGTGAGTTAACTCCACAGTTCCTGACCCAAATTTTTATTGTCGCGATGGCTCGTGAGGCACTGCCCCTCCACGGCCTTAGTCATTAGGACCCAAAGTGTCGAGCTCTGAACTCACGGCCGGTCCCTCGGCTTGAGTTACCTCACCCATGGTTCCTGACCAAATTTCTATCCTCCTGACGACTCCTAAGGCACTGCCCTACATGGCCTGAGCTTGTCAGGACTTAAAATGTCGAGCTCTAAACTCATGGCCCGTCCCTCGCCTATGAGTTACCTCACCCATGGTTCTTGACCAAATTTATATCCTCGCAACATCTCAGGAAGCACTGCCCGTCCGCGGCCTATGCTCTCCAGGACCTAAAGGGTCGAGCTTTGAACTTTCAGCCTGCTCCCCGGGTGAAAGTTACCTCACCCACGGTCCCTAGACTTTACAAAACCAAAAATCCTCATGCTAGCATGATGGCCTTCTCCTCGCGAGGTTTGTGGCGTGTCTTGTGAGGCACTCACCCCTCCGGCGGCCAGGAAACTACAGGGCCAAGTGCGCTAAGCCCTGAACTTGTCGCCCGGCTGCGGCGTTAAGTTACCTCACGCACGGCTCTTGGCGCCCGTAACTTGCCACGTAAGTTCGCTACAGGGCCTTCCCCACAGCACACGTACCTTCCTCTGCGGTCACCCCCTCGATAGGCTCCACATGGGACCCGCGAGACAAAAACTCTGGGGAGCCGTGATCGCTGCACTGGCAGCCCAGAGAGGGCCCAGCGAAAAGTCGCTTTACCAACGGTAAAACCCCCGTGCAACGGCGTGCCCCTCCCGCCATGCTCGAGGTAACAACACGCATAAGCCTCTAGAGGGTAGCACCGCCCGAGCAGCTGGACCCAGAGACACGTAGAGGCTCCCCGTGAATTACCGTACATGATCCCCGTTATAGCCAGCATGACCACCGACCAAAGGCGCCCGGTGAGGATACTGTCCCCTGACGCCACTTTCAGAGGTCACCTAACTAGGCGTGGCCTCCGCAAGCCCCCTCGTGAGGCCTCGCCTCCTGTTGCCAAACCACGAATAGGTTCACAGGGAGGCTTGCAAGGCCGGCTGACCGGGAAGATGGCACACTGATCGTTGCCAGCTTCACTGAACTGGCTCCGTGCCATGAACACCAAAACTCCAAGTATCACAGCAAAAACATGCAAAAGAGAAGTAACAAGCGCGAAGATCCTCTTATAGTCATCCATGACAAGTCTTCCTTACAAACCCGACGGGGAAACAAGATACTAAAGGACACTATACCTATGCTAGCAAAAGACCCGCGGCCTCATGGGCACGGTAGAGGATGCGGTGTGCACCCTGCCTTGCCTCCTCAAGGTGCGTCGGGTACGCGACCCGACACAGCAGGGTGTCAAACACCAAGATGGAGAAGTCCCCCGCCGGTGTAGAGGAACCGTAGCACGGAGCCGTGCCGCATGCGGTGAGTGACGAGGAATTGATTCCAGCCATCGCAGAGGTACATATCATCAGGTCGAAGGGTCTCGATGCTCACCCGCCACATCTCGTGCCCACCAGAGTGCCGCAGCTCCACCTCCTCCGGAAGATATGCCATGACCGCGAGGGCGAAGCGTGAAGGGAGCCTGACCCTAAAGAACCAGCCAGAGCTCCCGAGAATGACGATAAAGTCGATCACCCGGGCAGGCTTGGGGTCATCTTCAATCTTAATCACCACGGGAGGAGGCAGCACGGCGACTGGCACGGCGGTACCAGCTCAGCTCCAAACCTTCCACCGTGCCCGCCGTAGTGGCCACGACCGCTCCCGCGGGGGCGGCTATGCCCGCGATTCACCGGAGCCTCGCCGGCCGATACGTCTGTGCCCGAGGGTGAGGCAGCAGCAGGACCAGCACCACGAACCCCGCGCTTTCCTCTACCGGTCACATGGGGGCGCCCATGACCGCACTTCACGTGAGGGGCCACCTCCGCCCCAAGTGGAGCGTAGGCAAGAGCACCCTCGCCCTCGACCATGGCGGCCTCGCCTATTAAGGCGATAGGAAGAGAAGGGGACACCATTAAGAAGGATAGGGTCTTTGCACAAACATGTAGTGGAACATAAGGGGAACATAGGCGAGGAGTGAGGAGATCACACACTCACGGCCCGGTATAAACAGGGCCAGTTGGAAAGACACATCGCTACCCCAAGCATGCTGTATAAGTAGAAGGCCCCACACACTGTCACATCATTGGAACAACTCCCGAGGCGCAGGAGACATGCCCAAGATTTGCGGTTTAGAACTCACGGAAGCTTCAAATCCACAGTTAGGATGAGGGCATGGCAGGTCCGTGTTGATTGAACCAGCACTAGGACCCACCAACCATCCTAGGCCACTTGCCCCTTCGAGCCCATCAGGGGACGTGTGCAGGCCAAGCGCTTGGGGGCTACTTTCGCGGCCCTGGCAACCGGGGTGCCATGTCCCAACGGTTAGCAGTCCCTAGTGCCTCAAAGTGATGAGCCTTCGAGAGGCTTCGATACCTCTGGAGGCAAGCTCCAGCGGGTGAACCCTCGTGAGGGTCCACCTCGCGAGGAGACACTCTCCTAAGGGGGACTCTCACCCGGGAGGCACCACTGTAGAACCCACCTTCTGATACCATGGATCACATTCCGGGGCTTATCGGTAACTTCACTAGGCGGCTAGTGGGCAGGGCAGTTCCCGACAAGGGGCATAGTCACCCTGCGCCCTCCATTATCCTCAGTAAAGGAAGGTTCGCCCCCCTTTTTGTAGCAGAAGGACATACGCCATCAGTGTGGCAGTTGCACCACCTTGATGATTAGGTGCAAGAGAGACAACGAGTAGCGCCAGACAAGGATGAACGAGGAAAAGGAAGTCCACTTACCAATGGATGGAGAAGCGCCCGATGTCCAAGACTCAGTCCACCAAAAAGCAACCCTGTAGACCAGGACCTCAGGAAACGTCACTGTGGTGACCCTTCCTGCCCATGGACTAGGGAAGAGGCCCGACGCTACTCCATATAAGGAGCCCTTCCCCTACCTTTGAGGGGATCAATACTTGATATCTAAAACCCTAGACTTTCATCCTCCATTGTACCCTCGCAAAGTATGCGAGCAATACAACAAAGCAGTACTAGGGGCTTTACCACCTCACGAGGATCCCGAACCTAGGTAAAAACCTCTAGTGTCACCTCTCTGTCATGTGCTTGCTCCGCCACCGTTGCCATCACTGTGTTCTGTTGGAGTTGCGTGTTCAGCCCCTCTCGAACCAAAGGATCGTTGGACCCTAGTTCCTTCACAGGACAAATTCTGATAACCTCCATGATCCTTGATATTCTAAAGATGTTTTAGTATCAAGGTTATCTAGGAGATGAAATAATTGTTTCAGAAATAGTCGTGCCTGGAAGATATTGTGATATCTGAAACAATTTTTATGGTTGCAATATGATAGAGTATAATTTGGCAAAGTAAATGTTCTCATATTGTATAAGAATTTACAAAGGTTGGAGACTCTAGGCGTCCTAATCCCCCAAAAAGGTTTTGGGAACTTACATTATACTCGTGATTCGCCCTTATAGGCTATAGTATCTTGATCATGAAAGTTTTCATGACAATGATGAATAGGAGATGTAGTTAAAATGTTTCCTACACGAACAGATTACTAAAGAATGGATTTTGAAAGAACGCCAAACATTTGATGATGGTGATCCACTTCAAAGTGAAAGTCCAAAGGTATTAGTACTTTAATATACACGCTTTTCACTCTATGTCATCTGTATGGCGCCACTATTGATATTGATAGATTCTTAAAAAAAGGAATGCTAAAAGAGAATCTATAAACTGTTTGGTAGAAAAGAAAAGGCCGGAAATGTCCAGCTTAGGTATATAGATGATATACATGTTATGACTGTATTCTTTGCTTGTTGAACAATGTGGTTCTTGGGCATTGGATACTGAATTTGTTGGTGTGAAGTGTCATAGAGAACAACACAATTCATGAACTACAATGGCTTAAGTAACTAGCAAGATATTATGTGATTATGTTCATCCAAAACAAATAAAGTGTTATTGTGTTTCTCGTTGACATCAAAGCTTGCCTTCAATTTTTTTTTCATAATTTTTATTTTGTTCAGGTATTGTAAGAACAAAGGTTGTTCAAATAATTACCGTCTTCCATAGAAGATGGATGAACTTTTACAAGTCTAGTTGGCGAAATCACGTCCATAAAAACTAATGTTAAAATGCCGCAATACAAATGATTGAAAGATGATTTACGAAGTGACATTGCTATTTAAATTATTTTGGAAAGAAAACATGAAGAAATTCCATGTGGATGGATTTTTGGAGTCTTTGATTTTGATTAATTGACGCTTGTGAGACTTTCCTGGAGAAAATTGAAACTCTATTCATAGGACAAATATGAATGGATGACTAACTTATTGGACATTTTGCATATTGATGTATATGGTCCATTATGAGTAGCCATGAGAGGTGGATCTTTCAACTTCATATACTTTCTCCGGGAATTTCAGTGAATATATGTGTATATTTACTTAATAAGGGAGAAGTATGAAACATTTGAAAAATGTAAAAAGACTTCCAAGATGAAGCAGAAAATCATTGAACAAGAAAATAAAGTATTTATGATTCGATCATCAAGCAATATATTTGAGTTACATGTTTAGCAAAATACCTAAGATTTGAAGAATTGTTCCATGTATTTCTGTTTCCCAATAAATCATAGGGGTATGGAATGTTTGAGAGGTGAAATCAAACCTTGTTGGACATGGTAAGATCAAAGGTGTCATTTATAAAACTTCCATTATGTTTTAAGGATTAAAGCTTTCGAGACTACCGCTTTTACACTAAAAAGAGAACCATCGTGATCCATTGAAATGACACCATAAGGGTTATGGTTTGGGATAAAACCCAAGTTATATTTTCTTAAATTTTGGTATGCTAGGCATAAGTAAAATGTTTATAAGCAAAGTTATATAAGCATGTCTTTGTAGGTTATCCCAAAGACACATTTTGGTATTCCTCCATAAAACCAAAGACAAAGGAGTTTGTCACTTAGAATATTAAGTTTCTTGAGAAGGAATTTTCACAAAAGTTTAAGTGGGAAGACAATAGAACTTTGATTAGGTTGACGAACCTAAGTACAATATGCTAAGTAGCGTAGTGCCGGAAAGTGTCCCATAGGAGGCCACAATGCTCATGGCTCATGTTACTACAAAGGTTTTGATCTCGAAGATTAGAGTTCCTATTGAACCATGTGGGTTGGGTAACAATCAAATTGTGAGATTTGATAAACAAGTCATTGTTGCTTGAAAATTATGAACCGACTGCATGCAAAGAAGCAATAATGTCCCCTGACTCCATAGAATGACTAGAAGTCATAAAATTCGTGATAGTTTCCATACACGAGAAATCAAGTTTTTTGAACTTGGAAGGCCCTCCGGAAAGGCATAAAGCCTATTGGTCGTAGTTGGATCTATAAAGAAATAGACATGGATGTTTCACATCTATGAAATAGTCTACATTTCATAAAAGAGTATACAAAAATGTTCAAGGAGTTAACTACAACAAGATTTGATCCATTGTAGCGATATTTAGTCTAGACGGATTAATGTAGCAACCACTAGATATGTCAATTTTGGTATATGGTAGTTGAACAAACAAAACAAAGTTATTCTAATAGAATGGCTACCTAGGACGTTTACATGACATGGTATGAAGGGTTTTGTTAATTCAAAGGATGTTAAAAGGGCATGCAAACTTCAATGGTTGAAGTAAACATAACAGAGTTGGAATCTTCATAGTGATGAAACTGTTAAAAGAGTTTAATTTCATTGGAGACGATGAAGATTCTTGTATTTGCAAGAAATTAAGTTGGAGCGCTTAGACATATTTCTAATACATTATGTAGACGATATGTTGTTGATTGGAAACGATGTATCTTTTATTGACACAGGTTAAGAATTTCATTAAAATTTTATTTCAATGAAAGACTTGGGCAAAACCAGAATATTAGGCATCAACATCTATATGGATAGATTGAGGCGCTAATATAGTTGTGCCAGACATATATATATGAGATATTGAATGATTTCAATATGGAAAGGATAAGAAAAGTTCTTGCCACGTGGAAATGGTTGAATCAAGATTCAAGTGTTTTGACATTTGGTGAGTGAAATCGCATGAATATTTTGATCAATAATGTATACTGTGATGTGTACATATCTAGATATGTCCTATGCTCTAAATGTTATGTGCATATGCCAGAATGATTCATAAGATGATCATTGGATGATAGTAAAGATAATCTTATGAGCTTTGGAAGAACTAAGAATATTGTCGTGGTGGTGTCACGGCAGATGCCATGGATAGGCTAAAGGTGGGGCCAATATGCACTAGAGGAATCCAGGGAGGGATAGTGTGGTGATTCCACACACAAATGCTTTGTATTCTCCAAGCTTGATGAGTTTACAGATGCTCCTCGAGATGTTTTGGGGAGAGGAGGAAGAAGGAGCTCTCTTACGCTCACCACTATCAACTACTCACGCCTAGGGCAAAATAACTCGCGATCCCCTTCTACTGAGGTCCAGGCGCTCCTTATAAAGGGGAGGCCAGGCTACTAGCTAGGGCATACGTGGAGGCATATTCCTGGGAATATGCCTCTCCCAAAATAGCAAACCGACCGGGTCACCTTTTGCCATCGTAAGCCATGCAGCTATGAAGCTTTAAGCCTTCTTGGCACCGATTATAGGCTTCATCACCCTTGTCGGCCATGCCTCGGTGGTCCTTCCCTCTGTCTGCTTCGCTCATGCTCCAGCGTACAATGACCACCTTTTGACCAGCGAGATACCTTCCTTCTCTTGCAAGCCTGATATAACCCGGATCATGCCTGGTTAATCCGGCCTCGTGGGTACCTGCATACAGGTTACAAAAACCCTGCCGGCGTATGTCATACGTCGGCCGGGACACAGTTAGGTGGACATCCTCCGGTCCGGGTTACTTCGTAAGTCAGCCTGCCTTGAGGTGACTTGGCCAGCATACGCTTTGACCTTGCCGTACCTCGGCTAACTCGGCCTCTATACCTCGGTGTGACCCTACCCGGGGGTATCCCCCAACATTAGTCCCTAAAGCTGGTGCGGTCTTAGCAACTTCAGCTGCTAAGGCCACGGCAGGTTTAATCTACCAAGACTTTTGCTGCTCTTTCCGAATTATTTTGTAGATTGGATTTCGTGGCCTAGCCTTCCCTTGGCACATTCGAGTTATCACTCGCTGTCCGGGTCACCTTTAAGTTTTCCGGGTCATCCTTCCTTCTCTCATACACTTCCCCACGTCCTACATGGAGGGTAATCATTTTCTTGCCTCATTTTAAGGGCCTGCGCCAGTTGCTGCACTTATTGTCAGAGGTTACTGCAGCAAACGTCGCGTCGCAACTGCCTCCTTGTTAACTGCATCACTACGTCACGTCGTGGGATCTCCTGTGCCCTGTGGCCCTTTCTATGGCTTGCCTCTGATTGGTTGACCCGGCGGATACATAGCCACATCGTGTGGCTTCGATGCACATCGCGATCCCTCTACCCACTACTGGGGCGTGGTTAAATAGGGGCAGGGCGTGTCCCTTGGGTGTTTTCCCCTTCTTGTGCCCCTTAGCCTTTCTGCCTCTTCTTCTTCCTTGCGACAGCGACGCCGCCGCCACATCTGCTCTGCAGCGTCGCCGCCGCATCGTGCTTCTTTGCCTTAGACTCGCTGCCGCTCCCTCGCTGCTTCAACGTCACGGGTGATACCATGGAGCGGGGTGCCTTGGCCGGTTCTTGGGTGTGCCAGGATGACCTGGATTGGCTCTACCGCACCCGTCACAATCCCGAGGGCGTGATTTCTCGCCTTGCCTCCGAGGAGATCGCTCCCTCACCCAATCCGGGTGAGTTCGTCGTATTCCTTTCTCACTTCCAGCACGGCTTCGGCCTGCCAGTGAGATATTTCTTCCACGATTTCATCAACATCTACCAACTCCAACCTCACCATCTTCCGGCGAATGCCTTTACATCCCTTTCTTCCTTTGCCTCCGCCGTAGAAGGATACGTCGGCCTGTGGCCCTCCAAAGAGCTCTGGATCCGGTTCTTCGGTCTACGAAGGAACGTTGTTCCGGATAAGATGCTCGCCCCAGAGGACAAGCACCTGACCCAATTTGGTGCCGCCTCCATCTCTCCCCGGAAAGAATTTGTCTTCTCCCGAGTCACGGGGCTTGATTCCTGCAAGGGCTGGGCCCGGACCTTCTTTTATGATAGGAATGGCTCGGATGAGGATCTGATCCGGCTGCGCCCCTTTAAGATGGGTCCTCCTAATCCAGATCTGTGGGACCGGATTCCCAAGAAACCAACTGCCTTGGCGAACCAGGTCAATTAGCGGTTCCAGGAGCTAAAGGATCTGGGGCTACGCAACAAGGATATGATGATTACATTCGTCCGCAGCCAGATTGCCCCCCTACAGAAGCGCACACACAAGCTCTGTCACATGAGCTGGCGACTTGACCCCAACCGGACCTCCTCCTTCGAGTTGAACAACATTGAGATCTTTCGCCGGATCAAGGCCATCTTTATGACCGATAAGGACTTCTCCGCTGAATGGGAGTGGGGATTGGAGCATTACTGCCGGGACAAGCCTCCTCCTACAGTAAATCTTGTTGCTTAATCCTTTTTCGAGTTATATTATGTGTCAGAGCATGTTGTTTATCTGATCCCTTTGCATTTTCCTTTTAGTTGTTTCTTCAGCAGACCCTTGAAGATGGCACCGAGCCTTCCCTCAAATGGGGGAAGGATCGACTTGTCTCGGACGAGGAGGAGCCAGATCAGGAAATGTTCCTGCCTACCCCAGACGCAACCAAGCGACCCACTGGTAACTTCTCTTCCTTAAGGAATTGGCCTGACGATGAAGATGATTCTGACGTTGAGGTGGTGGAGGTATTTGACGTTGTACCCATTTCTTACGCATTTACGGCTTCAGCTAACCCGGCTGGGCAGATCCATGAAGACCCCCCTCTAGCTACGGGTGAATCCGCCCCAGCCGTGTCCAAGAAACGGGCTGCCACTTCCGCTGCTTCTTCTAGATCTCCCAAAACAACCAAGAGGCGAAAGAAGTCCGCTGATAAGACCGCCACCAAGCCTCCGACTAAGGCCATAGTCCGGAGAGCTTGAAAGCCCAGGGAGCCTTTGACTTCTGACGAGTAAGTCACTTTTCTCTTTGTCTAATTCTCTACTTCATGCTTTTCTATCTATATGCCTTTCTTTTGTTATAACTTGTTATTCATCGTTTGATTCGGCAGGGCTGCGGTGGAGGTTCCCCAGAGCGGCTCTAGCATCTCCTCATCTTTCCGGCGCACCCCATCTCCCCCTCGTGGTGATGATACATGCCTGCTAAGCCCAATTCAGGAGGGTTCAATGGCTGCTCCGGGTTCTAGCCCACCTCGTCCAGAGGAGAGCAACCTCGGAGCAGGGGGAAGTGGCACGACCGAGGTAGCGGATGCTCCCAGCTCCTCATTGGCCCAGCCGCAACCCGCCACCTCCGAGGTACCAACAGCAGCAGCAGCACCACCGCCAAGACCAGCACCAGCACTAGAACCAGCCCCAGCACCAACAACAGCACCAGCAACAACACAAGCACCAGCACCAGCACCAACTCCTTCTGCCTCGTCTGAGTCTTCGAAGACTCGGCGAGAAGACCCAGCTAGCATCAAGGCTGCACCCAAGTCCAAATCTGCAGCTCAAACCTCAGCCTCCCAGCAGCAAACCAAGGCTAAGAAAGGCTCTGGCGCCACCAAGGCAGCATCCATCGAGGCTGGACAGCGCACGCTCGCGTCCATGCTGCCGAAGAAAGATGTCCCCTCCGGGTCAGCTGGCAAGCAACTTGCATTGCACACCAGCCCTGCTGCCGCCCAAGTTGCGACGAAGGAGGCCCACACCAAGGGCTTGGTTGCACTGCACATGCTTAGTGGAGAGAGCTATCCTCTGACTCTGATCGAATATGTCAATAATTGGAACATAGCGGAGTTTGTCAATCCCAACGACGATCTCCCGGATAAGTTTGGGCCCGCCGAATTTAGCGCACAAATGAACACAACATCCAAGGCTATCAACCTTGCTGGCCGGATGATGGAGGTACGCTACTTTGTCTTTTATTTAACATGCACAAGTGCTTAGAGATATATCCATTAGTCCCCGAGCCTCCGGGGGAGTAACTTGTTACTCGGCCGAATGCTCCTTAGAGAACTAGCGTAGCTCCTTAGTAGCTTTGAATATGCACACACCTAGAGCCAGGTTAAGTTCCACTTGGCCCGGATCTTGTACACTTCGAACATGCACACACCTAGAGCCGGGTTAAGTTCCACTTGGCCTGGATCTTGTACACTTCGAACATGCACACACGTAGACCCGGGTTAAGTTCCACTTGGCCCGGATTTTGTACACTTTGAATATGCACACACCTAGAGCCGGGTTAAGTTCCACTTGGCACAGATTTTGTACACTTCGAATATGCACAGACCTAGAGCCAGGTTAAGTTCCACTTGGCCCGGATCTTGTACACTTCGAACATGCACACACCTAGAGCTGGGTTAAGTTCCACTTGGCCTGAATTTTGTACACTTCGAATATGCACACACCTAGAGCCGGGTTAAGTTCCACTTGGCCCGGATCTTGTACACTTCGAATATGCACACACCTAGAGCCGGGTTAAGTTCCGCTTGGCCCAGATTTTGTATACTTCGAACATGCATTAACTAAGCCAACCTTGCTTTTTTCAGGTCACTACCAATCATCGGAGTGCTGAGTTCGAGAAAAGGGGTAAGTTTTCTCTTTGACTTTTTTCCCATCTTTCTGTGCCTTTTCCCGCTGAACTAATCTGTCATTCGGATTTCATAGCCGGAGTGGAGGCCGAAAATACAATTATGATAAAGAACTTGGCCGAGATAAAAGGTAATTCGCTTTGATTACTCAATTTCCGTGCTCTTTCTCCCTTCTCCTAAGCTCGGCAGATATTCATACCTCGGCTCTGCCGGGTCAACAAACTGTTGCAACATCCCTTGAAGATAGTGTGCCCGTGCCTGATATGATGCTGCATTTTCTCGAACAAGCAGGGCAACATCAGGCCGAGCTCAAGAAGAAGGATGACGAACTTGCCAAACTCCGAGCCAAGGATGATGAACTTGCCAAGCTCAAGCCTGAGATGCAAAAACTCAAGGAGCTCCACAAGATTGAAATGGACAAGGCTGGCCAGGACTTCACCGAAGAGCGAGAACGCCTTAACCTCCAACTTGCAAATGATCAAGAATTGCTGAAGGAGGCCGACGTCAAGCTTGAATAGGTTAATGTTGAACTTGAGAAGCTTCGGAAGAGGCGTGATAATTGCACCAAAGAGCTGATTTGGATCCATAGTCATATCTCCCGTAAAGTCCTTTCCTTCAGCCGACATGTATTTCTCCGGGTTAAATTCTTTTACTTATTTCACTTGTTTTGTCTTCAGACAAATTCCGAGAGGGCGATGACATTGCAGCTGCTACCGTTGCCAAGTTCCGCCAGCAGAGGGGTACCCCAACTGGTCCTGGCTCTGAACCGATTCCTTTTGACATGGAGGATCTGATAGTCAGCCTATCTTCCTGAATTGAAATTATGAAGAACTATGGCTCGGGTCTCCTGGATTCAGCCGTCCGGATCTTCCGTGCCCTTTGGCCTGGTGAGGACGTTCCGGAGGGATCCACTGCTCTGATCAACAAGCTGATGGATTGCGAGACCTAGATCGACCTCTGGAGGGAATCCGCCGCTCGTGCTCGAGCTGATACGGTCCTCCACTTTGTTCTCACGTGGTACGAAAAACTAGATCTGAAGCTTCTCGAGCGCTTGCGCACCGGATCAAGGTGGTCAAATGACCCGGATTGGGTAGCCCAGCGTAAGGCTTGTGCCCATAACCTCATCCAGTTTACCCCCGTCCATCAATGGAACGAAGGACCAAGCTTCCTCGGCGCTGTTAACGACGAATACGTCGAAGATGGTTCTGAAGGAAATATGCCCTGAGAGGCAATAATAAAGTTGTTATTATGTATTCCTTGTATATGATAGATGTTTATTTTACATGCTATAATTGTATTGATAGGAAACATCCATACATGTGTGTTTAATAAACAAAAAGGGTTCCTAGTCATGCCTCTCTTATAGACTAGCTTGCTGGTTAACAAGATGATCAAGGTTTCCTGATCATGGACATTGGATGTTGTTAATAACAAGGTCACACCATTTGTGGAATGATGTGATGAACACTCATCCGAAGTATAGCATTACGATCAAGTCATTGTGTTTATATTGCTATAACATCATACGAAGTAATCTTTATCCTTAGACCATGAGATCATGTTAATTGCTAACACCGGAAGAGTATCTTGATAACATCAAACGTCACACCGTAACAGGTGACTATAAAGATGGGTTCGATTACGAAGGTGTTATGTTGAGGCTCATGGATCAAGAGTGGAATTTGTCAATCCAGATGACAGATAGATATACTCTGGGCCCTCTCGGTGATATCACATTAGGATAGCTTGCAAGCAAGTGATGTGATCACTAGAATGTTATATCACGGGAACGAGAAAAGAGTGCATGTCGATAACGGGATCAAACTAGGTATGGAGATACCGATGATCGAATCTCGGACATGTAATATATCGAGAGACAAAGGGATTTAGTTACAAGCGTTAAAGGTTCTCACGATCACAGGAGTCATTGTTGAATGTGTAGGAGTCAGTACGGATCTCCAGGTCCCGCTGCTGATTGTTGATCGGAGAAGGGTCTCGATCATGTCTGCATTATTCGTGAACCATAGGGTGGCACACTTAAGAGTTACCGGACACCATTTTGGAGCACATATGTTTCAGACGAAAGAATTGCAAAGCGCAGGAATTGTTTCAATAGAAACCGGAAATTGTTTCGAGTGAAATTGTAGAAGGTGGTTCTGCATGTGATATTGAAATATTTCAAGGGGATATATGTGAATGTTTTTTAATTAAAGTAATTAACAAAATTCTGAATAAATTTAATAAAAGAGTTTTATTAAATGAGAGAGCATTAAATTTGGAGAAACTTAATGCATTTAAAGTGGAGACTCTAAAAGGGAATGTGAAAAGGCATTTTAATGTGGAGGAGTTACCACCACATGAATGGGGGAGGTGAGGGGTCACCCCCCATGAGCCGGCCATGGAGAGAGGGGGGCACTCCCTCCTCCTATAAAAGGCCACCCATTCCCTCCTTCATCCTCACACCTCCTTGTGAAGGATCTCTCTCCCCCTCTAGAATTATTCCCCCATGGTCTCCGATTAGCGAGATACATGTTCCCGGTGGCATTTCGTCTGGAAGGAGTTGCTGCTTCCGCTGGATCACTGGAGCGAGGAGGTGGAGGTTGTCCGGTGGCTTGAACGTGTGTGCGAGTGCGGATGCGCTGCTGAGTTGCGGCGCTCGGACTTCCTCACGATCTTGACATCGGCAAGTGTACGACTACATCAACCACGAGTTCCTACTCGTTAACAAAGCTCGTTGTCTTCGAGGGTAAGTTATCTATGGATGTATGTCCACCCGCTGCTTTGTACCTAGTAGATAGATCTTGGCGTGTAGTTCACACCGTAGGAAGTTTTTTGTTTTCTATGCTGCGGACCCAACAGTGGTATCAGAGCCTGATCTATGCGTAGGTGCTTATCACGGGTAGTACACATATGGTTGATATGTGGGCGATGATGATCATGTTATTGCATCTTCTATGTATTTTGGATATTGGTGGCATAGTGGGATGAAGCGGCCCGGACCAACCTTACATGTCATCGTACATGAGACTGGTTCCACGACTGGCATGCAACTTGTTTTGCATAAGTGGCTGGCGGGTGTCTGTCTCTCCTACTATAGTCAATATCTGATTTACAATGAGTTGCTAATAACTTAGTTATCCTTGTTGTGGTTCATGTTCGTAGGTAAGAACGGTTCTATCTCCGAAAGCCCTAAGCCACGTAAAACTTGCAATTGATAAATTAGAGGCGTCTAGTTTAGATCGTTGCTGGGCTAGTATGTTGATATGGTATTGTTGTAAGTAGATGTATGGTGGATACTCTTACAACACACTCAACGTGTAAGTTCCATAGACCTTGGCCTTACACACAAAGGAATGATAGAGATCATACCACGATGCAAGTGATAGGGATAAAATGCATGGACCATATCATCTCACTTTACACATTAGATGTTAGCATCTTATACTGTAGTTTGGCGCGTTTGATAGCATTATAAGATGATCCCTCTTTTAGATATCAAGATAAAAATGTGTTCTTCCTTGAGTATGCACCGTTCTATGGATCGTGTTTCGAGACATCACGTGATGATCGGGTGTACTCGAATCTACGCTTTCATAGGAACAGGTGTAAGATAGTTTTACACATGCAAATACTAAGGTTCTTACTTGGCGAGCATAGCATGTACAGACATGGCCTCGGAATACGGACCGAAAGGTTAAGCATGAGTCATATGGTTGATATGATGCCCATATAGATGCTCGCCTTTGAAGCTATATCAACTCACGTGATAATCGGACCTGGTATAGTGGATTTCGTTCATGTAATCACCAAAAGGACACGAGGGATGTCGTTTTTGAGTGGGAGTTCATTAGTAATTTGGATTAGTTGAACTCAATCTATCATAAACTTAATCTAAATAAACTTTACAAATTCTGTTGTAGTTCACACCGTAGGAATTTTTTTGTTTTCTATGCTGCGGACCCAACAGTGGTATCAGAGCCTGATCTATGCGTAGGTGCTTATCACGGGTAGTACACATATGGTTGATATGTGGGCGATGATGATCATGTTATTGCATCTTCTATGTATTTTGGATATTGGTGGCATAGTGGGATGAAGCGGCCCGGACCAACCTTACATGTCATCGTACATGAGACTGGTTCCACGACTGGCATGCAACTTGTTTTGCATAAGTGGCTGGCGGGTGTCTGTCTCTCCTACTATAGTCAATATCTGATTTACAACGAGTTGCTAATAACTTAGTTATCCTTGTTGTGGTTAATGTTCGTAGGTAAGAACGGTTCTATCTCCGGAAGCCCTAAGCCACGTAAAACTTGCAATTGATAAATTAGAGGCATCTAGTTTAGATCGTTGCTGGGCTAGTGTTTTGATATGGTATTGTTGTAAGTAGATGTATAATAGATACTCTTACAACTCACTTAACGTGTAAGTTCCATAGACCTTGGCCTTACACACAAAGGAATGATCAAGATCATACCACGATGCAAATGATAGAGATCAAATGCATGGACCATATCATGTCACTTCACACATTAGATGTTAGCATCTTATATTGCAAGTTTGCTGCGTTTGGTAGCATTATAAGATGATCCCTCATTTAGATATCAAGATAAAATGTGTTCTTCCTTAAGTATTCACCGTTTTGTGGATCGTGTTTTGAGGCATCACGTGATGATCGGGTGTTTTCAACTCTATGCTTTCATACAACGGGTGTAAGACAGTTTTACACACGCAAATACTAAGGTTCTTACTTGACGAGCCTAGCATGTACAAAAATGGCCTCGGAACATGGACCGAAAGTTTAAGCATGAGTCATATAGTTGATATGATGCCCATATAGATGCTCGCCTTTGAAGCTACACCGACTCACGTGATGATCGGACTAGGTGTAGTGGATTTGGTTCATGTAATCACCAAAAGGACACGAGGGATGTCGTTTTTGAGTGGGAGTTCATTAGTAATTTGGATTAGTCGAACTCAATCTATCATAAACTTAGTCTAAATATACTTTACAAATTCCGTTTTAGATGGCACCACCTGCTTTTAATTTCAATGTGTTCATGGAGAAAGAGAAACTTGTTGCGAATGGTAGCAACTTCACCAACTGGGCTATGAATTTGAGGATTCTCCTCACTGCTGCACAAAAGCAATATGTGCTAGATGCGCCGCTAGGCCCCCACCAGCTCCTGATGCCCCTGACGAGGAAAAGAACGTCTATATAACTCGTCAGGAGGACCACAACTTAGTTCATTGCGGCATACTATATGGGCTAGAGCCAGAACTTCGAAAACGTTTCGAAAATGGCAATGCCTTTGATACCATGGGAGAATTGAAAATGATTTTCGATACCCATGCTGCCGTAGAGAGTTATAATGCTATAGAAAAGTTCTTTAGCTGCATGATGGAGGAAAACAATCGTTAGTGAGCATGTACTCAAAATGTCCAGATGCGCCGATAAGCTTGTGTCCTTGGGAATAACGATTCCCATTGACTTAGGCATACATCGTGTTCTCCAATCTCTGCCACCTAGCTACAAGAGCTTCGTGATGAACTATAATATGCAGGGCATGAAGAAGTCTCTTCTCGAGCTTCTGTTAATGCTTAAGACTGCAGAAGTGGAGATTAGGAAAGAACATCAAGTGTTGATGATCAATAGGACCACAGGTTTCAAGAAGGACAAGAAAGGCAAGCACAAGGGAAAGAAGGGTGGCAAGTCTATTGCCATGCCTAAAAAGAAACCCCGAGCTGGCCCTAAGTCTGACACCGAGTGCTACTATTGCAAGGATCGCCATTGAAGCTTAATCGCCCAAGTATTTGGCGGACAAGAAGTCCGGCAAGGCAAACAAAGGTATATGTGATATACATGTTATTGATGTGTACTTGACTAGTACTCGCAGTAGCATCTGGGTATTTGATACGGGATCGATTGCTAATATATGTAACTCGGTTCAGGGGCTGCGGAACAAGCGACAACTTGCAAGGGATGAGGTCTCGATGCGGGTCCGCAATGGATCAAGAGTTGATGTGATCGCCGTCGGAATGCTGCCTCTCCATATGCCATCGGGATTAGTTATAAACCTAAATAATTGTTATTTGGTGCCTGCACTGAGCATGAACATTGTATCCAGATTGTGTTTGATGCAAAGTGGTTATTCATTTAAGTCTGAAAACAATGGTTGTTCGATTTATATGAATAATATCTTTTATGGTCATGCACCTATGTTGAATGGTTTATTTCTGTTGGATCTCGATAGCAGTATTACGCATATTCATAATGTTGATGCTAAAATGATTAAACTTGATAATGATATATCTACATATATGTGGCACTGCCGTCTAGGTCATATTGGCGTTAAACGCATGAAGAAACTCCATTCTGATGGACTTTTGGAATCACTTGATTTTGAATCATTTGATACATGTGAGCCATGCCTTATGGGCAAGATGACTAGAACGCCGTTTTCCGGTTCAATGGAACGGGCGATAGATCTATTGGAAATCATACATACTGATGTGTGTGGACCAATGAGTATGTCGGCACGAGGTGGATATCGTTATTTTGTTACTTTCATGTAAGATTTGAGTAGATATGGGTATATCTATTTGATGAAACACAAGTCTGAAACTTTTGAAAAGTTCAAAGAATTTCAGAATGAAGTGGAAAATCATCATAACAGAAAGATCAAATTTTTGCGGTCCAACCGTGGAGGAGAGTATCTTAGTTACGAGTTAAGCACACATATGAAAGACTGTGGAATAGTTTCACAACTCACGCCTGCCGGAACACCACAACGTAATGGTGTGTCAGAACGTCGTAATCGTACTTTATTGGATATGGTTTGATCTATGATGTCTCTGACTGACTTGCCACTGTCATTTTGGGGTTATGCACTGGAAACCGCTACATTCACTTTAAATAGGGCACCATCTAAATCCGTTGAAACAACACCGTATGAATTATGGTTTGGAAACAAACCTAAGATGTCATTTCTTAAAGTTTGGGGATGCGATGTTTATGTGAAGAAACTTCAAGCAGATAAACTCGAACCCAAAGCGGAAAAATGCGTCCTCATAGGATACCCTAAGGAAACGATTGGGTATACATTCTATCACAGATCCGAGGGCAAGGTCTTTGTTGCCAAGAATGGATCCTTTCTTGAGAAGGAGTTTCTGGTGAAAGGTGTGAGTAGTCAGAAGGTAGAACTCGAAGAGGTTATTGAACCTTCTCTTCATGAAATGGCGAGTAGCGCAGCTCCAGAAGTTGTTTCGGAGTTGACTTCACCTAATGAAGAGAGAGCTAATGATATTGATCATGAAACTCCTAAAGAGGACAATACCGAACCTCGCAAGTCAAGCAGGACATGTGCAGCTCCTGAACTGTATGGCAATCCTGTTATGAATTTCATGATTGATGAAATGGATGACCCTGCGACATATGAAGAAGCGATGATGAGCCCGGATTCCAACAAATGTCTAGAAGCCATGAAATCCGAGATGGAATCCATGTACGAGAACCAAGTTTGGAACTTGGTGGACTTACCTCACGACCGAAAGGCCGTTGAGAATAAATGGATTTTCAAAAGAGAAACTGATGCTGATGGTAATGTGACCATCTATAAGGCTCGACTTGTCGCAAAGGGGTTTCGACAAATTCAAGGAGTTGACTACGATGAGACATTCTCTCCTGTAGCGATGCTTAAGTCAGTTAGGATTATGTTAGCAATTGCTGCATATTTCGATTATGAAATATGGCAGATGGATGTCAAAACTGCGTTCCTCAATGGTAAGATTGAAGAAGATTTGTATATGATACAACCTAAGGGTTTTGTCGATCCTAAGGATGCTAATAAGGTGTGCAAACTTCAGCAATCCATCTATGGACTGAAGCAAGCATCACGAAGTTGGAATCTTTGCTTTGATGAGGTGATCAAAGAGTTTGGATTTGTCCAAACTTATGGAGAGGCTTGTATTTACAAGAAAGTGAGTGGGAGCAATGTGGCATTTCTGATATTATATGTGGATGACATATTATTGATTGGAAATGATTTAGATCTTTTAAACAGTGTTAAAAGTTATCTAAACAGCAAATTTTCGATGATGGACCTTAGTGAAGCTTCATATATATTAGGCATTAAAATCTATAGATATAGATCAAGATGCCTAATTGGGCTATCGCAGAGTACGCACCTTGATAAGATATTAAAGAAGTTTAATATGGACGGAAGTAAGAAGGGGTTCTTACCTATGTTGCAAGGCAAGACATTGAGTAAGACTCAAAGTCCGCCACACGGAAGAAAGAGAGATAATGGATAGGATCCCTATGCCTCAGCCATAGGCTCTATAATGTATGCCATGCTATGTACAAGACCGGATGTGGCACATGCTATTAGTTTGACTAGTAGGTACCAATCGATCCGGTTCTAACACTGGATAGCGGTCAAGAATATCCTTAAGTACTTGAGAAGAACTAAGGATATGTTTCTTATATACGGAGGTGAAGAAGAGCTAGTCCCTAAGTGTTATGTCGATGCTAGCTTTGACACTGATCCGGATGACTCTAAGTCTCAATCCGGATACGTATTTCTCTTGAACGGAGCAGCAGTTAGTGGGAGGAGCTCCAAACAACCTGTGGTGGCTAGATCAACAACGGTGGCGGAATATGTTGCTGCTTCAGAAGCGGCGCAGGAAGCGGTTTGGATGAAAGAGTTCATTACGGAACTGGGAGTGGTTCCCAGTGCGTTGGACATGATGGTGATCTATTGTGACAACAATGGATCCATAGCCAATGCCAAGGAACCAAGGTCTCACAAGAATTCCAAGCATATTAAGCGCCGGTTTCACTCCACCCGCGAACATGTCAAGGATGGAGATATAAAGATTTGTAAAGTGCACACGGACCTGAATGTAGCAGATCCGTTCACTAAAGTACTCCCTAGGGCAAAACATTATCAACACCAGAACTCCATGGGTGTTAGATTTATCACTATGTGAACTAGATTACTGTCTGTAGTGCGAGTGCGAGACTAACGGAAATATGCCCTGAGAGGCAATAATAAAGTTGTTATTATTTATTCCTTGTATATGATAGATGTTTATTTTACATGCTATAATTGTATTGATAGGAAACATCAATACATGTGTGTTTAATAAACAAAAAGGGTTCCTAGTCATGCCTCTCTTATAGACTAGCTTGTTGATTAACAAGATGATCAAGGTTTCCTGATCATGGACATTGGATGTTGTTAATAACAAGGTCACACCATTGGTGGAATGATGTGATGAACACTCATCCGAAGTATAGCATTACGATCAAGTCATTGTGTTTATATTGCTATAACATCATACGAAGTAATCTTTATCCTTAGACCATGAGATCATGTTAATTGCTAACACCAGAAGAGTATCTTGATAACATCAAACGTCACACCGTAACAGGGTGACTCTAAAAATGGGTTCGATTACTGAAGGTGTTATGTTGAGGCTCATGGATCAAGAGTGGAATTTGTCAATCCAGATGACGGATAGATATACTCTGGGCCCTCTCGGTGATATCACATTAGGATAGCTTGCAAGCAAGTGATGTGATCACTAGAATGTTATATCACGGAAACGAGAAAAGAGTGCATGTCGATGCGAGATCAAACTAGGTATGGAGATACCGATGATCGAATCTCGGACATGTAATATATCGAGAGACAAAGGGATTTAGTTACAAGCGTTAAAGGTTCTCACGATCACAGGAGTCATCGTTGAATGTGTAGGAGTCAGTACGGATCTCCAGGTCCCGCTGCTGATTATGGATTGGAGAAGGGTCTCGATCATGTCTGCATTATTCGTGAACCATAGGGTGGCACACTTAAGAGTTACCGGACACCATTTTGGAGCACATATGTTTTCAGACGAAAGAATTGCAAAGCGCAGGAATTGTTTCAATAGAAACCGGAAATTGTTTCGGGTGAAATTGCAGAAGGTGGTTCTGCATGTGATATTGAAATATTGCAAGGGGCTATATGTGAATGTTTGTTAATAAAAGTAATTAACAAAATCCTGAATAAATTTAATAAAAGAGTTTTATTAAATGAGAGAGCATTAAATTTGGAGAAACTTAATGCATTTAAAGTGGAGACTTTAAAAGGGAATGTGAAGAGGCATTTTAATGTGAAGGAGTTACCACCACATGAATGGGGGAGGTGAGGGGTCACCCCCCATGCGTCAGCCATGGAGAGAGGGGGGAACCCCCCTCCTCCTATAAAAGGCCACCCATTCCGTCCTTCATCCTCACACCTCCTTGTGAAGGATATCTCTCCCCCTCTAGAATTATTCCCCCATGGTCTCGGATTAGCGAGATACATGTTCCCGGTGGCATTTCGTCTGGAAGGAGTTGCTGCTTCCGCTGGATCACTGGAGCGAGGAGGTGGAGGTTGTCCGGTGGCTTGAACGTGTGTGCGAGTGCGGATGCGCTGCTGAGTTGCGGCCCTCGGACTTCCTCACGATCTTGAGATCGGCAAGTGTACGACTACATCAACCACGAGTTCCTACTCGTTAACAAAGCTCGTTGTCTTCGAGGGTAAGTTCTCTATGGATGTATGTCCACCCGTTTGCTGTGTACCTAGTAGATAGATCTAGGCGTGTAGTTCACACCGTAGGAAATTTTTTGTTTTCTATGCTGCGGATCCAACAGGTTCGGGTGATGAGGAAGAGGACGAAGCCTCAGATCTCGAAGATAATGAAGATGATGACGAGACTGAAGCCGGAGTTCCACCTGCTGGCGCCGAGTTACCTTCTCCTGCTACTGCTACTTGAGCACCAAAAAAGACTGAAATTTATCAGATCCCCGGTATGCCAGGTGCAGATGTATTAAGCATACTGATTATATTTTCCTACTAAGTTGTTCTCATCAGATTAATTTGGGCATAGTCCCCGAGTTCCATTTTCTTGTTCCTTCAATTTCATGGCTCGACTCGCGTCTACCTTGATTCGGTTTTGTGACTTACGAGTCCGAGTTTCAAAAATTGACTTAACAATACTTGGAAACTTGAGGATTAGCTCAAAATAATCTAGTGTAGTAAAAGTAAAGTAAACACAAGGTTAGTCCGAATAACCAATGTCAACTCGATTACGTTCTTTTCCTTAGTCGTTTTTCGTGTGCTACGCAATTCCAAACTTGTTCTCTTGCTTGCCATGAAGCCAATTCTTATTGGATAGTAGCAAGTCGAAGAGTTGAGTTTTTGGTGCTCACACACTTAAGACAACCGACATAAAAATAAATAACAAATACAGAAGACAACTAATATTACTAAGGCAGTCCCCGAGTTACTGCTCGAGGTGCCAAGATTTCATTGATAAACTCATTGCCGACATACATACCGACATATGAGAGACTCAGATACACACACTTCTTTGTTAAGTGTAGAACGGATGAAGTAGAGCTACATTCCATGGATGCTTAGATTCCTCGCTGGACCTGTCCGCCTTGTTCTTCTCCTGTAGTTGTGCATCAATGAGATAATAAGAGTCATTGTGCAATGCTTTGCTCACGATGAATGGCCCTTCCCATGGGGGGGATAACTTATGCATGCCAGAAGTATGTTGTACCAGCCGAAGTACCAGATCACCTTCCCGGAAGACTCGGGGGTTTACTTTTCGGCTATGATAGCGTCAGAGATTTTGCTGATATATGGCAGATCTGGACAATGCCAATTCTCTCGCTTCTTCCAGCAGATCAACATCATTTTTCCGGGCTTCTCGCACTTCGGCTTCTGTGTATTGGGTGACCCTAGGTGAATCATGCTCTATGTCGGCTGGTAATACAGCTTCTGCCCCATATACCAGAAAAAATGGCGTATATCCCGTTGATCGATTCAGAGTTGTTCTTAAACTCCATAGTACCGCTAGTAGTTCTTCTATCCGGCACCCCGCTGATCTTTGCAGCGGCTCAATGAACCGGGGTTTTATCCAGGATAAAACTAATCCGGTTGATCTTTCCACTTGTCCGCTTCGATGCGGGGTGGGCTATTGAAGCGATATCCAGCTGGATCTTCTTATCTTGGCAGAATCGCGCAAATGCTCCTTTAGCAAAATTAGTTCCGTTATCTGTTATGATACTGTGAGGATAGCCATATCTCAGGATGATATCTTTGAGGAATGTCATGGCTATAGCTCCATCACATTTCCTTATTGGCTTTACTTCAATCCACTTTGTAAACTTGTCAACCATAACCAAGATATGGGGCATGTTTCCTCTCGCCGGCTTAAATGGACCAACCATATCCAAACACCATACGGAAAATGGCTAGGTAATTGGTATGGTCTTGAGCTCCGACATTGGCATGTGCGTCTTGGTAGCATACCTCTGACAACCATTGCATTTTCTTACTAGATCTTTTGCTTGTTCTAAGACACTTGGCCAGTAGAATCCATGCCGGAAAGCTTTTGCCACTAAGGCCCTGGACGAGGCGTGATGCCCACATTCCCCTTGATGTATATCTTGGAGGATGTCAAGCCCTTCTTCCTGGTCAACACACCGTTGGAGGACATTCGTGACACTCCTCTTGTATAGTTCGGCATTGATAATCGTCTATGCCTTTGCGCGCCTCTGAATGTGCCTTGAAAGCACTTCTTCATCGGGCAAGGATCCATACTTTAGGAACTAAAATATGGGCAGTGCCCAAGCTGGTATAGCTCACACTGGAAACACATCCTCTTCGACTTCCATTTGATCCACTGACATAACCTCTGCCGGGTCAAGCTGCGCAGTCCCCGGGTTCTGTGAAGCAGTCCCCGGGTTTCCTGAACCACTTCCCACATCAATGTCCATGGGCACACCTTTCGACTCCGGATTTGCCGAGATATAGATTGACTCGGATTCTGGGGGTGGCCTGATAGATGGCTTTCTGAGGTGCTCTAGTGCTACGCCTGGTGAATCGCTTGTCGGGTTGATCCGAGTTTCGACAGTACGTCGGCAGCCTCGTTTTCCAGCCGGGGTACATGATGGAACTCGCATCCCTCGAAGTATCCCGATATTTTCTGCACATGAAATCTATGCAGTGCCATGTTTTCATCCAAAGCATCCCATTGCCCTGAGACTTGCTGAATTACCAGATTTGAGTCACCAAAGCACTGGATCCGGCGTATTCCAATTTCTTTTGCTACTTTGAGTCCATGCACCAGTGCTTCATATTCTGCAACATTGTTTGATGCTGCGAAGTGGATCTGCAACACATACTTCAGCTGGTCTTTCTTTGGAGAGGTAAGCACAACTCCGGTGCCTAATCCGGTTTTTGTTTTTGATCCGACAAAATGCATTCTCCAGTAGTTCGGATCTGGCAATGGTGGCTCATATTGCATCTCGGCCCAATCCACGAAAAAGTCGGCCACAGCCTGAGACTTGATCGCATCTCTCCTGTCGAAATGTGGAGCATAAGGGGCTAGCTCAATTGCCCATTTTGTGATCCGGCCGCTTGCATCCTTATTGCTCATTATCTCAGATATGGGGGCTTCACATATCACTTTGATGGGGTGCTCTTCAAAATAATGTTTTAGTTTCTTTGCTGCCATATATACGCCATATGCCATCTTCTGATAGTGAGGATAGTTTTGTTTTGACACTTATAATACGTCACCCAGGTAATAGACTGTGCTTTGCACCGATTTACCCTCTTCGTCGCGCTCTACCACTATCACTACACTTAGAACTCGGTTGTTTGCGGCTACGTAGAGCAACATTAGCTCTTTTGATAGTGGAGAGGCTAATACTAGTGCAGTGGCTAACATTTTCTTTAACTGGATGAAGGCTTCATTTTCCTGCGGCGTCCATACGAATTTGTCTGACTTTTTCATTAGTTGATAGAGAGGGAATGCCTTTTCTCCCAACCAACATACAAACCGACTTAAAGATGCCAGGCAACCAGTGAACTTCGGGACACCGTTAAGACACTTCGGCAATTCCATTCGCTCTATGGCTCGGATTTTAGCTGGGTTAGCTTTGATACCTCGGCTGGAGACAAGAAATCCGAGTAATTTTCCAGCCGGGACACCAAAGGTGCACTTCTCCGGGTTAAGATTCATCCGGAACCTCCTTAGGTTCGCGAATGTTTGCCTGATATCATCAAAGAGCGTTTTTCTTTCCTTGGTTTTTATAACCACATCATCTACATATACTTGCACATTTCACCAATTTGGTCATGTAAACATTTTTGCATACATCTTTGGTACGTTGCCCCTGCATTGCGTAAACCGAAAGGCATGGTGCGATAGCAATAAGCCCTGTACGGGGTAATAAACGCAGTCTTTATTTGATCATTTGGGTTCAGAGGTATCTGGTGGAAACCAGAATATGTGTCTATGAATGACAACAATTCACACCCAACAGTAGAATCTATGACCTGATCTATCCTTGGCAGTGGGAATGGATCTTTTGGGCACGCCTTATTCAGGTTCGTGTAATCGATGCACATACGCCATACCACTGCCACATTCGGATCATCTTTCTTCTTCTCCACAACCACCGGATTAGAAAACCAATCCGGATAAAGCACTTCCATGATGAACCTGGCTGCAAGGAGCCGAGCTATCTCATCTCCAATGACTTCTCTCCTGTCTTCGGCGAAGCGGCGGAGAGGTTGCTTCACCGGCTTTGCTCCGGGTCTCACATTCAAAGAGTGCTCGGCCAACTCCCTCGGAACACCTTGCAAGTCCTGTGTGGACCAAGCAAAGATATCCCAATTCTCACGGAAGAAGTCGACGAGCTCGCTTTCCTATTTGTCAGTTAACCCGTCACCAATTGTTACTGTGCGCTCTGGGAACATATCATCAATAGGTACTTTCTTTGTATCCTTTGTTGCTTGAAATGAGACACTTCCATGCGGGTTACTCAGCGCCGGCATATACTGCTGCGCGGACTGAGCCAATGCCGCCATTTCCTGGATCTTTCTCTTTTCTTGTGCGATCACGAGTGACTCAGCTAGGTTAGACCCGGCTGACGCACACTCAATGGAACGTCGGAAATCCCCAGTTATGGTAATTACTCCATTTGTCCCGGGCAACTTCATCTTCAGGTAACTGATGTGAGTACTTGCCATGAAATTGTTCAGGGCTGGTCTGCCAAGTAACGCGTGATATGCGCTTTCTAAGTTCACAACCTCAAACTCCAAATTCTCAGTTCGGCAGTTATCCCTTGTGCCGAATAAGACATCAACCCGGACTTTGCCAATTGGTTCACAGGAGATACCAGGCACAATGCCATGGAAAGTTGTGCTTGTAGCTTGGAGCATGTTCTCCGAGATTCCCAACTTGCACATTGTGTCCACGTACATAATATTGATGCTGCTGCCATTGTCAATCAGCACCTTAGAGAACCTCACATTGATATTTGGCCCGATGAACGTTGGGTCCAGCACTAATGCATACGAACCAGGACTCGGCATTAGCTTTGGATGATCCTTGATACTCCAGGTAATTTCCTGATCCGACCAAGGCATATACCTCGTCATAGCCGGCATAACCGCATTTACTTCCATATGTTGGTGTTGCAAGCTCTTTCTATCTGTTTCCTCCGTGGTAAACACATAGTAACTCTGGTGATGCTCTCTGTACTCATTTCTCCCATCATTGCCGGGTACCTTTGATTTGGCTGATACTGGTTTTCCGCCTGATGCACTGCATCCCTTCTCTCCTGATTCTCGTACGTCGGCGGAGGTGGTGGTAACATTAACTGTTGTGTGTTTGCTCCGGAGAGCAACTACTGCCGAGGTAACTCCTGCCGAGGTTGATCGTTCTGAGGTGCCTGAGCATTCCCCGGATCACTTTGCTCTATCTTCCTCATCCACTCACATTGCTGGGTTGTATGACCCGCCGGGTTACTCGGATTTGGCGTGTGAAATTTGCATGGCTGATCCAGCATTGCCTCGTATGTATACCTTGGCCGGTCTTTCTTTTCTTGCCACTATCTCTTCTGCTCGGGCGTCGAAGTTTTCTTGCCATCACTTCTTGGAGTCCACTGTTGCCCTCCAGTTTTCTGGCGCTGATTACTCCCTGCTTCGGGTTGATCTTGATTTACAGCAGCAACTTGTTGCGAACTATACCTCTAATCCGGTCTATCATCTCTTCTCTTACCTGGGTAATCATTTTGCCGGGATGATCCAGCTCCATCTCGCTGGTAGTACTCCTCATTTGACTCGTTCGACATAAGCCGGGGTTGAGTTGGATCACCCAACACATAGGAATCAGCAATCCAGATTGTCTCTGCCAGCGTAGTTGGCATATCCCTTTGTAATCTTTGCCACAACATTCTTGCATATCTACACCCTTGTGCAAGCCAAGCTATGGCCTGAGATTCAATCATGCCTTCACACGAGTTTCTCACATTGCACCAGCGAGTTAGGAACTCCTGGTCTGTTTCATTTGGTCTCTACTTGCACATTGCTAGGGTCTGTGGCCTATTCGGCCTCTGATACGTGCTCGAGAAGTTACCGACGAACATTTCCTCAAAATTGATCTAGCAGTTGATACTACCGGGTGGTAGATTGTTTAACCATACCCTCGCTGGCCCCACCAGCATCTGAGGTACGTATCTCACCGCCCATCTCAAATTTCCTGTCGCAATTTTCACTGTTGTTGCATAGTTGATCAACCAATCCTCTGGCTTGGTGCTGCCATCATATGTTTTCGTGCCTCTAGGTAACTGGAAGTTAGGTACTGGTGGCTCTTTCATGATCCGGTGCCCAAAGCACGCTGGACCTGGAGGACCCTGCCCCTCAATTAGTTCCGACCTATAGAGCCGATCCAACTTTAATCTGGCGTCATCAGGCATCAAGTTCCTGCTTCCCAACCTTGATCCTATCACATGATGATCCGGCCTATGGTATCCTGCATTCACCATTTCCGAATCACCATCGTTGTATCTGTCTTGCTCTTGTGGAGCGCATCTCTTTTGCATACCTTGGCCGGCACTTCGCTCTTGCCGTGGTATATTCCACTGCTGCGGTTTCCCTGCACCCGTCGAGTTATGCTGTCCGGCATTGCCATTTACAGCGTTTCCCTGACCGGCATTGCCTTGGTCGCGGTTACCTCGGCCTGCTTCACCTCAGCTGACACTTCGTCGATCCTCGTTTCCCTACACTTCTTTTCCTTTCCCTACCCTTGCCGGGTCATATGGGATTATCTGTTTGTTTCTCCTTGTCGAGGTTACCACCTCCTCTCTTCTTGGGCCATCATGAGGGGACGATACAGCCCCAGCAGATTTCTCCGGGTTACCCACTACCGAATAAACGACCTTGGAAGCCCCAGCTCTTGCCGGGTTGGCCCTGAGCAACTCCTCATTCTGTCTGTTAGCGATCCGAACTAACTCATTGACCCTCTCCTGCTGTCTTTGCCGGGCTTCACCCGTCAAACCTTCTAACTCAGATGCAGCTGCATCTGCTGCTCTAAGGTTCTTTGCCGGGGTGCTGTACTTCGGCAACCCCATGGACAAAGGACTCTCTGATTCCTCAACTCTAGTCTCACCCTCTTTGTTCATCTCACTGATGAGGTTTCTCCCTTTTACTTTTATAGCATCTACCTTATTTGCTCTTGCGTACTCGCGCAGCGTCATGTTCAATGACTGCTGAGCCGCGGCTATCTTTTTCGCACCCTCTAGTATTTTCTGCCTAGTTTCCTCTAACTCGGCCTATGCCCGAGCCGGATCTACTACAGGTGCTATGGGGCTTTCCAAGCTATCTATCGCCTGTTGTAGCACGTTTTCTGGCCTCTGTAGCGGAGGACCTCTACTTTTCCTGGGCGCCTTGGGAGTTACCTACGGATCTGGTGTCGGGTCCTTGCTTGCGCCAATGCCAGGCGCTGTCATCATCACCCCAGCGCGGTCAGGGGAGAGAGTGATACATGCACCATGAGCCGCACTAAGGGGTGGCTCGCCTCCCTCGACGACGTGCCGCGGGTGAACGTAAGACACATCGACGCCGACGTAGATCCTGTGGGTTCCAAGCTTGACGAAGACGCCATTGCACGGTGGAGGTCGCTTGCCGAAGCAGCCAGCATTGTCGCTGACATAGTCCAGCGCTCCAAAGCGTTGAACGAGCCTAGAGACGATGCGCTCGCCGGTGCCGATGATGTTTCCTATCCGGATCTTCACTCCTGCTAGCGCCGCTAGCCCCACGGTGGGCGCCAACTGTCGTGGTGGTGTCACGGCAGATGCCATGGATAGGCTAAAGGTGGGGCCAATATGCACTAGAGGAATCCAGGGAGGGATAGTGTGGTGATTCCACACACAAATGCTTTGTATTCTCCAAGATTGATGAGTTTAGAGATGCTCCTCGAGCTGTATTGGGGAGAGGAGGAAGAAGGAGCTCTCTTACTCTCACCACTATCAACTACTCACACGTAGGGCAAAATAATTCGCGATCCCCTTCTACTGAGGTCCTGGCGCTCCTTATAAAGGGGAGGCCAGGCTACTAGCTAGAGCATACGAGGAGGCATATTCCTAGGAATATGCCTCTCCCAAAATAGCAAACCTACCGGGTCACCTTTTGCCATCGTAAGCCATGTAGAGGCTATGTAAGCCTCTATGGCGCCAGCATCAGCCGACATAGGCTGCATCACCCTTGTCGGCCATGCCTCGGTGGTCCTTCCCTCTGTCCGCTTTGCTCATGCTCCAGCGTACAGTGACCACCTTTTGACCAGCGAGATACATTCCTTCTCTTGCAAGCCTGATATAACCGGATCATGCCTGGTTAATCCGGCCTCGTGGGTACCTGCATACAAGTTACAAAAAGCCTGCCGGCATACGACATACATCGGCCGGGACACAGTTAGGTGGACATCCTCTGGTCTGGGTTACTCTGTAAGTCGGCCTGCCTTGAGGTGACTCGGCCAGCATACGCTTTGACCTTGCCGTACCTCGGCTAACTCGGCCACTATACCCCGGTGTGACCCTACCCAGGGGTATCCCCCAACAAATATGTTATGTATAGGTGACAAATAGTTCATTGTAAAGTGTTACATTAATACTAGTTTTGTCACAAGATACGAATTAAATTTATCTCAGTTTAAACTATGGGTGGCACAATGTAATGGAAAGGATGTTCCATGATGGATTTGGATGAGTTCCAAAGTTAAGACATTGTGATGGACTACAACAAAAGGCTAAGTATATGACTGCTATAGTAGCAGCAAATGAAGGAATTTGTGTTAAGTAGTTTGGTATCAAACTAGGTGTGGTTCATAGTGGGCTAATACTATGAATATATATTATACGATAATAATATCAACATGTTTTAACCCAAAGGAACTAAAGGTCTCACCGAAGGACTAATCAATGCCATCTCATTTGAGAATGAGCGATGTGTAGAGACACAAAGACATGCAAATACACACGGACCTGAAAGTGTCAGATTTAGAGATTATGTTTACCACTAGAAAACGCGTATATATAACACCAGAAAGCCGTAGGTGTTGAATGTGCAAGTTTATAAACTAGATTATTGATTCTAGTGCAAGTGGGAGACTGAAGCTAATATGCCCGAGAGGCAATAATAAGGTGGTTATTATCTTATTCCATGTTTATGACAAATGTTTATTTCTCATGCTATAATTGTGTTAATTGGAAACGTTAATACATGTGTGTTTAATAAACAAATAGTGTGTTCCTAGTTATTCCTCTCATATAAACTAGCTCGTTGATTAACAAGATGATCAAGGTTTCCTGATCATGGACATTGGATTTTGTTAATAATGAGGTCACACCATTGGTGGAATGATGTGATGAACATTGGATGTTGACAATTAAAGATTGAGTCATATTGCAACCTTTTAGTAAACTCTCCCATGCTCTATGCAATTTGAGCAAAGAGCAATGGTTACAATTAGTATCTATATCATGCTTGCCTCCATGAAACTTGAACTTCAAAAGATGTTTTGAGAATCTAAGTGTTCTAGGAACTGAAAATATTGTTTCACAAACAAGCAAGGAGTGAAAGATATTTGATATCTAAAACCTTGTTTTGTTGCAAGATGATTGAGAATTATTCAGGTGCAACATGTGCTCATATGGTATGAGTGTATGCAAAGATTGAAGACGCGCCTAAATCAATCAAAAGTTGAAGCACTGGTCTAGTTCTCATATCCCTCCCATCAAGCTATAGTAGCTTCATCATGAAGTAGTCATGATGGGATGGATAAAAAGGTATGGGTAAATTGTTTACTATACTTAAAGGTTGCTGAAAGTTGAATCCGAAAGAACGCTAGTCATGTGATGATAAGTAAATAAAACATCAACTTAAAAAGTGTTAATCCAAGGGTGCTAGTACTTGACTAACACGCCTAGGATCATTGTGCCAATGTAGCTAGCACCACTATTGATGCTTATGCTTCTTCCACAACAAGAGTAAAAACTGAAAGAAAAATTGAAAAACTATATGGCTGAAAAGAAAGCCTGGAAATGTCCAGCTCAGGAGTATATAGATGATATACAAGTTATGGATGTATTCTTTGCTAGTTATCAATGTAATTCTTCGGTATTGGGTACCTAATTGTTTGGTATGAAGTGTCATACATAGCAACGCAATGCAAGAACTACAATGACCTAAGTAACTAGGAAGAAGATGTGGTGATGATGCACGCCGAGAACAAAATAAAGTGTTATTGTGTTCATCGTCGGCATCTTACCTAGCCTATGAGATTTATTATAAGAGCTTAGTAATTGTTACATAGCTTCGACTTTATGAGAACAATGGCTGTTCAACATGAAGCTGTGATCCATAGTGCATGGATAAGTTATTATAAATCTCGATGGTGATACACATATCATAACACTAACGCTAAACATCGCAAGACAATGATTGAATTTCAATTAATTGTGACGCCACCGTTTAGGTCATATTGGAAAGAAACACATGAAGAAAATCCATGCTGATGGACTTTTAGAGTCATTTGACTTTGAATCAACTGATGCTTGTGAGACTTATCTAAAAGACCAAAACTCTGTTCACAGGCCAATATTGAACGGACGACTAACTTGTTGGAGATCATACATGTTGATGTGTGTAGTCCATTATGTATAGCTGTGCGTGGTGGACTCTTCTACTTCATATACTTTCACCGATGATTTGAGTGGATATATATGGGTATATATATTTGATGAGAAAGAGGTATGACACATTTGAAAAGTGTTCAAAGTGTTTTGACATGAAGTGGAAATCATCATAACAAGAAAATCAAGAGTATATGAATTGATCAAAGAGGAGAAATATTTGAGTTACAAGTTTAGCAAGCATCTAAGAGTTGCAATTGTTCCACAACTTGCACCTCTCGAAACACCACAATAGTGTGGAGTGTTCTTGAGATGTAACCAAACATTGTTTGACATGGTTGCATAACAAATAAAATTTCTGTTATACTTTTGTGGATTATTCTTTAGAGACTACCGCTTTACACTGAATAGTGCGCCATCATAATCCGTTGAAATGACACCATATGAGTTATGGCATGGGATCAACCCAAGATGTCTTTTCTTAAATTTTGGTATGCTAGGCATATGTAAATTGTTTACAAACCAAAATAGGATGAACGTATATTTGTAGGTTATCCCTTGGTAACATCTGTGGATTCCTTCTACCTTAAAAGCAAAATACAAAAGTGTTTGTCACCAAGTACGACATTTTTCTTGAGAAAGAAGTTCCTCGCGGAAGTTTTTGAGTTGGAGCATAATAGAACTTGATGAGGTTATTGAATCTGAGCAATATGAGCAAAGTAGCACAATATCGTAAAGTGTTCCAGAGATGGCTATGGTGCCTAAGGATCCCACTTCTACAAAATGTTGTAGACCTGGAAATTGAAGTTTCTATTGAACCAAATAGGTTGGGTAAAGTTTGTACTCAAATATTAAGATTTGAGGATGAAAAATTATTGTTGGAGAATGATGAACCAACTACAAATGAGCAATGATGGGACCTTACTCCATTAGATGACTAGACTCCATAAAATCTAGGATAGTAGACCCTCTGAAAGGCATTAAGCCTATCGAACATAAATGGATCTACAAAGATAAAGACGTGGATGTTCATATCCATATAAGCTCGACTTGTCGAAAAGGAGTTTATGACAAAGTTCAAAGAGTTGACTATGATAAGATTGGATCTTCCGTAGCGGTGCTTAAGTCCATCGGGATTATTCTAGTAACCACTACATATTCACAAGATATGATAGTTGAATAAGAAACAAGTTCCTTTCAAGGAGTGCTAACCTAGGACGTGTATTGACACGACCCAAGGTTTTTTTAGTTCAAGGGATGCTAGAAATTGGTGCAAACTTGAATGGTAGAAGTTAGCATCACGGAGTTGCAATCTTCACTTTGATGAAATTGAAATAGTCAAGTTTCATCAAGAATGCTGAAGATGCTTGTATGTTTACAAGAAATTAAGTGGGAGAGCTAATAGATATTTCTAATACTTTATGTGGACGACATATCATTAATTGGAAATGATGTCTCTTTTCTTGACACAAGTAAGATTTCACTAAAATTATATTTGTGTGAAAGGCTTAGGCAAAACGAGAATATTGGGCATCAGTATCTATACAGATAGATTGAGGCGTCTAATATAGTTATGCCAAAGTACATAGATGAGATATTGAATTGGTTCAATATGGAGATGTCAATAAAGAGTTCTTGCTGCATGGAAGAGGTTGGAGAAAGAATCAAGTGTTTTGACACGTGATGAGTAAAAACTGCATGAACGATTATATCAATCATGTACACCATAGTATGTACATAACCAGATAGGCTTATCCTATAAATTGTTATCAGCATATATCAGAGTGATACATATGATGATCACATGATAATAGTAAGTATATTCTTATGTACTTTAGAAGGACAAAGAATATGTTTTGTATGCATAAGTGACAAATGGTTCATTGTAAGGTGTTACATCAATACTTGGCTTGTTACATATACAAATAATTTTATCTCAATTAGGCTACATGAATTATAGAAGGTGGCGCAGTGGGATGGAAGTAAGTTCCATGTTGGATTTGGACGAGTTCCAAAGTTAAATACTGCGACGAATACTATTAAGAAAGGATGAGTATATATCGTTGTCATTACAATGGCAAAGGAGGGCATTATGAGTCAAAAGGTTGATTTTTGAACTTAGTGTAGTTCTGAGCATGATAGTAGTATGAAGATCTATTGTGAGACAATAGAGGACACATAGTTCCGGCCGATGAACTAAGGTCCCACAAGTTGACCATACATATACATATATCGTCTCATTGAAAATAAGTGATGCGTGAAGACGCAAAGAAATGCAAATACGCATGGAACCGAACTTATCAGATCCATTGAGAAAGTTTATCACATGCAAATCATGAAAGACACTGGTATGCCATAGGTGTTAAGTGCTGAAATATTGACTAGATTGTTGCCTCTAGTGCACGTGGGAGACTGATAGAAATATGCCCTAGAGGCAATAATAAATTGTATTTTTCTATATTTCCTGTTCATGATTAAGTTTATTATTCCATGCTATAATTTTATTAGTTTCGGATAATGAGTATTTGGAGGAAAACCCTAATACATGTGTGGAATCATAAACACCGTTCAGATATCCCTAGTCTAGCCTCTAAGACTAGTTCATGTATGATTGGTAGTCCTGTTTTCCTGACTATGGGAAAAACAACAATGTGTTGTGGAGTTGCCGGTGATATATAAGATCGGAGTTGTTGGGAGAATAAAGATGATGGATAGACCCAACATGATATACCATGAAATACATTGTCAATATTGTTATTGGTAGTTTCTCATAAACAATGTATTGCCTTTACTAAAGATCATTTGACCGCGAAACACATGTGAACTTGGGTACAATACGGACGTGGCAAGATTTCTTGAAACGTTGCTCTTAACAGAATAATCATAAAGTTGATACTTTCTTTTATCGGATGGTATGACAATTATTCAAATGGGGTGCTTGCGGGAATTGCTACTCCTAGAGATGGAGAGATACACTCTCGGCCCACGCATGTACTATGGTGTTTGTCATCGTCTGGCCAGACACGTGATCAAGTTGTTGAACACATGAACATCGATAATGCGGTATGAGTAAAGAGTACATGCCAGCTAACGAGAATATCCTAGTGTTTCATCTTGAGCAATGTAAAGTATCGACGAAGCAATACGATATGTGTCGGACATAATACAATGGTTCACACGATAAAGAACTTCATGTTATTTGCAGGGGTTACTACGTGTATCAAGATGCCAATAGTAATCATTGTTGCGGAATGAGTTTTGGACATGTACACAAATATTTGAACCAATAGGGTCACACACTTAAGAGTTCATTGGCATTTAGAATGTTAGTGTGAATGAAGATTTAGTAGAGAAGTAATTCTGAAGGTGTTCGGAGTGTCTCGAAATATATCAGAGGTGTCCAGAATATTTCCAAGAGCATTTGAAATAAGTTTTGAGCACTAATGAGATGAGATAAGGGTTCCGAGAGTGTCTTGGATGGTCTCGAAATGGTTTCGAGAGGTCCCAGCTGACCCCGTAAGTGTCTGAAATGGTCCGGGGCGTGTCCGAAACAGTTCTGGACATATATGGATTGTTTTGAAAGGAGCGGAAGGTTCCAGAATGTTATGGAAGATTCTGGAAGGTACCAGGGTGACCTGGGTCATCTTAGGATGTCTGGAAGGATCCATAATAGGTGCATCCATGTTGTCATAAGGGACAAGGAGATGTCCCGTACCCCAATTCGGATTGGTCAAAGGAGGCAGTTTTGGAGTAGGTTTGATTGACCTACACCTACCGGAACACGTCCAAATTTTGGTGCTGGGTCTTGGACCACCCAAGGTTCCTTGCCACCTATAAAAGGGCACCAAGGAGCACCCAAAGAGGCACTCAAGTCATGGTCTTTGCCTCCACCAAGCCGCTGCACCCCGCTGCCGCAAAACCGTAGCCACCACCGCGTGCCGAGTGTCGCCCGCGTGTCACCGCCTCGTGTGCCACCGCCACTGCCGTCTCGTGCGCCACAGCTGCCTCCCTCCTCCATCACCATGGCATGGTGCTAAACCCTAGGGCGGTTGTGCCCTAGGTACTTATTCGTCTTCTACGATGCCGGAGCACTGCTAGAGTTCTACCTCCATTTGGATCTAAGCTAGATGGGACTATGGAAGCACTACCAGATCTTCATCAACATGTTCCCACTTCGACCGTGTGTTCTTGATCATACCTCGATGTGGTCCCACTGATCTTGTAACTGTGGATACCGGTGGATGTGCGACACTTGGAGCACCTGATCATGGGAATCTCCACAAGGAGAAATATTCTCATGGCTAATCAACTAGCTGCGGGAATCGACGTACCGACTACTTCGACACTAACATCTTCTTTGGTGCATGTTCGTGGGATCCGTCCGTGGGATAATACATCTCCTCATGACTCGCTAAGGCTTGTTGCGGATATCGATGCCCGACCAACCTCGTCATCGACAAACTGGTGATCCTGGTTATGCGCTAGAATTTTTTTGTTTTCCGTATCGCGTTATTGGTGCGTATTGGCATTTAAAATATTATTTACAAAGGAAGCAACTACAAATAAGTATGGCTCAAAATCCCACTGCCCCATCTTTCACACAAGATATATATAGCCTAGGGTTTAGGGTTCGGGGTTTTGGGGTTGAGGGTTTAGGGGTTTAGGGTTTATGGTTTAGGATTTTAGGGTTTAGGGTTTAGGGGTTTAAGGTTCAGTGTTTAGGGTTTAGGGTTTTAGGGTTTAGGGTAGTGTAGGTTTTGGGTTTAGGGAATTTTCAATAATAATGTTCAAGATTTATATATAAGCTTATATATATTCATGGAATAGAATGGTGTTATCGCATGAAAGTGTCTTGAATTTTGATCTATAAGTGCATGATACCTGCTTGGTAAGGGGTTGAGGGTTTAGGATTATAGTGTTTATGGTTTAGGGGTTTAGGGTTTAGGTTTTATGGAATTTTCAATAATGTTCAAGCTTTATGCTTATCTTTGTGGAATAGAATGGCGTTAGTGCAATTTGATGAAAGTATATCTGGAATTTTGATCTACATGGGGGTCGTTTAGGGGCTAAGGGTTTAGCGTTTTAGGGTTTAGAGTTTAGGGAATTTTCAATAATGTTCAAGTTATGCTTATATTCATGGAATAGAATGGCGTTACCGCAATTTAATGGAAGTATCTCAAATTTTGATCTATAAGTGCATGATACCTGCTTGGTCGAGGGTTTAGGGTTTTAGGGTCTTACAGTTTAGGTTTTATGGGTTGTTTAGGGTTTAGGTTTAGCAAATTTTCAATAATACTCAAGATTTATGCTTATATTCATCGAATAGAATGGCGTTACCTAATTTAATGAAAGTATCTCAAATTTTGATATGGAAGTGCATGAGACCTACTTGGTTAGGGTTTATGGGTTTGGGGTTTAGGTTTTAGATTTTAGGTTTTAGAGGTTGTTTAGGGTTTAGTATTTAGGGAATTTTCGATAATGATCAAGATTTATGCTTATATTCGTCGAATAAAATGGCGTTACCCAATTTAATGTAAGTATCTCAAATTTTGATCTATAATTGCATGCTACGTGCTTTGTCAGGGTTTAGTGTTTACGGTTTTAGGGTTTAGGGGTTTAGGGTTTCATGAATTTTCAATATTGTTCAAGCTTTATGCTTATATTCGTGGAATAGAATGGTGTTACACAACTTAATGAATGTTTCTCAAAATTTGATCTATAAGTGCACGATACCTTCTTGGTCAGGGTTTAGGGGTTTAGAGTTTAGGGTTTTAGGGTTAGGGTTTAGGATTTCAGGAATTTTCAATAATATGTTCAAACTTTTTGGTTATATTTGTGGAATAGAGTGGTGTAACCACAATTTAATGAAAGTATCTCAAATTTTGATCTACAAGTCGATGATACCTGCTTGGTCATATTTTTGTTAAATTCAATTGAAGGTACCCAAGTACTAAAACAAGGGAGAAACACCAAGAGTTCCGCGAGATTTAGGCGCTATTTGGTTGGGCTCTAATTCTGGCTTATAAGCCACGAAGGTGTTTTTGGCTTTAGTTTTTAGGTTTTACCCTATCATAGTTGAATGATGGTATAAGACAAAAGCAAAAATACAAAGTGACTTATAAAATAAAGCTAAAAGCGATAGATAAGCTTAACCAAACAACCCCTCAACTTCTTGATATGAATGTTAATGCTGCCAAATTTGGGACCTTTTAAAAGACCAATCCAAATAAAAAATATAAATATTGAATCAATGTCCTCCTTTCGCAGAGTATCTTGCTATGTGAACTACCTAGTTTGCATGAAAAAATATGCTAAAAATTGACAACTTTTGAAGAAACTTGTTTCACAATATGGCGTGCCACGCTGTCAACACCCGGATTTTTAAGTCCAGATGCCTGTTATGCCATACATCACAATCCCAGGATTACCATTTTTGTGAGACATAACAGAATTGGTACCACAGTACATTATCCATTACAAACCATAATAAAGGTCTTACAAATAAAGGTTCTCATGATCCAGTCTTAATATAATCAAAGCAACGGAAAGTAAGGCTCCATCTTCAGGGTCACATGTAATGCTAAAGATGGGAGATGATCCTAGTTATCATAGACCTCCTATTGTCCATGTTCCGGATAGTCCTCCTCATAGTCTGGCCATGGGAATAACCAGGGACAAAGCCATGACTACTCTTTAAGTACTTGCAAACTATTACTAATATAAGTAAGGTAAAACTAGTAGGAATCATAAGATCTAGGTTTTTTTTTTGCAAAAAGCTAGGTTTATTTCATAAATCCTTAAGAGTAAAGACCTAGTTTAGTTCTCTATATTACTTAAGTGGGAACCTAGTTTTCATATCCACAACTCCGTTGTGGTCAAGTCAAAGTCATTTTGAAAACATCTGACAACGGAACAGTATGGCCACTCCAAGTGTCCATAACCGCGGACGCGGCTATTCGAATAGTTTGACACTCTGCAGAGGTGGTACACTTTCACCAAAAAATTCGATACATCCATCAGGGTAACCCTGAATCATCATATTTGGTATGCGGATAATCAATCCTAACCTTTCCATTACACACCCTAGTATAGGAACCTCCCCTATGAGCTTGGCCTCCCAGCCATGACCATCTGTTATCCCGGGAACTGCATAGGTGGACATTCATTCCCGAGGTAGCCTCAGCTCAACCTCTTCTGCAAGGGAACCCATACTAAGACAAATAAACTTCCAGTTAAGCCCTACCCAACTCAGGTATTGTGGTTGTACGGTAAAATTGGAATGGTATCGCATCTGAACCCAACCATCAGTTTTTATCAAAGTCAAGGCTCATGCCTCATCATTTTCATCCTCAAACCATTGTGTATCATAACACATGTCAAAACATTTCAATAGAATGAATCATCATTCCAAGGTTTTCACAATCATTTTCACCAAGTATTCCCATCTAAAGTAATCAAGTTTAGTTTAGCACTAGCCACTAGTATTGAGGGTATCACTATTGGGGGTGCTAGTCAAGTATAAGTATCCAAAACTAAGTCTATGATTTGATGGTGTCCATCCTACTTTTCCACTAATCACAATTCATTACTAGATAAGAAACTTTAATAAAGGAAAAGTAAAGCTGGTAAGTAAAACTGGGATTGGTATAATCAAGTTGTATAACCAAGCCTGTATAGTGCATCTTGCATAGGTTATCTAGTATAGTGGGATTGCATAGATATCATGCAAAGTTCTAGCTTGCATAGTTTAGCTTGCACTAATAGCTTGCCTTGTTGGGTGTAGTTGTTGAAGTTCTCTTCTTCTTCCTTAAAGTACTCCTCCTCGTCGTAGCCCGGGTCGGTACTAGCATCTATAAATACATACAATATAAACAATTACCAAACAACACTTAACTACTTCTATTTAGCACACAATGGCTCATATTAGATTATCTAGTATCATCTCAATCATTACATGTAATAATGGCACATTCTTATTTTTCTTATTTGGGAAAAGTAATTTCTACTCATTGAAAATACTTAAGATTTAATATTCTCCAACTAAAATAGTGGATCATGTTGACACATGTCATCACCACATATTCCAATACTTGGGAATGTGATTTAAAATGGTGGTCATGTATTACAAGATTTAATACTACTACTTAATATTATTTAAGTGACTAGAAATGCCTATATATCATGCCTTTAATACTAAACCATGTTTCATATCTATAAAACCAAATCTTTTGACATATTCATGTGGAGCATTGCAAATGTGAATTTTGAGAATTGGAATCAACTCAAAAGCATTTATGTTTGATTTTATAAAAATGTTTGAAGTGGTAAAAGTCTCTATCTTGTTATTTTCAGTATAAGTGATCTATAGTTTCAATTGGTTTGAATCCAACGGGAGTGATTAGATATTTCGAATACCTTTCTAACAAAATTGGAATCATGCATTTTGGATCAGTATATCTCTTTGAATTGAATTTTCAATATACTAATAGAATAGTGTTTTAAGCTAAATAGAAAAATTCTATTTGAACTGCTGGGCTGTGCACGGGAAAAGAAATGATCCGGCCCAACTACACAACGTACGCGCAGCGGGCTGCTGACAGAATGGTCCCACGCGTCAGCAGCTCATCTAACCCGAAACAGTATCTACCAATCTCAGCCTTATGATTAGAACGAAATCTATGGATGAGGTTCATCCTCTATGATGAACTGCTCCGGCGAGATTCTAAACCTAACGTGATGGTGGGGGTTTGTGGGGTCTTACCATGGCTCCAGCTAGGTCCGACGATGGGGGCGAATGAGGTGGTTGACGAAGACGGGTCGATTGGCGGTCGCGGCGGCTTCGGGGTGGCTCCAATAGATGGCTTCCTTCCTTCACTACAGCAGCGGACTCCAGCCAAATTCCGGCGTCGTGGTGCTCGCCTTGCTCCGGGGAAGGGTCAGTGAGGTTCCTGGGTGAGTGGGGAGTGAGATGGTGTCCCAAGTGAGGTCTAGGGTGGCTCCTATTTATACACGGGAATTGGGGGTAGGGCGGCATGGTTAGGCTTCATCGGTGACACTGCTACAGGTCAAGCTAAGCATGGCGGATGGCATGGGTCGATGCAGGGGACTACGTCGATCATCACGCGCGTGATGGCATGGCAATGGGCAGTCTCAGTCGGTCGGGCAACATCGATGCTCTGTTCAGGTACGAAGGTGTTCTTCATCAGGTACGATGGTCACAGGGCGCGCGATGATGAATGAGGTTGTCTGGGAGGTCGCTGGTGACGCGGCGGGTGCGGATACGGGCGGAGAGAGCAAGGCGCGGCGTGTGTGCGCGAGGCGACTACGGCGCTCCGTCGTGCTCTCGGCATGGCGGGGTGTTAAATGGGTGTGGCTGTTCTGGCTCCTCCACTCCTCGCCATTGGTCAAGAGGTGGACAAAGAGGGGTGGTGAGGTCACGGCTAGCAGCTAGGAATCATTGGAGAGGGCGGCGTGGCGTGAGGCGACCGACATGACCTCGCTCGGGTACGACATTGCATTGCCGCAACAACGACGGTGAGCCTCTCCACTGCACGGCCATGTATTGGGATGATCGTGGGCGATTTATTGGGTTGATTGCAGAACAATTGGTGAGCAATTGAGTGATCACAAATAGTGAATAGTTGGTAGTTTGTACTTTGTCTGCAAGGTGTTCGACCAAATGGCCGCATGAATTCAAGTTTCAAAATTTTGAAATTATTTTTGGTGAGTGTGATGGCCACATACTTGGTAGTCTCTGGTTGCTAGGGTTTGTCAAATGGTGAAGATTTTAGTGGTTTTAGAAAAGTGGTGATTGATATATTGCAAATGTATCTATAATTTTTGATGTTCCATGCTTGGTTTTATCCACTTTCTTGTGTTTTGTTCCAACTTTGGAGTACTTTTCATATGATTTCTTGGACTAACCTATTAACAAGAAGCACAGTGCCAGCTGCCTGTTTTCAGCTGTTTTTGTTCCAGGAAAGTCAGAAAATGAATATTCTCAGAATCGGACGGGACAAAAGCCAAAGTGCCTATTTTTCCGGAAGACATCAAGTGCCAGAATAAGAGACGGAGAGGGGCCAGGGGGCCACCACACCACCTGGCCGTGAGGCCAGGCCTGGCCCATGCCAGGGGTGGTGTGGCCGCTCCCGGCACCCCCTCGGCCTCCCCTTCAGACTATAAGATGCCCTCGGGACGTAAACCCTAAGGGCCCGATCAAAAATGCACAAAAGAGTCTGTAACGCTGTCATCTCCGTCCCTAGATCGGGAGGGATCTGAAGCTCTTCCCGGCACCCTGCCGGAGAGGGGAATTCACCCTGGAGGCCTTCTCCATCACCATGCAAGCCTCCGGTGTGATGCGTGAGTAGTTCATCCTTGGACTACGGATCCATGTAGTAGCTACATGGCTGGTTCTCCTCCTTTGTGCTTTCATGTTTAGATCTTGTGAGCTCCGTTCATGATCAAGATCATCTATTTGTAATTCTACATGTTGTTGTAACATCCCAAAATATCATCTAAAATCATCATCATTGCACTCTTATCATCATAGCATGTAATTGCATTGCATTTAGAATGTCCTCCAAAAGTTTGGTGCAATTTTGAGCCATGAATAAAAAGATATGAATTATTTTGAAAATAGAATCAAAGAAAATGCTATATTACCTATTATATCCAAGTAAATACTTTGGATTAAAATAGAAGATAAATATGTTTTATAATACCCTAAAAACCTAATTTGAGTTTTTACAAATTTTCACAAATTGGTTTGATTCAATTTGAATCCTTAAATCAAAAGTTTTGGCGCAAACAGAATTAGAAAAAGAAAAAAAAGGGAGAAAAAATAACAGCAGCAACAGCCTCCCTCTCCTCCTCTCTGTTTTCTGCACACCCCCTCAACCTACCCCCTCCCGCTGACAGACCGACCCCACACCCACGTCACCACCACCCCGTCGTCTTCAACCCCAGGCAACGAACACCCCTCCCCCTTCTCTGCCGTTTCAGAATCGGCTGAAATTCGGCCGTTTCCCGTATTAATTCCCCAAGGCGGCCACCCCTACTAAATCCCCTCTCCCTCCTCATCATTTTCCCCTCAGACACCACCCCGGAGAGCCCCCAGGCTCCCCATATTGAGAGCTCGAACCGCCGCTATCCGACGGACTCCGGCGACGATTCCGGTGAGCTCCGGCCACGCCGCGCCCTCCTATTTGCCCTATCACCCTTGTCGTATCCTGGTGCACCTTTTAACCCGGGCCACGTACCTTTTCTCGCTCCAGGTTGACGACACGGTCATCGCCGACGAACTAAGTTCCCGCCACCCCCTTTTGGTCTTTACTAGCTCGTGCAGATCCTTGCGCGTCTCGCTGACCTCTTTGCTGGTTGGTTCGAGCCCCAGGTCACCGTCTCCGACACCGAGCCGTGAGCTCTGCCGTCTGCGCAACTCCGGCGAGGGATCGCAAGTGAACCAGAGAGCCTCCCACGCCATCGTGACCTCCATCGAGATCGCCGAGACCACCGCAAGCCCTCTGTAAGACTGCCTTTTCCCCTACCCCTCTAGAATCACCGGAACGTCACTCACCTGACGTCTCTTGCCGTGCCGTCTTGCCGCCAGCCTCTCGTGAGATGCTTAGTAGCCGTTCGATCAGATCCTAGCGGATAGGATTAGATCACTAAACGAAAGGGTACGGGCTAATCAGATCCGTCCGTAGTCACTTAAGATCTGACGGCCCACAGCAATCGATCCGACCGAACCGGTACGGGCCAATAGGAAAGCGCCACGTCGCCAGACTATTTCTGTTTAATTAGAAAATAGACAGATTTAGTATTAAATTTAGAAAATCCATAACTTTTGATCCACAAATCAGAAAAATACAAATTTGGTGTCTATGGATTCAGAAAAATGAGACCTTTATTATAGAGGCCTTGTTTCACACTTTTGCCTCTGTAAAATTGGAATTATAGGCAGAACCTTTTTAGGAGTATTTTGCTCACAACAATTGTTCTATAAATTATTTTTGGGTATTTCTTATGCATTTAGATGATGTATTCTATCCTCAGTACTGTAGACTCTGTAAATTATAGAGTTGTGATCATATCTTTGCATTTTGCATGCATTCATGTTTTTGTAATGTTTTATTGATTGAAATATTGTTGTTGTATTGTTCTTGTGTAGATTGTGTGGATTGTGAAGTTTGTTGCTGTGAGGATTGTACCTATTCCCCTAGCTACCAAGGCAAGTGATATTTCATCTCATATCCTATTATTTTTCACTATTGCACTAGTGTTATTTTGATAGATCTTAGCATGATAGAATTATTCATATGTTACCATACTATGCTATGCTACCCTATAGTGTATATCTTGGTAGTATTCCCTAGTTAAAGACTTTGTATGCTAGAATGCTTAGCTATGCTATTAGAATTCGTGGGTGGAATATACACATAAGATAGTATGGAAAGATATTATTTTTGTTTAACTAAGAAAATAATAATGTTAATGAAACACTTGGGTGGAATGGGGCTTACTTGGATTATGTTGAGTGGTTACTCAGGGGCCATGTCTATGGTCAGCTGGTGTATCACACTTGTGGATGGCCACCCAGGAACAAAGAGATTGGAGACATTCTTGTCATGAAGCTTCCAGTGCAACCATATGGCATATGGGCTCTGCCTTGACCAACTAAGTTGCAAGAACTCAGCCAGACGGACAGAAGGTGGTAGATATGATAGGATGGAACGCGTCTGTGGTGGTCTGAGGGATTGATTCTGAAAAGTCTTGTCTCGATGCATGTCGAGTCTTGTGGGGAAAGTGCACCACCTCTCGAGAGGGTAAAACTAAGTACTTAGCCGTGTCCCCGGTTATGGACAACTTTTGAGCCTCAAGACAGTGAAGTAGTTCAATAATCTCCTCATCCAAATTTCTCCAAGTTAAAACTTGTGGGTGAACATGGGTAGAGGTTCAGTGATGTCTATCATTGGTACCTTATAGCTGGAATGAAAAACTTCTTGAAAAACTATAAGTTAAACTAGATTTTAGCAAAGCCAGCCATAACCCCACTTAGCCATATATTCATGTAGTTGTTGGATTATACTAAGTATCTCTGGTATCACTTGCCAATACAATTCCAAATGTATTGACCCTTGTGGCTATAACTTATTATGTTGCAGGATACTCTGATGATGAGTAGGGTTGCGGGTCTACACTCGACATGCTTGCTTGTGGAACATGAAGACTAAAGACTCTATTATTATTATGCTATGTAATGTGAACTTGAAGTGTCTTAGCCTTGGGATACGTGAGTTGTAAGAACCATTATATTCCTAGATATGCGATGTAATAATGACCTTTGTTTCTGTGTACTTCATCTTAAACTGTGGGTGCTAGCATTTTCGATCCAGGGACTAGCACTGCAATCACAGGGATCTTACCTTATTATGGTGAGATCTTACAGATGGTATCAGAGCACTGTGTTGCCTGTAGGTTCGTGACCCTAGAATGGATTAGACTAAGGAAAACCCTTAGGAAAAATAACTCCATATTTCAGACCTCACACTTTACCTTTTCATCTCGTAAAGCTTTCCCTAATCATCCTTCTCATCTATTTTTGTAGATGTCCACCATCAATGAATCCATCAAGAAGGGAACACTGATGACTATGATCCTGGAGTGTGAGACAGAATTTCCCAATGTGCTCAAGAACCTCATGCTCGGCTTGGGGATGAATGGTGAAGCCGTGTACAAGGGATTTCCTGTGATAGATGAAGGACAAGAGTATTGGTGGGTGCAACTCCACTTGTACAAGAACAAGGAAGACGATCCCAAGAGTACGGGATTCTGCATGTTCACCAACTCTGAAATGCACCCGTCATTCTTTGACTCTGCAAGGAATGCTGCATGGAAAGCTATTGTGGAACTTGGGGAGAGACTCAAGTATAGAATGCTCAATACTCAGGAGGATCTCAAGGAGGAGAAGCGTCTTGTCCAAGACTCAAAGGCCACTGTGAAACGCCTAAGTAAGGATATCATAGGCCTAGCTTTGGAGCTATGTGACCAAGACAAGCAGATTTCTGCCAAGGATGCCCAGATTGCCACCTTGGTTAAGAAGGAGTGAGATATTAGTTGGACCACCACCCTTGGCGTTTTATCACGTTAGTATATCGACCATACCAACCTATGTGGTATGGCAAAAATAAGTCATGTCTGGAACCTTGAGTACTTGAGTTGAATTAATGTATTGCTACTTGGAATGTTTTGTTGGTTGAATTCTCTTTTATTTTGTGACTTGTATTTTCTTTCTCTATTGTATTACTAATTTTCTCCATACTATGCAAAAGATGCCGAACTTTGTCTACAGCACGACCGAGGATTTCAAGGGGACTCTCTTTGGGACTCGTATGTTGGAGCTAGTCCAAGTGCTCGCTCTTCCAATCCCCACCATTCAGGGACTTCAGCTAGGAAGTTTCAGAGGAAGGACTTATGGGGATTCAGAGTTACCCAGCCAAGACGTGAGACAGAGCCCCAAACTGGGGAGATTACCTTCAAGATTCTCCATGATGACATGGAGAGGGGCCTCGACGTCTCTATGCAGGAGCTATTGGGACGCCTATGTGGACGTCACTCTTCTGAGATCAAGAGGCACTACTTCCACTTCTTTGGGAGGCGCGACGAGGCTGGAGAGCCTCTTGTGTTGGACAAGGCCACTAAGGAGTCTATCAAGCCCGTGCATCACTACCTCCAGGACCTAGAGAACCTTATTAGACACCTTGATACTGATATGACTAACGTGATGCTTAGCAATGATGAACTACGAGTCCAACTCAAGGAGAAGAACAAGGCCTTCCAGGAACAGGAAAATCGAATCAAGGAAATGGAGAAGAAGTTTGAAGACCAAGAGAAGAAATTCAAGAGCCAGGAGAAGAGAGTTCAGGAGAAGAACAAGAAGATTAGAGACTTGGAGACCGAGTTAGAGCTAGAGAACATTGAGCTGGAAGCGGATCACGAGGTGATAGAGAGGCTACGCACAGAAGAGAGTTCTGAGCGAAGATCGATGCTCTGACTACCAGCTTGGAGGAATACAAGGCAGGATTCGCAACAGCAGGACTTGCTCTAGTAGAGGAGGAAGTCGACATGGAGGAGTAGTGACACTGTTCCATCTACCTATCGTTCTATTATTATTGAGTGCATAGGTCATACCGACTTGTGGGTGACTATGCTAGTATATTATCTTTGCAAACTCTGTTATTGTTGTGATGTTGGAACTTGCATGTGCTTGTTTGTCTGATTGTTGTTTTATTTGGGTTATCTATCATTACTTACCCTTACTAAACCCACAGATGCCTCCCTGACGCAACAACAAGGATAACAATGACAATGGCAATGGAATGCAGCAGATGATGGCTGCACAGACCTAATTGATGCAAATGATGACTCAATTTATGGCAAACCAGAACCAGAACAACAATAATAACAATAACAACCAGAACAATCCACCACCTCTGGATATGTTGACCAGATTTCTAAGGCTGAGACCTGCTAAGTTCTCGGGTACCACTGACCCCATGGTAGCAAATGATTGGTTACACTCTGTGAATAAGGACCTAGTCACGGTTGGATGCACGGATGCAGAAAAGGTCAGATTTGCAGCACACTTATTGGAAGGTCATGCAGCTGCTTGGTGGGATAATTTTCAAATTACCCACCCTATTGAGGAAGTGACTTGGGCAATGTTTGAAGATGGGTTTCGCACCACTCACATCTCTGCTGGAATAATGGGATTGAAGAAAAAGGAGTTTCATAACCTCAAGCAACGCCATCGCAGTATTTCTGAATACATCGAGGAGTTTAATAATTTGTCACGTTATGCACCCGATGACGTTGACACTGATGCAAAGAGGAAGGAGAAGTTCCTAGATGGGTTAAATGATGAAATTTCTATGCAACTATCTGTTGCATATGTTCCAACTTATCAATCTTTGTGTGATAAAGCTACCATCCTAGAAAACAAGATGAAGCAAGTGGAGGGTAGAAAGAGGAAGCATCATTTTGATAAGTTTGGATCAGGATCTCCTCACAAGCACCCTCATGGTGAAGGAAGTGGGAGCTCAGGATTCCACAAAAATGGGAATCATAATAACCATCATAACAACAACCACCACCATGATGGAAACAATCATCGTGGACATAACAAAAGTGGATCCAGGAACAATCACAATAATCATGGCCATGGGAACCAAAATGGTCAGAACCGTCACAGTCAGCCAGCAAAGAAAGACATCAGTCAGGTGGAATGCTTCAAGTGCAAGAAGACAGGGCACTATGCTAATGAATGCCCAGAGAAGAAGACTGATGGGGCTAAGCCAAACCCATTCCAAAAGGGTCATGTGAATCACATTAATGTGGAGGAATTCAAGAAGGATCTGATGCCGTAATCGGTAAGCTCAAGATTAATTCCTTTCTTGCACTTATCCTTTTCGATACTGGCGCATCACATTCATTCATTTCAAGAGCATTTGTAATCAAAAATGAACTCTCCACTGAAACCATTGGATGTCCCATTAAAGTAAGCTCCCCGGGTGGAGAGATGATAGTAAATTCAGGGTGCCGACATATCGTTCTAGAAATTGGAAAGAACGAGTTCCCGGTTAGTTTAATAATCCTAGAGTCCCAAGGATTAGATGTAATATTAGGGATGGACTGGTTGACCCGTTGTGAAGGGGTGATTGATTGTGCCAAGCGAACTGTTATGCTCACCACCCCAGAAAAGAAAAGGATCAGGTTCAAGTCTAACTTTGAACCCAAGGGGAGCAAGGTTAATTCTCTTAAGGGGGTTAGCCTAGATAATGTGCCAATAGTGAGGGAATATCCAGATGTGTTCCCCGAGGAATTACCTGGCATGCCACCAGATAGGGACGTGGAGTTTCTGATAGACCTACTACCAGGAACGGGCCTATAGAAAAGAGACCTTATAAAATGTCGGTGGACGAGTTAAAAGAACTCAAGAAACAGCTGGGAGAAAAATTGAAAAAGGGATTTATCCAACCAAGTTCATCGTCTTGGGGAGCACTAGTCTTGTTTGTTGAGAAGAAGGACCGAAGTCAAAGGCTATGAATAGATTATCGTGCACTCAATGAAGTGACCATAAAGAACAAATATCCCCTGCCTAGAATAAATGATCTCTTCGATCAGCTAGAGGGAGCATGTGTGTTCTCAAAAATTGATCTTCGATCAGGATACTTCCAACTAAAGATTAGAGAACATGACATACCCCAGACCACATTCACCACTAGATATGGGTTGTATGAATATACAGTGATGCCATTTGGATTGACTAATGCACCGGCCTACTTCATGAACATGATGAATAAGGTATTCATGGAATTCCTTGACAAGTTCATAGTGGTATTCATCGATGATATATTGGTATATTCCAAGAGCAGCAAAGAACATGAAGAACATCTATGCCTGATTCTAGAGAAACTTAGAGAACATAAACTTTATGCCAAGTTCAGCAAATGTGAATTCTGGCTGAATGAAGTGGGATTTCTTGGACACATAGTATCTGGTAATGGTATAGTTGTTGATCCAGCAAAAGTGGCAGCTGTGACAGGATGGGAACCTCCTAAATTAGTTAAAGAAATCCGTAGTTTCCTTGGCCTAGCAGGGTACTATCGGAGGTTCATTGAAAATTTCTCTAAGATTGCAAAGCCCATGACTAATCTGCTGAAGAAGGAGAATAAGTTTAATTGGACAGAAGCTTGTGAAACCATCTTTCGGGAATTGAAAAAGAGGCTAGTTTCAGCACCAGTGTTATGTTTGCCAGATCTTGAGAAAGACTTTCAAGTATACTGTGATGCATCTCACCAAGGATTAGGAGGTGTGTTGATGCAAGAAGGTAGAGTGGTAGCTTATGCGTCAAGACAACTCAAAAATCATGAAGTGAACTACCCTACTCATGATCTAGAGTTGGCATCAGTTGTGCATGCCCTAAAAACATGGAGGCATTATCTTATGGGAAAATGTTGTGAGATGTTCACTGATCACAAGAGTCTGAAATACATTTTTACACAGAAAGAACTCAACATGAGACAAAGAAGATGGCTATAACTTATCAAAGATTACGACTTAAGTTTGCAATACCACCCTGGAAAGGCAAACGTCGTACCTGATGCATTAAGCCGCAAGGCTCATGTAAATGGCCTCAATAAAGGAGAATTGTCGGAGGAGTTATGTACCCAATTTAGAGAGCTGAGACTTGAAATAGTGCCTGAAGGGTACCTTGCATCCTTGGAAGTGCAACCCACACTAATGGACAAAATTCAAGAAGCCCAAAAGTTGGACAAAGAAACAGAAGAAATCAAAAGTAAAGTTAGTGAAGGCAAGGCAAAAGGATTCCATGTAGATGATCAAGGAATCTTACGGTACGAAAAACGTATCTGTGCTCCGCAGGCTCTTGAACTTAAGAAGTTGATCTTATAAGAAGCGCACAACTCACCATATTCAATTCATCATGGCAATACTAAGATGTACATGGATGTTAAGGAGAGGTTTTGGTGGAATAATTTAAAGAAGGACATAGCAGAGCACATTGCCTTGTGCGACGTGTGTAGTCGTGTAAAGGCAGAACATCAGAAACCGGTAGGATTATTACAACCACTGCCAATACCTGATTGGAAATGGGATAAAATTGGTATGGATTTTATCACCGGACTACCCAGGACTAAATCTGGATACGATTCCATATGGGTTATCGTTGACCTCTTGACAAAAGTGGCCCATTTCATACCAGTGAAGACCACTTATACAAGTGCAAAGCTAGCCAAGATATACATGAATAGAATTGTATGTTTGCATGGGGTACCTAAAAGTATCGTGTCAGACAGAGGAACTCAATTCACTTTGCACTTTTGGCGACAACTTCACGAGTCATTGGGAACTCGACTGGAGTTCAGCACTGCATTTCATCCACAAACTGATGGACAGACAGAGAGGACCAATCAAATATTAGAGGATATGCTAAGAGCATGTGCGTTAGATTATGGATCCAGTTGGGATGAAAGTCTACCATACATAGAGTTTTCCTACAATAACAACTATCAATCAAGTATAGAAATGGCTCCATTTGAATTCCTTTATGGAAGGAAGTGTACTACACCACTGTTGTGGAATGGAGTAGGAGAAAGAAATTTGTTCGGGCCAGACCTAATCTAAGATGCTGAAGAGAAAGTCAAGATGGTAAGGGATAGGCTAAAGGTAGCCCAATCTCGGCAGAAGAGCTATGCCGATCCAAAACGTAGAGAGGTTACCTATGAGGTTGGTGATAGAGCTTATCTCAGGGTATCACCACTTCGTGGTGTGAAGAGATTTGGAATCAAAGGAAAATTAGCACCACACTATGTAGGACCTTTCAAAAATTTGAGCCGCAAAGGAGAAGTGGCATATGAAATAGAATTACTAGAATCTCTGTCAGCAGTTCATAACATATTCCATGTCAGTCAGCTGAAAAAGTGTCACCCAGAGATGGAAGAAACTTCGTTGAAAGACACTATACCATTGGAGGAAGTTTAGCTAGAGAATGATCTTACTTATGAAGAGAAACCTATTAAGATTCTAGAGACAGCAGAAAGAATTACCCGTACCAAGACCATTAAATTCTGCAAGGTACAGTGGAACCATCACACTGAATCAGAAGCAACATGGGAGCGAGAGGATGAACTTCGGAGAGATCACCCTCACCTATTTGCTAGCCAACCCGAATCTCGAGGGCGAGATTCCTCTTAAGGGGGTTAGATTTGTAACATCCCAAAATTTCATCTAAAATCATCATCATTGCACTCTTATCATCATAGGATGTAATTGCCTTGCATTTAGAATGTCCTCCAAAAATTTGGTGCAATTTTGAGCCATGAATAAAAAGATATGAATTATTTTGAAAATAGAATCAAAGAAAATGCTATATTACCTATTAAATCCATGTAAATACTTTGGATTAAAATAGAAGATAAATATGTTTTATAATACCCTAAAAACCTAATTTGAGTTTTTACAAATTTTCACAAATTGGTTTGATTCAATTTGAATCCTTAAATCAAAAGTTTTGGAGAAAACATAATTAGAAAAAGAAAAAGAAAAAGGGAGAAAAAATAACAGCAGCAACTTACGGCCTTTCATTAAACCCAGCCATTAGCCCACCCGGCCTCCCTCTCCCCCTCTCTATTTTCTGCACACCCCCTCAACCTACCCCCTCCCGCTGACAGACCGACCCCACACTCACGTCACCACCACCCCGTCGTCTTCAACCCCAGGCGACGAACACCCCTCCCCCTTCTCTGTCGTTTCGGAATCGGCTCAAATTCGGCTGTTTCCCGTATTAATTCCCCACGGCGGCCACCCCTACTAACTCCCCTCTCCCTCCTCATCATTTTCCCCTCAGACACCACCCCGGAGAGCCCCCAGGCTCCCCATATTGAGAGCTCGAACCGCCGCTATCCGACAGACTCCAGCGATGATTCTGGTGAGCTCCGGCCACGCCGCGCCCTCCTCTTTGCCCTATCACCCTTGCCGTATCCTGGCGCACCTTTTAACCCTGGCCACGTACCTTTTCTCGCTCCAGGTCGACGACACGGCCATCGCCGACGAACTCCCTCTGCCGCCACCGTCAGTCACCTTTTCCGGTAAAGGTAGGGTTCCCGCCGCCCCCTTTTGGTCTTTACTAGCTCGTGCAGATCCTTGCGCGTCTTGCTGACCTCTTTGCTGGTTGGTTCGAGCCCCAGGTCACCGTCTCCCACACCGAGCTGTGACCTCCGCCGTCTGCGCAACTCCGGCGAGGGATCGCAAGTGAACCAGAGAGCCTCCCACTCCATCGTGACCTCCATCGAGATCACCGAGACCACCGCAAGCCCTCTGTAAGACTGCCTTTTCCCCTACCCCTCTAGAATCACCGGAACGTCACTCACCTGACGTGCCGCCGCCGCGCGCCGTCGCTAGCACCGCCAGTCTCCGGCGAGATGCTTAGTAGCCGTTCGATCAGATCCTAGCGGATAGGATTAGATCACTAAACGAAAGGGTACGGGCTAATCAGATCCGTCCGTAGTCACTTAAGATCTGATGGCCCACAGCGATCGATCCGACCGAACCGGTACGGGCCAATAGGAAAGCGCCACGTCGCCAGACTATTTCTGTTTAATTAGAAAATAGACAGATTTAGTATTAAACTTAGAAAATCCATAACTTTTGATCCACAAATCAGAAAAATACAAATTTGGTGTCTATGGATTCAGAAAAATGAGACCTTTATTATAGAGGCCTTGTTTCACACTTTTGCCTCTGTAAAATTGGAATTATAGGCAGAACCTTTGTAGGAGTATTTTGCTCACAAAAATTGTTCTATAAATTATTTTTGGGTATTTCTTATGCATTTAGATGAGGTATTCTATCCTCAGTACTGTAGACTCTGTAAATTACAGATTTGTGATCATATCTTTGCATTTTGCATGCATTCATGTTTTTGTAATGTTTTATTGATTGAAATATTGTTGTTGTATTGTTCTTGTGTAGATTGTGTGGATTGTGAAGTTTTTGCTGTGAGGATTGTACCTATTCCCCTAGCTACCAAGGCAAGTGATATTTCATCTCATATCCTATTATTTTTCACTATTGCACTAGTGTTATTTTGATAGATCTTAGCATGATAGAATTATTCATATGTTACCATACTATGCTATGCTACTCTATAGTGTATATCTTGGTAGTATTCCCTAGTTAAAGACTTTGTATGCTAGAATGCTTAGCTATGCTATTAGAATTTGTGGGTGGAATATACACATAAGATAGTATGGAAAGATATTATTTTTGTTTAACTAAGAAAACAAATAATGTTAATGAAACACCTGGGTGGAATGGGGCTTGCTTGGATTATGTTGAGTGGTTACTCAGGGGCCATGTCTATGGTCAGCTGGTGTATCACTCTTGTGGATGGCCATCCAGGAACAAAGAGATTGGAGACATTCTTGTCATGAAGCTTCCAGTGCAACCATATGGCATATGGGCTCTGTCTTGACCAACTAAGTTGCTAGAACTCAGCCAGACGGACAGAAGGTGGTAGATATGATAGGATGGAACGCGTCCGTGGTGGTCTGAGGGATTGCTTCTGAAAAGTCTTGTCTCGATGCATGTCGAGTCTTGTGGGGAAAGTGCACCACCTCTCAAGAGGGTAAAACTAAGTACTTAGTCGTGTCCCCGGTTATGGATAACTTCTGAGCCTCAAGAAAGTGAAGTAGTTCAATAATCTCCTCAGCCAAATTTCTCTAAGTTAAAACTTGTGGGTGAACATGGGTATAGGTTCAGTGATGTCTATCATTGGTATCTTATAGCTGGAATGAAAAACTTCTTCAAAAACTATAAGTTAAACCAGCTTTTAGCAAAGCCAGCCATAACCCCACTTAGCCATATATTCATGTAGTTGTTGGATTATACTAAGTATATCTGGTATCACTTGCCAATACAATTCCAAATGTATTGACCCTTGTGGCTGTAACTTATTATGTTGCAGGATACTCTGATGATGAGTAGGGTTGCGGGTCTACACTCGACATGCTTGCCTATGGCACATGAAGACTAAGGACTCTATTATTATTATGCTATGTAATGTGAACTTGAAGTGTCTTAGCCTTGGGCTAAGTGAGTTGTAAGAACCAATATATTACTGGATATGCGATGTAATAATGACCTTTGTTTCTGTGTACTTCATCTTAAACTGGGGGTGCTAGCATTTTTGATCCAGGGACTAGCACTGCAATCACAGGGATCTTACCTTATTATGGTGAGATCTTACAGTTCCGTTTGCGGGGATCCGATGGATATTGAGATGCTATTTCAGATTGATTATTGATTCTATCATGTCTTTGTTATTTGTGATCTTGCATGCTTTCTGTTGTTAGTAGCTATCTTGGCCAAGTAGATGCTAGCAACTCCAAGAGTTAGTATTTATGGTCGATAGTGGGTTCATGCCTCTGGTTAGCTGGGGAAGTGACAGAAATCTCTAAGGTACTAGATGTGATGCTGCTACTAGGGAGAAAACAACAATCCTTTGTTCATAGAACAATCGTATTGTTTACCTTACATGATTCAATAAAGCAATAATCTGTTGCTTGCAACTTAATACTAGAGGGGGTTCGGATGATAACCTGAAGGTGGATTATTAGTCATAGATGCAGTTGGATGGCGGTCTATGTATTATGTTGTAATGCCCAATCAAGTCTCAAAGGAGTCAAGATGATTAGTATATGCATGTATTGCTTTCTCGATGTTTGTCAATTGCCCCGCTGTAATGTGTTCACCCAGCATGTTATCTATCTAAGGAGAGCCACCTCTAGTGAACTATGGATACCGGTCCTATTTCTTTACATACAATCTATAAACTGTTTACTGCTTTGTGTTTACTTTTTGCAAACTATTACTTCTTTCCATTCGATACGTTTAATCCTTTGTTTTCAGCAAAACACGGTGAGATTGACAACCTCATCGCAAGTTGGGGACAAAGTTCTGTGGTTGTGTTGTGCAGGTCTCCACGTTGCTACTAGCACCGGTAGTGCTCAGCTCTCAGCTAGTAACACCTTTGGGGTGTTTCCTTGCTCCTACTGGTTCGATTAAACCTTGGTTTCATAACTGAGGGAAACTTGCTGCTGTGCTCATCATACCTTCCTCTTGGAGTTCCCAACGAGCTCTACATCAACACCGCACGAGCACTTTTCTGGGCGCCATACACAAAGCCATTAGTGATCTATGTACCTATACTTGATTCAATTTTGAAATTCCTCTCAAATGGGTTTGAAAATAGTTTCTGCAATTTTGTAAAGTTTGCTTGGGTTCACTTTTACTTGGTCTAGCAAGGGGTGAAAATAATTGGAATTGTTTTTGTTAGAAATCTTTTTCTAGAGATGCCCAAAGTGGGCTAGGGGTTAATTTTGGCCAAAGTGACCATATGTTCATATGATTCATATTTGAATTTCTTTTCATTTGATTTTGTTTGGAAATGACTTAGATGATCTGATATTCACCTCTAAACTAATCCTCATCATTTATAGCAATCAATCATGGCAGATGCAAGCATTCATACATTAATACAAATCACACATGCACTCTTATAGATTTTTGGAATAAAAGTGTTTGTTAACCCTAAACTTGGGTGATTAGAAATTGATAAGCTTGTTTAATATTTTTGAGGTGTTACAAACCTTACCTCCTTAAACAGAATCTCGTCCCGAGATTCAAGAAAAAACTAGGAACTAAAGAGATTGGGAAACTCAGTCCTAACATAATCTTTTCGTTCCCATGTAGTTTCTTCTTCGGTATGGTTACTCCACTGGATCTTGAGAAACTTGATACTCCTAGTCCGGGTGGTTCTGAATGCTTCTTCCAAAATACAGATGGGCACTTCACGATAGGTTAAATCCTTATTGATATCTATAGCTTTGTGATCAATGTTCTTGAAAACTTCGGTCTTCTCTGGAACTTCTAGGCATTTCCTAAGTAACGAGATATGGAACACATCATGTATGGATGACATCTCCTCAGGCAGTTCCAGTTGATAGGATACTTCTCCTCGGCGATTCAAAATCTTGAAGGGTCCAATATATCTGGGTTCTAGCTTCCCTTTCAGTTGAAAACGTTGCATTCCCTTTAAGGGTGATACTTTGAGATACACAAAATCTCTGACATTGAAGGTCAGGTCTCGACGTCTTTTGTCAGCATAACTCTTCTGCATGGATTGAGTGGTCTTGAGGTGTTCACCGACTTTTTGGACCTTCTCTTCAGCTTCTCATAAGATGTCAGGTCCGAAAATCTGACTCTCTCCTACTTGTGACCAATTCAATGGGGTACGACACTTTCTTCCATATATAAATTCAAAGGGGCCATTTGCAAACTGGCTTGATAACTGTTGTTGTATGAGAATTCCACGAAAGGTAGACAATCTTCCCATTAGATCCATACTCTAACACACAAGCTCTCAGCATATCCTCTAAGATCTGGTTTACTCTATCAGTTTGTCTATTGGTTTGTGGGTGATAAGCTATGCTGAAATTCAGTTTGGTTCCTAATCCTTCTTGGACCTTCTACCAGAACCTTGAGGTAAACTGGGTTCCTCGATCCGACACTATGGTCTTGGGGGTCCCATGCAGACTGACTATTCTAGTAATGTACAACTCTGCTAGCTTTGAGCTTTGATAGGCAGTCTTGACGGGTATGAAATGAGCTACTTTGGACAATCTATCTACTATGACCCAAATAGAGTCATTTTCCCTACTAGATGTAGGCAAACCTGTGATAAAATCCATTTCGACAGAATACCATTTCCATTCCGGAATCTGTAATGGTTGCAAAAGTCCTGCGGGTCGCTGATGTTCCGCTTTGACTGACAGATATCACACTTAGCTATGTAGCTTCCGACTTCTCTCTTCATTTTGTGCCACCAAAATTGCTCCTTCAAATCCTGATAAATTTTGGTTCCTCCTGGGTGGATAGAATAAAGGGTATCATGGGCTTCCTGCATAATGAGTTTCTTCAACTCTGAGTCTGCTGGAACACAGATATGTACTTTGTACCACAAAACTCCTTCTTCATCTTCGGTGAATCCGGGTACCTTCTCGGTACCGATACGACGCTTGATTCCATCAATACTGGCATTTCCTTTCTGGGCCTCCTTTATCTGACTGATCAACGTGGGTTGAAGTTCTATGATAGCTACAAATCCTTCACTAACTAGCTCCACTCTGAAATACTCCATCTCCTCACATAGACTTGGCTAGGCTGCCTTAATCATGGTGTTTAATCTACACGGCAGTCTACTAAGAGCATCCGCTACCACATTGGCCTTGCTGGGGTGATAGTGAATGTCAAGGTCGTAATCCTTCATTAACTCTATACATCTCCTTTGCCTCATATTCAGCTCCTTCTAGGTGAAAATATACTTCAAACTCTTGTGATCCGAATAAATCTCACAGCGGTTACCCATAAGGTAATGACGCCATGTCTTCAAGGCTAAAACTACGGCTGCTAGTTCCAAGTCATGGGTAGAATAGTTCTGCTCATGTTGCTTCAGTTTTCTAGGCATATATGATATGACTTTGCCTTCTTGCATCAACACACATCTGAGACCAATCTTGGATGCATCACAATATATGTCAAACGGCTTCTTGATATCCGACATGATCAATATTGGGGCTGAAATCAATCTCTTCTTGAGATCTTGAAAACTTTCTTCACATTTGTCCGTCCATTCAAACTTCTTGTCTTTCTTCAATAGTTGGGTCATCGGTCTTGTGATGCTCGAAAATCCTTCAACAAACTTGCGGTAATATCCGGCTAATCCAAGAAATGCACGGACTTCTGTTTGGGTGGTTGGGGCTTTCCATTCTTCAACATCCTTAATCTTGGCGGGATCGATAGCAACTCGTCCTCCCAACAAGATATGGCCTAGGAATCCTACTTCCTTTAACCCAAACTCACATTTGCTAAAGTCAGCATACAACTGATGCTCCCTAAGGGTTTGAAGGATGGTTCTTAGGTGCAGTTCATGGTATTCTTCTGATTTGGAATAGATCAGAATGTCATCGATAAACACAACGACAAACTTATCCATAAAGTTCATAAAAATCTTATTCATGAGGTTCATGAAATAAGCGGGGGCATTGGTTAATCCAAAAGACATGACATTGTACTCATATAATCCATATCTGGTGGTGAAGGCAGTCTTTGGAATATCCGTTGCATGAGTCTTCAATTGATGATATCTAGTTCTAAGATCAATCTTAGAAAACGCTCTGGCACCAGTCAGTTGATCAAACAAATCTTCTATCTTCAGCAACGGGTACTTATTCTTGGTGGTGACATCATTCAACTTCCGATAATCCGTACATAGGTGGTTGGCACCATCCTTCTTATCAACAAACAAAACAGGTGATCTCCATGGCGATGCACTTGGTTGTATCAAACCTTTTCCCAGCATATCATCCAGCTGCTTCTTCAGCTCCACTAACTCTGATGGGTTCATACTATAGGGTCTCTAAGATATGGGTCCTGTTCCAGGAACTAGTGCAATGATAAACTCGATATTACGATTTGGGGGCATACCGAGCAATTCATCTGGGAACACATCAGGGTATTCACAGACTACTCTGACTTGGTCAATGGTTGATTTGGCTAAACTCTTGTTGCACTTGAATTGACGGGGCAACGTCTCAGATACATGTTCTACTGATACTCCGGTGCTACCGGTCCTACTTGGTAACAAAGCTCGTTGTCTACGAGGGTAAGTTCTCGTTGGATGTATGTCCACCCGTTGCTTTGTACCTAGTAGATAGATCTTGGCGTGTAGTTCACACCGTAGGAAATTTTTTGTTTTCTATGCTGCGGACCCAACAGTGGTATCAGAGCCTGATCTATTCATAGGTGCTTATCACGGGTAGTACACATATGGTTGATATGTGGGCGATGATGATCATGTTATTGCATCTTCTATGTATTTTGGATATTGGTGGCATAGTGGGATGAAGCGACCCGGACCAACCTTACATGTCATCGTACATGAGACTGGTTCCACGACTGGCATGCAACTTGTTTTGCATAAGTGGCTGGCGGGTGTCTGTCTCTCCTACTATATTCAATATCTGATTTACAACGAGTTGCTAATAACTTAGTTATCCTTGTTGTGGTTCATGTTCGTAGGTCAGAATGGTTCTATCTCCGAAAGCCCTAAGCCACGTAAAACTTGCAATTGATAAATTAGAGGCGTCTAGTTTAGATCGTTGCTGGGCTAGTGTGTTGATATGGTATTGTTGTAAGTAGATGTATGGTGGATACTCTTACAACACACTCAACGTGTAAGTTCCATAGACCTTGGCCTTACACACAAAGGAATGATAGAGATCATACCACGATGCAAGTGATAGAGATAAAATGCATGGACCATATCATCTCACTTTACACATTAGATGTTAGCATCTTATACTGTAGTTTGGCGCGTTTGATAGCATTATAAGATGATCCCTCTTTTAGATATCAAGATAAAAATGTGTTCTTCCTTGAGTATGCACCGTTCTATGGATCGTGTTTCGAGACATCACGTGATGATCGGGTGTACTCGAATCTACGCTTTCATAGGAACGGGTGTAAGATAGTTTTACACATGCGAATACTAAGGTTCTTACTTGGCGAGCCTAGCATGTATAGACATGGCCTCGGAATACGGACCGAAAGGTTAAGCATGAGTCATATGGTTGATATGATGCCCATATAGATGCTCGCCTTTGAAGCTATATCAACTCACGTGATAATCGGACTTGGTATAGTGGATTTCGTTCATGTAATCACCAAAAGGACACGAGGGATGTCGTTTTTGAGTGGGAGTTCATTAGTAATTTGGATTAGTTGAACTCAATCTGTCATAAACTTAATCTAAATAAACTTTACAAATTCTGTTGTAGATGGCACCACCTGCTTTTAATTTCAATGTGTTCATGGCGAAAGAGAAATTTGCTGCGAATGGTAGCAACTTCACCAACTGGGTTATGAATTTGAGGATTCTCCTCACTGCTGCACAAAAGCAATATGTGCTAGATGCGCCGCTAGGCCCCCCACCAGCTCCTGATGCCCCTGACGAGGAAAAGAATGTCTATGTGACTCGTCAGGAGGACCACAACTTAGTTCATTGCGGCATACTGTATGGGCTAGAGCCAGATCTTCGAAAGCGTTTCGAAAATGGCAATGCCTTTGATACCATGGGAGATTCAAAAATGATTTTCGATACCCATGCTGTCGTAGAGAGTTATAATGCTACAGAAAAGTTCTTTAGCTGCATGATGGAGGAAAACAACTCCGTTAGTGAGCATGTACTCAAAATGTCTGGGTACGCCGATAAGCTTATGTCCCTGGGAATAATGATTCCCATTGACTTAGGCATACATCGTGTTCTCCAATCTCTGCCACCTAGCTACAAGATCTTCGTGATGAACTATAATATGCAGGGAATGAAGAAGTCTCTTCCCGAGCTTTTGTCACTGCTTAAGAATGCATAAGTGGAGATTAGGAAAGAACATCAAGTGTTGATGATCAATAGGACCACCGGTTTCAAGAAGGACAAGAAAGGCAAGCACAAGGGAAATAAGGGTGGCAAGTCTGTTGCCACTTTGAAAAGAAACCGGCTGGCCCTAAGTATGACAAGTGCTACTATTGCAAGGGTAGCCATTGGGCATAGCCCCAAGTATTTGGCGGACAAGAAGTCCAAAGGCAAACAAAGGTATATGTGATATACATGTTATTGATGTGTACTTGACTAGTACTCAGTAGCACCTGGGTATTTGATACGGATCGGTTGCTAATATATGTAACTTCGGTTCGGGGCTCTGGAACAAGCGACAACTAGCAAGGGATGAGGTCAGGATGCGGGTCGGCAATGGATCAAGAGTTGATGTGATCGCCGTCGGGACGCTGCCTCTCCATTTGCCATCGGGATTAGTTATAAACCTAAATAATTGTTATTTGGTGCCTTCATTGAGCATGAACATTGTATCTAGATCGTGTTTGATGCAAAGTGGTCATTCCTTTAAATCTGAAAACAATGGTTGTTCGATTTATAAGAATGATATCTTTTATGGTCATGCACCTATGTTGAATGGTTTATTTCTATTGGATCTCGATAGTAATATTACGCACATTCATAATGTTAATGCTAAAAAGATTAAACTTGATGATGATATGTCTACATATATGTGGCACTGCCGTCTAGGTCATATTGGCGTTAAACGCATGAAGAAACTCCATTCTGATGGACTTTTGGAATCACTTGATTTTGAATCATTTGATACATGTGAGCCATGCCTTATGGGCAAGATGACTAGAACGCCGTTTTCCGGTTCAATGGAACGGGCGACAAATCTGTTGGAGATCATACATAGTAATGTGTGTGGACCAATGAGTGTGTCGGCGCGAGGTGGATATCGTTATTTTGTTACTTTCACGGATTATTTGAGTAGATATGGGTATATCTATTTGATGAAACACAAGTCTGAAACTTTTGAAAAGTTCAAGGAATTTCAGAATGAAGTGGAAAATCATCATAATAGAAAGATCAAGTTTCTACGGTCTGACCGTGGAGGAGAGTATCTAAGTTACAAGTTTAGCACACACAAGAAAGAGTGTGGAATAGTTTCACAACTCACGCCTGCCGGAACACCACAACGTACTGGTGTGTCGGAACGTCGTAATCGTACCTTATTGGATATGGTTCGATCTATGATGTCTCTGACTGACTTACCCCTGTCATTTTGGGGTTATGCACTGGAAACAGCTGCATTCACTTTAAATCGGGCACCATCTAAATCCGTTGAAACGACACCGTATGAATTATGGTTTGGAAACAAACCTAAGCTGTCATTTCTTAAGGTTTGGGGATGCGATGTTTATGTGAAGAAACTTCAACCGGATAAACTCGAACCCAAAGCGGAAAAATGCGTCTTCGTATGATACCCTAAGGAAACAATTGGGTATACCTTCTATCATAGATCCGAGGGCAAGGTTTTTGTTGCTAAGAATGGATTCTTTCTTGAGAAGGAGTTTCTCGCGAAAGGTGTGAGTAGTCGGAAGGTAGAACTCGAAGAGGTTATTGAACCTTCTCTTCATGGAATGACGAGTGGTGCAGCACCGGAAGTTGTTTCGGAGTTGACTTCACCTGATGAAGAGAGAGCTAATGATAATGATCATGAAACTCCAAAAGAGGACACTACCGAACCTCGCAGGTCAAGCAGGACACGTGCTGCTCCTGAACTGTACGGCAATCCTGTTGTGAATTTCATGGCTTGATGAAATGGATGACCCTGCGACGTATGAAGAAGCGATGATGAGCCCGGATTCCAACAAATGGCTAGAAGCCATGAAATCCGAGATGGAATCCATGTACGAGAACCAAGTTTGGAACTTGGTGGACTTACCTCACGACCGAAAGGCCGTTGAGAATAAATGGATTTTCTAAAGGAAAACTGATGCTGATGGTAATGTGACCATCTATAAGGCTCGACTTGTTGCAAAGGGGTTTCGACAAATTCAAGGAGTTGACTACGATGAGACATTCTCTCCCGTAGCGATGCTTAAATCGGTTAGGATTATGTTAGCAATTGCTGCATATTTCGATTATGAAATATGGCAGATGGATGTGAAAACTGCGTTCCTCAATGGTAAGATTGAAGAAGAGTTGTATATGATACAACCTAAGGGTTTTGTCGATCCTAAGGATGCTAATAATGTGTGCAAACTTCAGCGATCCATCTATGGACTGAAGCAAGCATCACGAAGTTGGAATCTCCGCTTTGATGAGGTGATCAAAGAGTTTGGATTTGTCCAAACTTATGGAGAGGCTTGTATTTACAAGAAAGTGAGTGGGAGCAATGTGGCATTTCTAATATTATATGTGGATGACATATTAGTTATTGGAAATGATATAGATCTTTTAAACAGTGTTAAAAGTTATCTAAACAACAAATTTTCGATGAAAGACCTTGGTGAAGCGTCATATATATTAGGCATTAAAATCTATAGAGATAGATCAAGGCGCCTAATTGGGCTATCGCAGAGTATATACCTTGATAAGATATTAAAGAAGTTTAATATGGACGAAAGTAAGAAGGGGTTCTTACCTATGTTGCAAGGCAAGACATTGAGTAAGACTCAAAGTCCGGCTATAGCAGAAGAAAGAGAGATGATGGATAAGATCCCCTATGCCTCGTCCATAGGCTCTATTATGTATGCCATGCTATGTACAAGACCGGATGTGGCACATGCTATTAGTTTGACTAGTAGGTACCAATCTGATCCAGGTTCAGAACACTGGATAGCGGTAAAGAACCTCCTCAAGTACTTGAGAAGAACTAAGGATATGTTTCTCATATACGGAGGTGAAGAAGAGCTAGTCGCTAAGTGTTATGTCGATGCTAGGTTTGACACTGATCCGGATGACTCTAAGTCTCAATCCAGATGTCACACCATAACATCAAATGTCACACCATAACAGGGTGACTATAAATATTGGTTCAGTACTACGAAGGTGTTATGTTGAGGATCATGGATCAAGAGTGGAATTTGCCAATCCAGATGCCGGATAGATATACTCTGGGCCCTCTCAGTGATATCACATTAGGATAGCTTGCAAGCAAGTGATGAGATCACTAGAATGTTATATCACGGGAACGAGAAAAGAGTGCATGTCGGTAACGAGATCAATCTAGGTATGGAGATACCGATGATCGAATCTCGGACATGTAATATATCAAGAGACAAAGGGATTTAGTTACAAGCGTTAAAGGTTCTCATGATCACAGGAGTCATCGTTGAATGTGTAGGAGTCAGTACGGATCTCCAGGTCCCGCTGCTGATTATTGATCGGAGAATGGTCTCGATTGCATTATTCGTGAACCGTAGGGTGGGACACTTTAGAGTTTCCGGACAACATTTTGGAGCACATATGTTTCAGACGAAAGAATTATAAAGTGCAGGAATTGTTTCAATAGAAACCGGAAATTGTTTCGGGTGAAATTGCAGAAGGTGGTTCTGCATGTGATATTGAAATATTGCAAGGGGCTATATGTGAATGTTTGTTAATTAAAGTAATTAAGAAAATTCTGAATAAATTTAATAAAAAGAGTTTTATTAAATGAGAGAGCATTAAATTTGGAGAAATTTAATGCATTTAAAGTGGAGACTTTAAAAGGGAATGTGAAGAGGCATTTTAATGTGGAGGGGTTACCACCACATGAATGGGGGAGGTGAGGGGTCACCCCCCATGCGCCGGCCATGGAGAGAGGGGACACCCCCTCCTCCTGTAAAAGGCCAACCATTCCCTCCTTCATCCTCACACCTCCTTGTTAAGGATCTCTCTCCCCCTCTAGAATTATTCCCCGATGGTCTCGGATTAGCGAGATACATGTTCCCGGTGGCATTTCGTCTAGAAGGAGTTCTTTGCTCATTGGATCGCTGGAGCGAGGAGGTGGATGTTGTCCGGTGGCTTGAACGTGTGTGTGAGTGCGGATGCGCTGCTGAGTTGCGGCGCTCGGACTTCCTCACGATCTTGAGATTGGCAAGTGTACGACTACGTCAACCACGAGCTCCTACTCGTTAACAAAGCTCGTTGTCTACGAGGGTAAGTTCTCGTTGGATGTATGTCCACCCGTTGCTTTGTACCTAGTAGATAGATCTTGGCGTGTAGTTCACACCGTAGGAAAATTTTTGTTTTCTATGTTGCGGACCCAACACTAGCACTACTTCCAAACCTTTGGTTCCAAGTACTATTAGATTGGCATAAAAATCTATCTCATGTATTCTGATCGGTACGGCCTTGCAAATTTTTCTAGCTTTGGTGGTTTAACCAGGTATTTGAACTATCATAACATGCTTCAAATTTGTTGGTTGAATCTTACTAGTGCATGCAAATTCTTCTGTAACAAACGAGTGCGATGCTCTAGAATCAAACAACACTCTTGCAAGAACTGAGTTAACAGAAAACATACCCAGCATGACATCTGGTGCTTCTTGGGCTTCCTCAGCATTCATATGGAACAGACGACCAGTACGGTTGTGCGGGTTTCCTGGGGCAAACCTCTTTCCAGGCTGGACATGGTGCTGCCGTTGGGCAGATGTAGTCACATTGGTTGCTGCGGCAAGCTTCTTAGGGCACTCATTGGAGTAGTGACCCGTGACTTTGCATTCAAAGCAATGATCATTAACTTGTCTTTCCCTGCGATAGGCACATCATCGCTTCTAGTCCTTCGGGCAATATTGTTGTTGTTGTTGTCCTTGGACTTTGGTGGTGCATGGTTGAAGTTATTGGGGTTGCCGGGGTTGTTGTTGTGGTTTCCTCCGGGACTTGGGTTTCCTCCTCCACGGTTGGGGTAGTTCGGACGGTTCATTGGTGGCCTGTTGTTTCTGGATGCATATCCTGCAGACGGGTTGGGGCGATACTTTAGGGTACGTGGGGTCCTGGTTGGTGCATCATCCTGCGCTTGCGGTTCTCACTGGCTTGGTTTATCTTTCCCTCCATCTGAATGGTGGAATCCACTCAATCTTCAAGGTCATCAAAGGGAACGTTGACTAGCACGGTTTGCATCTCAACATGAAGACCATTCAGAAATCTCTCTTTCTTCTTCACTTCAGTGTCAATCTCGTCAGGTACATACCTAGCTAGTGACAGAAATTTGTCACGGTACTCAACCACACTCATTCTTCCCTGCTTTAGTTCTCTGAATTCATCCCTCATCCTCTTGATCAGACCCGGGGGCACATGGGTCCTACTGAACTTGAGTTTGAATTCCTCCCAAGTCATCATCTGTCCTCCATTCATTGTATGGGTACTATTCCACCAAGATCTGGCATAGCCGGACAGCTAGTGGGTGGCAAATAATACCTTCTCATTAGTATAAACTCCTATGACTTCTAATTTTTTCCATGGTTTGCAATCAATCATCAGCATCCAAGGGTTCCTCTGACTTGCTAAACATAGGAGGATTGGTATTCTAGAAGTTTGGATCCATGGTGATCTTCGTTTCCATGGCCTTGATTATTGTGGGCCATCTTATCTGTTGAAGAGTGGCTAGGTTGGCTTGATGTTCAGCTCTACCAGCTTCACAGTCTGAATCTAACATCTGCAGGATCTGAAGCATTGGGTCATGAGATGATTTGCTTCCTCCGGGGTTTCCACGAGTCATATGAAGATTGAGATAGATTATGAGACAAGAGAGAAATTTCTATGGTTCATGGGTTTGTTTCAAAAGCTTTAAACTTTGAGTATGACTCAGGTTTTGAAAACTAGCAACTTCTTCTCATTCATTCATTTCAAACACACACCACAACTAGAAAACATATGGTTTTAAGATCAATTCTGTGAAGCTACGATAAAGTGGGACTAGGTACAGCTCACACCTATGATAGTGCTCAGGTGCGACTACTAAGCATCAAAACTGTCATGCTCCTCGTCATCAATGAAGTTAGCATCATCCTCATCAGTGTGGTCCTCCATGGCTGCGTCCTCCAGGCAGTCATCATCATCACTGAGGAAAGAGTGAATATCCCCACGGATATCTTCACCTTCCTCCTCCTTCTCCTCTAGCCGGATCTCTTGGTCGTGGATGGTCTCCTCCAGGGTGGCTATCTTCTGACAAAGATGGGCGATGATGCGATCCTTTTTATCGCGCTGGTGATACGTCCATTTTGCATCACTATTCTATATCATAATTCACTATTATTCATTGATATATTTCATACTGAGAGGTGATACTTATGTTATTTCATCTGTTTTTGCATGGTTAATGACTTTTGGAGCATGGATCATTGCAGTCAGGATTCTGATGGAAAAGGTGTTGTTTGGAGGCAAAATTCACGAAAGATCAGAAAATCCGGGAAAATATATAGAAAATCCTATTTTCTAGAAGACGAAGGAAGCCAGAGAAATGGAATGGGCCCACAGGGCCCACCACCTGGCCTTGAACCACCCTACCTGGTGGTGTGGTTGCCTTGGTCCATCCCTAGCACTCCCCTATGGCGTATATTATCCTCCCGAAACCCTAAGACTCGGGGAGCAACCACAGAAATATTATGCCGCCTCTGCGGGGCGGAAAACACCAAGAGAGAAAGATCTCTCTAGCAGACAGATTTCTGCCAGGGGAATTCCTTCTCGGAGAGGGGAGATCGTCGCTATCAACACCACCATCAAGCTAGACTTCATCGGGATCATCATCATCGTCATCACCACCATCATCACCATCAGCACCCTCATCACCATCTCCATATTGCTGTAACAGTTGGGTTGAATCTTGCATAGTTCATAGGGGAAACTTTCCCGGTGTTGATTACTCTTCGTACTTGATGCTATTGAGTGAACCATTGAATTATTGTTTATGTTCAGATTGTTATACATCATTATTCCATCTCTGATCATGATCCATATGATGTCTTATGAGTAGTTCGTTTTGTTCTTGAGGACATGGGAGAAGTCATGTTGTTAGTAGTGGAGTTGTGTTGAGAGAGATTCAATAGTTTGATATTTAAGTTGTGGTGTACTTCTTCTAGTGGTGTCATGTGAACGTCGACTACATGACAATTCACCTATATGGGCCTAGGCGAATGCATTGTGTATTTGGCTACTAATCGTAGGGGTTGCCGGAGTGACAGAAACCTGAACCCCCGTTAGGAAACCATTGCACAAGGGACGTAAGGGTCTTAGAGTTTAAAGTTGTGGTTAGGTTTCTACCTTAATTACTTTCTTTTACTTACGGATGTTTGTAAGGGGTACATTAGCACAGGTTCACCCACACAACACTTAGCAAGCTAAAGAAGATTAATCAACTATATGAAGTGAAAGCACTTGACAGTCTTCCCATGTGTCCTCGAGAACGTTTGGTCGTCTTAAGTAATACAACCGGCTTGTCCTTTGCTACATAAAGGATTGGTCCACTTGCTGCATTTATTCCTACTGTCTTTTATTTACTCGTACTTCATTTTCTTGCTTTATCAAAAACCCCTAAAAATCCGTTTGCTAAGTATTTGCAGAGAATTCCTGATCCATACCACTAGCCAGCACCTTCTGCTCCTCATTGGGTTCGACACTCTTACTTATCGAAAATCTTGCGATACACCCCTATACTTGTGGGTCATCCGACTATTTTACGGCACCGTTCTGGGGGTGAGCGCTATTGGAAAGTGGAACTGGTAAAGGAAACTTCTACTGTGAGTATTGTTTATTTCTGTTAGTTGCTTTATTTTCGTTATGGATAATTCGCTAAGTTTCTTATTTGGTAATGCTACTACCACTCCTAAGGTAGTAGATAAGCCACCACCTACTGAGAATGATGTTTTTAAAATACCTACAAGAATTATTGATCGTGTTATGGATAACTACTATGTTGGAGATGGAACTGTCCATCCCGATGATCATTTACTCTTGATACACGAATTATGCGGGTTGTTCAAGTGTGCAGGTATTACTACAGATCAAGTTAAGAAGAAGTTATTCTCATTATCGCTGAAAGGAAGAGGTGAGGAATGGTATAAGCTGCTGAAGAGTGGTCAAGCTCTGGAATGGGAGGAAATAGTGCCTCTCTTTTATTCAAAGTTTTATCCTCCTAGTGACATTCATAAAGATCAGAATCAAATATACAACTTTTGGCCTCATGATGGCGAGAGTACAGCTCAAGCTTGGGGGAGATTGAAGTTACTAATGCTCAAATGTCCCATTCATGAGCTCCCCAACAATATTATTATCAATAACTTTTATGCAAGGCTCCCTCTACATGATAAGGATTTATTGGATGCTTCTTGTGCTAGATCATTCACTCGCATGGAAGAAGAAGCTAAATGGGATCTTCTAGACTGTATTCAAGACAATGTTGAATCTTGGGAGAATGAAAAAGGTAGAAAGTCAGGTATAAATTATGATTATGAATGCATTTAATCTTTTATGTGAACTGATGACTTTCAAAATATTAAAAATGCTTATGGTCTAGACTCTCAAGCTATTGCTTCTTATTTTAAGGCTTTTGCTTCCTACATTGAAGTGACTAAAAAGAAGTGGAATAAGTATCATGAACCTTATAAAGGTATTGCTAAGAGTGTTCCTGCAAGAAATAATGAAGTTTATACTGCTAATCATGTTTTACCTGAACCTTGCATTGAGAAAATGCCTTTCCCAGTTAAGATAAAGGAACATTCTATGATAGCTAGTATGTTTAATGAAAGTACGAATGAAGCTGTTGAACCTGATAAACAAATGGTTATGAACCTATAATAGCTAATGTGAAAGACTTTGTTACTAAATATGAAGAAGAGGGACACACTATCCTTTGTAAGCATACCTCTGATATTGTCTCACAAAGTAGTGTTATGAGAGCTAGTATTCCTGTGTTTTCTGTTAGAATAAGTGATCATTGTTACGATGGTCCTTGTGATAGTTATATTGTTAAGTTTATGCATGATACTGAAAGTTATTATGAGAGAGGGAAAAGTGTTCTTATGTATCTCAATAATATCAAGTTTCCTCGTTTTATGCTGAAAGTTTTTATGTTGCACTTGTTTTGCCTCTGGTTCAACAACTTGTTTGTTTACAAAATTCCCTTTCATAGGAAGTGGGTTAGACTTAAACGTGTGTATTTTTTTCTTCTTAATGCTCTCTTTCACTTCAATTCATATTCCTATGTGAGCATCTTCAAAATGATCATGCCCATCTTAATGGCTACAAAGAAAGAGCTTTTTGGGAGACAACCCAATTTGTTTTTGCTTTCAGTTTGTTTTTATTTATTTGAGTCTTGGAAGTTATTACTTCGGTAATAACCTGTCCTTATCCATTTTGTTTGGTTTTTGTGTCAAGATCAACCTCTAATGAGAGAGAAGTAAGATTTGGGGAGGTTGCTGTCCCGAAACTGATTTTTGTGCTTCACCATAAAAATTTGTGATAGATCTATGTATGTCGGATTGAGCTGTAATTTTTTGTGCTTCTGCCCCAGGTTGTTATTTAACTTTAGTTAGTTTTGCACTTTTTATTTGAGCAACAGAGGATTTTCGAAAAAATTGATCTTTACCTGCTGGTCTGTTTTGACAGAATTCGCCACTTTTGCATTTGCTTCTTTATTCGATTTCCTGTTTGAGTTCTTTTTGGGTTTTCGGAAGGAGTTGCTTCAGTAGCTTATGTTTTGATGGTTTTCAGTTGAAAGTGGACTCAAAAGGTTTTATCACTTCACTTATACTAATTTTGCTAATGAGAACTGTGTGAAGTTTTGTGTGAAAGAAATTTCCAGGAAGTGGAGATAATGGTGTAATAAGGAAGAGAAGGGTTTTATGACTCAAGTAATAAGTGTATGAACATGAAGATACTGATGATTATTGAAGTGGTGACTCCGGAAGAATCTACTAGATACCAAATTCACAGACCTGCAGAGCCCGCTTTCAAATAGGTAACAGTTCTGGTAAGAAAAGTTCCGCAAAAATACTATCCAACTATATTTTTGCAGTTTTTAGTCAATAAGGAAAGGTATGAAGCGAAAAAGGGACAGAAACGGATCTAGGGTGGCTCACACCACCCTGTGGCGCGGGCCCACCCTTGGCCGTGCCACCAGGTGGTGAGTCCACCCCGGACTCCGCCTCTGACTCGTTTTCTCCCAGTACCTTCCTTTTGATATGAAACTTCGTAATATATAATCCCCCGGATCCCCCGAGGTTCGTATATCGTGTTTTCGTCGTGTTTTTGTTTCGATCTGTTTCTGCCAGGAACTATTCTTGAAAGCCTAGAAGCACAATGTTGTCCGCCAAGGATAAAGGAAAGGAGCCTATGGAGGAAGACCTCCAAGACCCCGGGCAGGAGAAGGAGATCTAGAGTGAAGATGAAGAGGAGGCAAAGCACACCGGCACTACCGTTGCAAGCATTGGAGTGGTGGTGAACCCTGCCAGGATCAGAAGGACTGCACGGATGTCAACTGGATGGAAGCCTCCGTTTCACTGCTTGGCACCACAGACATCTTCTCCAAGCACCAAGAGTCCCTTCCATACCTTTATTCATAACCATGCAGGAAAAAAAGACCGTAAGGAAGAAGAGCAGAAAAAGAATCACAAGAGCTGGGATCCACAATCTGACATGATCATGCACCGCATCGAGCACAACTCGGATTTAATTCATACCCTCACCTTTGAGATTGAGGACTTGGGGAAATTGGTCAAGAAGCTCATCGAGAGGATACCACCACCACCAAAGGAGTAATTCATCATCAGGTTTGGCATCCCCTTGGTTTGTTCCAAGCTTGGGGGAGTGCCGCAGTATCACATCACTATCTTCTATCTTTATACCTTATTAGTAGAGTCATATCATGAATAGAGAAGTTATTATGTAGGATGGTTTGCATTATGGAAGTGTCCCCTCTCTCGTTAGATATGTATCCCTTGGTGTGAGTTGCCGTTATGGATTATTAATGAGAAGTTCTATCATTTAATCTTTTGCATAACTTATATTAGTTTTCAATTCGTGGTTATATGATTGATCTTGTTTTTAGTATTGGTATCACTTCGGGATCATTGAGTTAATTTAGTTGGTTTTGGCAAACCTTGCTCGGTCAGTAGCAACACTATTTTTGAGAGTTGAATGAAAAAGATAAAAGTACTCTAAAGAAATATAATTTCATCATCTTTCTTTCTTGATTTTCTCATAAGTCTAGTATTGTCTAGTTAAGATCTTTTGTGCTTCCAAGGAAGGTTGCATGTTTGTCTTTATCACTTGTATGTTTGTTTGTTTCCTTCAACTCTTATACTTGCTACCCAGCCTTGCTAGCCAAAAACCTATATTGAGAGGGAATTCTTCTCGTGCATCCACTCCTTTAAACCAAAACCCATGCCATTTGTGTCCACCATACCTACCTATTAGCATTATTGCTATTCCAAGTAAATTCCTGTTTTATCTACCTCCCAAATTAAACTTGTTATGTGAAAAGTTGTGATTAAAGCTCTAATGAACTTGATGGCACACTTTACTTTCTTGCATTTAATAAACTTGAACTTTTTTGATTACCTATGTTGCGTATATGCTTGCGCTTTGTAAGTTGTGAATTAGCAGAACCATGCTGTCATGGGGAACGCTTTCAACATTTCACTAGTACTTTGTACCTAGTTGATATCATGTTCTTTTGTCTATGGATGCCGTTGGTGTGAAATGAAAGGGGAGCTTGTAAGTCCATGGTGTTATGCATGTGTGTTAGAGAAACGCCTAGGCCGCTGGTCTAATCCATGCTGACATGGTGGAAACCTGCAGCGTAACCATAACGAGCATCTATGAAGCATTCTTATAAAAAAGAGTCCGATATTGAGAAAAAAAGAGAAAAAGAAAAAAAGAGATTATGAAAAGAGGAAAGAGAGAAAAAAGCACCATATTCCCATGGTAAATAAGAAGATTGCTGAGATGCTTGTTGTCTGCTTGCCTTGTCATTTTGGTATGGGGATTCTTCCGTGTCATCGGGCAAGGGGTACCCCGTTGGCGGTTCTCTATGATACACATATGCTTACAATGACAAGAACTTACCGGTGACTAAACTTGAGTAGCATGAGGAGCGGCCCTCGTATTCAAGGGACATGAGATTCTCAATTTACAACTTGTCAATGCATATCCTCATATTTGATCAGTTTAACCTTAATCACCTAAAGATGCCTATGATAGGGGCAATGAGAGCTGAAAGCTAGTAAGTATCATAATTTTTGGGAGCTCTTTATGAGACTTGCAATCCCTACTTCCCTCTGCGAAGGGCCTTTATTTTACTTACTAGTAGAGTTAGTAAACCTATTCCCTTCTATCTCAGCAAGTATTTTGAGTTGTTGTGTTTCATTCATTCATATGATGATTTATTCAATCATGTTTCTTATGTTCCTAGTTTTGCACATTGCTCTTATCTTGATGTTTACTACTTTGAAAGCTATCATTGAAAACCAGTTATTTGTGAACTCCAGCAAATTATCAACTATTCTTCGACCAAGAGCTAAGTTTGCCATTACCAATTATGATTTACTTTATGTATCTTTATTGTGTTTCCTTTACTCATTGCAAGTTGAGTTATATAATAGTGAGTTGTCTTCTATTATGATCTATGTATTGATGAATGTGATGCTTCTTGTCTGTATTCTTTTATCAACTCTTCACTCCATAAACATGAGGTCATGTTTATTGAGCTCAGTTTTGCTTGGGGACAAGCGAAGTCTAAGCTTGGGGGGAGTTGATACGTCCATTTCGCATCACTATTATATATCATAATTCACTGTTATTCATTGATATATTTCATATTGAGAGGTGATATTTATGTTATTTCATCTGTTTTTGCATGGTTGATGACTTTTGGAGCATGGACCGCTGCAGTCAGGATTCTGATGGAAAAGGTGCTGTTTGGAGGCAAAATTCGTGATCAGAAAATCCGGGAAAATATACGGAAAATCCTATTTTTCCATAAGACGAAGGAAGCCAGAAGGAGGGCTGGAGATGGGCCACAGGGGGCCCATACCACCCCTTGGCGCAGGCCACCCTAGGTCGCGCTACCAGGTGGTGTGGCCGCCCTGGTCCACCCTTGGCACTCCCCTCTGGCGTATATTATCCTCCCGAAACCCTAAGACTCGGGGAGCGACCACCGAAAGATTCTGCCGCCTCTACGGGGCGGAAAACACCGAGAGAGAAAGATCTCTCCAGCAGACAGATTTTTGCCGGGAGAATTCCTTCTCGAAGAGGGGAGATCGTCTCTATCAACACCACCATCAAGCTGGACTTCATTGGGATCATCATCATTGTCATCACCACCATCATCACCATCAACACCCTCATCACCATCTCCATATTGCTGTAACAACTGGGTTGAATCTTGCATAGTTCATAGGGGCAACTTTCCCGGTGTTGATTACTCTTCGTACTTGATGCTATTGAGTGAACCATTGAATTATTGTTTATGTTCAGATTGTTATACATCATTATTCCATCTCTGATCATGATCTATATGATGTCTTGTGAGTAGTTCGTTTTGTTCTTGAGGACATGGGAGAAGTCATGTTGTTAGTAGTGGAGTTGTGTTGAGAGAGATTCAATAGTTTGATATTTAAGTTGTGGTGTACTTCTTCTAGTGGTGTCATGTGAACGTCGACTACATGACACTTCACCTATATGGACCTAGGGGAATGCATTGTGTATTTGGCTACTAATCGTAGGGTTTGCCGGAGTGACAAAAACCTGAACCCCCGTTAGGAAACCATTGCACATGTGACGTAAGGGTCTTAGAGTTTAAAGCTGTGGTTAGGTTTCTACCTTAATTACTTTCGTGTACTTACGGATGTTTGCAAGGGGTATAATCACAAGTATGTATTAGTCCTAGGAAGGTCTGTACATTAGCACAGGTTCACCCACACAACACTTAGCAAGCTAAAGAAGATTAATCAACTATATGAAGCGAAAGTACTTGACAGTCTTCCCGTGTGTCCTCGAGAATGTTTGGTCGTCTTAAGTAATACAACCGGCTTGTCCTTTGCTGCATAAAGGATTGGGCCACTTGCTGCATTTATTCCTACTGTCTTTTATTTACTCGTACTTTGTTTACTTGTTTTATCAAAACCCCCTAAAAATCCGTTTGCTAAGTATTTGCAAAGAATTCCTGATCCATACCACTAGCCAGCACCTTCTGCTCCTCATTGGGTTTGACACCCTTACTTATCGAAAATCATGCGATACACCCCCTATACTTGTGGGTCATCAGCTGGCGACGAAGTGACTTGCGATCCTTAGAAAGCATGGCGAGGGTTTGCTTCCTTTCAATGGCTTCCACATGATTATGGTTGGCATATGAACGGGAATTGTCCAACTCCTTGTAAGTCTCATGTAGCATGAAGTCCAAGTGGTCCACGTGATGCCTTAACTCTGGATGTGATGGCATGGCCAAAGGCTATCCAGTAGAGTCACTTCTTGCATAGTGGGCATAGAGGGTGCCACTAATATGGTTGATGTTCTGAGCACACAAGCAAGCAAGTGCCTCCTGAATAGCCCTGGCTAGACCGTATAACCAGTTGTTCTCCCTGACGTTGAACTTGATCTTCTCTGACAGCAGTGGCTCCATTTTGCCTCTTAGGTCGACAACAATCAGCCACTGTAGCTCCCCTCCAGATTGGTCATTGAGCTGTGCTCCGAAGAACTCTGGGTGCGGGCGTCCAATATACTCCGAAAGCTGGTCCAAATCCATCTCAAATATCAACTCCCCTCCATTGCCCAACTGGTAAAACTTGCTATAATTGACCTCCATCTATAAGAAATTAAGATGAGTAAGTTAGTGAAGTGATCAAGTGTGTCAAATTTTATGTAGAATTGCAAGAATCGTGAGGAACAGGTGATCTCTTTTTGAAAGAATTTCAAGGATAAGAGTGTGAATAGGTTTTTGTAAATACTCACTTTCTTTGTTTTGAAACTAAGTTTTTCAGACGTCCATTCTAACTAGAGTCTCCTATGGTCAGGATAGCTCCGATACCAACTTGTCAACACCCAGATTTTTAAGTCCAGATGCATGTTATGCCATACATCGCAATACCAGGATTACCATTTTTGCGAGACATAACAGAATTGGTACCACAGTACATCATCCATTACAAACCATAATAAAGTGAAGGGAATATGCCCGAGAGGCAATAATAAAGTGGTTATTATCTTATTCCATGTTTATGATAAATGTTTATTTTACATGCTAGAATTGTATTGATCCGAAACATCAATACATGTGTGTTTAATAAACAAAAAGGGTTCCTAGTTATGCCTCTCTTATAGACTAGCTTGTTGATTAACAAGATGATCAAGGTTTCCTGATCATGGACATTGGATGTTGTTAATAACAAGGTCACACCATTGGTGGAATGATGTGAGGAACATTCATCCGAAGTATAGCATTACGATCAAAGTCATTATGTTTATATTGCTATAATATCATACGAAGTAATCTTTATCCTTAGACCATGAGATCATGTTAATTGCTAACACTGGAAGAGTATCTTGATAACATCAAACATCACACCCTAACAGGGTGACTATAAAGGTGGGTTCAGTGCTACGAAGGTGTTATGTTGAGGCTCATGGATCAAGAGTGGGATTTGTCCATCCCTATGACGGATAGATATACTCTGGGCCCTCTCGATGATATCACATTGAAATAGCTTGCAAGCAAGTGATGTGATAACTAGAATGTTATATCACGGGAACGAGAAAAGAGTGCATGTCGGTAACGAGATCAAACTAGGTATGGAGATACCGATGGTCGAATCTCGGACATGTAATTTATCGCGGGACAAAGGGATTTAGTTACTAGCATTAAAGGTTCTCATGATCACAGAAGTCATCGTTGAATGTGTAGGAGTCGATGGATCTCCGTGTCCATTGCTGATTATTGATCAGAGAGGGGTCTCGATCATGTCTGCATTATTCGCGAACCGTAGGGTGACACACTTAAGGGATACCGACACCATTTGGAGAAAATATGTTTCAGATAAAGATTTAAGAAAGCGCTGGAATTATTTCAATAGACACCGAAACTGTTTCGGGTGAAAATGCTGAAATTGGTTCCGCATGTAATATTGAAATGCTGTAGGTGGTTTCATGTGAATGTTTGTTAATTAAAGTAATTAACAAAATTCTGAATAAAAATAATAAAAGAGTTTTATTAAATGAGAGAGCATTAAATTTGGAGAAATTTAATGCATTTAAAGTGGAGACTTTAAAAGAGAATGTGAAGGGGCATTTTAATGTGGAGGGGTTACCACCACATGAAGGGAGGAGGTGAAGGGTCACCCCCTCCATGCGCCGGCCATGAAGGAGGGGCACCCCCCTCCTCCTATAAAAGGCCACCCCCTCCTCACTTCTCACACACACCTCCTTGTGTAGGATCTCTCTCCCCCTCTAGTATTATTCCCCCATGGTCTCAGATTAGCGAGATACATGTTCCCGGTGGCTTTATCTGGAAAGGAGTTGCTGCTTCTGTTGCTTTGCTGGAGCGAGGAATGGAGGTTGTCGTGGTACCGTACGTGTGTGCGATCACGGATGCACCACTGCTTTGCGGTGCTGGACTTGGTGCTGCTGGAGCTGGATCTAATGGACGTGCTGGAGCCGGACCTGCTGGACTTCCTCACGATCTTGAGATCGGCAAGTGTACGACTACATCAACCACGAGTTCCAACTCGTTAACAAAGCTCGTTGTCTACGAGGGTAAGTTCTCGTTGGATGTATGTCCACCCGTTGCTTTGTACCTAGTAGATAGATCTTGGCGTGTAGTTCACACCATAGGAAATTTTTTGTTTTCTATGCTGCGGACCCAACAGTGGTATCAGAGCCTGATCTATGCGTACGTGCTTAGCACGGGTAGTACACATATGTTGATATGTGGGCAATGATGATCATTTTATTGCATCTTCTATGTATTTTGGATATTGGTGGCATAGTGGGATGAAGCGGCCCGGACCAACCTTACATGTCATCGTACATGAGACCGGTTCCACGGCTGACATGCAACTTGTTTTGCATAAGTGGCTGGCGGGTGTTTGTCTCTCCTACTATAGTCAATATCTGATTTACAACGAGTCGCTAATAACTTAGTTATCCTCGTTGTGGTTCATGTTCGTAGGTAAGAACGGTTTTATCTCTGAAAGCCCTAAGCCACGTAAAACTTGCAATTGATAAATTAGAGGCGTCTAGTTTAGATCGTTGCTAGGCTAGTGTATTGATATGGTATTGTTGTAAGTAGATGTATGATAGATACTCTTACAACACACTCAACGTGTAAGTTCCATAGACCTTGGCCTTACACACAAAGGAATGATAGAGATCATACCACGATGCAAGTGATAGAGATCAAATGCATGGACCATATCATCTCACTTTACACATTAAATGTTAGCATCTTATACTGCTAGTTTGGCACTTTCTATAGCATTGTAAGATGATCCCTCTTTTAGATATCAAGATAAAAAATGTGTTCTTCCTTAAGTATGCATCGTTTTGTGGATCGTATTTCGAGATATCACGTGATGATCGGGTGTACTCGACTCTACGCTTTCATACAAACGGGTGTAAGACAGTTTTACATATGTGAGTACTAAGGTTCTTACTTGGTGAGCCTAGCATGTACAGACATGGCCTCGGAACACGGACCGAAAGGTTAAGCATGAGTCATATAGTTGATATGATGCCCATATAGATGCTCGCCTTTGAAGCTACATCAACTCACGTGATGATCGGACTTGGTGTAGTGGATTTGGTTCATGTAATTACCAAAAAGGCACGAGGGATGTCGTTTTTGAGTGGGAGTTTATTTCTAATTTGGATTAGTCGAACCAAATTTGTCATAAATTAAATCAAAGTGAATTTGCATAGTTTGTTGTAGTCATTGGCATTCGTTTTCTACCTTATGCTTAGTTTTTATTTGAGATAATAGAACTATAGAATTCTGGATATTTACTTTACGAACTGGTATCGTATTGTTTTGAATGTCAATTTAAAGTTTATAAGTCCTATTGCAAACTTTAAGCAAACTCTATTTACTCCATGAAGTTTAATAAGTAGTATTAAATCAAGAGTAAGAATTCCAATGTTTGTATCTAAAGTATCATGTTTTCCTCCATGATTATTGATATTCAAAAGGTTGTTTTAATATCAAGATTATATTGGAGCTGGAAATTGTTTCAGAAACCATCATGTGTGAAAGATATTGTGATATCTGAAACAATGTTTTTGGTTGCATTATGATAGAGTATAATTTAGCAAAATACATGTTCTCATATTGTATGAGAATTTGTGAAGGATGGAGATGCTAGGCATCCGAATCTACCAAAAAGGTTTTGGGAACTAATATTATACTCGCGATTCTTCCTTATAGGCTATAGTAGCTTCATCATGAAAGTTGTCATGATAAGGATGAATAGAAGATGTAAGTAAAATGTTTACTACACTAGTAGATTACTAAAGAATGGATTTTTGAAAGAATGCCAAACATTTGATGATGGTGATCCACTTCAAAGTGCAAGACCAAAGGTATTAGTATTTGACTATATACAAGCTTTGTGCCATGTGTCATGTTGATGAAACCACTATTGATGCTGATAGATTCTTTTAAAAGAAAAGGAATTGCTGAAAGAGAATCTATAAAATATTTGGCAGAAAATAAAAGGTTGGAGATGTCCAACTTAGGTATATAGAAGATATACATGTTATGGCTGTAGTCCTTGCTTGTTAAACAATGTGGTTCTTAGGTATTGGATACCGGTATTGGATACCGAATTGGTTGGTATGAAGTGTCATACAGGACAACGCAATTCATGAACTACAATGGCCTAAGTAACTAGCAAGAGAATGAGTGATGATGTTCATCGAAAACAAATAAAGTGTTATTGTGTTTTTCGTTGTCATCAAACCAAGCCTTCAAGATTTGTTTAAATAATTGTTATTTTGTTCCGGTATCATGAGAACAATGGTTGTTCAAATAATTACCGTATTCCATAAAGGATGGATGAACTTTTACAAGTCTAGTTGGAGAAATCACATCCATAAACACTATTGCTAAAATGTCGCAAGACAAATGATTGAAAGATCACTTATGAAGTGACATCGCTGTTTAAATTATATTTGAAAGAAAACATGAAGAAACTCCATGTTGATGGATTTTTGGAGTCTTTGATTTTGATCAATTGACGAATGTGAGACTTTCCTTGAGATAATTGAAACTCCGTCCATAGGCCAGAGAGGAACGGATGACTAGCTTATTGGAAATTGTGCATGCTGATGTGCATAGTCCATTATGTGTAGCCATATGTGATGGATCTTTTTGCTTCATATGCTTTCTCCGAAAATTTGAGTGAATATATCTGTATATTTACTTAACAAGGAAGAAGTATGAAACATTTGAAAATTGTTCAAAGACTTTCAAGATGAAGTGGAAAATCATTGTAACAAGAAAATAAAGAGTTTATGATTCAATCATAAAGGAAGATATTTGAGTTACATGTTTAGCAAAAACACCTAAGACCCGAGGAATTGTTCCATGATTTGTGTTTCCCGATAAACCATAGGAGTATGGCATATTCGAGAGATAAAATCAAACCATGTTTGACATGGTAAGATCAAGGGTGTCATTTATAAAACCGCCATTATGTTTTAAGGATTGAAGCTTTAGAGACTAACGCTTTTAATCTGAAAAGAGCACCATCGTGATCCATTGAAATGACACCATATGAGTTATGGTTTGGGATAAAACCCGAATTGTCTTTTCTTAAATTTTGGTATGCTATGCATAAGTAAAATGTTTACATCCAAAGTCGGATAAGCACGTCTTTGTAGGTTATCCCAATGAATTTGTTGGGAATTTCTCCATAACACCAAGGACAAAAGAGTTTGTTACTTGGAACGTCAAGTTTCTTGAGAAGGAATTTTTCGTGAAAAGTTAAGTGGGAGGACAATAGAACTTTGATAAGGTTGTTGAACCTTAGCTATATGTGCTAAGTAGCGCAGCGCCGGAAAGTGTCCCGGTGGCGGCCACAATGCTCATGGCTCCCGTGATTACAAAAGGTGTGATCTCGGAGATTAGAGTTCCTATAGAACCGTGTGGGTCAGTAAGAATCAAATAGTAAGATTTGATAAGAAAGTTGTTATTGTTTTGACAATGATGAATCGACTACATGCAAAGAAGCGATGATGGGCCCTAACTCCATAAAATGACTAGAAGTCTTAGAATCCGTGATAGTATCCATACACGAGAAAATAAGTTTCTGAACTTGGAAGACCCTCTGGAAAGGCGTGAAGCCTATCAGTCGTGTTTGGATCTATAAAGAAATAAGACATGGATGTTTAACATCTATGAAATAGTCGACATGTCGGAAAGAAGTTTACGACAATGTTCAAGGAGTTGACTATGACAAGATTTGATCTTTCATAGCGATATATAGTCTTGACGGATTAATGTAGCAACCACTACATATAATTTGGTATATGGTAGTTGAATAAACAAAACAAGGTTCTTCTAATAGAACGGTAACCTAGGACATGTACATGACATGGTCCGAAGGGTTTTGTTAATTCAAATGGTTCTAAAAGGGCATGTAAACTTCAATAGTTGAAGTAAGCATAGCGAAGTTGGAATCTTCACCATGATGAAACTGTTAAAAGAGTTTAAATTCATCGGAGATGATGAAGATGCTTGCATTTGCAAGAAATTAAGTGGGAGCGCTGAGACATATTTCTAATACATTATGTAGAGGACATATTGTTGATTGGAAATGATGTATCTTGTATTGACACAAGTTAAGAATTTCATTAAAATAAGATTTCAATGAAAGACTTGGGCAAACCTAGAATATTAGGCATCAATATCTATATGGATAGATTGAGGCGCTAATATGGTTGTGCCAGACATACATATATGAGATATTGAAAGGGTTCAATATGGAAACAACAAGAAAGGTTCTTGCTACATGGAAAGGATTGTATCAAAATTCAAGTGTTTCAACACTTGGTGAGTAAAATCACATGAAGATTTTGATCGATTATACCATGATATGTATATATCTAGAATGTCCTATGCTCTAAATGTTATGAGCATATACCAGAATGATTCATAAGATGATCATTGGACAATAGTAAAGATATTCTTATGAGCTTTGGAAGAACAAAAATATATAATGTATAAGTGACAAATAGTTAAAGGTAGTCCATTGTAAAGTGTTACATTGATACTAGTTTTGTCACAAGATACAAATTAAATTTATCTCAATTTAGACTATGGGTGGAACAATGTAATGGAAAGGATGTTCCATGATGGATTTGGATGAGTTCCAAAGTTGAGACATTGTGACGGATACTACAACAAAAGGCTAAGTATATGACTGCTATAGTAGCAGCAAAGGAGGGCATTTGTGTTAAGTAGTTTGTTATCAAACTAGGTGTGGTTCAAAGTGGGCTAATACTATGAAGATATATTGTGTGACAATAATATCAACATATTTTGAGCCGAACGAACTAAAGGTCTCACCAAAGGACCAAATCTATACAATGCCATCTCATTTGAGAATGAGTGATGCGTAGAGACGCAGAGACATGCAAATACACACGGACCTAAAACTGTCAGATCCATAGATTATGTTAACCACTAGCAATTGCGTATATGCAACACCAGAAAGCCATAGGTGTTCAATACACAAAGTTTTTCAAACTAGATTATTGACTCTAGTGCAAGTGGGAGACTGAAGGAAATATGCCCGAGAGGCAATAATAAAGTAGTTATTATCTTATTCCATGTTTATGATAAATGTTTTTTTTACATGCTAGAATTTTATTGATCGGAAACATCAATACGTGTGTGTTTAATAAACAAAAAGGGTTCGTAGTTATGCCTCTCTTATAGACTAGCTTATTGATTAACAAGATGATCAAGGTTTCCTGATCATGGAGATTGGATGTTGTTAATAACAAGGTCACACCATCGGTGGAATGATGTGATGAACATTCATCTAAAGTATAGCATGACGATCAAAGTCATTATGTTTATATTGCTATAATATCATATGAAGTAATCTTTATCCTTAGACCATGAGATCATGTTAATTGCTAACACCGGAAGAGTATCTTGATAACATCAAACGTCACACCGTAACAGGGTGACTATAAAGGTGGGTTCAGTGATACGAAGGTGTTATGTTGAGGCTCATGGATCAAGAGTGGGATTTGTCCATCCCGATGACGGATAGATATACTCTGGGCCCACTCGGTGATATCACATTGAAATAGCTTGCAAGCAAGTGATGTGATTACTAGAATGTTATATCACGGGAGCGAGAAAAGCGTGCATGTGGGTAACGAGATCAAACTAGGTATGGAGATACCGATGATCAAATCTCGGACATGTAATATATCGCGGGACAAAGGGATTTAGTTACTAGTGTTAAAGGTTCTCATGATCACAGAACTCATCGTTGAATGTGTAGGAGTCAGTATTGATCTCTAGGTCCCGCTGCTGATTATTGATCGGACAGGGGTCTCGATCATGTCTGCATTATTCGCGAACCGTAGGGTGACACACTTAAGGGATACCGACACCATTTGGATTAAATATGTTTCATATAAAGATTTAAGAAAGCGCCGGAATTATTTCAATAGACACCGAAACTGTTTCGGGTGAAAATGCTGAAATTGGTTCTGCATGTAATATTGAAATGTTGCAGGGGGTTTTATGTGAATGTTTGTTAATTAAAGTAATTAACAAAATTCTGAATAAAAATAATAAAAGAGTTTTATTAAATGAGAGAGCATTAAATTTGGAGAAATTTAATGCATTTAAAGTGGAGACTTTAAAAGACAATGTGAAGGGGCATTTTAATGTGGAGGGGTTACCACCACATGAATGGAGGAGGTGAAGGGTCACCCCTCCATGCACCGGCCATGAAGGAGGGCACCCCCTCCTCCTATAAAAGGCCACCCCCTCCTTACTTCTCACACACACCTCCTTGTGAAGGATCTCTCTCCCCCTCTAGTATTATTCCCCCATGGTCTCGGATTAGCGAGATACATGTTCCCGGTGGATTTATCTGGAAAGGAGTTGCTGCTTCCGCTGCTTTGCTAGAGCGAGGGACGGAGGTTGTCGGGGTACCGGACGTGTGTGCGATCATGGATGCACCGCTGCTTTGCGGTGCTGGACTTGGTGCTGCTGGAGCTGGATCTAATGGACGTGCTGGAGCCGGACCTGCTGGACTTCCTCACGATCTTGAGATCAGCAAGTGTACGACTACATCAACCATGAGTTCCTACTCGTTAACAAAGCTCGTTGTCTACGAGGGTAAGTTCTCGTTGGATGTATGTCCACCCGTTGCTTTGTACCTAGTAGTTAGATCTTGACATGTAGTTCACACCATAGGAATTTTTTTGTTTTCTATGCTGTGGACCAAACATAAAGGTCTTACAGATAAGGGATCTCATGCTCCAGTCTTAATACAATTAAAGCAACAGAAAGTAAATGTAGTAGGCTCCATCTTCAGGGTCACGGGCAATGCTGACGATAGGAGATGATCCTAGTTATCATAGACCTCCTGTTGTCCATCTTCTAGATAGTCCTCCTCATAGTTTGGCCATGGGAATAGCCAGGGACAAAGCCATGAGTACCCTTTAATTACTCGCAAACTATTACTAATATAAGTAAGGTAAAACTAGTAGGAATCATAAGCTCTAGGTTTGTTTGCAAAAATCCAGGTTTATTTCATAAAGCCTTAAGAGTAAAGACATAAGTTTAGTTCTCTATATTACATAAGTGGGAACCCATACTAAGACATATTTCATATCCACAACTCTATTGTGGTCAAGTCAAAGTCATTTTGAAAACATCTGACAACGGAACAGTATGGCCACTCCAACTGTTCATAACCACGGACGCAACTATTCGAATAGTTTGACACTCTGCAGAGGTGGTACACTTTCACCACAAAATTCGATACATCCATCAAGGGTAACCCTGAATCATCACACTTGGTATGCGGATAATCAATCCTAACCTTTCAATTACACACCCTAGTATAGGCATCTCCCCTATGAGCTTGGCCTCCCAGCCATGACCATCTATCATCCCGGGAACTGCATAGGTGGACATTCATTCCCGAGGAAGCCTCAGCTCAACCTCTTCCACAAGGGAACCCATACTAAGACATATAAACTTCCAGTTAAGCCCTACCCAACTCAGGTATTGTGGTTGTACGGTAAAATTAGAATGGTATCGCATCCGAACTTCCAGTTAAGCCCTACCCAAGTCAAGGCTCATGCCTCATCATTTTCATCCTCAAACCATTGTGTATCATAACACATGTCAAAACATTTCAATAGAATTAATCATCATTCCAAGGTTTTCACAATCATTTTCACCAAGTATTCCCATCTAAAGTAATCAAGTTTAGTTTAGCACTAGACACTAGTATTGAGGGTATCACTATTGAGGGTATCACTATTGGAGGTGCTAGCCAAGTATAAGTATCCAAAACTAAGTCTATCATCTTGATGGTGTCCATCCTAGTTTTCCACTAATCACAATTCATTACTAGATAAGAAACTTTTATAAAGGAAAAGTAAAGCTGGTAAGTAAAACTAGGATTGGTATAATCAAGTTGTATAACCAAGCATGCATAGTGCATCTTGCATAGGTTATCTAGTATAGTGGGCTTGCATAGATATCATGCAAAGTTCTAGCTTGCATAGTTTAGCTTACCTTGTTGGGTGCAGTTGTTGTAGTTCTCTTCTTCTTCCTCGAAGTACACCTCCTCGTCGTAGCCTGGGTCGGTACTAGCGTCTATAAATACATACAATGTACACAATCACCAAATAACACTTAACTACTTCTATTTAGCACACAGTGGATCATATTAGATGGTCTAGTATCATCTCAATCATTACATGTAATAACGGCACATTCTTATTTATCTTATTTGGGAAAAGTAATTTCTACTCATTGAAAATACTTAAGATTTAATATTCTCCAACTAAAATAGTGGATCATGTTGACACATATCATCACCACATATTCCAATACTTGGGAATGTGATTTAAAATGGTGGTCATGTATTACAAGATTTAATATTACTATTTAATATTATTTAAGTGACTAGAAATGCCTATATATCATTCCTTTAACGCTAAAACATGATTCATATCTGTAAAAGCAAATATTTTGACATATTCATGTAGAGCATGGTCACGGGGGTGTTCAGGTATGGAGCTGTTCGTCATTAGGTATGATGGTCACGTGGCGCGCGGCAGCGAATGAGGTTGTTTGGGAGGTCACTGGTGATGGGGCAGGTGCGGGTACGGGCGGAGAGAGCGAGACGCGGCATGTGTGAGCGAGGCGACTACGGCGCTCCATCGTACTCTCGGCATGGTGGGGTGTTAAATGGGCGGAGCTATTCTTGCTCCTCCACTCCTCGCCGTTGGTCAAGAGGTGGACAGAGAGGGGCGGTGAGGTCACGGCTAGCAGCTAGGCATCGTGGGAGAGGGCGGTGTGGAGTGAGGCGACCTGTCCATGGTCGACCGACATGACCTCTCTTGGGTACGCCATTGCACTGGCGCAACAACGACGGTGAGCCTCTCCACTGCACGGCCAGGTACTGGGATGATCATGGGCAATTTATTGGGTTGATTGCAGTAAAACTGGTGAGCAATTGAGTGATCACAAATAGTGAATAGTTGGAAGTTTGTACTTTGTCTGCAAGGTGTTCGACCAAATGGCCGCATGAATTCAACTTTCAAATATTTGAATGATTTTTGGTGAGTGTGATGGCCACATACTTGGTAGTCTCAGGTTGCTAGGGTTTGTCAAATGGTGAAGATTTGAGTGGTTTTGGAAAAGTGGTGATCTATGTACCTATACTTGATTCAATTTTGAAATGCCTCTCAAATGGGTTTGCAAATAGTTTCTGCAATTTTGTAAAGTTTGCTTGGGTTCACTTTTACTTGGTCTAGCAAGGGGTGAAAAGAGTTGGAATTGTTTTTGTTAGAAATCTTTTACTAGAGATGCCCAAAGTGGGCTATGGGTTAATTTTGGCCAAAGTGCCCATATGTTCATATGATTCATACTTGACTTTATTTTCATTTGATTTTGTTTGGAAATGACTTAGATGATGTGATGTTCACCTCTAAACTAATCCTCATCCTTTATAGCAATCAATCATGGCAGATGCAAGCATTCATACATTAATACAAATCACACATGCACTCATATAGATTTTTGGAATAAAAGTTTTTGTTAACCCTAAACTTAGGTGATTAGAAATTGATAAGCTTGTTTAATATTTTTGAGGTGTTACACACATATGAACATTCATGGCTTTCAAACCAGATGACCAAGGTCATGGCAATATGTTTTTCATAGTTTATGATAACTTGTCCATGTTTGGTAGATCGGTGCATAACTACATATTGGCATTTCAAACAATATTTACAAAGGGTCCTTCCAAATTCAAAGTTATTTTCAATTGTGAAGCAACTACAAAGACTATATGTGGTTCAAAATCTCACCACACCAATTTTCTCGCAAAGTATAAAATATTTGACAGATAATGCCCAAGTTTCATGAATTTTCAAGCTTCCGAGCCCGATTCGCCTATTTTAATGATTTTATCACATATATCCCTCTATTATTGCAGTGCTCCTCGGGTTCTTGTTTTCAGAGTAGGGATAGAAGATGAATTTTGCGTCCTAAAAATAGGTGAAGTATGTTTGAATGGATGCGTAGGATATTTTAATGTATGGGTGCGATGTTTGGACGCCGTACCAAAATTTATAGGTCAAAGCTTCTAGCATACACTACTCCGACGTGGGGCCGCTTAGATGTGCTGTCACCTTCTAGACCCATACACCGGCGAGAGTTGCTTTCTAGCATTTAAATGAGTTTCTAGGAAATTGTTGAAATTTTCAAACAATTCAAGGCTTTCAAGAAGATGACCATCATCCAAAAAAGGTGACCAAGGTCATGGCCATACTTTATGATGACATGTTCACATTTGGTAGATCGGTGCATCTTGGCAAATCAACCAATATGTTTGGTTCAAAATTTGAAGTTTGTTTTAGAATTTCCAAGTGATAACAATGTGTTTTGTTGTGAAGCAACTACAAAGATGATGGCTCAAAATGCCACGACCCCCATTTTCACACAATGTATAACGCCCTTTCAAGCTTCTAGGCTAAATTTGTGCCATAAAATAATTTTTGGGTCTATATGTTTGAATGTATGTGCGGGATGTTTGAATGGATGGGCGGGATATTTTGGCGCTCTGTCGAAATTTTGAAGTTGAAGCTTCTAAGGTACACTACTCCCACTTGGGGATAATGTCCTTGTCAGATAGATCCACACGCCTATATGCTTTCCAGCATTTAATGAGTTTATAGACATCTACCGAAATTAATGAACATTAATTCAAGTCTTTTAAACAAGATGACCAAGGTCACAACCATATATAGTTTATGATACCGTCTCCATGTATTGTACTATGTACATTGATGCACCTTGTCCAATAAAGCTTTGCTTGCAAACGTGTCCATATTTGGTAGATCGGTACATATTGGCATTTCAAGCAATGTTTACAAAAGGAGATTCCACATTTGATAAAATGCCCTACTTTCATGAATTTCCAAGCTTCCCTAGCTAAATTTGTGCAATAAAATGACTTGTTGATAATTTAAAGTAAGTATGTATAATTTATAACTACAAAGTGTGTGATATAGCTTGCTCTTGACTTTTTAAAAATAATTTAAAGGTACTGAATTAGTCAAATATTGGAGAAACACTGAGAGTTTTGCAAGATTCAACTTTTTGATATGAATGGTAATGACACAAAATTTGGGATATTTTGAAAAAAAAATAAAGAAACAAAATATTAAACGAAATACAACCATTCTTTTCTCTCTTTGTGTCTCATGTGTGCAGTAGTTAGTTTCCATGAAAAACTATAATCTTAAAATTTGATATCTCTTGAAAAAATTGTTTCACAATATGGCGTAATATGTATGAACATTCATGGCTTTCAAAAACTAGATGATCAATAATGTCAAGGCCATATTTGTTACCATACTTTATGATAATGTAACCATGTTAGGTAGATTGGTGCATATTGGCATTTACACATTGTTTACAAAAAGAGCTTCCATATTTGAAGTTATTTTAAATTTTCCAATGATAAGATTAACTTTAATTTTCTCACGATATATGGCGTACCATGTATAAATATGCATGGCTTTAAAATCAGATGACCAAGGTCATGGCCATATCTTTGCTATAGTTTATAATAACCTATCCATATTTGGTAGACTGATGCGTATTGACATTTAAAATATTATTTACAAAGGAAACTTCCAAATTTGAAGTTATTTTCAATTTCCAAGAGACAATAATTGCTTCTGTCATGAAGCAACTACAAATAAGTATGGCTCAAAATCCCACTGCCCCAGTTTTCACACAAGATATATATAGCCTAAGGTTTAGGCTTCGGGGATTTGGCGTTGAGGATTTAGGGGTTTAGGGTTTAGGGTTAAGGGTTAAGGGTTTATGGTTTATGGTTTAGGGGTTTAAGGTTCTATATTTAGGGATCAGGATTTATGGTTTAGGGTTGTCTAGGTTTTAGGGTTTAGGGGATTTTCAATAATAATGTTCAGGCTTTATATATATGCTTATATATTCATGGAATAGAACAGTGGTATTGCAATTTAATAAAAGTATCTTGAATTTTGATCTATAAGTGCATGATACCTGGTTGGTAAGGGGTTCAGGGTTTAGGGTTTATTGTTTAGGGGTTTAGGGTTCAGGTTTTAGGGGTTTAGGGTTTAGGTTTTAGGGAATTTTCAATAATGTTTAAGCTCTATGCTTATATTCATGGAATAGAATGGCGTTACCGCAATTTGATGAAAGTATATCTAAAATTTTGATCTACAAGTGCATGATACCTCCTTTGTCAGGGTCGTTTTGGGGTTGAGGGTTTAGGGTTTTAGGGTTTAGGATTTAGGGAATTTTCAATAATGTTCAAGCTCTATGCTTATATTCGTGGAATTCAATGGCGTTACCACAATTTAATGGAAGTATCTCAAATTTTGATCTATAAGTGCATGGTACCTGCTTGGTTAGGGTTTATGTGTTGAGGGTTTAGGGTTTTATGATTTAGGTTTAGAGAATTTTCAATAATGCTCTAGCTTTATGCTTATATTCGTCGAATAGAATGTCGTTACCTAATTTAATGAAAGTATCTCAAATTTTGATCTATAAGTGCATGATACCTACTTGGTTAGGGTTTATGGGTTGGGTGTTTAGGTTTTAGGAGTTGTTTAGGGTTTAGAGAATTTTTGATAATGCTCAAGCATTATGCTTATATTCGTTGAATAGAATGTCGTTACCCAACATAACAAAAGTATCTCAAATTTTGATATATAAGTGCATGATACGTGCTTGCTCAGGGTTTAGGGGTTTAGTGTTTAGGGTTTTAGGGTTTGGGTTTTAGGGGTTTAGGGTTTAGGGCTTCGAGAATTTTCAACAATGTTCAAGCTTTATTCTTATATCTGTGGAACAGAATGGCATTACCCAATTTAACGAAAGTATCTCAAATTTTGATCTATAAGTGCACGATACCTGCTTTTTCAAGGTTTAGGGGTTTAGTGTTTAGGGTTTTAGGGTTTAGTGTAAAATGTTCGAATTTGAATAGCAAACTATGTGAATCGCTACTTGTCGTAATTCTAGGCCACTGACATGCGGGTGACTTGCATGGTGGGTCCAAAAATTCAGTGTAGGCCAGATTGGGCGGGCAGGTATATATCAAAGAAGAGCAGGAAAACATCGATGGGGTGATGCACGTGGGAGAACACAAATTTACCACCTATGTCCCTCTATTATTGTAGGGCTCCCCGGGTTCTTCTTTCCGGAGTAGAGATAGAAGAGGAATTTTGCATTCTAAAAAAAGGTGAAGTATGTGATAATGGATGTGCAAGATATTTGAATGGATGCATGCGATGTTTGGGCGGTGTACCAAAATTTTGAGGTCAAAGTTTCTAACATACGCTACTCCAACTTTGGGCCGCTCAGATGTACTATTACCGTCTATACCAGCATGCCATCGAGAGTTGCTTTCGAGCATTTAAATGAGTTTCTAGGCATTTGCTGAAATTGTCGAACAATTCAATGATTTCAAAAAGTGACCATCATCCAAAAAAGGTGACCAAGATCATGGCCATAGTTTATGATCACGTGTACGCATTTGGTTTATCGGTGCATCTTGACAAGTCAACCAATAAGTCTGGTTCCAAATTTGAAGTTTATTTTCGAATTTCCAAATTTGGCCCCTTTTCAAAAAAATTGGGACGAAATTAAATATAAGTTGAAATAAAACCATTTGTTCGCAAAGTGCAATGCTATGTGCATTAGTTTCCATGGTAAAATATATACTTGTATTTTGACAAATTTTGGATCAATTTTGATCTATGATGACTAGCAGGTGGGCCACGTATATGGTGGTGCCCAAAGTAGGGCAGGTCAGAATTTCCAAAGTTATCCCTCCCCATGCCTTCGCATTGTGTATTAACTTCCACTCTCTGCCGTTTAGACCCTCACCCCTTGCCCACAAAATAGACGCGCTCACCTCCACCCCACACCCGTTGGTCTTCTTGACATGCACTAGTAGGCACGTCGATCCCACGGTAGCCCTTCTATGTCTAGCTCGATCCGGTTGGCATTTTATTGCCCTGTCACCCGATCTGCCTCCTCAAATACGTAGTTTAATTTGTCCTCAATCTACATGCTCTTAGTTGATTCTATGCTAGATCTGTGATCTTAAATACCATTGCCAATTTTTGTTGTCAATATGTTTACTAAAATGCATAGGCATATATAGTTTTTGTACTCTGTCTATATGTTTCCTGCTTTTCTTTAATAAGAACGAATCTTTTATGTCATAATTAAATACATGGATATATTTTTGAAGGGAATATGCCCGAGAGGCAATAATAAAGTGGTTATTATATTATTCCATGTTTATGATAAATTTTTATTTTGCATGCTATAATTGTATTAATTGGAAATGTTAATACATGTGTCTTTAATAAACAAAATACAAAGTTCCTAGTAATGCCTCTCATATAAACTAGCTCGTTGATTAACAAGATGATCAAGTTTTCCTAATAATGGACATTGGATGTTGTTAATAACGAGGTCACAACATTGGTGGAATGATGTGATGAACATTCATCCGAACTATAGCATTACGATCAAAGTCATTATGTTTATATTGCTATAACATCATACAAAGTAATCCTAATCCTTATACCATGAGATCATGTTAATCACTAACACTAGAAGAGTATCTTGATAACATCAAACGTCACACCGTAACAGGGTGACTATAAAGGTGGGTTCAGTGCTACTGAGGTGTTATATAGAGGCTCATGGGTCAAGAGTGGGATTTGTCTATCTCGATGACAGATAGATATACTCAGGGCCCTCTTAGTGATATCACATTGAAATAGCTTGCAAGCAAGTGATGTGATCACTAGAATGTTATATCACAAGAATGAGAAAAGAGTGCATGTCGGCAACGAGAGCAAATTAGGTATTGAGATACCGATGATCGAATCTCGGACATGTAATATATCGCGAGACAAAGGGATTTAGTTATGACATTAAAGGTTTACACAATCACAAGAGTCATCATTGAATGTGTGGGAGTTAGTACGGATCTCTAGGTCCCGCTCCTGATTATTGATCGGAGAGGGGTCTCGATAATGTCTACATCATTCACGTACCGTAGGGTGACACACTTAAGGGATACCGACACTATTTGGAGCAAATATGTTTCAGATAAAGATTTAAGAAAGTGCTGGAATCATTTCAATGGAGACTAGAATTGTTTCAGGTGAAATTGTAGCAACTGGTTCTACATGTGATATTGAAATGTTGCAGGGAGTTTTACGTGAATGTTAGTTAATTAAAGTAATTAACAAAATTCCGGAAAAAATAAATAAAATAGTTTTATTTAATGAGAGCTTGCATTAAAGTTGGTGGAAATTTAATACATGTGAGTGGACATGAGTGGAGGTGTGTGTTTATGTGAGTGGGAGCTCCACCCACATGAATGAGGGGCTTGTTCATCTGCAGTACCAAAGTTGGTAGGCCAGCGCATGGCGGTACCTAAGTTGCCTGAAATTATCGCGTTTCGAAAAGTTGGGCCGCCAACTACTGAGAGGGGCCATTTCGAGGCAAACTCATCTCACCCCTCCCTAATACAAAGATTCCGTTAAACCGCCCCGTGAAGTAGACGGTCGGGACCCACATGTCGGTTATCTGTCCGTGACACGGGCGCCAACGCAGCAACCTCTTAGGCAAATCGAGCAGCTAAGTGGATTGGATGCGTTGACCAATTTCACAAATCCATTCCTAGCTTTCCCCTAGCACCGGCGGTGTCGGAATCCACCCTCCAGGCAGGACGATCCCTTCGGACATTTGACTTCCGGGGCCAAGTTCCTGCACCCAGTCGCTGATACCGAGCTCCAATGGCGCATGTCATAGCCGCTATTGCGAGGCTCTAGCCCGCCTCCGCCGCCGACGAGCTAAGCAGTTTGGAGGATGGCAGATCCTACTATCAAGGAAGAAGAAGTTCTGCCTACAAGCGGGTGAGCTACCCTTCTCTTTGCTATTCGCACTAATTACAACTGCTAGCTGGCTACTGAACCTCAAATTGTTCGTTAGCCCAACGCTGACAAACATATTTTGTCCACAGTTTTCTGTCAAGTGGGATCTGCGCGGACCCTCCTTACCTGGTTACGGTAGTCCTCTACAGGTACGACTCCAAGGGCAAGTGATATGGAAGCCATTGTTTCACGATGGAAGAAGCGCCTGCGCAGTTCTGCACTATATCTGGTATGGTTGCTGCTCTGCGTAATCATGTTGAAGTATGGCCGAAGCAGACTGCAAAGTTCAGCTTCATGGATGAACGTGGCATCATGGTTCCTATATCGTGTGATAGTCAGCTAATTGGGTTGATGAAAAGGTATGCTTCGGATTGCATGTTTGAGCTGAATTGTGATGTACTGGATGTGGATGCTGCTGCAACTGGGAGTCGCCCTTCTATTCTTGGACAGGGTGGTTGCTCGAATGCAATTAGCTCCTGGTAAGCAAAGGTCGCTTGGGGTTCGCATGTTTGTGCTGAATTGTAATTTTTGTTTTATTTACTCTGTAGATATTGGGCAGTTATGCAACAGTCTTGTTTCTTTAACAGGAAGCGCCGCAAGGTTAGAAACATGACTGTCGGGTTAGTCATTTTGCTGCCCGAAGAAATTAAAAACGAGTGGAAAGATGATGTTGGACACGATTCTGGTGCCCATTGTCCTGGCGATGCAGAGTACGTGAAGCTAAAAAAATTGGCACCGAGGAAGAGGAAGAAGGTAGGAAATGAAGAAGCCATTGGACGTGAAGGCTTAGCACCCAGGCTGTGGAAGAAGGCTGCTGGGAATGAAGATGCATAGTAGTGTGTTGAACTTGAACCTATATATGTAATTTTGTTAAATTCTGGAGCGCTGTGTGTGGCACGTTGCTGGGCGAAACAATCTACCCACGTTCTCTGAGTAAAATGTAGCACGACTTAGGGTTTGGAAACGCCCGAGTCAGTAGTTGAATCCGAAATTGTGATTGTGCCACTGCTATCTGAAAACAAGGATCCACCGGTTCCACGATTGCTGAGGGGCAGGAGGTGTCCAAACACGACGGAATGTAAGTGGCACAGAAATAAATTATTTAAGCTGCCACACTCCACGAAGCAGCAACTTATTTCAGATGCTGCACAACGACGTGGCAACATAAACAGCAATGTTCTCACCGATAATGCCCAGATGAGGAGGAAATGGGTACCGCTTTCTAGCCTAATCTTGAGCCCGTCTATCTCACCGCCTCTCTGCTCCTGCATCCCCTGCATCTGGCGAAGCTCCCGGATCTCCAGTAACCGGTTGTACGTGCTTCCACTTTATAAATTCTGGTTGTGCCATTTGCATGCAGCCAAATCCACGTAGATTACTTTTAAACAAACCACCAATGTCAGAATACACTAGTAGAAAAGGGGTCTTTGGTCCACGGTCATGTTCCCAATCTGGGACAGAGATCTAAATCGAGGTAGAAATTGATCTAAATCACAATTTCTTCCACAAATTAATCGAGACAGAGATCTAAATCGAGGCATTTCATTAATTCAACCACAAATTCTTCTAAACAAAGGTGCGATTTCACATCCTACATTAATTCAACCAACTAGTCAACAATTTCACTTCCGCTGCCACTGTCCTCCGAGCCGCAGGCTTCCTTGTCTTCGTCGGACGGAACCTCCACGATTTCCGCATTGTACGCGAGACGGAGCACCTCTTCACGGTGAGCGGCGGCGATGACGGTGAACTTGGTCCGTCCAGGGACAGACCATAACCTCTCCCGCCCTTCTCGGTTGCGGAGATCCCGGTGCACCACGCGCTCGTAAACGATGCGGTTGCCAATCTTGGCCTTCCTCTCCTTCTTGAATAGCGCCAGCCAGTACGGGCTGGTCGTCGCGTACCGGGGCACCGCCCTCTTCCATGCGGGCATCTGGTGGCGGTGCGCCGTGATTTCGCTCTCCATCACGGCTCCGCCGGGGACGAGGAGCGGAGCCACCGGCACCCCCGCATAGCTGATGCGCCATCCATGGGGCACCGTCACGGCCGGCGGCGCGAGGATGTCGAAGTGCGAGAACATCACCGCCTCGTAGAAGTTTAGCGAGGGCATCTCCATGGCGACGCGGTGGAGATTGGAGAGGGAGCGAGGGGGTGGATGGTGCGGTGCAGATTGGAGAGGGCGAGGGGTTGGGCGATGAAGCGACGAGCTGTGGCGCCTCCTATTTATACACGAGGACGACGAGGCGACGGGCGAAATATCCAAGGGGCATTGATCAGACAAAAGGAAGTAATGCAGGGTTAAGACAGATTAACGGGCGACCAATTTTTTTACTCCCAGGACTCCGGGGCCAATAGTTCAGACCGCTAGGTTAACAAGTACAACTATTACAACTTAAAAAAGGCACGGGGCTTAAGCTAAATAGAACTAGTTAACACACATCTCCTTGATCTTCCTAATCTTATCCCTATGCGCATCTTCCTGCGAGAGCAGGGATCGAATCGTCTGCTCCTTACTTTTAGCATCTTCCTTGCACAGCTTCAATTGTTTCTCTGCATATTTCCTCATGCACTTGTCAATACTCATAGTTGTGAACTGCAGGACGTTGGCCTGGTGAAGATCCTTCCTTGCTTGAGTCAGTTCTTGCTCTGCTTTAGCCTTCAGGGCCAACGCCGCGTCCCTCTCCTTCTCGACTTTGCTAACCTTGTCTTCCACCCCCATGAGATCTCGCTTATGCTTGGTCGTGTCAACTGGTTCCCATAGCTTCATCTCAACACTGTCAAGAAGTGAGCTAAATGCGGATTCTTTCAACTCAACAGTCATTTCCCATAGTTTGTCCAGCGTTTTCTGCATCGATTTGGGCCACTCTGGATCTACCCATTTGACAAAACTGCAACTTCCGCCTCGCATCATTGCACGATGTCCTTGACACTGTAGAAACCTCCAGCCTGCGTTTCGTCCTTCGAATGCTACAAATTTAGCGGGCACATATCCATGTTTACATAGCAGAGGACTGTCTTCATCCGCTAAACCATGATAGTCGGCGTCATACATCGTCTGGTTGGCCTAACACATCATACGCGCATGAGTAAACGGAGTAGATCTGGCTCAAAAAATAGATAACTGGCCACGGATGATAGAGATAGTGATGAGACGACTCACATCGAAATCACTTTCCATGTCGTCACGACACGTTTCCTCGTCGTCTCCCCTTGAACCCATGGCAAGAGGGGAGGGGGGTGGCTGCCAGAGAGGGGATTGGGATGGCGGCGCCGTCGGCTTGCGGCTACGGCAGGATGGGAGTGAAGTGGGGAATGTGGCTTCGAGGGGAAGGAAGAGAAGTATGGGGAGGAAGAGAAGTAATGGGGACGTGACACTGGGATATGGCCCGCTCAACTCGTGAGTCGTGACACTCGCAATAGGGGAGCCCCCGGTGTTGCCAGTTTGTCCAGAGCAAGCGTGGCCAATCATGCCGCAGAATAGACTACTCGCGGATCAATCTCACGAAAATCATCCCAATATTCCAAGCGCCCCGATCGGATAGTATGTAACAATCGACAAGCAGAACAACTGTGTTAGGGCGTGCCTTCTAGAAGACTCGGTCTAACGCTAAGGTTAGGTCTCTCCTAAGGTTAATTAGTATCCATATGCGGTTTATGAAAAGAACATTCATCCAATGACACAGGTGGATCTAGCTGTGGTTAATGAGAAGAGCAGACATGCAATGACACCGGTGATATGTGGTTTGTGGGAAGAACACACATGCAATGACACCGGTGATATCTGGTTTGTGAGAAGAACACACATGCAATGACTCTAGCTGTGGTTAATGAGAAGAGCAGACATGCAATGACACCGGTGGATCCATGTGGGGTTAATGAGAAGAACACGCATGCAATGACACTGGGTGTGGTTCATGATATGGTTTGTGAGAAGAACACACATGCAATGACACTGGTGGATCCATGTGTGGTATTTGGGAAGAACACACATGCAATGACACTAGTGATATGTGGTCTGTGAGAAGAACACACATCCAATGACTCTAGCTATGGTTCATGAAAAGAGTAGACATGCAATGACACTGGTGGATCCATGTGTGGTTCATGGGAAGAGCAGACATGCGATGACACTGGGTGGATCCATGTGTGGTTTGTGAGAAGAACACACATGCAATGACACTGGTGGATCCATGTGTGGTTCATGGGAAGAACACACATGCAATGACTCTTGTGATATGTGGTTTGTGAAAAGAACATACATGCAATGACTCTAGCTGTGGTTAATGAGAAGAGCAGACATGCAATGACACCGGTGGATCCATGTGTGGTTTGTGATAAGAACACACATGCAATGACACTGGGTGTGGTTAATGATATGGTTTGTAAGAAGAACACACATGCAATGACTCTAGCTATGGTTCATGAAAAGAGCACACATGCGATGACTATAGTTGTGGTTCATGGGAAGAGAAGACATACAATGACACTGGTGGATCCATGTGTGGTTCATGGGAAGAACACACATGCAATAACACTGGTGGATCCATGTGTGGTCTGTGGGAAGAACACACATGCAATGACACTGGTGGATCCATGTGTGGTTCATGGGAAGAACACACATGCAATGACACCGGTGATATATTGTTTGTGAGAAGAACACACATGCAATGACTCTAGCTGTGGTTCATGAAAAGAGCAGATATGCAATGACGCTGGTGGATCCATGTGTGGTTCATGGGAAGAAGACACATGCAATGACACTCGGTTTGGTTCATGATATGGTCCGTGAGAAGAACACACATGCAATGACTCTAGCTGTGGTTCACGAAAAAAGCAGACATGCGATGACTCTAACTATGGTTCATGAAAAGAGCAGACATGCGATGCCACCAGTGGATCCATGTGTGGTCTATGAGAGGAACACACATGCAATTACACCGGTGGATCCTTACGTGGTTTGTGAGAATAACACACATGCAATGACACTGGTGGATCCATGTGTGGTTCATGGGAAGAATACACATGCAATGACACAGGTGATATGTGGTCCGTGAGAATAACACACATGCAATGACTCTGGTGAGATGTGGTTTGTGAAAAGAACACACATGCAATGACTCTAGCTATGGTTAATGAAAAGAGCAGACATGCAATGACACCGGTGGATCCATGTGGGGTTAATGAGAAGAACACACATGCAGTGACACTGGGTGTGGTTCATGATATGGTTTGTGAGAAGAACACACATGCAATGACACTGGTGGATCCATGTATGGTCTGTGAGAAGAACACACATGCAATGGGGCTCTCCATGCGATGACACTTGGTGTGGTTCATGATATGGTTTGTGAGAAGAACACACATGCAATGACCCTGCTGGATCCATGTGTGGTCTTTGGGAATAACACACATGCAATGACACTGGTGATATGTGGTCTGTGAGAAGAACACACATCCAATGACTCTAGTTGTGGTTCATGAAAAGAGCAGACAAGCAATGAAACTGGTGGATCCATGTGTGGTTCATGGGAAGAGCAGACATGCGATGTCACTGGGTGGATCCATGTGTGGTTTGTGAGAAGAACACACATGCAATGACACTGGTGGATCCATGTGTGGTTCATGGGAAGAACACACATGCAATGACTCTGGTGATATGTGGTTTGTGAAAAGAACAGACATGCAATGACTCTAGCTGTGGTTAATGAGAAGAGCAGACATGCAATGACACCGGTGGATCCATGTGTGGTTTGTGAGAACAACACACATGCAATGACACTGGGTGTGGTTCATGATATGGTTTGTAAGAAGAACACACATGCAATGACTCTAGTTTTGGTTCATCAAAAGAGCACGCATGCGATGACTCTAGCTGTGGTTCATGGGAAGAACACACATGCAATGACACTGGTGGATCCATGTGTGGTCTGTGGGAAGAACACACATGCAATGACACTGGTGGATCCATGTGTGGTTCATGGGAAGAACACACATGCAATGACACCGGTGATATATGGTTTGTGAGAAGAACACACATACAATGACTCTAGCTGTGGTTCATGAAAAGAGCAGACATGCAATGACACTGGTGGATCCATGTGTGGTTCATTGGAAGAACACACATGTAATGACACTGGGTGTGGTTCATGATATGGTCCGTGAGAAGAACACACATGCAATGACTCTAGCTGTGGTTCATGAAAAGAGCAGACATGCGATGACTCTAACTATGGTTCATGAAAAGAGCAGACCTACGATGCCACCGGTGGATCCATGTGTGGTCTATGAGAGGAACACACATGCAATTACACCGGTGGATCATTACGTGGTTTGTGAGAATAACACACATGCAATGACACTGGTGGATCCATGTGTGGTTCATGGGAAGAACACACATGCAATGACACAGGTGATATGTGGTCTGTGATAATAACACACATGCAATGACTCTGGTGATATGTGGTTTGTGAAAAGAACACACATGCAATGACTCTAGCTGTGGTTAATGAAAAGAGCAAACATGCAATGACACCGGTGGATCCATGTGGGGTTAATGAGAAGAACACACATGCAATGACACTGGGTGTGGTTCATGATATGGTTTGTGAGAAGAACACACATGCAATGACACTGGTGGATCCATGTGTGGTCTGTGAGAAGAACACACATCCAATGACTCTAGCTGTGGTTCATGAAAAGAGCAGACATGCAATGACACTGGTGGATCCATGTGTGGTTCATGGGAAGAGCAGACATGCGATGTCACTGGGTGGATCCATGTGTGGTTTGTGAGAAGAACACACATGCAATGTCACTGGTGGATCCATGTGTGGTTCATGGGAAGAACACACATGCAATGACTCTGGTGATATGTGGTTTGTGAAAAGAACAGACATGCAATGACTCTAGCTGTGGTTAATGAGAAGAGCAGACATGCAATGACACCGGTAGATCCATGTGTGGTTTGTGAGAAGAACACACATGCAATGACACTAGGTGTGGTTCATGATATGGTTTGTAAGAAGAACACACATGCAATGACTCTAGCTATGGTTCATGAAAAGAGCACGCATGCGATGACTCTAGCTGTGGTTCATGGGAAGGGCAGACATACAATGACACTGGTGGATCCATGTGTGGTTCATGGGAAGAACACAAATGCAATAACACTGGTGGATCCATGTGTGGTCTGTGGGAAGAACACACATGCAATGACACTGGTGGATCCATGTGTGGTTCATGGGAAGGCAACACATGCAATGACACCTGTGATATATTGTTTGTGAGAAGAACACACATGCAATGACTCTAGCTGTGGTTCATGAAAAGAGCAGACATGCAATGACGCTGGTGGATCCATGTGTGGTTCATGGGAAGAACACACATGCAATGGCACTGGGTTTGGTTCATGATATGGTCCGTGAGAAGAACACACATGCAATGACTCTAGCTGTGGTTCATGAAAAAAGCAGACATGCGATGACTCTAACTATGGTTCATGAAAAGAGCAGACCTGCGATGCCACCGGTGGATCCATGTGTGGTCTATGAGAGGAACACACATGCAATTACACCGGTGGATCCTTACGTGGTTCGTGAGAATAACACACATGCAATGACACTGGTCGATCCATGTGTGGTTCATGGGAAGAACACACATGCAATGACACAGGTGATATGTGGTTTGTGAGAATAACACACATGCAATGACTCTGGTGATATGTGGTTTGTGAAAAGAACACACATGGAATGACTCTAGCTATGGTTAATGAAAAGAGCAAACATGCAATGACACCGGTGGATCCATGTAGGGTTAATGAGAAGAACACACATGCAAAGACACTGGGTGTGGTTCATGATATGGTTTGTGAGAAGAACACGCATGCAATGACACTGGTGGATCCATGTGTGGTCTGTGAGAAGAACACACATGCAATGGGGCTCTCCATGCAATGACACCGGTGGATCCATGTGGGGTTAATGAGAAGAACACACATGCAATGACACTCGGTGTGGTTCATGATATGGTTTGTGAGAAGAACACACATGCAATGACACTGGTGGATCCATGTGTGGTCTGTGAGAAGAACACACATGCAATGGGGCTCTCCATGTAATGGCACTGGGTGTGGTTCATGATATGGTTTGTGAGAAGAACACACATGCAATGACCCTGGTGGATCCATGTGTGGTCTTTGGGAAGAACACACATGCAATGACACTGGTGATATGTGGTCTGTGAGAAGAACACACATCCAATGACTCTAGCTGTGGTTCATGAAAAGAGCAGACATGCAATGACACTGGTGGATCCATGTGTGGTTCATTGGAAGAACATACATGCGATGTCACTGGGTGGATCCATGTGTGGTTTGTGAGAAGAACACACATGCAATGACACTGGTGGATACATGTGTGGTTCATGGGAAGAACACACATGCAATGAATCTGGTGATATGTGGTTTGTGAAAAGAACAGACATGCAATGACTCTAGCTGTGGTTAATGAGAAGAGCAGACATGCAATGACACCGGTGGATCCATGTGTGGTTTGTGAGAAGAACAAAAATGCAATGACACTGGGTGTGGTTCATGATATGGTTTGTAAGAAGAGCACACATGAAATGACTCTAGCTGTGGTTCATGAAGAGAGCACGCATGCGATGACTCTAGCTACGGTTCAAGGCAAGAGCAGGCATACAATGACACTGGTGGATCCATGTGTGGTTCATGGGAAGAACACACATGCAATGACACTGGTGGATCCATGTGTGGTTTGTGGGAAGAACACACATGCAATGACACTAGTGGATCCATGCGTGGTTCATGGGAAGAACACACATGCAATGACACCGGTGATATGTGGTTTGTGAGAAGAACACACATGCAATGACTCTAGCTGTGGTTCATGAAAAGAGCAGACATGCAATGACACTAGTGGATCCATGTGTAGTTCATGGGAAGAACACACATGCAATGACACTGGGTGTGGTTCATGATATGGTTTGTGAGAAGAACACACATGCAATGACTCTAGCTGTGGTTCATGAAAAGAGAATACATGCGATGACTCTAACTGTGGTTCATGAAAAGAGCAGACCTGCGATGCCACCGGTGGATCCATGTGTGGTCTATGAGAGGAACACACATGCAATTACACCATTGGATCCTTACGTGGTTTGTGACAATAACACACATCCAATGACACTAGTGGATCCATGTGTGGTTGAAGGGAAGAACACACATGCAATGACACAGGTGATATGTGGTCTGTGAGAATAACACACATGCAATGACTCTCGTGATATGTTGCTTGTGAAAAGAACACACATCCAATGACTCTAGCTGTGGTTAATGAGAAAAGCAGACATGCAATGACACTGGTGGATCCATGTGTGGTTTGTGAGAAGAACACACATGCAATGACACTGGGTGTGGTTCATGATATGGTTTGTAAGAAGAACACACATGCAATGACTCTAGCTGTGGTTCATGAAAAGAGCACGCATGCGATGACTCTAGCTGCGGTTCAAGGCAAGAGCAGACATACAATGACACTGGTGGATCCATGTGTGGTTCATGGGAAGAACACACATGCAATGACACTGGTGGATCCATGTGTGGTTTGTGGGAAGAACACACATGCAATGACACTAATGGATCCATGTGTGGTTCCTGGGAAGAACACACATGCAATGACACCGCTGATATGTGGTTTGTGAGAAGAACACACATGCAATGACTCTAGCTGTGGTTCATGAAAAGAGCAGACATGCGATGACACTAGTGGATCCATGTGTGGTTCATGGGAAGAACACAGATGCAATGACACTAGTGGATCCATGTGTGGTTAATGGGAAGAACACACATGAAATGAAAGTGGGTGTGGTTCATGTTATGGTTTGTGAGAAGAACACACATGCAATGACTCTAGCTCTGGTTCATGAAAAGAGCAGACATGCGATGACTCTAACTGTGGTTCATGAAAAGAGCAGACCTGCGATGCCACCGGTGGATCCATGTGTGGTATATGAGAGGAACACACATGCAATTACACCGGTGGATCCTTACGTGGTTTGTGAGAATAACACACATGCAATGACACTACTGGATCCATGCGTGGTTCATGGGAAGAACACACATGCAATGACACAGGTGATATGTGGTCTGTGACAAGAACACACATGCAATGACTCTGGTGATATGTGGCTTGTGAAAAGAACACACATGCAATGACTCTAGCTGTGATTAATGAAAAGGCAGGCATGCAATGACACCGGTGGATCCATGTGGGGTTAATGAGAAGAACACACATGCAATAACACTGGGTGTGGTTCATGATATGGTTTGTGAGAAGAACACACATGCAATGACACTGGGTGTGGTTCATGATATGGTTTGTGAGAAGAGCACACATGCAATGACACTGGTGGATCCATGTGTGGTCTTTCGGAAGAACACACATACAATGACACTGGTGATATGTGGTCAGTGAGAAGAACACACATCCAATGACTAGCTATGGTTCATGAAAAGAGCAGACATGCAATGACACTAGTGGATCCATGTGTGTTTCATGGGAAGAACATACATACGATGACACTGGGTGGATCCATGTGTGGTTTGTGAGAAGAACACATATGCAATGACACTGGTGGATCCATGTGTGGTTCATGGGAAGAACACACATGCAATGACTCTGGTGATGTGTGGTTTGTGAAAAGAATAGACATGCAATGACTCTAACTGTGGTTAATGAGAAGAGCAGACATGCAATGACACCGGTGGATCCATGTGTGGTTTGTGAGAAGAACACACATGCAATGACACTAGGTGTGGTTCATGATATGGTTTGTAAGAAGAACACACATGCAATGACTCTAGCTGTGGTTCATGAAAAGAGCACGCATGCGATCACTCTAGTTGTGGTTCATGGGAAGAGCAGACATACTATGACATTGGTGGATCCATGTGTGGTTCATGGGAAGAACACACATGCAATGACACTAGTGGATCCATGTGTGTTCTGTGGGAAGAACACACATGCAATGACACTGGTGGATCCATGTGTGGTTCATGGGAAGAACACACATGCAATGACACCGGTGATATGTGGTTTGTGAGATGAACACACATGCAATGACCCTAGCTGTGGTTCATGAAAAGAGCAGACATGCAATGACACTGGTGGATCCATGTGTTGTTCATGGGAAGAACACACATGCAATGACAATGGGTGTGGTTCATGATATGGTCTGTGAGAAGAACACACATGCAATGACTCTAGTCGTGGTTCATGAAAAGAGCAGACATGCGATGACTCTAACCGTGGTTCATTAAAAGAGCAGACCTGCGATGCCACCGGTGGATCCATGTGTGGTCTATGAGAGGAACACACATGCAATTATACTAGTGGATCCTTACGTGGTTTGTGAGAATAACACACATGCAATGACACTGGTGGATCCATGTGTGGTTCATGGGAAGAACACACATGCAATGACACAGGTGATATGTGGTCTGTGAGAAGAACACACATGCAATGACTCTAGTGATATGTGGTTTGTGAAAAGAACACACATGCAATGACTCTAGCTGTGGTTAGTGAAAAGTGCAGACATGCAATGACACTGGTGGATCCATGTGGGGTTAATGAGAAGAACACACATGCAATGACACTGGGTGTGGTTCATGATATGGTTTGTGAGAAGAACACACATGCAATGACACTGGTGGATCCATGTGTGGTCTATGAGAAGAACAAACATGCAATGACACTGGGTGTGGTTCATAATATGGTTTGTGAGAAGAACACACATGCAATGACACTGCTGGATCCATGTGTGGTCTTTCGGAAGAACACACATGCAATGACACTGGTGATATGTGGTCAGTTAGAAGAACACACATCCAATGACTAGCTGTGGTTCATGAAAAGAGCAGACATGCAATGACACTGGTGGATCCATGTGTGGTTCATGGGAAGAGCAGACATGCGATGACACTGGGTGGATCCGTGTGTGGTTTGTGAGAAGAACACACATGCAATGACATTGGTGGATCCATGTGTGGTTCATGGGAAGAATACACATGCAATGAATGTGGTGATATGTGGTTTCTGAAAAGAACAAACATGCAATGACTCTAGCTGTGGTTAATGAGAAGAGCAGACATGCAATGACACCAGTGGATCCATGTGTGGTTTGTGAGAAGAACACACATGCAATGACACTGGGTGTGGTTCATGATATGGTTTGTGAGAAGAACACACATGCAATGACACTGGTGGATCCATGTGTGGTCTGTGAGAAGAACACACATGCAATGACACTGGGTGTGGTTCATGATATGGTTTGTGAGAAGAGCACACATGCAATGACACTGGTGGATCCATGTGTGGTCTTTTGGAAGAACACACATGCAATGACACTGGTGATATGTGGTCAGTGAGAAGAACACACATCCAATGACTAGCTATGGTTCATGAAAAGAGCAGACATGCAATGACACTAGTGGATCCATGTGTGGTTCATGGGAAGAACAGACATGCGATGACACTGGGTGGATCCATGTGTGGTTTGTGAGAAGAACACATATGCAATGACACTGGTGGATCCATGTGTGGTTCATGGGAAGAACACACATGCAATGACTCTGGTGATGTGTGGTTTGTGAAAAGAATAGACATGCAATGACTCTAGATGTGGTTAATGAGAAGAACAGACATGCAATGACACCGGTGGATCCATGTGTGGTTTGTGAGAATAACACACATGCAATGACACTAGGTGTGGTTCATGATATGGTTTGTAAGAAGAACACACATGCAATGACTCTAGCTGTGGTTCATGAAAAGAGCACGCATGCGATGACTCTAGTTGTGGTTCATGGGAAGAGCAGACATACAATGACACTGGTGGATCCATGTGTGGTTCATGGGAAGAACACACATGCAATGACACTAGTGGATCCATGTGTGTTCTGTGGGAAGAACACACATGCATTGACACTGGTGGATCCATGTGTGGTTCATGGGAAGAACACACATGCAATGACACCGGTGATATGTGGTTTGTGAGAAGAACACACATGCAATGACTCTAGCTGTGGTTCATGAAAAGAGCAGACATGCAATGACACTGGTGGATCCATGTGTTGTTCATGGGAAGAACACACATGCAATGACAATGGGTTTGGTTCATGATATGGTCTGTGAGAAGAACACACATGCAATGACACTGGTGGATCCATGTGTGGTTCATGGGAAGAACACACATGTAATGACACAGGTGATATGTGGTCTGTGAGAAGAACACACATGCAATGACTCTAGTGATATGTGGTTTGTGAAAAGAACACACATGCAATGACTCTAGCTGTGGTTAGTGAAAAGTGTAGACATGCAATGACACTGGTGGATCCATGTGGGGTTAATGAGAAGAACACACATGCAATGACACTGGGTGTGGTTCATGATATGGTTTGTGAGAAGAACACACATGCAATGATAGCGGTGGATCCATGTGTGGTCTGTGAGAAGAACACACATGCAATGACACTGGGTGTGGTTCATGATATGGTTTGTGTGAAGAACACACATGCAATTACACTGGTGGATCCATGTGTGGCCTTTCGAAAGAACACACATGCAATGACACTGGTGATATGTGGTCTGTGAGAAGAACACACATCCAATGACTCTAGCTGTGGTTTATGAAAAGAGCAGACATGCAATGACACTGGTGATATGTTGTCTGTGAGAAGAACACACATCCAATGACTCTAGCTGTGGTTTATGAAAAGAGCAGACATGCAATGACACTGGTGGATCCATGTGTGGTTCATGGGAAGAACAGACATGCTATGACACTGTGTGGATCCATGTGTGGTTTGTGAGAAGAACAGACATGCAATGACACTGGTGGATCCATGTGTGGTTCATGGGAAGAACACACATGCAATGACTCTGGTGATACGTGGTTTGTGAAAAGAACAGACATGCAATGACTCTAGATGTGGTTAATGAGAAGGGCAGACATGCAATGACACCGGTGGATCCATGTGTGGTTTGTGAGAAGAACACACATGCAATGACACTAGGTGTGGTTCATGATATGGTTTGTAAGAAGAACACACATGCAATGACTCAAGCTGTGGTTCATGAAAAGAGCACGCATGCGATGACTCTAGCTGTGGTTCATGGGAAGAGCAGACATACAATGACACTGGTGGATCCATGTGTGGTTCATGGGAAGAACACACATGCAATGACACTGGTGGATCCATGGGTGGTCTATGGGAAGAACACACATGCAATGACACTGGTGGATCCATGTGTGGTTCATGGGAAGAGCACACATGCAATGACACCGGTGATATGTGGTTTGTGAGAAGAACACACATGCAATGACTCAAGGTGTGGTTCATGAAAAGAGCAGACATGCAATGACACTGGTGGATCCATGTGTGGTTCATGGGAAGAACACACATGCAATGACAATGGGTGTGGTTCATGATATGGTCTGTGAGAAGAACACACATGCAATGACTCTAGCTGTGGTTCATGAAAAGAGCAGACATGCGTTGACTCTAACTGTGGTTCATTAAAAGAGCAGACCTGCGATGCCACCGGTGGATCCCTGTGTGGTCTATGAGAGGAATACACATGCAATTACACTAGTGGATCCTTACGTGGTTTGTGAGAAGAACACACATGCAATGACACTGGTGGATCCATGTGTGGTTCATGGGAAAAACACACATGCAATGACACAGGTGATATGTGGTCTGTGAGAAGAACACACATGCAATGACTCTGGTGATATGTGGTTTGTGAAAAGAACACACATGCAATAAATCTAGCTGTGGTTAATGAAAAGAGCTAACATGCAATGACACTGGTGGATCCATGTGGGGTTAATGAGAAGAACACACATGCAATGACATTGGGTGTGGTTCATGATATGGTTTGTGAGAAGAAGACACATGCAATGACACTGGTGGATCCATGTGTGGTCTGTGAGAAGAACACACCTGCAATGACACTGGGTGTGGTTCATCATATGGTTTGTGAGAAGAACACACATGCAATGACACTGGTAGATCCATGTGTGGTCTTTGGGAAGAACACACATGTAATGACACTGGTGATATGTGGTCTATGAGAAGAACACACATCCAATGACTAGCTGTGGTTGATGAAAAGAGCAGAGATGCAATGACACTGGTGGATCCATGTGTGGTTCATGGGAAGAACAGACATGCGATGACACTGGGTGGATCCATGTGTGGTTTGTGAGAAGAACACACATGCAATGCCACTGGTGGATCCATGTGTGGTTCATCGGAAGAACACACATGCAATGACTCTTGTGATATGTGGTTTGTGAAAAGAACAGACATGCAATGACTCTAGCTGTGGTTAATGAGAAGAGCAGACATGCAATAACACCGGTGGATCCATGTGTGGTTTGTCAGAAGAACACACATGCAATGACACTGGGTGTGGTCCATGATATGGTTTGTAAGAAGAACACACATGCAATGACTCTAGCTGTGGTTCATGAAAAGAGCACGCATGCGATGACTCTAGTTGTGGTTCATAGGAAGAGCAGACCTACAATGCCACTGGTGGATCCATGTGTGGTTCATGGGAAGAACACACATGCAATGACACTGGTGGATCCATGTGTGGTCTGTGGGAAGAACACACATGCGATGACACTGGTGGATCGATGTGTGGTTCATGGGAAGAACACACATGCAATGACACCGGTGGTATGTGGTTTGTGAGAAGAATACACATGCAATGACTCTAGCTATGGTTCATGAAAAGAGCAGACATGCAATAACACTGGTGGATCCATGTGTGGTTCATGGGAAGAACACACATGCAATGACACTGGGTGTGGTTCATGATATGGTTTGTGAGAAGAAGACACATGCAATGACTCTAGTTGTGGTTTATGAAAAGAGCAGACATGCGATGACTCTAACTGTGGTTCATGAAAAGAGCAGACCTGCGATGCCACCGGTGGATCCATGTGCGGTTTACGAGAGGAACACACATGCAATTACACCGGTGGATCCTTACGTGGTTTGTGAGAATAACACACATGCAATGACACTGGTGGATCCATGTGTTGTTCATGGGAAGAACACACATGCAATGACACATGTGATATGTGGTCTGTGAGAAGAACACACATGCAATGACTCTGGTGATATGTGGTTTGTGAGAAGAACACACATGCAATGACTCTGGTGATATGTGGTTTGTGAAAAGAACACACATGCAATGACTCTAGCTGTGGTTAGTGAAAAGAGAAGACGTGCAATGACACTGGTGGATCCATATGTGGTTAATGAGAAGAACACACATGCAATGACACTGGGTGTGGTTCATGATATGGTTTGTGAGAAGAACACACATGCAATGACACTGGTGGATCCATGTGTGGTCTGTGAGAAGAACACACATGCAATGACACTAGGTGTGGTTCATGATATGGTTTGTGAGAAGAACACACATGCAATGACACTGGTGGATCCATGTGTGGTCTTTGGGAAGAACACACATGCAATGACTCGGGTGATATGTGGTCTGTGAGAAGAATACACATCCAATGACTCTAGCTGTGGTTCATGAAAAGAGTAGACATGCAATTATACTGGTGGATCCATGTGTGGTTCATGGGAAGAACAGAGATGCGATGACACTGGGTGGATCCATGTGTGGTTTGTGTGAAGAACACACATGCAATGACTCTGGTGGATCCATGTGTGGTTCATGGGAAGAACACACATGCAATGACTCTCGTGATATGTGGTTTGTGAAAAGAACAGACATGCAATGACTCTAGCTGTGGTTAATGAGAAGAGCAGACATGCAATGACACCGGTGGATCCATGTGGGGTTTCTCAGAAGAACACACATGCAATGACACTGGGTGTGGTCCATGATATGGTTTGTAAGAAGAACACACATGCAATGACTCTAGCTGTGGTTCATGAAAAGAGCACGCATGCGATGACTCTAGTTGTGGTTCATAGGAAGAGCAGACCTACAATGCCACTGGTGGATCCATGTGTGGTTCATGGGAAGAACACACATGCATTGACACTGGTGGATCCATGTGTGGTCTGTGGGAAGAACACACATGCGATGACAATGGTGGATCGATGTGTGGTTCATGGGAAGAACACACATGCAATGACACCGGTGGTATGTGGTTTGTGAGAAGAATACACATGCAATGACTCTAGCTATGGTTCATGAAAAGAGCAGACATGCAATAACACTGGTGGATCCATGTGTGGTTCATGGGAAGAACACACATGCAATGACACTGGGTGTGGTTCATGATATGGTTTGTGAGAAGAAGACACATGCAATGACTCTAGCTGTGGTTCATGAAAAGAGCAGACATGCGATGACTCTAACCGTGGTTCATGAAACGAGCAGACCTGCGATGCCACCGGTGGATCCATGTTTGGTCTACGAGAGGAACACACATGCAATTACACCGGTGGATCCTTACGTGGTTTGTGAGAATAACACACATGCGACGACACTGGTGGATCCATGTGTGGTTCATGGGAAGAACACACATGCAATGACACATGTGATATGTGGTCTGTTAGAAGAACACACATGCAATGACTCTGGTGATATGTGGTTTGTGAAAAGAACACACATGCAATGACTCTAGTTGTGGTTAATGAAAAGAGCAGACATGCAATGACACTGGTGGATCCATGTGTGGTTAATGAGAAGAACGCACACGCAATGACACTTGGTGTGGTTCATGATATGGTTTGTGAGAAGAACACACATGCAATGACACTGGTGGATCCATGTGTGGTCTGTGAGAAGAACACACATGCAATGACACTGCGTGTGGTTCATGATATGGTTTCTGAGAAGAACACACATGCAATGACACTGGTGGATCCATGTGTGGTCTTTGGGAAGAACACACATGCAATGACACTGGTGATATGTGGTTTGTGAGAAGAACACACATCCAATGACTCTAGCTATGGTTCATGAAAAGAGTAGACATGCAATGACACTAGTGGATCCATGTGTGGTTCATGGGAAGAACACACATGCAATGACTCTAGCTGTGGTTCATGAAAAGAGCAGACATGCGTTGACTCTAACTGTGGTTCATTAAAAGAGCAGACCTGCGATGCCACCGGTGGATCCCTGTGTGGTCTATGAGAGGAACACACATGCAATTACACTAGTGGATCCTTACGTGGTTTGTGAGAATAACACACATGCAATGACACTGGTGGATCCATGTGTGGTTCATGGGAAGAACACACATGCAATGACTCAGGTGATATGTGGTTTGTGAAAAGAACAGACATGCAATGAATCTAGCTATGGTTAATGAGAAGAGCAGACATGCAATGACACTAGGTGTGGTTCATGATATGGTTTGTGAGAAGAACACACATGCAATGACACTGGTGGATCCATGTGTGGTCTTTGGGAAGAACACACATGCAATGACACTGGTGGATCCATGTGTGGTTCATGGGAATAACAGACATGCGATGACACTGGGTGGATCCATGTGTGGTTTGTGAGAAGAACACATATGCAATGACACTGGTGGATCCATGTGTGGTTCATGGGAAGAACACACATGCATTGACTCTGGTGATATGTGGTTGGTGAAAAGAATAGACATGCAATGACTCTAGCTGTGGTTAATGAGAAGAGCAGACATGCAATGACACCGGTGGATCCATGTGTGGTTTGTGAGAAGAACACACATGCAATGATACTGGGTGTGGTTCATGATATGGTTTGTAAGAAGAACACACATGCAATGACTCTAGCTATGGTTCATGAAAAGAGCACGCATGCGATGACTCTAGCTGTGGTTCATGGAAGAGCAGTGTTGGGGGGATACCCCCTGGTAGGGTCACTCCGGGGTATAAGGGCCGAGTTAGCCGAGGTTCGGCAGGGTCAAAGCGGATGCTGGCCGGGTCACCTCAAGGCAGGTCGGATCACGGAGTAACCCGGACCAGGGGGGGTCGCCTAACATTGTCTCATCCGACTTAAGGAGTAACTCGGAAGTGCTTGTCTAACTTACATGTAGGAACAGGTGTGGCTGGATCTACTATGATCCGGGTCCTCGCTTAGCTTCTGGGAGAAGGAAGGAATCTCTCTGGTCAAAAATAAAGTCCGGTACGTACTGGACAAGCGGAGAAAGCAAGGGCAGGACCACCGGATCGTGGCCGACAAGGGTGACGACGCCCATGTCGGCTGACGCGGGTGCCGCAGAGGCTTACGTCGCTAAAGCATGTATGACGCGGGAGGAAAGCACCCCGGTCGGGTTACCACTTTGGGAGGGGGCATATTCTTAGGAATATGCCTCCACGTATGCCCTAAGCCAAGAACGAACTTCCTCTATATAAGGGGGGGCTAGGGGTCTGGTAGAGGGGGCTGGGAGAGTGCTAGTTGGATGAGCACTAGTTGATCTAGGGTTCTAAGGAAAAATAGTGGGCAAGGGTAAGAGAGCTCCTTCTTCCTCCTCTCACCAATACAGCTCAAGGAGTACTTGTAATCTTCGAGATCTAGCAATACAAACTTCTGTGTGGAGAATCACTCCACTATCCCTCCCTGGATTCCCCTAGCGTATATTAGTCCCCACCTTTAGCCTATCCATGGCATCTGCCGTGACACCACCACGACAGTTGGCGCCCACCGTGGGGCTAGCGGCGCTAGCAGGGGTGAAGATCCGGACAGGAAACCTCGTCGGAACCGGCGAACGCGTCGTCTCCGGGCTCGTTCAGCGCTTTGGAGCGCTGGATTTCGTCAGCGACAACGCTGGCTGCTTCGGCACGCGCCCACTTCCGCACAACGGCCTATCATCAAGCTTGGTGCGCACAAGGTCTACGTTGCTGTGGACGTCTCATGCGTTCATCCGCTCCGCGTCGTCGATGCGGGGGAACCACCCCTCACTATGGCTCGCGGGGCGCGTATCGCTCGCTCCCCGGACCATGCGGAGGTGATGATGACCGCGCCAGGTGTGGGCGCAAGCAAGGATCCAGCACCAGACCTGGAGGTAACACCTAAGGCACCGAGGAAAGGTAGAGGACCTCTACTAGAGAGGCCTGAGAACGTACTGAGAGAAGCTATGGATAGCTTGGCTAACCCGGTAGCAACAGTGGTAGATCCGGCTCAGGCACAGGCCGAGCTAGAGGAAACTCGGCAAAAGATACTAGAGGGCGCAAAGAAAATAGCCGCGGCTCAGCAGTCACTGAACATGACGCTACGTGAGTACGCAAAGGCAAACAAAGTCGATACGGTAAAAGTAAAAGGGAGAAATCTCATAAGTGAGACGAACCGAGAAGGTGATGATGGAGCAGAAGGGTCAGAAAACTATCTGTCTGTGGGGTTGCCAAAGTATAGTACCCCGACGAAGAACCTTAGGGCAGCAGATGCGGCTGCGTCCGAGTTAGAGGGTCTGACGGGTGAAGCCCGTCAAAGACAACAAGATAGGGTTAACGAGCTGGTTCGGATCGCAAACAGACAGAACAAAGAGCTGCTGAGAGCTAACCCGGAGAGAGCTGGAGCTTCCAAAATCGTCCATTCGGTGATGGGTAACCTGGAGAAGTCCGCTGGAGCCGCATCATCGGCTCATGGTGGTCCGAGGAGAGAAGAGGTAGTAACCTCGGCCAGACGGAACAAACAGATCGTCCCGTACGACCCGACGCGTGTGGGAAAAGAAAAAGAGATGCGGAAAAATGATGATCGACGGAGTGTGAGCCGAGGTGAAGCTGGCTGAGGTAATCACGACCAAGGCAATGCCGGTCAAGGGAACGCTGCCAACGGCAATGCCGGACAGCGCAACTCCGCAGGAGCAGGACAACCGCAGCAGCAGAATATACCAAGGCAAGAGCAAAGCGCCGGCCGAGGTATGCAACAGAAAGGTGCGCAACGAGATCAAAACCGATACAGCGGTGATTCGGAGATGGTGAACACAGGTACCCCAGACCGGCTATCATGTGATAGGGTCAAGATTGGGAGCAGGATTTGATGCGGATGGCCTTGAGTTAAAACTGGATCGCCTATATAGGTCGGAACAGATCGAATGTCAAGGTCCTACCGGTCCAGCATGCTTCGGACCCCGGATCATGAAGGAACCACCGGTACCAAACTTCCAGTTACCCAGAGGCACGAAGACGTATGAAGGCAGTACCAAGCCAGAGGATTGGCTGATAAACTATGCTACGGCGGTAAAAATTGCAACTGGCAACTTGAGATGGGCTGTACGTTACGTACCCCAGATGTTGGAAGGCCCGGCCAGAGTATGGCTGAATAATTTACCACCCGGAAGCATCAACTGCTGGATTGATTTTGAAGAAATGTTTATCAGCAACTTCTCAAGTACATATCAGAGGCCGAACATACCACAGACCCTAGCAATGTGCAAGCAAAGACCTAACGAGACGGATCATGAATTCTTGACCCGATGGTGTACCGTGAGAAACTCGTGTGAGGGTGTCATAGAGTCACAGGCCATAGAGTGGTTTGCGCAAGGGTGCAGATATGGCATCAAGCTGTGGATGAAGTTGCAAAGGAAAATGCCAATTATGCTGGCAGAGATGATCCGGATTGCTGATTCATATGCTTTGGCCGATCCGACTCAACCTAGGCTCGCCTCGAACGAGTCAAACGAGGAATACTATCCGAGGGACGGAGCTGAGTCGTCCCGGAGGAACGATTACAGAGGAAAAAGGAGAGATGATAGACCGGATCATCGCTACGGTTCGCAACAAGTTGCAGCTGTAAATCAAGATCAACCCGGAGCAGGAAGTAACCAACGCCAGAGAACGGGTGGGCAATGGACTCCAAGAAATGATGGCAAGAAAACATGGACTCCAGAGCAAAAGAAACAGTGGCAAGAAAAGAAAGACCGTCCGAGATATACCTACGAGTCAATGTTGGACCAGCCGTGTAAGTTTCACACGCCAAATCCAAATAGTCCGGCGGGTCACACGACGAGGCAATGTGAGTGGATGCGTAAGATAGAACAAGGTGGTTCGGGGAATGCTTAGGCACCCCGGAATGATCAACCTCGGCAGGAGTTACCTCGGCAACAATTGCTCTCCGGGGCGAACACACAGCAGCTAATGTTGCCTCCCCCTCCGCCGAGGTATGAGAACAATGAAAGAAGGGATGCAGTGCATCAGGTGGAAAATCAGCAACAACCGGATCAGAGGTACCCCGAAAACGAGGGAAGGAATGAGTACAGGGAACATCACCAGAGTTATTGTGTGTTCATGACTGAGGAAACAGATAGAAAGAGCTTGCAGCACCGACATATGGAGGTCAATGCGGTCATGCCAGCGGTGACGAGGTACATGCCTTGGTCGGACCAGGAAATCACCTGGAACATCAAAGATCATCCTAAACTTATGCCGAGTCCAGGTTCGTATGCGCTAGTGCTAGATCCGACATTCATTGGACCGAACATCAACGTGAGGTTCTCCAAGGTTTTGATTGATAATGGCAGTAGCATTAACATCATGTATGCGGATACGATGTGCAAGTTGGGCATCTCGGAGAACATGCTCCAGGCTACGAGAACAACTTTCCATGGCATTGTACCAGGCATTTCATGTGAGCCCATAGGCAAAGTCCGGGTCGACGTGCTATTCGGCACAAGGGATAACTGCCGAACTGAAAATCTGGAGTTTGAAGTGGTGAACTTGGAAAGTGCATATCATGCGTTACTCGGAAGACCAACATTGAACAAATTCATGGCAAGCTATCACATTAGTTATCTGAAGATGAAGTTGCCTGGGCCAAATGGAGTGATTACCATTGCTGGAGATTTCCGACGTTCCATTGAGTGTGCTTCAGCCAGGTCTAACCTAGCCGAGTCACTCGTGATTGTGCAAGAGAAAAGAAAAATCCAAGAGGTGGCGGCATTAGCTCAGTCCGCACAACAATATATGCCGGCATTAAGTAACCCACATGGCAGCGCTTCATTTCAAGCCGCAAAGGACACCAAGAAGGTTCCAGTTGATAACTTGTTCCCGGAGCGCACCGTAACAATTGGTGCCGGGTTAACTGACAAATAGGAAAGCGAGCTCGTCAACTTCCTCCGTGAGAATCGGGATATTTTTGCTTGGTCTACACAGGACTTGCAAGGTGTTCCGAGGGAGTTGGCCAAGCACTCTTTGAACGTAAGACCCGGGGCAAGGCCGGTGAAGCAACCTCTCCACCGCTTCGCCGAGGATAGGAGAAAAGTCATTGGAGACGAGATAGCTCGGTTACTAGCAGCAGGATTTATCATGGAGGTACTATATCCGGATTGGCTCTCTAATCCAGTGCTGGTAGAAAAGAAGAAGGACGATCCGAACGTGGCAGTGGTTTGGCGTATGTGTATCGATTACACGAACCTGAACAAGGCGTGTCCAAAAGATCCATTTCCACTGCCGAGGATAGATCAGGTCATAGACTCGACCGCGGGATGCGAACTGTTGTCATTCGTTGATGCATATTTTGGCTTCCACCAGATACCTCTGAACCCGGATGAACAAATAAAGACTGCGTTTATTACCCTGTACAGGGCTTACTGCTATCGCACTATGTCGTTTGTTTTACAAAATGCAGGTGCAACGTACCAAAGATGTATGCAAAAATGTTTGCACGACCAGATAGGTCAAAACGTACAAGTATACATGGATGATGTAGTTATCAAGACCAAGGAAAGCGCAACGCTCCTTGACGACATAAGGCAAACATTCGCGAACTTGAGAAGGTTCCGGATGAAGCTTAACTCGGAAAAATGTACCTTTGGTGTCCCGGCTGGAAAATTACTCAGATTTCTCATCTCCAGCCGAGGTATCGAAGTTAATCCAACTAAGATCCGAGCCATCGAACGAATGGACCTGCCGAAGTGTCTTAACGATGTCCAGAAGTTCACTAGATGCCTGGCATCGTTGAGTCGGTTTGTATGTCGGTTGGGAGAAAAGGCACTGCCTCTCTACCAACTCATGAAAAAGTCGGATAAATTCGTTTGGACGCCACAGGACGATGAAGCCTTTGCCCACTTAAAAAAGATGTTGGCCACTGCTCCAGTGTTAGCCTCTCCACTATCAAAGGAGCCAATGTTGCTCTACATAGCCGCAACCAACCGAGTTTTAAGTGCAGTAATTGTAGTGGAGCGCAATGAAGAGGGTAAGTCGGTGCAAAGGCCAGTATATTACCTAAGCGAGGTATTGTCTGCCTCAAAACAGAACTACCCGCACTTTCAAAAGGTGGCATACGGTGTCTGTATGGCGGCAAAGAAGTTAAAGCATTACTTTGAGGAGCACCCCATCAAAGTAATATGTGAAGCTCCCATATCTGAGATAATGGGTAACAAGGATCACAGTGGCGAATTGCAAAATGGGCAATTGAGTTAGCCCTTATGCACCCCAATCTGACGTAAGAGAAGCGATCAAATCCAGGCTGTGGCGGACTTTTTTGTGGATTGGGCCGAGGTACAATACGAACCACCGCCACCAGATCCGAATTACTGGAGGATGCACTTTGACGGGTCAAAAACCAAAACCGGGCTAGGCGCCGGGGTTGTGCTTACCTCGCCAAAGAAGGACCAGCTAACGTACGTATTGCAGATCCATTCCGCGGCATCGAACAATGTCGTTGAGTATGAGGCTCTTGTGCATGGGCTCAAAGTGGCAAAGGAGATTGGCATACGTTGGATAATACAGTGCAACAGGCGTTCGGAGTGTGGGACGCCCTGGATCCAAGCATGGCACTATACAAATTTCACGTGCAGAAGATATCTGGTTACTTCGAGGGGTGCGAATTTCACCATGTACCCTGAGTGGAAAACGAGGCTGCCGACATGTTGTCAAAACTCGGATCGACCAGACAGGCGATTCCACCGGGTGTAGCATTGGAACACCTCAGAAAACCATCTATCAGGCCGTCCCCAGGAACCGACTCAATCTATATCCCAGAAAATACGGAATCCGGAGCTGAGCCCATGGACATTGACACGGGAGGTAGTACGCGAGACCTGGGGACTGCATCAGCAAACCCGGGGACTGCCTCGGAAAACCCGAGGACTACCACGCTAGACCCGGGGACTGCTCAGCGTGATTTGGCTAAAGTTATGCCGGTGGACCAGATGGAAATTGATGAGGAGATGTTCCCTCCACGAGCGATACCAGCTTGGGCACTGCCTATATTCCAATTTCTGAAAGACGGAACGTTACCCGCTGAGGAGGTGTTAGCCAGGCAAACTCAGAGGAGAGCAAAAGCATACACAATCATCAATTCCGAGTTGTACAAACAGAGTGTAACCAATGTCCTCCAATGATGCGTTGACCCGGAAGAAGGGCTTGACATCCTCCGAGATATACACCAAGGAGAATGTGGGCATCATGCCTCATCCCGAGCCTTGGTGGAAAGGCGTTCCGGCATGGATTCTACTGGCCAAGTGCCTTGGAACAAGCAGAAGATCTGGTGAGGAAATGCAATGGTTGTCAAAGGTACGCCACCAAGACACATATGCCTATGTCGGAACTCAAGACCATACCAATTACGTGGCCGTTTGCTGTATGGTGCTTGGATATGGTTGGCCCGTTCAAACCAGCGAGAGGAAACATGACACATATTTTGGTCATGGTTGACAAGTTTACAAAATGGATTGAAGTGAAACCTATAAGAAAATGTGATGGAGCTACGGCCGTGACATTTCTCAAAGACATCATCTTGAGATACGGTTATCCACACAGTATTATAACTGACAATTGAACAAATTTTGCGGAAGGAGCATTTGCGCGCTTCTGCCGAGATAAGAAAATCTGACTCGATGTCGCCTCGGTACCCACCCCGCATCGAACGGACAAGTGGAAAGATCCAACGGATTAGTATTATCCAGGATAAAACCCTGGCTCATTTAGCCGTTGCAAAGATCAGCGGGGTGCTGGATAGAAGAACTACCAGCGGTACTATGGAGCTTAAGAACAACTCCGAATCGATCAACAGGCTATACGCCATTTTTTCTGGTATATGGGGCAGAAGCTGTATTACCAGCCGACATAGAGCATGATTCGCCTAGGGTCACCCAATACATAGAAGCCGAAGTGCAAGAAGCCCGACAAAATGATGTTGATATACTAGAAGAAGCGAGAGAACTGGCACTGTCCAGATCCGCCATATATCAGCAAAATCTCCGACGCTATCATAGCCGGAAAGTGTGCCCCCGAGTCTTTCGGAAGGCGATCTGGTGCTCCGGTTGGTACAACGTACTACTGGCACGCATAAATTATCCCCCCATGGGAAGGGCCATTCATTGTGAGCAAAGCATTGCACAATGATTCTTACTATCTCATAGATGCAAAGCCACAGGAAAAGAACAAGGCGGACAGGTCCGGAGAGGAATCCAAGCGACCGTGGAATGTAGCACTACTTCGTCCCTTCTACACTTAGTTAAGAAGTGTATGTATCCGAGTCATCTCATATGTCGGTATGTATGTCGGCAATGAGCTTATCAATGAAATAGCAGCGCCTCGAGCAGTAACTCGGGGACTGCCTTAATAATGTTTGTTGTTACTTTTTATGTGGTAGCTGGAATAAGTCGTTTTACTTAGTCTGGTTTAGTAATGTGTGAGCACCAAAGACCCAACCCTTCGACTTGCTGCTGTCCAACAAGAATTGGCTTCATGGCAAGCAAGGGAACAAGTTTGGAATTGCGTAGCACATGAAAAAACACTAAGGAAACGAATTTATTCGAGCTAACGTTTGTTTTTTCGGACTAACCCTGTATTTATTTTCAAGTTATTATGCTGAATTATTTTGAGCTAAGCCTAAAGGTTTCTGAGTATTGTTAAAACAATTTTTGAAGCTCGGATTCGTAAGTCGTAAACCCGAATCAAGGTAGACACGGACCGAGCCAGAGAATTGGACGAACAAGAAAATGAAACTCGGGGACTACGCCCAAGTTAATCAGGCATAAAGATGTAGTAGCAAAATATCACATATCCAGCATACAATTGCACCCGGCATACCGGGGATCTGATAAATTTTCAAGTTTTTTGGAACTAAGGAGCAGCAGGAGGAGGAAGTTCGGCGTCGTCGTCGCTGTCTTCAATATCTGAAGCATCATCTTCTTCGCCTTCATCCGACCCACCTTCAACGTTCTCATTGTGCTCGTCCCCAGCGGATTCCAGGAAGCCCGGTCCTTCAACCCAATCATGAATGGGAGAATATTCGACGAGGCTGTAGGCGCAAGCCTGGCGCCGAGATACCCACTCCGGATCATCGGTCCATCTGGATCCGGTGCGCCGACGTGTAAGGAGGCTGAGGTCGATCTTCTCGTACCATGTGAGAATGTGGTGAAGGATGGTATCTGCTGCGGCACGACCAGCGGACTCTCTCCAAAGGTCAAGCTGGGTCTCAACTTCCATTAACTTCTCGACGAGAGTTGCGATGGTCTCCGGGCTACTCTCGCTGGGCCAGAACATATTGAAAATGCGAACTGCAACGTCCAGGATATCCTTGCCATAATTCTTGATGGTCTCCACGCGAGAGGACAAGCTGACCAATAGGTCCTCCATGTCCAAGGGAATGTTCTCACCATCAAGAGCAATGGGAGTACCCCTCTCTCGGCGAAATTTGGCAACAGCAGCGCTTGCAATAGCAGTACCCTCTGGAAAGTGGTCTGGAAATAAGGCAAAGGAAGAAGGTAAAGAAAAGACATATGAGGTAACTCGGAGAATTATGTCGGACAAGGGAAAATAACTTACGAGAAATATGGCTATGGATCCGGGTCAACTCCTTGATGCAGGCATCGCGTCTTTTGCGAAGTTGCTCAAGCTCAGCGTTTGCCGACCCAAATTGGACGTCGGATTCTCTGAGTAGGTTCTGGTCCTTCGAGATCTGGAGAGTAAGGCGCTCATGCTCTTCTGTGAAGTTCTGGCCAACCTTTTGGAGCTCGGTTTTGTGCTGGGCCTTCATCTTCTCCATCTCAGCCTTGAGCTTGGCAATCTCGTCGTCCTTAGTTCGGAGGAGAGCAAGTTCATCATTCTTTTTCTTCAGCTCAGCTTGATGCTGCCCTGCTTGTTCGAGAAAATGCAGCATCATATCTGGAACGGGCACACTATCCTCAAGCGATGCTGAAATAGTATGTTGACCCAGCAGAGCGGAGGAGTGAATGTTTACCGAGCCAAGGAGAAGAAGAAATGGAAAACACTACGAGGTCGAACAAAAGAGGACATACCCTGGATTTCCTCCAAGTTCTTCCGCATGATTTTGTTCTTAGCCTCCACCCCAGCTGCAGAAAACCGAATGAGGAGATTAGTTCGGCGGAAAAAAGCAAAGAAAAACGGAAAGGTGCCGAGGGAGAAAATTACCCCTTTTTTCATGTTCTGCACCAAGTGCAACATGTTTTGCGCGTAGGATCTTGTGCGTATCAAGCAGGCGTTGGAATTCAGCGCTCCGGTGATTGGTAGTTACCTGAAAAAAGTACAGAAGTGTAAAATTAGCTTGGTGCATATTCGAAGTGTGCAAGATTCGGGCCAAGTGGAACTTAACCCGGCTCTAGGTGTGTGCATATTCGAAGTGTGCAAGATCCGAGCCAAGTGGAACTTATCCCGGCTCTAGGTGTGTGCATGTTCGAAGTGTGCAAGATCCGGGCCAAGTGGGACTTAACCCGGCTCTAGGTGTGTGCATATTCGAAGTGTACAAAATCCGGGCCAAGTGGAACTTAACCCGGATCTAGGTGTGTGCAAATGCGAAGTTTACATGCAGCTACGTTAGTTTTCTAATGAGCATCCGGCCGAGTAACATGCTACTCCACCGGAGGCTCGGGGACTAATGGTTATTATCTACAGCATGTAAAGGAGAAACGACATACCTCCATCATTCGCCCCACGAGGTTAATTGCCTTAGCGGCAGTATTCATCTAGGCAGAAAATTCTACGGGGCCGAACTTTTCCGGGAGATTGTTGTTGTGGACGAACTCCGCCTTGTTCCAGTTCATGACGAACTCGATAAGGCTCGGAGGGTACAGTTCGCCAGTGGGCATGTGGGGTGCCACCAAGCCCTTCGCATGAGCTTCTTTCCTTTCAACTAGGGCAAGAGCTGGGCTGGTGTGCAGAACCATCTGCTGCGCATCGGTTGGCTCGGCAGGAACATCCGTCGCTGCTGGTGATTTCTTCGGAAGCATCAACGACAGGGTTCGCTGTCCGGCCTCAATGGATGCAGTTGGCAGTATCCGGAGCCTTTTTGCCCTTAGCTTGCTGGGAAGAAGTAACCACGGTGGATTTCCCTTTAGAAGCTGCTGGGATAGTTCCTCGCCGAGGCTGAGATGACTCGGACGAGGCAGAAGAACTTGGCACTAGAGCTGTTGTTGGTTTCCTTGGTGCCGGGGCAGGTGCTAGCTCGGTCGCTGGTACTGGAGCTGCTGCTGGTGCAATGTGACAGTCTCGGTGGTTGCTGGTTGCGGCAATGCCGAAGTAGTGGACACCGTCGCCTCGGCTGGATCGACCCCTCCCACTCCAAGGTCGCGTTCCTCTAGATGAGGCACTACGGAACCCGGAGCAGCCGCAGAACCCTCCGGAATAGGGCTCAACGGGCGTGACTCGTCGTCACGAGGAGGAGAAGGGCCGGACCGAAGGGGTGAAGAGATGCTTGATCCGCTCTAAGGGACCTCCACCGGAGGCCTAAAAAAGAGAATAATGTCAGGAGAGAAATTACCACGATGCAAGGAAAAGTGAGTTACACAATGAAAAATAACTTACGCATCCGAGGTCTCGACCTCCTTGGGTTTCCGAGCCCTCCGTGCCGCGGCTTTGCCTGCCCGCTTGGAGGCAGTCTTGTCTCCGGCCTTCTTTTGCCTTTTTGTGGGCTGAGAAGGTTCGGAGGAAGAACTTGATGCGGATCCGCGCTTCTTCTTCAACGCCACCGAAACCAGCTCGCCCGTAGCAAGTGGAGGATCCTCGTGGATATGCCCACCGGGGTTAGCTGATGCCGGAAAGGCAAAAGAAAGAGGGACAACCTCAACAGGTTTAATCACGTCGATATCCGAGTCATCCTCATCATCGGGCCAATCTCTAAGGGAAGAGAATTTACCGCTGGGTCGTTTGGTAGCGTCAGTCATAGGGAGGAACATCTCCTGGTCCGGCTCCTCCTCATCCGGGATTTCTCGGTCTGACGCCCACTTAAGGGTTGGTTCCGTACCATCCTCGAGAGTTTGCTGAAGGAACGACTGAGAAAAAGCATGAAGAATAGAGTCAGAAATACAACAAAAACCGACACATACTTGATCCGAAATAAGTTTTCCCCGCGAAGCTTACCGCGGGAGGGAGCCTGTCATGACAGTAGTGATCGATTCCCCACGTCCATTCGGCGGAGAAATCCTTGTGGGTGGTGAAAAGAGCCTTAACCCGGCGAATGATCTCTGTGTTGCTCAATTCGAAGGAGAAGGTTCGGTTGGGGTCGTGGCCGAAACTCATATGGCACAACTTGTGGGTGCGCTTCTGGAGGGGAGAGATTCGGTTGCGCACGAACGTGATCATAGCATCCTCGTTGTGCAATCCGAGCTTCTTCAGCTCCGTGAACCTCTTGTTAACTTGGTTGGCCAGAGCTGTAGGCTTCTTGGGGACCTCCTCCTAGAAATCCGTGTCAGGTAGACCCGGAGCATAGGGCAGCAACCGAACCAAATCTTCGGTACCCTCGTTCCGGACGTAGAAGAAGGTCCGGGCCCATCCTTTGCAGGAGTCAAGCCCGCTAACCCGGGGAAAGACCGAAAACCTCCGGGGCAAGATGGAGGCAGCTCCGAACTGGGTGAGCTGTTTATCCTCCGAACCTACGTGGATATTGGGGACGACGCTGCGACGAAGGCCAAAGAACCGAATCCACAGCTCCTTCGTGGGCCATAGTCCGGTGTATCCTTCGACCGTAGAGGAAAAGGCGGAAAGAGAGGTGATAGCGTTCGCCGGGAGATGGTGCGGCTGCAAGTGGTACGACCTAACCCAATCCCGGAAGAAATCGCTCACCGGGAGACCAAATCCCCGTTGGAAGTGGGACAGGAATACAACAAACTCACTCGGATTGGGTGAGGGGCCGATTCAGCGGAGGGAGGCAAGCGGCGACACCGGCGGAATCGCTGGTCCGTAGAGCCGATCAATGTCATCTTGACAGACCATGAAGCCCAGCAGCGCATGATCCGCCGCGCCGACGTCCTCCTCCATCTCCTGCTTGGCAACGATGAGCTCCTCCTCCGTCATTTCGTATTCGCTATCCTCGCTAGAACTAGCAGCGGCGGGGATCTGAGGCCTGGATTGGCGAGGACCCGTGGCTAAGCATTCTTGATGGTGGCTGCGGCGAAGCAGACGGGAAGGTGCGCGGCCGCTGCTAGAAGCACCGTGGCGCGTGGTCGCGAGGAAGACGAAGGAGAAACGCAACGCGTAGGGGCGAGGTGGAAAACGCTGAGGATGCGCCCCTCCCCTATTTAACCACCCCCAGAGATGGATGAGTGGGATCGCGGGGGAAAAGCACCTAGGTCGGGTTACCACTTTGGGAGGGGGCATATTCTTAGGAATATGCCTCCACGTATGCCCTAGGCCAAGACCGAACTTCATTTATATAAGGGGGGGCTAGGGCTCTGGTAGAGGGGGCTGGGAGAGTGCTAGTTGGATGAGCACTAGTTGATCTAGGGTTCTAAGGAAAAATAGTGGGCAAGGGTAAGAGACCTCCTTCTTCCTCCTCTCGCCAATACAGCTCAAGGAGCACTTGTAATCTTCGAGATCTAGCAATACAAACTTCTGTGTGGAGAATCACTCCACTATCCCTCCCTAGATTCCCCTAGCGTATATTAGTCCCCACCTTTAGCCTATCCATGGCATCTACCGTGACACCACCACGACAAGCAGACATACAATGACACTGGTGGATCCATGTGTGATTCACGGGAAGAACACACATGCAATGACACTGGTGGGTCCATGTGTGGTATGTGGGAAGAGCAGACATACAATGACACTAGTGGATCCATGTGTGGTTCATGGGAAGAACACACATGCAATGACACCGGTGATATGTGGTTTGTGAGAAGAACACACATGCAATGACTCTTGCTGTGGTTCATGAAAAAAGCAGACATGCAATGACACTGGTGGATCCATGTGTGGTTCATGGTAAGAACACACATGCAATGACACTGGGTGTGGTTCATGATATGGTCTGTGAGAAGAACACACATGCAATGACTATAGCTGTGGTTCATGAAAAGAGCAGACATGTGATGACTCTAACTGTGGTTCATGAAAAGAGTAGACCTGCGATACCACCGGTGGATCCATGTTTGGTCTACGAGAGGAACACACATGCAATTACACCGGTGGATCCTTACGTGGTTTGTGAGAATAACACACATGCAACGACACTGGTGGATCCATGTGTGGTTCATGGGAAGAACACACATGCAATGACACAGGTGATATGTTGTCTGTGAGAAGAACACACATGCAATGACTCTGGTGATATGTGGTTTGTGAAAAGAACACACATGCAATGACTCTAGCTATGGTTAATGAAAAGTGCAGACATGCAATGACACTAGTCGATCCATGTGGGGTTAATGAGAAGAACACACACGCAATGACACTGGGTGTGGTTCATGATATGGTTTGTGAGAAGAACACACATGCAATGACACTGGTGGATCCATGTGTGGTCTGTGAGAAGAGCACACATGCAATGACACTGGGTGTGGTTCATTATATGGTTTGTGAGAACAACACACATGCAATGACACTGGTGGATCCATGTGTGGTCTTTGGGAAGAACACACATGCAATGACACTGGTGATATGTGGTATGTGAGAAGAACACACATCCAATGACTCTAGCTATGGTTCATGAAAAGAGCATACATGCAATGACACTGGTGGATCCATGTGTGGTTCATGGGAAGAACAGACATGCGATGACACTGGGTGGATCCATATGTGGTTTGTGAGAAGAACACACATGCAATGACAATGGTGGATCCATGTGTGGTTCATGGGAAGAACAGACATGCAATGACACTGGTGGATCCATGTGTGGTCTGTGAGAGGAACACACATGTAATGAAACTAGGTGTGGTTCATGATATGGTTTGTGAGAAGAACACACATGCAATGACACTGGTGGATCCATGTGTGGTCTTTGGGAAGAACACACATGCAATGACACTGGTGATATGTGGTATGTGAGAAGAACACACATCCAATGACTCTAGCTGTGGTTCATGAAAAGAGCATACATGCAATGACACTGGTGGATCCATGTGTGGTTCATGGGAAGAACAGACATGCGATGACACTGGGTGGATCCATATGTGGTTTCTGAGAAGAACACACATGCAATGACAATGGTGGATCCATGTGTGGTTCATGGGAAGAACACACATGCAATGACTCTGGTGATATGTGGTTTGTGAAAAGAACGGACATGCAATGACTCTAGCTATGGTTAATGAGAAGAGCAGACATGCAATGACACCGGCGGATCCATGTGTGGTTTGTGAGAAGAACACACATGCAATGACACTGGTGATATGTGGTTTGTGAGAAGAACATACATGCAATGACTCTAGCTGTGCTTCATGAAAAGAGCAGACATGCGATGACTCTAACTGTGGTTCATGAAAAGAGCATACCTGCGATGCCACCGGTGGATCCATGTGTGGTCTACGAGAGGAACACACATGCAATTACACCGGTGGATCATTACGTGGTTTGTGAGAATAACACACATGCAATCACACTAGTGGGTCCATGTGTGGTTCATGGGTAGAACACACATGCAAAGACACAGGTGATATGTGGTCTGTGAGAAGAACACTCATGCAATGACTCTGGTGATATGTGGTTTGTGAAAAGAACACACATGCAATGACTCTAGATGTGGTTAATGAAAAGAGCAGACATGCAATGACAATGGTGGATCCATGTGGGGTTAATGAGAAGAACACACACGCAATGACACTGGGTGTGGTTCATGATATGGTTTGTGAGAAGAACACACATACAATGACACTGGTGGATCCATGTGTGGTCTGTGAGAAGAACACACATGCAATGACACTGGGTGTGGTTCATGATATGGTTTGTGAGAATAACACACATGAAATGACACTGGTGGATCCATGTGTGGTCTTTGGGAAGAACACACATGCAATGACATTGGTGATATGTGGTTTGTGACAAGAACACACATCCAATGACTATAGTTGTGGTTCGTGAAAAGAGCAGACATGCAATGACACTGGTGGATCCATGTGTGGTTCATGGTAAGAACAGACATACGATGACACTGGGTGGATCCATGTGTGGTTTGTGAGAAGAACACACATGTAATGACACTGGTGGATCCATGTGTGGTTCATGGGAAGAACACACATGCAATGACTCTGGTGATATGTGGTTTGTGAAAAGAATAGACATGCAATGACTCTAGCTGTGGTTAATGAGAAGAGCTGACATGCAATGACACCGGTGGATCCATGTGTGGTTTGTGAGAAGAACACACATGCAATGACACTAGGTGTGGTTCATGATATTGTTTGTAAGAAGAACACACATGCAATGACTCTAGCTGTGGTTCATGAAAAGAGCACGCATGCGATGACTCTAGCTGTGGTTCATGGGAAGAGCAGACATACAATGACACTGGTGGATCCATGTGTGGTTCATGGGAAGAACACACATGCAATGACACAGGTGATATGTTGTCTGTGAGAAGAACACACATGCAATGACTCTAGTGATATGTGGTTTGTGAAAAGAACACACATGCAATGACTCTAGCTGTGGTTAATGAAAAGTGCAGACATGCAATGACACTAGTGGATCCATGTGGGGTTAATGAGAAGAACACACACACAATGACACTGGGTGTGGTTCATGATATGGTTTGTGAGAAGAACACACATGCAATGGCACTGGTGGATCCATGTGTGGTCTGTGAGAAGAGCACACATGCAATGACACTGGGTGTGGTTCATTATATGGTTTGTGAGAAGAACACACATGCAATGACACTGGTGGATCCATGTGTGGTCTTTGGGAAGAACACACATGCAATGACACTGGTGATATGTGGTATGTGAGAAGAACACACATCCAATGACTCTAGCTATGGTTCATGAATAGAGCATACATGCAATGACACTGGTGGATCCATGTGTGGTTCATGGTAAGAACACACATGCAATGACACTGGGTGTGGTTCATGATATGGTCTGTGAGAAGAACACACATGCAATGACTATAGCTGTGGTTCATGAAAAGAGCAGACATGCGATGACTCTAACTGTGGTTCATGAAAAGAGTAGACCTGCGATGCCACCGGTGGATCCATGTTTGGTCTACGAGAGGAACACACATGCAATTACACCGGTGGATCCTTACGTGGTTTGTGAGAATAACACACATGCAACGACACTGGTGGATCCATGTGTGGTTCATGGGAAGAACACACATGCAATAACACAGGTGATATGTTGTCTGTGAGAAGAACACACATGCAATGACTCTGGTGATATGTGGTTTGTGAAAAGAACACACATGCAATGACTCTAGCTATGGTTAATGAAAAGTGCAGACATGCAATGACACTAGTCGATCCATGTGGGGTTAATGAGAAGAACACACAAGCAATGACACTGGGTGTGGTTCATGATATGGTTTGTGAGAAGAACACACATGCAATGACACTGGTGGATCCATGTGTGGTCTGTGAAGAGCACACATGCAATGACACTGGGTGTGGTTCATTATATGGTTTGTGAGAAGAACACACATGCAATGACACTGGTGGATCCATGTGTGGTCTTTGGGAAGAACACACATGCAATGACACTTGTGATATGTGGTATGAGAAGAACACACACATCAATGACTCTAGCTATGGTTCATGAAAGAGCATACATGCAATGACACTGGTGGATCCATGTGTGGTTCATGGGAAGAAACGGAACATGCGATGACACTGGGTGGATCCATATGTGGTTTGTGAGAAGAACACACATGCAATGACAATGGTGGATCCATGTGTGGTTCATGGGAAGAACAGACATGCAATGACACTGGTGGATCCATGTGTGGTCTGTGAGAGGAACACACATGTAATGAAACTAGGTGTGGTTCATGATATGGTTTGTGAGAAGAACACACATGCAATGACACTGGTGGATCCATGTGTGGTCTTTGGGAAGAACACACATGCAATGACACTGGTGATATGTGGTATGTGAGAAGAACACACATCCAATGACTCTAGCTGTGGTTCATGAAAAGAGCATACATGCAATGACACTGGTGGATCCATGTGTGGTTCATGGGAAGAACAGACATGCGATGACACTGGGTGGATCCAGATGTGGTTTCTGAGAAGAACACACATGCAATGACAATGGTGGATCCATGTGTGGTTCATGGGAAGAACACACATGCAATGACTCTGGTGATATGTGGTTTGTGAAAAGAACGGAAATGCAATGACTCTAGCTATGGTTAATGAGAAGAGCAGACATGCAATGACACCGGCGGATCCATGTGTGGTTTGTGAGAAGAACACACATGCAATGACACTGGTGATATGTGGTTTGTGAGAAGAACATACATGCAATGACTCTAGCTGTGCTTCATGAAAAGAGCAGACATGCGATGACTCTAACTGTGGTTCATGAAAAGAGCATACCTGCGATGCCACCGGTGGATCCATGTGTGGTCTACGAGAGGAACACACATGCAATTACACCGGTGGATCATTACGTGGTTTGTGAGAATAACACACATGCAATCACACTAGTGGGTCCATGTGTGGTTCATGGGTAGAACACACATGCAATGACAAAGGTGATATGTGGTCTGTGAGAAGAACACTCATGCAATGACTCTGGTGATATGTGGTTTGTGAAAAGAACACACATGCAATGACTCTAGATGTGGTTAATGAAAAGAGCAGACATGCAATGACAATGGTGGATCCATGTGGGGTTAATGAGAAGAACACACACGCAATGACACTGGGTGTGGTTCATGATATGGTTTGTGAGAAGAACACACATACAATGACACTGGTGGATCCATGTGTGGTCTGTGAGAAGAACACACATGCAATGACACTGGGTGTGGTTCATGATATGGTTTGTGAGAATAACACACATGAAATGACACTGGTGGATCCATGTGTGGTCTTTGGGAAGAACACACATGCAATGACATTGGTGATATGTGGTTTGTGACAAGAACACATCCAATGACTATAGTTGTGGTTCGTGAAAAGAGCAGACATGCAATGACACTGGTGGATCCATGTGTGGTTCATGGTAAGAACAGACATACAATGACACTGGGTGGATCCATGTGTGGTTTGTGAGAAGAACACACATGTAATGACACTGGTGGATCCATGTGTGGTTCATGGGAAGAACACACATGCAATGACTCTGGTGATATGTGGTTTGTGAAAAGAATAGACATGCAATGACTCTAGCTGTAGTTAATGAGAAGAGCTGACATGCAATGACACCGGTGGATCCATGTGGTTTGTGAGAAGAACACATGCAATGACACTAGGTGTGGTTCATGATATTGTTTGTAAGAAGAACACATGCAATGACTCTAGCTGTGGTTCATGAAAAGAGCACGCATCACGATGACTCTAGCTGTGGTTCATGGGAAGAGCAGACATACAATGACACTGGTGGATCCATGTGTGGTTCATGGGAAGAACACACATGCAATGACACAGGTGATATGTTGTCTGTGAGAAGAACACACATGCAATGACTCTGGTGATATGTGGTTTGTGAAAAGAACACACATGCAATGACTCTAGCTGTGGTTAATGAAAAGTGCAGACATGCAATGACACTAGTGGATCCATGTGGGGTTAATGAGAAGAACACACACACAATGACACTGGGTGTGGTTCATGATATGGTTTGTGAGAAGAACACACATGCAATGGCACTGGTGGATCCATGTGTGGTCTGTGAGAAGAGCACACATGCAATGACACTGGGTGTGGTTCATTATATGGTTTGTGAGAAGAACACACATGCAATGACACTGGTGGATCCATGTGGTCTTTGGGAAGAACACACATGCAATGACACTGGTGATATGTGGTATGTGAGAAGAACACACATCCAATGACTCTAGCTATGGTTCATGAATAGAGCATACATGCAATGACACTGGTGGATCCATGTGTGGTTCATGGGAAGAACAGACATGCGATGACACTGGGTGGATCCATATGTGGTTTGTGAGAAGAACACACATGCAATGACAATGGTGGATCCATGTGTGGTTCATGGGAAGAACACACATGCAATGACTCTGGTGATATGTGGTTTGTGAAAAGAACAGACATGCAATGACTCTAGCTATGGTTAATGAGAAGAGCAGACATGCAATGACACCGGCGGATCCATGTGTGGTTTGTGAGAAGAACACACATGCAATGACACTGGTGATATGTGGTTTGTGAGAAGAACACACATGCAATGACTCTAGCTGTGGTTCATGAAAAGAGCAGACATGCGATGACTCTAACTGTGGTTCATGAAAAGAGCATACCTGCGATGCCACCGGTGGATCCATGTGTGGTCTACGAGAGGAACACACATGCAATTACACCGGTGGATCATTACGTGGTTTGTGAGAATAACACACATGCAATCACACTAGTGGGTCCATGTGTGGTTCATGGGAAGAACACACATGCAATGACAAAGGTGATATGTGGTCTGTGAGAAGAACACTCATGCAATGACTCTGGTGATATGTGGTTTGTGAAAAGAACACACATGCAATGACTCTAGGTGGTTAATGAAAGAAGCGGACATGCAATGACACTGGTGGATCCATGTGGGGTTAATGAGAAGAACACACACGCAATGACACTGGGTGTGGTTCATGATATGGTTTGTGAGAAGAACACACATACAATGACACTGGTGGATCCATGTGTGGTCTGTGAGAAGAACACACATGCAATGACACTGCGTGTAGTTCATGATATGGTTTGTGAGAAGAACACACATGAAATGACACTGGTCGATCCATGTGTGGTCTTTGGGAAGAACACACATGCAATGACACTGGTGATATGTCGTTTGTGACAAGAACACACATCCAATGACTATAGTTGTGGTTCGTGAAAAGAGCAGACATGCAATGAAACTGGTGGATCCATGTGTGGTTCATGGGAAGAACAGACATACGATGACACTGGGTGGATCCATGTGTGGTTTGTGAGAAGAACACACATGTAATGACACTGGTGGATCCATGTGTGGTTCATGGGAAGAACACACATGCAATGACTTTGGTGATATGTGGTTTGTGAAAAGAATAGACATGCAATGACTCTAGCTGTGGTTAATGAGAAGAGCTGACATGCAATGACACTGGTGGATCCTTGTGTGGTTTGTGAGAAGAACACACATGCAATGACACTGGGTGTGGTTCATGATATGGTTTGTAAGAAGAACACACATGCAATGACTCTAGCTGTGGTTCATGAAAAGAGCACGCATGCGATGACTCTAGCTGTGGTTCATGGGAAGAGCAGACATACAATGACACTGGTGGATCCATGTGTGGTTCATGGGAAGAACACACATGCAATGACACCGGTGATATGTGGTTTGTGAGAAGAACACACATGCAATGACTCTAGTTGTGGTTCATGAAAAGAGCAGACATGCAATGACACTGGTGGATCCATGTGTGGTTCATGGTAAGAACACACATGCAATGACACTGGGTGTGGTTCATGATATGGTCTGTGAGAAGAACACACATGCAATGACTATAGCTGTGGTTCATGAAAAGAGCAGACATGCGATGACTCTAACTGTGGTTCATGAAAAGAGCAGACCTGCGATGTCACCGGTGGATCCATGTGTGGTCTACGAGAGGAACACACATGCAGTTACACCGGTGGATCCTTACGTGGTTTGTGAGCATAACACACATGAAATGACACTGGTGGATCCATGTATGGTTCATGGGAAGAACACACATGCAATGACACAGGTGAAATGTGGTCTATGATAAGAACACACATGCAATGACTCTGGTGATATGTGGTTTGTGAAATGAACACACATGCAATGACTCTAGTGTGGTTAATGAAAGAAGCGGACATGCAATGACCTGTCGATCCATGTAGGGTTAATGAGAAGAACACACACACAATGACACTGGATGTGGTTCTTGATCTGGTTTGTGAGAAGAACACACATGCAATGACACTGGTGGATCCATGTGTGGTCTTTGAGAAGAACACACATGCAATGACACTGGTGGTTCCTGATATGGTTTGTGAGAAGAACACACATGCAATGACACTGGTGGATCCATGTGTGGTCTTTGGGAAGAACACACATGCAATGACACTGGTGATATGTGGTTTGTGAGAAGAACACACATCCAATGACTCTAGCTGTGGTTCACGAAAAGCAGACATGCAATGACATTGGTGGATCCATGTGTGGTTCATGGGAAGAAACGATCATGCGATGACCTTTGGGTGGATCCATGTGTGGTTTGTGATAAGAACACACATGCAATGACAATGGTGGATCCATGTGTGGTTCATGGGAAGAACACACATGCAATGACACCGGTGATATGTGGTTTGTGAGAAGAACACACATGCAATGACTCTAGTTGTGGTTCATGAAAAGAGCAGACATGCAATGACACTGGTGGATCCATGTGTGGTTCATGGTAAGAACACACATGCAATGACACTGGGTGTGGTTCATGATATGGTCTGTGAGAAGAACACACATGCAATGACTATAGCTGTGGTTCATGAAAAGAGCAGACATGCGATGACTCTAATTGTGGTTCATGAAAAGAGCATACCTGCGATGCCACCGGTGGATCCATGTGTGGTCTACGAGAGGAACACACATGCAATTACACCGGTGGATCATTACGTGGTTTGTGAGAATAACACACATGCAATCACACTAGTGGGTCCATGTGTGGTTCATGGGTAGAACACACATGCAAAGACATAGGTGATATGTGGTCTGTGAGAAGAACACTCATGCAACGACTATGGTGATATGTGGTTTGTGAAAAGAACACACATGCAATGACTCTAGATGTGGTTAATGAAAAGAGCAGACATGCAATGACAATGGTGGATCCATGTGGGGTTAATGAGAAGAACACACACGCAATGACACTGGGTGTGGTTCATGATATGGTTTGTGAGAAGAACACACATACAATGACACTGGTGGATCCATGTGTGGTCTGTGAGAAGAACACACATGCAATGACACTGCGTGTGGTTCATGATATGGTTTGTGAGAATAACACACATGAAATGACACTGGTGGATCCATGTGTGGTCTTTGGGAAGAACACACATGCAATGACATTGGTGATATGTGGTTTGTGACAAGAACACACATCCAATGACTATAGTTGTGGTTCGTGAAAAGAGCAGACATGCAATGACACTGGTGGATCCATGTGTGGTTCATGGTAAGAACAGACATACGATGACACTGGGTGGATCCATGTGTGGTTTGTGAGAAGAACACACATGTAATGACACTGGTGGATCCATGTGTAGTTCATGGGAAGAACACATGCAATGACTCTGGTGATATGTGGTTTGTGAAAAGAATAGACATGCAATGACTCTAGCTGTGGTTAATGAGAAGAGCTGACATGCAATGACACCGGTGGATCCATGTGTGGTTTGTGAGAAGAACACACATGCAATGACACTAGGTGTGGTTCATGATATGGTTTGTAAGAAGAACACACATGCAATGACTCTAGCTGTGGTTCATGAAAAGAGCACGCATGCGATGACTCTAGCTGTGGTTCATGGGAAGAGCAGACATACAATGACACTGGTGGATCCATGTGTGGTTCATGGGAAGAACACACATGCAATGACACAGGTGATATGTTGTCTGTGAGAAGAACACACATGCAATGACTCTGGTGATATGTGGTTTGTGAAAAGAACACACATGCAATGACTCTAGCTGTGGTTAATGAAAAGTGCAGACATGCAATGACACTAGTGGATCCATGTGGGGTTAATGAGAAGAACACACACGCAATGACACTGGGTGTGGTTCATGATATGGTTTGTGAGAAGAACACACATGCAATGGCACTGGTGGATCCATGTGTGGTCTGTGAGAAGAGCACACATGCAATGACACTGGGTGTGGTTCATTATATGGTTTGTGAGAAGAACACACATGCAATGACACTGGTGGATCCATGTGTGGTCTTTGGGAAGAACACACATGCAATGACACTGGTGATATGTGGTATGTGAGAAGAACACACATCCAATGACTCTAGCTATGGTTCATGAATAGAGCATACATGCAATGACACTGGTGGATCCATGTGTGGTTCATGGGAAGAACAGACATGCGATGACACTGGGTGGATCCATATGTGGTTTGTGAGAAGAACACACATGCAATGACAATGGTGGATCCATGTGTGGTTCATGGGAAGAACACACATGCAATGACTCTGGTGATATGTGGTTTGTGAAAAGAACAGACATGCAATGACTCTAGCTATGGTTAATGAGAAGAGCAGACATGCAATGACACCGGCGGATCCATGTGTGGTTTGTGAGAAGAACACACATGCAATGACACTGGTGATATGTGGTTTGTGAGAAGAACACACATGCAATGACTCTAGCTGTGGTTCATGAAAAGAGCAGACATGCGATGACTCTAACTGTGGTTCATGAAAAGAGCATACCTGCGATGCCACCGGTGGATCCATGTGTGGTCTACGAGAGGAACACACATGCAATTACACCGGTGGATCATTACGTGGTTTGTGAGAATAACACACATGCAATCACACTAGTGGGTCCATGTGTGGTTCATGGGAAGAACACACATGCAATGACAAAGGTGATATGTGGTCTGTGAGAAGAACACTCATGCAATGACTCTGGTGATATGTGGTTTGTGAAAAGAACACACATGCAATGACTCTAGCTGTGGTTAATGAAAAGAGCAGACATGCAATGACACTGGTGGATCCATGTGGGGTTAATGAGAAGAACACACACGCAATGACACTGGGTGTGGTTCATGATATGGTTTGTGAGAAGAACACACATACAATGACACTGGTGGATCCATGTGTGGTCTGTGAGAAGAACACACATGCAATGACACTGCGTGTGGTTCATGATATGGTTTGTGAGAAGAACACACATGAAATGACACTGGTGGATCCATGTGTGGTCTTTGGGAAGAACACACATGCAATGACACTGGTGATATGTCGTTTGTGACAAGAACACACATCCAATGACTATAGTTGTGGTTCGTGAAAAGAGCAGACATGCAATGAAACTGGTGGATCCATGTGTGGTTCATGGGAAGAAACATGACATCTGATGACACTGGGTGGATCCATGTGTGGTTTGTGAGAAGAACACACATGTAATGACACTGGTGGATCCATGTGTGGTTCATGGGAAGAACACACATGCAATGACTTTGGTGATATGTGGTTTGTGAAAAGAATAGACATGCAATGACTCTAGCTGTGGTTAATGAGAAGAGCTGACATGCAATGACACTGGTGGATCCTTGTGTGGTTTGTGAGAAGAACACACATGCAATGACACTGGGTGTGGTTCATGATATGGTTTGTAAGAAGAACACACATGCAATGACTCTAGCTGTGGTTCATGAAAAGAGCACGCATGCGATGACTCTAGCCATGGTTCATGGGAAGAGCAGACATACAATGACACTGGTGGATCCATGTGTGGTTCATGGGAAGAACACACATGCAATGACACCGGTGATATGTGGTTTGTGAGAAGAACACACATGCAATGACTCTAGTTGTGGTTCATGAAAAGAGCAAACATGCAATGACACTGGTGGATCCATGTGTGGTTCATGGTAAGAACACACATGCAATGACACTGGGTGTGGTTCATGATATGGTCTGTGAGAAGAACACACATGCAATGACTATAGCTGTGGTTCATGAAAAGAGCAGACATGCGATGACTCTAACTGTGGTTCATGAAAAGAGCAGACCTGCGATGTCACCGGTGGATCCATGTGTGGTCTACGAGAGGAACACACATGCAGTTACACCGGTGGATCCTTACGTGGTTTGTGAGCATAACACACATGAAATGACACTGGTGGATCCATGTATGGTTCATGGGAAGAACACACATGCAATGACACAGGTGAAATGTGGTCTATGATAAGAACACACTTGCAATGACTCTGGTGATATGTGGTTTGTGAAAAGAACACACATGCAATGACTCTAGCTGTGGTTAATGAAAAGAGCAGACATGCAATGACACTGGTCGATCCATGTAGGGTTAATGAGAAGAACACACACACAATGACACTGGGTGTGGTTCATGATATGGTTTGTGAGAAGAACACACATGCAATGACACTGGTGGATCCATGTGTGGTCTGTGAGAAGAACACACATGCAATGACACTGGTGTGGTTCCTGATATGGTTTGTGAGAAGAACACACATGCAATGACACTGGTGGATCCATGTGTGGTCTTTGGGAAGAACACACATGCAATGACACTGGTGATATGTGGTTTGTGAGAAGAACACACATCCAATGACTCTAGCTGTGGTTCACGAAAAGAGCAGACATGCAATGACATTGGTGGATCCATGTGTGGTTCATGGGAAGAACAGTCATGCGATGACACTGGGTGGATCCATGTGTGGTTTGTGATAAGAACACACATGCAATGACAATGGTGGATCCATGTGTGGTTCATGGGAAGAACACACATGCAATGACACCGGTGATATGTGGTTTGTGAGAAGAACACACATGCAATGACTCTAGTTGTGGTTCATGAAAAGAGCAGACATGCAATGACACTGGTGGATCCATGTGTGGTTCATGGTAAGAACACACATGCAATGACACTGGGTGTGGTTCATGATATGGTCTGTGAGAAGAACACACATGCAATGACTATAGCTGTGGTTCATGAAAAGAGCAGACATGCGATGACTCTAATTGTGGTTCATGAAAAGAGCATACCTGCGATGCCACCGGTGGATCCATGTGTGGTCTACGAGAGGAACACACATGCAATTACACCGGTGGATCATTACGTGGTTTGTGAGAATAACACACATGCAATCACACTAGTGGGTCCATGTGTGGTACATGGGTAGAACACACATGCAAAGACACAAGTGATATGTGGTCTGTGAGAAGAACACTCATGCAACGACTATGGTGATATGTGGTTTGTGAAAAGAACACACATGCAATGACTCTAGATGTGGTTAATGAAAAGAGCAGACATGCAATGACAATGGTGGATCCATGTGGGGTTAATGAGAAGAACACACACGCAATGACACTGGGTGTGGTTCATGATATGGTTTGTGAGAAGAACACACATACAATGACACTGGTGGATCCATGTGTGGTTTGTGAGAAGAACACACATGCAATGACACTGCGTGTGGTTCATGATATGGTTTGTGAGAATAACACACATGAAATGACACTGGTGGATCCATGTGTGGTCTTTGGGAAGAACACACATGCAATGACATTGGTGATATGTGGTTTGTGACAAGAACACACATCCAATGACTATAGTTGTGGTTCGTGAAAAGAGCAGACATGCAATGACACTGGTGGATCCATGTGTGGTTCATGGTAAGAACAGACATACGATGACACTGGGTGGATCCATGTGTGGTTTGTGAGAAGAACACACATGTAATGACACTGGTGGATCCATGTGTAGTTCATGGGAAGAACACACATGCAATGACTCTGGTGATATGTGGTTTGTGAAAAGAATAGACATGCAATGACTCTAGCTGTGGTTAATGAGAAGAGCTGACATGCAATGACACCGGTGGATCCATGTGTGGTTTGTGAGAAGAACACACATGCAATGACACTAGGTGTGGTTCATGATATGGTTTGTAAGAAGAACACACATGCAATGACTCTAGCTGTGGTTCATGAAAAGAGCACGCATGCGATGACTCTAGCTGTGGTTCATGGGAAGAGCAGACATACAATGACACTGGTGGATCCATGTGTGGTTCATGGGAAGAACACACATGCAATGACACAGGTGATATGTTGTCTGTGAGAAGAACACACATGCAATGACTCTGGTGATATGTGGTTTGTGAAAAGAACACACATGCAATGACTCTAGCTGTGGTTAATGAAAAGTGCAGACATGCAATGACACTAGTGGATCCATGTGGGGTTAATGAGAAGAACACACACGCAATGACACTGGGTGTGGTTCATGATATGGTTTGTGAGAAGAACACACATGCAATGACACTTGTGGATCCATGTGTGGTCTGTGAGAAGAGCACACATGCAATGACACTGGGTGTGGTTCATTATATGTTTTTGAGAAGAACACACATGCAATGACACTGGTGGATCCATGTGTGGTCTTTGGGAAGAACACACATGCAATGACACTGGTGATATGTGGTATGTGAGAAGAACACACATCCAATGACTCTAGCTATGGTTCATGAATAGAGCATACATGCAATGACACTGGTGGATCCATGTGTGGTTCATGGGAAGAACAGACATGCGATGACACTGGGTGGATCCATATGTGGTTTGTGAGAAGAACACACATGCAATGACAATGGTGGATCCATGTGTGGTTCATGGGAAGAACACACATGCAATGACTCTGGTGATATGTGGTTTGTGAAAAGAACAGACATGCAATGACTCCAGCTATGGTTAATGAGAAGAGCAGACATGCAATGACACCGGCGGATCCATGTGTGGTTTGTGAGAAGAACACACATGCAATGACACTGGTGATATGTGGTTTGTGAGAAGAACACACATGCAATGACTCTAGCTGTGGTTCATGAAAAGAGGACATGCGATGACTCTAAGCGTGGTTCATGAAAAGAGCATACTGCGATGCCACCGGTGGATCCATGTGTGGTCTACGAGAGGAACACACATGCAATTACACCGGTGGATCATTACGTGGTTTGTGAGAATAACACACATGCAATCACACTAGTGGGTCCATGTGTGGTTCATGGGAAGAACACACATGCAATGACACAGGTGATATGTGGTCTGTGAGAAGAACACTCATGCAATGACTCTGGTGATATGTGGTTTGTGAAAAGAACACACATGCAATGACTCTAGCTGTGGTTAATGAAAAGAGCAGACATGCAATGACACTGGTGGATCCATGTGGGGTTAATGAGAAGAACACACACGCAATGACACTGGGTGTGGTTCATTATATGGTTTGTGAGAAGAACACACATACAATGACACTGGTGGATCCATGTGTGGTCTGTGAGAAGAACACACATGCAATGACACTGCGTGTGGTTCATGATATGGTTTGTGAGAAGAACACACATGAAATGACACTGGTGGATACATGTGTGGTCTTTGGGAAGAACACACATGCAATGACACTGGTGATATGTCGTTTGTGACAAGAACATACATCCAATGACTATAGTTGTGGTTCGTGAAAAGAGCAGACATGCAATGACACTGGTGGATCCATGTGTGGTTCATGGGAAGAACAGACATACGATGACACTGGGTGGATCCATGTGTGGTTTGTGAGAAGAACACACATGTAATGACAATGGTGGATCCATGTGTGGTTCATGGGAAGAACACACATGCAATGACTTTTTGTGATATGTGGTTTGTGAAAAGAATAGACATGCAATGACTCTAGCTGTGGTTAATGAGAAGAGCTGACATGCAATGACACTGGTGGATCCTTGTGTGGTTTGTGAGAAGAACACACATGCAATGACACTGGGTGTGGTTCATGATATGGTTTGTAAGAAGAACACACATGCAATGACTCTAGCTGTGGTTCATGAAAAGAGCACGCATGCGATGACTCTAGCTGTGGTTCATGGGAAGAGCAGACATACAATGACACTGGTGGATCCATGTGTGGTTCATGGGAAGAACACACATGCAATGACACCGGTGATATGTGGTTTGTGAGAAGAACACACATGCAATGACTCTAGTTGTGGTTCATGAAAAGAGCAGACATGCAATGACACTGGTGGATCCATGTGTGGTTCATGGTAAGAACACACATGCAATGACACTGGGTGTGGTTCATGATATGGTCTGTGAGAAGAACACACATGCAATGACTATAGCTGTGGTTCATGAAAAGAGCAGACATGCGATGACTCTAACTGTGGTTCATGAAAAGAGCAGACCTGCGATGCCACCGGTGGATCCATGTGTGGTCTATGAGAGGAACACACATGCAGTTACACCGGTGGATCCTTACGTGGTTTGTGAGAATAACACACATGAAATGACACTGGTGGATCCATGTATGGTTCATGGGAAGAACACACATGCAATGACACAGGTGAAATGTGGTCTATGATAAGAACACACATGCAATGACTCTGGTGATATGTGGTTTGTGAAAAGAACACACATGCAATGACTCTAGCTGTGGTTAATGAAAAGAGCAGACATGCAATGACACTGGTCGATCCATGTAGGGTTAATGAGAAGAACACACACACAATGGCACTGGGTGTGGTTCATGATATGGTTTGTGAGAAGAACACACATGCAATGACACTGGTGGATCCATGTGTGGTCTGTGAGAAGAACACACATGCAATGACACTGGTGATATGTGGTTTGTGAGAAGAACACACATCCAATGACTCTAGCTGTGGTTCATGAAAAGAGCAGACATGCAATGACATTGGTGGATCCATGTGTGGTTCATGGGAAGAACAGTCATGCGATGACACTGGGTGGATCCATGTGTGGTTTGTGATAAGAACACACATGCAATGACAATGGTGGATCCATGTGTGGTTCATGGGAAGAACACACATGCAATGACTCTGGTGATATGTGGTTTGTGAAAAGAACAGACATGCAATGACTCTAGCTGTGGCTAATGAGAAGAGCAGACATGCAATGACACCGGTGGATCCATGTGTGGTTTGTGAGAAGAACACACATGCAATGACACTGGGTGTGGTTCATGATATGGTTTGTAAGAAGAACACACATGCAATGACTCTAGCTGTGGTTCATGAAAACAGCACGCATGCGATGACTCTAGCTGTGGTTCATGGGAAGAGCAGACATACAATGACACTGGTGGATCCATGTGTGGATCATGGGAAGAACACACATGCAATGACACTGGTGGATCCATGTGTGGTCTGTGGATAGAACACACATGCAATGACACTGGTGGATCCATGTGTGGTTCATGGGAATAACACACATGCAATGAAACCGGTGATATGTGGTTTGTGAGAAGAATACACATCCAATGACTCTAGCTGTGGTTCATGAAAAGAGCAGACATGCAATGACACTGGTGGATCCATGTGTGGTTCATGGGAAGAACACACATGCAATGACACTGGGTGTTGTTCATGATATGGTTTGTGAGAAGAACACACATGCAATGACACTAGTGGATCCATGTGTGATCTTCGGGAAGAACACACATGCAATGACACTGGTGATATGTGGTTTGTGAGAAGAACACACATGCAATGCCTCTAGCTGTGGTTCATGAAAAGTGCAGACATGCGATGACTCTAACTGTGGTTCATGCAAAGAGCATACCTGCGAGGCCACCGGTGGATCCATGTGTGGTCTACGAGAGGAACACACATGCAATTACACCGGTGGATCCTTACGTGGTTTGTGAGAATAACACACATGCAATGACACTAGTGGATCCATGCGTGGTTCAGGGGAAGAACACACATGCAATGACACATGTGATATGTGGTCTGTGAGAAGAACACACATGCAATGACTCTGGTGATATGTGGTTTGTGAAAAGAACACACATGCAATGACTCTAGCTGTGGTTAATGAAAAGAGCAGTCATGCCATGACACTGGTGGATCCATGTGGGGTTAATGAGAAGAACACACACGCAATGACACTGGGTTTGGTTCATGATATGGTTTATGAGAAGAACACACATGCAATGAAACTGGTGGATCCATGTGTGTTCTGTGAGAAGAACACACATGCAATGACACTAGGTGTGGTTCATGATATGGTTTGTGAGAAGAACACACATGCAATGACACTGGTGGATCCATGTGTGGTCTTTGGGAAGAACACACATGCAATGACACTTGTGATATGTGGTTTGTGAGAAGAACACACATCCAATGACTCTAGCTGTGGTTCATGAAAAGAGCAGACATGCAATGACACTAGTGGATCCATGTGTGGTTCATGGGAAGAACAGACATGCAATGACACTGGGTGGATCCATCTGTGGTTTGTGAGAAGAACACACATGCAATGACACTGGTGGATCCATGTGTGGTTCATGGGAAGAACACACATGCAATGACTCTGGTGATATGTGGTTTGCGAAAGGAACAGACATGCAATGACTCTAGCTGTGGTTAATGAGAAGAGAAGACATGCAATGACACTAGGTGTGGTTCATGATATGGATTTGTGAGAAGAACACACATGCAATGACACTGGTGGATCCATGTGTGGTCTTTGGGAAGAACAAACATGCAATGACACTGGTGATATGTGGTTTGTGAGAAGAACACACATCCAATGACTAGTTGTGGTTCATAAAAGAGTAGACATGCAATGACACTGGTGGATCCATGTGTGGTTCATGGGAAGAACAGACATACGATGACACTGGGTGGATCCATGTGTGGTTTGTGAGAAGAACACACATGCAATGACACTGGTGGATCCATGTGTGGTTCATGGGAAGAACAAACATGCAATGACTCTGGTGATATGTGGTTTGTGAAAATAATAGACATGCAATGACTCTAGCTGTGGTTAATGAGAAGAGCTGACATGCAATGACACCGGTGGATCCATGTGTGGTTTGTGAGAAGAACACACATGCAATGACACTTGGTGTGGTTCATGATATTGTTTGTAAGAAGAACACACATGCAATGACTCTAGCTGTGGTTCATGAAAAGAGCACGCATGCGATGACTCTAGCTGTGGTTCATGGGAAGAGCAGACATACAAGGACACTGGTGGATCCATGTGTGGTTCATGGGAAGAACACACATGCAATGACACTGGTGATATGTGGTTTGTGACAAGAACACACATCCAATGACTCTAGCTGTGGTTCATGAAAAGAGCAGACATGCAATGACATTGGTGGATCCATGTGTGGTTCATGGGAAGAACAGTCATGCGATGACACTGGGTGGATCCATGTGTGGTTTGTGATAAGAACACACATGCAATGACAATGGTGGATCCATGTGTGGTTCATGGGAAGAACACACATGCAATGACTCTGGTGATATGTGGTTTGTGAAAAGAATAGACATGCAATGACTCTAGCTGTGGTTAATGAGAAGACCGTAAACGCAATGACAGCGGTGGATCCATGTGTGGTTTGTGAGAAGAACACACATGCAATGACACTGGGTGTGGTTCATGATATGGTTTGTAAGAAGAACACACATGCAATGACTCTAGCTGTGGTTCATGAAAACAGCACGCATGCGATGACTCTAGCTGTGGTTCATGGGAAGAGCAGACATACAATGACACTGGTGGATCCATGTGTGGATCATGGGAAGAACACACATGCAATGACACTGGTGGATCCATGTGTGGTCTGTGGGAAGAACACACATGCAATGACACTGGTGGATCCATGTGTGGTTCATGGGAATAACACACATGCAATGAAACCGGTGATATGTGGTTTGTGAGAAGAATACACATCCAATGACTCTAGCTGTGGTTCATGAAAAGAGCAGACATGCAATGACACTGGTGGATCCATGTGTGGTTCATGGGAAGAACACACATGCAATGACACTGGGTGTGGTTCATGATATCGTTTGTGAGAAGAACACACATGCAATGACACTAGTGGATCCATGTGTGATCTTCGGGAAGAACACACATGCAATGACACTGGTGATATGTGGTTTGTGAAAAGAACACACATGCAATGACTCTAGCTGTGGTTAATGAAAAGAGCAGTCATGCCATGACACTGGTGGATCCATGTGGGGTTAATGAGAAGAACACACACGCAATGACACTGGGTTTGGTTCATGATATGGTTTATGAGAAGAACACACATGCAATGACACTGGTGGATCCATGTGTGTTCTGTGAGAAGAACACACATGCAATGACACTAGGTGTGGTTCATGATATGGTTTGTGAGAAGAACACACATGCAATGACACTGGTGGATCCATGTGTGGTCTTTGGGAAGAACACACATGCAATGACACTTGTGATATGTGGTTTGTGAGAAGAACACACATCCAATGACTCTAGCTGTGGTTCATGAAAAGAGCAGACATGCAATGACACTAGTGGATCCATGTGTGGTTCATGGGAAGAACAGACATGCAATGACACTGGGTGGATCCATCTGTGGTTTGTGAGAAGAACACACATGCAATGACACTGGTGGATCCATGTGTGGTTCATGGGAAGAACACACATGCAATGACTCTGGTGATATGTGGTTTGCGAAAAGAACAGACATGCAATGACTCTAGCTGTGGTTAATGAGAAGAGAAGACATGCAATGACACTAGGTGTGGTTCATGATATGGATTTGTGAGAAGAACACACATGCAATGACACTGGTGGATCCATGTGTGGTCTTTGGGAAGAACAGACATGCAATGACACTGGTGATATGTGGTTTGTGAGAAGAACACACATCCAATGACTAGTTGTGGTTCATAAAAGAGTAGACATGCAATGACACTGGTGGATCCATGTGTGGTTCATGGGAAGAACAGACATACGATGACACTGGGTGGATCCATGTGTGGTTTGTGAGAAGAACACACATGCAATGACACTGGTGGATCCATGTGTGGTTCATGGGAAGAACAAACATGCAATGACTCTGGTGATATGTGGTTTGTGAAAATAATAGACATGCAATGACTCTAGCTGTGGTTAATGAGAAGAGCTGACATGCAATGACACCGGTGGATCCATGTGTGGTTTGTGAGAAGAACACACATGCAATGACACTTGGTGTGGTTCATGATATTGTTTGTAAGAAGAACACACATGCAATGACTCTAGCTGTGGTTCATGAAAAGAGCACGCATGCGATGACTCTAGCTGTGGTTCATGGGAAGAACACACATGCAATGACACTGGTGGATCCATGTGTGGTTCATGGGAAGAACACACATGCAATGACACTGGTGATATGTGGTTTGTGAGAAGAACACACATCCAATGACTCTAGCTGTGGTTCATGAAAAGAGCAGACATGCAATGACATTGGTGGATCCATGTGTGGTTCATGGGAAGAACAGTCATGCGATGACACTGGGTGGATCCATGTGTGGTTTGTGATAAGAACACACATGCAATGACAATGGTGGATCCATGTGTGGTTCATGGGAAGAACACACATGCAATGACTCTGGTGATATGTGGTTTGTGAAAAGAATAGACATGCAATGACTCTAGCTGTGGTTAATGAGAAGAGCAGACATGCAATGACACCGGTGGATCCATGTGTGGTTTGTGAGAAGAACACACATGCAATGACACTGGGTGTGGTTCATGATATGGTTTGTAAGAAGAACACACATGCAATGACTCTAGCTGTGGTTCATGAAAACAGCACGCATGCGATGACTCTAGCTGTGGTTCATGGGAAGAGCAGACATACAATGACACTGGTGGATCCATGTGTGGATCATGGGAAGAACACACATGCAATGACACTGGTGGATCCATGTGTGGTCTGTGGGAAGAACACACATGCAATGACACTGGTGGATCCATGTGTGGTTCATGGGAATAACACACATGCAATGAAACCGGTGATATGTGGTTTGTGAGAAGAATACACATCCAATGACTCTAGCTGTGGTTCATGAAAAGAAGGACATGCAATGACATCAGGATCCATGTGTGGTTCATGGGAAGAACACACATGCAATGACACTGGGTGTGGTTCATGATATGGTTTGTGAGAAGAACACACATGCAATGACACTAGTGGATCCATGTGTGATCTTCGGGAAGAACACACATGCAATGACACTGGTGATATGTGGTTTGTGAGAAGAACACACATGCAATGACTCTAGCTGTGGTTCATGAAAAGTGCAGACATGCGATGACTCTAACTGTGGTTCATGCAAAGAGCATACCTGTGATGCCACCGGTGGATCCATGTGTGGTCTACGAGAGGAACACACATGCAATTACACCGGTGGATCCTTACGTGGTTTGTGAGAATAACACACATGCAATGACACTAGTGGATCCATGTGTGGTTCAGGGGAAGAACACACATGCAATGACACATGTGATATGTGGTCTGTGAGAAGAACACACATGCAATGACTCTGGTGATATGTGGTTTGTGAAAAGAACAGACATGCAATGACTCTAGCTGTGGTTAATGAAAAGAGCAGTCATGCCATGACACTGGTGGATCCATGTGGGGTTAATGAGAAGAACACACACGCAATGACACTGGGTTTGGTTCATGATATGGTTTATGAGAAGAACACACATGCAATGACACTGGTGGATCCATTTGTGTTCTGTGAGAAGAACACACATGCAATGACATTAGGTGTGGTTCATGATATGGTTTGTGAGAAGGACACACATGCAATGACACTGGTGGATCCATGTGTGGTCTTTGGGAAGAACACACATGCAATGACACTTGTGATATGTGGTTTGTGAGAAGAACACACATCCAATGACTCTAGCTGTGGTTCATGAAAAGAGCAGACATGCAATGACACTAGTGGATCCATGTGTGGTTCATGGGAAGAACAGACATGCAATGACACTGGGTGGATCCATCTGTGGTTTGTGAGAAGAACACACATGCAATGACACTGGTGGATCCATGTGTGGTTCATGGGAAGAACACACATGCAATGACTCTGGTGATATGTGGTTTGCGAAAAGAACAGACATGCACTGACTCTAGCTGTGGTTAATGAGAAGAGAAGACATGCAATGACACTAGGTGTGGTTCATGATATGGATTTGTGAGAAGAACACACATGCAATGACACTGGTGGATCCATGTGTGGTCTTTGGGAAGAACAGACATGCAATGACACTGGTGATATGTGGTTTGTGAGAAGAACACACATCCAATGACTAGTTGTGGTTCATAAAAGAGTAGACATGCAATGACACTAGTGGATCCATGTGTGGTTCATGGGAAGAACAGACATACGATGACACTGGGTGGATCCATGTGTGGTTTGTGAGAAGAACACACATGCAATGACACTGGTGGATCCATGTGTGTTCTGTGAGAAGAACACACATGCAATGACACTAGGTGTGGTTCATGATATGGTTTGTGAGAAGAACACACATGCAATGACACTGGTGGATCCATGTGTGGTCTTTGGGAAGAACACACATGCAATGACACTTGTGATATGTGGTTTGTGAGAAGAACACACATCCAATGACTCTAGCTGTGGTTCATGAAAAGAGCAGACATGCAATGACACTAGTGGATCCATGTGTGGTTCATGGGAAGAACACACATGCAATGACACTGGTGGATCCATGTGGTTTGTGGGAAGAACACACATGCAATGACACTGGTGAATCCATGTGTGGTTCATGGGAATAACACACATGCAATGACTCTGGTGATATGTGGTTTGTGAGAAGAACACACATGCAATGACTCTAGCTGTGGTTAATGAGAAGAGAAAACATGCAATGACACTAGGTGTGGTTCATGATATGGATTTGTGAGAAGAACACACATGCAATGACACTGGTGGATCCATGTGTGGTCATTGGGAAGAACAGACATGCAATGACACTGGTGATATGTGGTTTGTGAGAAGAACACACATCCAATGACTAGTTGTGGTTCATGAAAAGAGTAGACATGCAATGACACTGGTGGATCCATGTGTGGTTCATGGGAAGAACACACATGCGATGACACTGGGTGGATCCATGTGTGGTTTGTGAGAAGAACACACATGCAATGACTAGTGGATCCATGTGATATGTGGTTCATGGGAAGAACACACATGCAATGACTCTGGTGATATGTGGTTTGTGAAAAGAACACACATGCAATGACTCTAGCTGTGGTTAATGAAAAGAGCGACATGCCATGACACGTGGATCCATGTGTGGTTTGTGAGAAGAACACACATGCAATGACACTGGTTTGGTTCATGATATTGTTTATAAGAAGAACACACATGCAATGACTCTAGTGGTTCATGAAAAACACGCATGCAATGACACTAGGTGTGGTTCATGATATGGGAAGAACACACATGCAATGACACTGGTGGATCCATGTGTGGTCTTTGGGAAGAACACACATGCAATGACACTTGTGATATGTGGTTTGTGAAGAACACACATCCAATGACTCTAGTTGTGGTTCATGAAAAGAGCAGACATGCAATGACACTAGTGGATCCATGTGTGGTTCATGGGAAGAACAGACATGCAATGACACTGGGTGGATCCATGTGTGGTTTGTGATAAGAACACACATGCAATGACACTGGTGGGTCCATGTGGTTCATGGGAAGAACACACATGCAATGACTCGTGATATGTGGTTTGTGAAAAGAATAGACATGCAATGACTCTAGCTGTGGTTAATGACAAGAGCAGACATGCAATGACACTAGGTGGATCCATGTGGATTTGTGAGAAGAACACACATGCAATGACACTGGTGTGGTCCATGATATGGTCATTGTAAGAAGAACACACATGCAATGACTCTAGCTGTGGTTCATGAAAACACACATCCAATGACTAGTTGTGGTTCATGGAAGAGCAGACATGCAATGACACTGGTGGATCCATGTGTGGTTCATGGGAAGAACACACATGCAATGACACTGGTGGATCCATGTGTGGTCGGTGGGAAGAACACACATGCAATGACACTGGTGGATCCATGTGTGGTTCATGGGAATAACACACATGCAATGAAACCGGTGATATGTGGTTTGTGAGAAGAATACACATCCAATGACTCTAGCTGTGGTTCATGAAAAGAGCAGACATGCAATGACACTGGTGGATCCATGTGTGGTTCATGGGAAGAACACACATGCAATGACACTGGGTGTGGTTCATGATATGGTTTGTGAGAAGAACACACATGCAATGACACTAGTGGATCCATGTGTGATCTTCGGGAAGAACACACATGCAATGACACTGGTGATATGTGGTTTGTGAGAAGAACACACATGCAATGACTCTAGCTGTGGTTCATGAAAAGTGCAGACATGCGATGACTCTAACTGTGGTTCATGCAAAGAGCATACCTGTGATGCCACCGGTGGATCCATGTGTGGTCTACGAGAGGAACACACATGCAATTACACCGGTGGATCCTTACGTGGTTTTGTCGAATAACACATGCAATGACACTAGTGGATCCATGTGTGGTTCAGGGGAAGAACACACATGCAATGACACATGTGATATGTGGTCTGTGAGAAGAACACACATGCAATGACTCTGGTGATATGTGGTTTGTGAAAAGAACACACATGCAATGACTCTAGCTGTGGTTAATGAAAAGAGCAGACATGCCATGACACTGGTGGATCCATGTGGGGTTAATGAGAAGAACACACACACAATGACACTGGGTTTGGTTCATGATATGGTTTGTGAGAAGAACACACATGCAATGACACTGGTGGATCCATGTGTGGTCTGTGAGAAGAACACGCATGCAATGACACTAGGTGTGGTTCATGATATGGTTTGTGAGAAGAACACACATGCAATGACACTGGTGGATCCATGTGTGGTCTTTGGGAAGAACACACATGCAATGACACTCGTGATATGTGGTTTGTGAGAAGAACACACATCCAATGACTCTAGCTGTGGTTCATGAAAAGAGCAGACATACAATGACACTGGTGGATCCATGTGTGGTTCATGGGAAGAACAGACATGCGATGACACTGGGTGGATCCATGTGTGGTTTGTGAGAAGAACACACATGCAATGAAACTGGTGGATCCATGTGTGTTTCATGGGAAGAACACACATGCAATTACTCTAGTGATATGTGGTTTGTGAAAAGAACAGACATGCAATGACTCTAGCTGTGGTTAATGAGAAGAGAAGACATGCAATGACACTAGGTGTGGTTCGTGATATGGTTTGTGAGAAGAACACACATGCAATGACACTAGTGGGTCCATGTGTGGTCTTTGGGAAGAACAGACATGCAATGACACTGGTGATATGTGGTTTGTGAGAATAACACACATCCAATGACTAGTTCTGGTTCATGAAAAGAGTAGACATGCAATGACACTGGTGGATCCATGTGTGGTTCATGGGAAGAACAGACATACGATGACACTGGGTGGATCCATGTGTGGTTGGTGAGAAGAACACACATGCAATGACACTGGTGGATCCCTGTGTGGTTCATGGGAAGAACACACATGCAATGACTCTGGTGATATGTGGTTTGTGAAAAGAATAGACATGCAATGACTCTAGCTGTGGTTAATGAGAAGAGCTGACATGCAATGACACCGGTGGATCCATGTGTGGTTTGTGAGAAGAACACACATGCAATGACACTAGGTGTGGTTCATGATATGGTTTGTAAGAAGAACACACATGCAATGACTCTAGCTGTGGTTCATGAAAAGAGCACGCATGCGATGACTCTAGCTGTGGTTCATGGGAAGAGCAGACATACAATGACACTGGTGGATCCATGTGTGGTTCATGGGAAGAACACACATGCAATGACACTGGTGATATGTGGTTTGTGACAAGAACACATGCAATGACTCTAGTTGTGGGAAAAGAGCACATGCAATGACACTGGTGGATCCATGTGTGGTTCATGGGAAGAACACACATGCAATGACACAGGTGATATGTGGTCTGTGAGAAGAACACACATGCAATGACTCTAGATGTGGTTCATGGGAAGAGCAGACATACAATGACACTGGTGGATCCATGTGTGGTTCATGGGAAGAACACACATGCAATGACACTGGTGGATCCATGTGTGGTTCATGGGAAGAACACCACATGCAATGACATCAGTGGATCCATGTGGTTTATGATAAGAACACACATGCAATGACTCTGGTGATATGTGGTTTGTGAAAAGAACACACATGCAATGACTCTAGCTGTGGTTAATGAAAAGAGCAGACATGCCATGACACTGGTGGATCCATGTGGGGTTAATGAGAAGAACACACACGCAATGACACTGGGTTTGGTTCATGATATGGTTTGTGAGAAGAACACACATGCAATGACACTGGTGGATCCATGTGTGGTCTGAGAAGAAACACACATGCAATGACACTAGGTGTGGTTCATGATATGGTTTGTGAGAAGAACACACATGCAATGACACTGGTGGATCCATGTGTGGTCTTTGGGAAGAACACACATGCAATGACACTTGTGATATGTGGTTTGTGAGAAGAACACACATCCAATGACTCTAGTTGTGGTTCATGAAAAGAGCAGACATGCAATGACACTGGTGGATCCATGTGTGGTTCATGGGAAGAACAGACATGCAATGACACTGGGTGGATCCATGTGTGGTTTGTGAGAAGAACACACATGCAATGACACTGGTGGATCCATGTGTGGTTCATGGAATAACACACATGCAATGACTCGGTGATATGTGGTTTGTGAAAAACAGACATGCAATGACTCTAGCTGTGGTTAATGAGAAGAGAAGACATGCAATGACACTAGGTGTGGTTCATGATATGGTTTGTGTGAAGAACACACATGCAATGACACTGGTGGATCCATGTGTGGTCTTTGGGAAGAACATACATGCAATGACACTGGTGATATGTGGTTTCTGAGAAGAACACACATCCAATGATTAGTTGTGGTTCATGAAAAGAGTAGACATGCAATGACACTGGTGGATCCATGTGTGGTTCATGGGAAGAACAGACATACGATGACACTGGGTGGATCCATGTGTGGTTTGTGAGAAGAACACACATGCAATGACACTGGTGGATCCATGTGTGGTTCATGGGAAGAACAAACATGCAATGACTCTGGTGATATGTGGTTTGTGAAAAGAATAGACATGCAATGACTCTAGCTGTGGTTAATGAGAAGAGCTGACATGCAATGACACCGGTGGATCCATGTGTGGTTTGTGAGAAGAACACACATGCAATGACACTGGGTGTGGTTCATGATATTGTTTGTAAGAAGAACACACATGCAATGACTCTAGCTGTGGTTCATGAAAAGAGCACGCATGCGATGACTCTAGCTGTGGTTCATGGGAAGAGCAGACATACAATGACACTGGTGGATCCATGTGTGGTTCATGGGAAGAACACACATGCAATGACACTAGTGGATCCATGTGTGGTCTGTGGGAAGAACACACATGCAATGACACTGGTGGATCCATGTGTGGTTCATGGGAAGAACACACATGCAATGACACTTGTGATATGTGGTTTGTGAGAAGAACACACATGCAATGACTCTAGCTGTGGTTCATGAAAAGAGCAGACATGCGATGACTCTAACTGTGGTTCATGCAAAGAGCATACCTGCGATGCCACCGGTGGATCCATGTGTGGTCTATGAGAGGAACACACATGCAATTACACCGGTGGATCCTTACGTGGTTTGTCAGAATAACACACATGCAATGACACTAGTGGATCCATGTGCGGTTCATGGGAAGAACACACATGCAATGACACAGGTGATATGTGGTCTGTGACAAGAACACACATACAATGATTCTGGTGATATGTGGTTTGTGAAAAGAACACACATGCAATGACTCTAGCTGTGGTTAATGAAAAGAGCAGACATGCCATGACACTGGTGGATCCATGTGGGGTTAATGAGAAGAACACACACGCAATGACACTGGGTTTGGTTCATGATATGGTTTGTGAGAAGATCACACATGCAATGACACTGGTGGATCCATGTGTGGTCTGTGAGAAGAACACACATGCAATGACACTAGGTATGGTTCATGATATGGTTTGTGAGAAGAACACACATGCAATGACACTGGTGGATCCATGTGTGGTCTTTGGGAAGAACACACATGCAATGACACTCGTGATATGTGGTTTGTGAGAAGAACACACATCCAATGACTCTAGCTGTGGTTCATGAAAAGAGCAGACATGCAAATGCACTGGTGGATCCATGTGTGGTTCATGGGAAGAACAGACATGCGATGACACTGGGTGGATCCATGTGTGGTTTGTGAGAAGAACACACATGCAATGAAACTGGTGGATCCATGTGTGGTTCATGGGAAGAACACACATGCAATGACTCTGGTGATATGTGGTTTGCGAAAAGATACGACATGCAATGACTCTAGCTGTGGTTAATGAGAAGAGAAGACATGCAATGATAGTAGGTGTGGTTCATGATATGGTTTGTGAGAAGAACACACATGCAATGACACTAGTGGATCCATGTGTGGTGTTTGGGAAGAACAGACATGCAATGACACTGGTGATATGTGGATTGTGAGAAGAACACACATCCAATGACTAGTTCTGGTTCATGAAAAGAGTAGACATGCAATGACACTGGTGGATCCATGTGTGGTTCATGGGAAGAACAGACATACGATGACACTGGGTGGATCCATGTGTGGTTTGTGAGAAGAACACACATGCAATGACACTGGTGGATACATGTGTGGTTCATGGGAAGAACACACATGCAATGACTATGGTGATATGTGGTTTGTGAAAAGAATAGACATGCAATGACTCTAGCTGTGGTTAATAAGAAGAGCTGACATGCAATGACACCGGTGGATCCATGTGTGGTTTGTGAGAAGAACACACATGCAATGACACTGGGTGTGGTTCATGATATGGTTTGTAAGAAGAACACACATGCAATGACTCTAGCTGTGGTTCATGTAAAGAGCACGCATGCGATGACTCTAGCTGTGGTTCATGGGAAGAGCAGACATACAATGACACTGGTGGATCCATGTGGGGTTAATGAGAAGAACACACACGCAATGACACTGGGTTTGGTTCATGATATGGTTTGTGAGAAGAACACACATGCAATGACACTGGTGGATCCATGTGTGTTCTGTGAGAAGAACACACATGCAATGACACTAGGTGTGGTTCATGATATGGTTTGTGAGAAGAACACACATGCAATGACACTGGTGGATCCATGTGTGGTCTTTGGGAAGAACACACATGCAATGACACTTGTGATATGTGGTTTGTGAGAAGAACACACATCCAATGACTCTAGTTGTGGTTCATGAAAAGAGCAGACATGCAATGACACTGGTGGATCCATGTGTGGTTCATGGGAAGAACAGACATGCAATGACACTGGGTGGATCCATCTGTGGTTTGTGAGAAGAACACACATGCAATGACACTGGTGGATCCATGTGTGGTTCATGGGAAGAACACACATGCAATGACTCTGGTGATATGTGGTTTGCGAAAAGAACAGACATGCAATGACTCTAGCTGTGGTTAATGAGAAGAGAAGACATGCAATGACACTAGGTGTGGTTCATGATATGGTTTGTGTGAAGAACACACATGCAATGACACTGGTGGATCCATGTGTGGTCTTTGGGAAGAACATACATGCAATGACACAGTGATATATGTGGTTCTGAGAAGAACACATCCAATGATTAGTTGTGGTTCATGAAAAGAGTAGACATGCAATGACACTGGTGGATCCATGTGTGGTTCATGGGAAGAACAGACATACGATGACACTGGGTGGATCCATGTGTGGTTTGTGAGAAGAACACACATGCAATGACACTGGTGGATCCATGTGTGGTTCATGGGAAGAACAAACATGCAATGACTCTGGTGATATGTGGTTTGTGAAAAGAATAGACATGCAATGACTCTAGCTGTGGTTAATGAGAAGAGCTGACATGCAATGACACCGGTGGATCCATGTGTGGTTTGTGAGAAGAACACACATGCAATGACACTGGGTGTGGTTCATGATATTGTTTGTAAGAAGAACACACATGCAATGACTCTAGCTGTGGTTCATGAAAAGAGCACGCATGCGATGACTCTAGCTGTGGTTCATGGGAAGAGCAGACATACAATGACACTAGGTGGATCCATGTGTGGTTCATGGGAAGAACACACATGCAATGACACTAGTGGATCCATGTCTGGTCTGTGGGAAGAACACACATGCAATGACACTGGTGGATCCATGTGTGGTTCATGGGAAGAACACACATGCAATGACACTTGTGATATGTGGTTTGTGAGAAGAACACACATGCAATGACTCTAGCTGTGGTTCATGAAAAGAAGCATACACGATGACTCTAATCCATGTGGTTCATGCAAAGAACACACATGCAATTACACGGTGGATCCATGTGTGGTTTGTGAATAACACACATGCAATGACACTAGTGGATCCATGTGCGGTTCATGGGAAGAACACACATGCAATGACACAGGTGATATGTGGTCTGTGACAAGAACACACATACAATGATTACAGTGATATGTATACACATGCAATGACTCTAGCTGTGGTTAATGAAAAGAGCAGACATGCCATGACACTGGTGGATCCATGTGGGGTTAATGAGAAGAACACACACGCAATGACACTGGGTTTGGTTCATGATATGGTTTGTGAGAAGAACACACATGCAATGACACTGGTGGATCCATGTGTGGTCTGTGAGAAGAACACACATGCAATGACACTAGGTGTGGTTCATGATATGGTTTGTGAGAAGAACACACATGCAATGACACTGGTGGATCCATGTGTGGTCTTTGGGAAGAACACACATGCAATGACACTCGTGATATGTGGTTTGTGAGAAGAACACACATCCAATGACTCTAGCTGTGGTTCATGAAAAGAGCAGACATGCAAATGCACTGGTGGATCCATGTGTGGTTCATGGGAAGAGGACATGCGATGACCTGGGTGGATCATGTGTGGTTTGTGAGAAGAACACACATGCAATGAAACTGCTGGATCCATGTGGTTCATGGGAAGAACACACATGCAATGACTCTGGTGATATGTGGTTTGCGAAAAGATACGACATGCAATGACTCTAGCTGTGGTTAATGAGAAGAGAAGACATGCAATGATAGTAGGTGTGGTTCATGATATGGTTTGTGAGAAGAACACACATGCAATGACACTAGTGGATCCATGTGTGGTGTTTGGGAAGAACAGACATGCAATGACACTGGTGATATGTGGTTTGTGAGAAGAACACACATCCAATGACTAGTTCTGGTTCATGAAAAGAGTAGACATGCAATGACACTGGTGGATCCATGTGTGGTTCATGGGAAGAACAGACATACGATGACACTGGGTGGATCCATGTGTGGTTTGTGAGAAGAACACACATGCAATGACACTGGTGGATCCATGTGTGGTTCATGGGAAGAACACACATGCAATGACTATGGTGATATGTGGTTTGTGAAAAGAATAGACATGCAATGACTCTAGCTGTGGTTAATGAGAAGAGCTGACATGCAATGACACCGGTGGATCCATGTGTGGTTTGTGAGAAGAACACACATGCAATGACACTGGGTGTGGTTCATGATATGGTTTGTAAGAAGAACACACATGCAATGACTCTAGCTGTGGTTCATGTAAAGAGCACGCATGCGATGACTCTAGCTGTGGTTCATGGGAAGAGCAGACATACAATGACACTGGTGGATCCATGTGTGGTTCATGGGAAGAACACACATGCAATGACACTGGTGATATGTGGTTTGTGAGAAGAACACACATGCAATGACTCTAGCTGTGGTTCATGAAAAGAGCAGACATGCGATGACTCTAACTGTGGTTCATGCAAAGAGCATACCTGCGATGCCACCGGTGGATCCATGTGTGGTCTACGAGAGGAACACACATGCAATTACACCGGTGGATCCTTACGTGGTTTGTCAGAATAACACACATGCAATGACACTAGTGGATCCATGTGTGGTTCATGGGAAGAACACACATGCAATGACACAGGTGATATGTGGTCTGTGAGAAGAACACACATACAATGACTCTGGTGATATGTGGTTTGTGAAAAGAACACACATGCAATGACTCTAGCTGTGGTTAATGAAAAGAGCAGACATGCCATGACACTGGTGGATCCATGTGGGGTTAATGAGAAGAACACACACGCAATGACACTGGGTTTGGTTCATGATATGGTTTGTGAGAAGAACACAGATGCAATGACACTGGTGGATCCATGTGTGGTCTGTGAGAAGAACACACATGCAATGACACTAGGTGTGGTTCATGATATGGTTTGTGAGAAGAACACACATGCAATGACACTGGTGGATCCATGTGTGGTCTTTGGGAAGAACACACATGCAATGACACTCGTGATATGTGGTTTGTGAGAAGAACACACATCCAATGACTCTAGCTGTGGTTCATGAAAAGAGCAGACATGCAATGACACTGGTGGATCCATGTGTGGTTCATGGGAAGAACAGACATGCAATGACACTGGGTGGATCCATGTGTGGTTTGTGAGAAGAACACACATGCAATGAAACTGGTGGATCCATGTGTGGTTCATGGGAAGAACACACATGCAATTACTCTGGTGATATGTGGTTTGTGAAAAGAACAGACATGCAATGACTCTAGCTGTGGTTAATGAGAAGAGAAGACATGCAATGACACTAGGTGTGGTTCATGATATGGTTTGTGAGAAGAACACACATGCAATGACACTAGTGGGTCCATGTGTGGTCTTTGGGAAGAACATACATGCAATGACACTGGTGATATGTGGTTTGTGAGAATAACACACATCCAATGACTAGTTCTGGTTCATGAAAAGAGTAGACATGCAATGACACTGGTGGATCCATGTGTGGTTCATGGGAAGAACAGGCATACGATGACACTGGGTGGATCCATGTGTGGTTGGTGAGAAGAACACACATGCAATGACACTGGTGGATCCCTGTGTGGTTCATGGGAAGAACACACATGCAATGACTCTGGTGATATGTGGTTTGTGAAAAGAATAGACATGCAATGACTCTAGCTGTGGTTAATGAGAAGAGCTGACATGCAATGACACCGGTGGATCCATGTGTGGTTTGTGAGAAGAACACACATGCAATGACACTGGGTGTGGTTCATGATATGGTTTGTAAGAAGAACACACATGCAATGACTCTAGCTGTGGTTCATGAAAAGAGCACACATGCGATGACTCTAGCTGTGGTTCATGGGAAGAGCAGACATACAATGACACTGGTGGATCCATGTGTGGTTCATGGGAAGAACAAACATGCAATGACACTGGTGGATCCATGTGTGGTCTGTGGGAAGAACACACATGCAATGACACTGGTGGATCCATGTGTGGTTCATGGGAAGAACACACATGCAATGACACAGGTGATATGTTGTCACATCCCAAGTTTTTCCAAATCTTGTAATGTGAAAAATAAATAAACAAAATAAAATTTTGTTGAAAATCAGGGTGAAAAGAAACTTTTGTTTCTAAAAGGAAAACTTTAGCCAAAGTTTGTTAAAGATGGGATTCTAAAGTTTGAATTCAACAAAAATCCAAATCAAGGGAAATGCATTCCTCAATGAATGTATCTGGAAATTTGAACATTTGGAAAGAAATCCAAAACCCTAAACCCTAACGGAAGGAAATCATTTCCAAAGTATCTCCAAATCCATGGATTTGATCCATACCAAATTTGATCAACAAATAATCACAAAGGATCAAGAAAGACCTTAGATATTGGTTTCACTTAGTTTGGAACCATAAGCAAAATCTTAGAAGTATAATAAGAGAAGGAAATTGAAATTTCCAAAGCCTTTAAAGCCCTTACCAAAAGCCCATACCCTTTGGTGAACAAATAATCCTAAAGGGATTTATAAAGATAAAACATTTATCAAAGGAAAATAAATTGTTTTGGAAACACTGTTTTAGATCTTTTAATAAAAGACTTTGGTTTCAAATGAAAAGATACGCCAAATTAATTTTGGCCAAACTTTTGAAATAAAATATTTTGTTTTGATAAAATGAGTAAAGGTTTATTTAAATAAAATAAAGGATTTAAATATCCAATTTTATTTAAGTACAAGCTTTTCCCATTTTAAATGAACACCAAGTATTTTATTACTACTTTGAAATCTTTTATTAAAAGGTTTTGCTTTGATTAAAATGATTAAAGGATTATTTAAATAAAATAATAAGGATTTAAATATCCAATTTTATTTAAGTAAAGGCTTTCCCATTTTAATTAAAACACCAAAACTTATTTATTTATTTAAATAAGTTTCCAAGTATTCTTTTATTTTTCAAATTAAACCTTCTGGTTTGGTTTTGAAAATAATTGGAATTAAAATGGAAATTTTATTTAAATAAATCAAACACTATTAAACAACTAAAGATCCATTTTATTTAATTATTAAATGGATCCTAAATTAAATAAAAATAATATTTCATTTTGAGATTTGGATTATGTTGCCAAACAGAACCAAATTCAAAGTGAAGTTGAGTGATTGTTTGAATTGATTTGTGTGTTGTTTGATTGTTTGAATAATTGTTTGGAAATTGAAAACAGAAAAAGAATTAGAAAAAGGAAAAAGATTTAGACAGAAAAAAATAGTGCAACAGACTCATTAATAGGCCCATCCAGCCCAGATTTCGCTCCCGAAGGAAAACATTTGACACCAACTTTTAGACCCATTGAGTCAATGACAACCGACCCACTCCCTCTCACTCACTCGGCCGACATCAGACCCCACCTCCTCTTACTCCCTCGAACCGTTTTCTTAGCCAACTAAACAACCCGCAAAAGAGGCAAGTGGACCCCATTCCTTTCTTTTCCCCAGCGATTGGACCCCTTTCCATTGTTCTCCTTCCCCCACCGCGACCAGTTCTCCTCCTCCTCGCGTTTACGCCAATGAAGGCACCATCAATTCGCAAACCCCGCCTAATTGACCTGCAACGATGCCTACCACGCCATCGCCTTCTCCTCCATTTCCCCCAGACCACTCCCTCTCTGCCCAGTTGACAATTCGCCGCACCGCCCTCTGCTCGGCGTGGTCCGTGATGATTCCGGACGAAACCTCACCGCCCGAGCCTCCTGAGTCGCTAGCAGCTTCACCACTCTCAAAGATCTGCCGGTATCAAACCCGCCCGAGTGCCTGCAGTCGCCAGCGACGACGCGACCACTGCCGCCACCGTCGCCTCTTTCTCCGTGAGCCCCACAGATTCATTGCCCCTCTCCTCCCGAGAACACGATGATTATCTCAAGCTCATCTGAACCTAACAGCACTTTCCGTTTGTCTTAGGCGCCCCAATCTCGCCATCGTCAAGCATGGCCAGCCGTGTCTGCTTCTTCTCCGAAGCCACCGGTAAGACCAGACCGCCTTCACTCCTCGTTCACACAGCTTTGTCTTGGTCTGAGCATCTAACCGTGCCTTCTTTTTCGCCGGAGTGATCCACGCAACGTCCTCGGCAGCGACAACAGAAACAACCGCCGTTCCCAACTCCGACGAGGAATTACGCTCGCCCGACCAACACCTCCGCGACCGGCGTGATCCCTGAGCCCGGTGAGCATGCCCTCTTTCTCTCGCTTTCTGCATCACCGGCACCGTCATCGACGATCCGCTCTCTCCCCGCCGCCACCCGTGACCTTGTTCGCAAATGGTCGAGCACGCTAGAACCGGGATCTAGATCGTGATTCACGATAGATCACTTAACCGCGAAGAGACTTAGTCATGCACCGCGATCTCATTTAGATCCAGCGGCTACGAGGCGTGATCGTGATACCGACGATTAGAATTACGCCGCGTGTCCACCAGATCTGTTTAAAAACAGATTTGAAAACAGAAACTTTTGCAAACTTCAAACCTTTGTATCTTTTGATCCACACGTCCAAATTTTACAAATTTGATGTCGTTGGATTCAGGAGAACAAGATCTAACCAACCCTACCCTTAGTTTAGCAAATAGTATCTTTTAGCTTGTTTGATTTTGCAGATTCTTTTGTGTGCTTGCTAACATTAGAAAAATCATTTAAAAATGATTTTAAGATTAAAACCTTTGCCAATTGGTTTGTTGTGACCTTACTGACCCTAGGAACCAACCTAAGTTGGAAAAGGATTTTTTTTGAAAAGTTTAGAATGGATTAATTGATTTAGTCCATTTCTAGCTAATTAAAAACCATTGTTTTGTTTATGAAAATGCTTTCATAAAGAAAACTTTGGAGAAAATGCTTTGGACCCAACCTACTGACCCAAACACCAAGTTTTGCAATAGCAACTCATTTGGTGAAACAAAATAAGGAATCTTTGATTTAAAAACTATTTATAGTCAAATAGAAATGTGGTTTTTATCAAAAAATGATTTTGGAAGAAAACCTTTGGAAAATGATTTGTTTTAAACTCACTAACCCCAAACCCCAAGTTTTGTGATAGAAAACATACTTGGTGAACCCTATAGGTTAATGCCTTAGTGAAACCTTTTGCTAACAACTTTTCCACTTTGGTAGATGACCAATTTGGATCTTACAAAGTTTAGGAATCTAATAGAGACCCTCTTTGCAAATGACTTTGCCATTTTGGTAAATGACCAATTTGGAACTTACAAAGTTTAGAAGCCTAGTGAAGACAATCCTTGCAATAGAACCAACCTTTGCATGCTTATGCATGACTTAGATGTACCCAAATGACTATGACCCACTAGGAACCACTTTTTCAAACAAAGCAAAGCTTGGCATGCTTGCATGCATTACCTTGACTTTGTTATTTTATGTGTGTGTTGTTTTGCTTGATTGGTAGATTGAGTTTGTACCTTGCTTGATTGATTGTAGTGACTTGAAGAGTGTGAGTGTTGCAAGGACAAGGAGTGAACCTATACCCTCTACCAAGAAGGCAAGTGATATCATCATGAATATTCCATTCCTATATTTTATATATGCATTAGTATTATTTTTCTAAGTATAGGACTTGCATGGATTTTTGCTAAGTATAAACTATGCTTTGGGAAAACCTATTAGGTAAAACCTTAGTGAAAATTACCTAAGTCAAGATTCCTAATACTACCATGCTTAGCCTAGCTATTAGAAAACAAGGGTGGTTTATATATTCACACTATGGAAAAATATTCTAAGTCTGAGGACTTGTGTTTTATTTAACAAAACAACTAAGATAATGAATCACCTGGGTGGAATGGAAGGAATGGTGTATGTTGAGTGGTTCACAAGGCCATGGACTTGGCTTGTGTATCTCACTTGTGGATGGCCACCCAGGAAACAAAGAGATTTGAGTTGTCAAATGTTGAGAAGCTTCAAGTGTAACCACTTGGCATTATGGGCTCTGCCATGATCTTAGGATGCTAGAACTTAGTCTCTTGGGCAGAGGGTGGTAGATGGGTTGATAGGTTGGAGCGCGTCCATTTGACTAAGGAAAGGCTACTGAAGCATCTTGTCTTGGGAAACCAAGTCTTGTGGGGAAAGTGCACCACCTCTGCAGAGTGTAAAAACCTAAGTACTTAGCCATGTCCCTGGTAAAGGACAATTTGAGCATCAAGACATGTAAACTTCAAAAATCTCATCACTCCAATTTCTAAATAAAACTTGTGGGTGAACAAGGGTTAAAAGGATCTTCAGTCATTGATTGGTAGATGCCCTGAGTGGATCTAGAGTCTTTGATTGATAGATGCCTTGGGTGTTTTGTGCCAAGCAAAAACTTAGTATTTTCAAAAGTTAAGGAAAAATCTATTTTGAGCAATGCAAGCCTAAGCTCCACCAGCCAAATGCATATAGTATTATAGTCCACTTATATTATACTAAGGTATCACTTGCCAATACTATTCCAAAGTATTGACCCTTTGTGGCTGTAACTTATGATGTTGCAGGTTTGAATGTTTTAGTGAAGATTGATTGATTAGGATTACAAAGTCTACAACCAACATCTGCCTGTGGCACTTGAAGATGAAGGACCCATGACTATAGTTATTCCGCTGCAATATATTGTAATAGCCATTTGAGCTATGTTTGATGTAATAAAAATTATGTTATTCCTGGTTATAAAGTTGTATTATGACCTTTGTTTCTTGATATTACATCTGAACTGTGGATGCTAGCTATTGATCCAGGGACTGGCATTGTAAACACAGGGGGGCTCAATCTTATTAAAGGTTGGGGACCCTACAGAATGGTATCAGAGCATTGTGTTGCCTGTAGAATTTGTAACCCTAGGATTGGACAAAAACCCTTAGAAAAATAGGAGTTGTATTTTGTTCAAAAACTTATTTACAAAAACAATCTTGTAAACTCTTTCCTCAACCATTTTGGTTTCAACTCTACTTCTCCTCTATTTCAAACTTGATGGAAAAGCCTACCCTATGACCAAAGACTACACCATGTGCAAAGGACTTCTTCAACTTCATCAACTCTAATGACTTCAACTTCTTCAACATCTTCAACATGTACACCAAGGACTTCAACTTGGATATCACTAAAGACTACAAGTCTTGAGTAACATTTCACTTGAAGACTAAGGAAAAACAACTTAGAAGGAGCCATCAACATCTTTGAAGTATTTGTGGCCAAGACACAAGAATTCTCCAAGGATACAAAGATCTCATTCAAGAAGAATCAACCAAGGATGGAAAGATTTCAAGTGAACCATATAGATGGACCACCATATGTAGTTAAGTCAAACACACCAACCTATGTGGTGTAACAAAAATTATTTTGTTGCCTAAGTATGTGCTTGAACTTTGTTTGAGTGGAGTGTTTGTTTGTGATTGCTTGCACATTGCTTGTGTGATTTGTGATGTGTGTGATTAGAATTTATTCCTTAGAAAAACCTTTTGCCTATTCTAATCCCAATCCAACCCAAACAGATGACTTCTCCAAGAAACTCCAACATCAAGGATGGTGACATCAACAACAACCAAGTTGACAGCATGAGAGAACTCCTAGCAACCCAACACCAGTTGAGCCAAGAGACAACTCAGCTTTTAGCCAATAACAATGGACTAGACCCAGCCATACAAAGGATTTTGAAGCTTCAATCCCAATTGATGCAAGGATTGGTTACTCAAATGATCAACATGAGAGGAAACTCTTCCCAAGGAGTCTGTGACAACAAGGATGACAAAGATGTTATTCTAGAAGGAACCCAAGCTAGCAATACTTTTGGATACAAGGATCATGCACCCAAGGAGCATGAAGATCAATGCCCCAAGAAGAGAGGAAGATCTCCCATTTATGAAGAGCATGAACTAGAAGAACCCCTAGCTTTGAAAAAACCCAAGAAGAAGAGGAAGAAATGCCCCAACCCAAACAAGAAGGATATTACTCAAGAGCAATGTTACACTTGCAAAGAGATGGGACACTATTTCAATGAATGCCCAGAAAAGAAAAAGAGCCAAGAAGACAAACAGAAGCTAGTGAAACCCAAGATGAGGAAGGATATTAACCAAGAGATGTGCAAACACTGCAAGGAGTTAGGACATTATGCATCATATTGTCCAGAGAAGCCACCTCAAGACCTCAAACTTATAACCTGTTTCAAATGCAAGGAACTAGGCCATTATGCAAACAATTGTCCAGAAAAGTTGAACAAGCCTATGGAGAAGCTCAACCTTGGCCTATGAGTCAAGTGAGAAAATAAAGGACACGATGCAGAAGTTTTCCAAGATTCCAAGCAAGCCAAGATGTAGTTTAGTTTGAAAATTTTTAAGGGTGGTAGTACCCTAGTTGTTTTGAACCTGCTTGTAACCCTAGCCTCCCCAAATCTCGGGACGAGATTTATTTTAAGGGTGGTAGCCTGTCACATCCCAAGTTTTTCCAAATCTTGTAATGTGAAAAGTAAATAAACAAAATAAAATTTTGTTGAAAATCAGGGTGAAAAGAAACTTTTGTTTCTAAAAGGAAAACTTTAGCCAAAGTTTGTTAAAGATGGGATTCTAAAGTTTGAATTCAACAAAAATCCAAATCAAGGGAAATGCATTCCTCAATGAATGTATCTGGAAATTTGAACATTTGGAAAGAAATCCAAAACCCTAAACCCTAACAGAAGGAAATCATTTTCCAAAGTATCTCCAAATCCATGGATTTGATCCATACCAAATTTGATCAACAAATAATCACAAAGGATCAAGAAAGACCTTAGAGATTGGTTTCACTTAGTTTGGAACCATAAGCAAAATCTTAGAAGTATAATAAGAGAAGGAAATTGAAATTTCCAAAGCCTTTAAAGCCCTTACCAAAAGCCCATACCCTTTGGTGAACAAATAATCCTAAAGGGATTTATAAAGATAAAACATTTATCAAAGGAAAATAAATTGTTTTGGAAACACTGTTTTAGATCTTTTAATAAAAGACTTTGGTTTCAAATGAAAAGATAAGCCAAATTAATTTTGGCCAAACTTTTGAAATAAAATATTTTGTTTTGATAAAATGAGTAAAGGTTTATTTAAATAAAATAAAGGATTTAAATATCCAATTTTATTTAAGTAAAAGCTTTTCCCATTTTAAATGAACACCAAGTATTTTATTACTACTTTGAAATCTTTTATTAAAAGGTTTTGCTTTGATTAAAATGAGTAAAGGATTATTTAAATAAAATAATAAGGATTTAAATATCCAATTTTATTTAAGTAAAGGCTTTCCCATTTTAATTAAAACACCAAAACTTATTTATTTATTTAAATAAGTTTCCAAGTATTCTTTTATTTTCAAATTAAACCTTCTGGTTTGGTTTTGAAAATAATTGGAATTCAAATGGAAATTTTATTTAAATAAATCAAACACTATTAAAAAACTAAAGATCCATTTTATTTAATTATTAAATGGATCCTAAATTAAATAAAAATAATATTTCATTTTGAGATTTGGATTATGTTGCCAAACAGAACCAAATTCAAAGTGAAGTTGAGTGATTGTTTGAATTGATTTGAGTGTTGTTTGATTGTTTGAATAATTGTTTGGAAATTGAAAACAGAAAAAGAATTAGAAAAAGAAAAAGATTTAGACCAGAAAAAAATAGTGCAACAGACTCAGCCCAATAGGCCCAGTCCAGCCCAGTACTCCCTCCCCGAAGGAAAACATTTGACACCAACTTTCAGACCAGAGTCAATGACAACCGGACCCACTTCTCCCTCTCACTCACTGTGACATCGACCCACCTCCTCTTACTCCCCCTCGAACCGTTTTTCTTCGCCAACTAAACAACCCGCAAAGAGATTGGCAAGTGGACCCCATTCCCTTTCTTTTCCCCACTGACCGCTGGACCCCCATTTCCATTGTTCTCCTTCCCCACCCGCGCGACCAGTTCTCCCCCTCCTCCGTCGCCGTTTCTGGCCAATGAAGGCACCATCAATTCGCTTAAACCCCGCCGTTAATCGACCCTGCGACGACGCCTACTTAAACGCCATCGCCTTCTCCTCCATTTCCCCCAGACCACTCCCTCTCTACCCCTAAATGGGCAGTTCGCCGCACGCCCTCTGCTCGGCGTGGTCCGGTGATGATTCCGACGAAACCTCACCGCCCCGAGCCTCCCTGAGTACGCTGGCAGCTTCACCACTCTCAGGCGCATCTGCCAGTGCATCAAACCCGCCCGCGAGTGCCCTGCAGGCTCGCCAACGACGACGACCACCGTCGCCACCGTCTGCCTCTTTCTCCGACGAGCCCCACAGGTAGATTCAGTCGCCTCTCCTCCCGAGAACACGATGATTATCTCCAAGCTCATCTGAACCTAACAGCACTTTCCGTTTGTCTTAGGCGCCCCAATCCTCGCCATCGTCAAGCCTGAGCGCCGCGTATGCTTCTTCTCCGGCGAAGCCACCGGTGAACCAGACCGCCCTTCACTCCTCGTTCACGCACAGCTTTGTCTTGGTCTGAGCATCTAACGTGCCTTATTTTTGCTTCGAGTGATCCACGCAACGTCCTCAACAAAGAAACAACGCCGCCGTTCCCAACTCGGCGAGGAATTACGCTGACCCGTCGCCTCGACCAACGGTGATCCCCTGAGCTTCGACGTGATCCCCTGAGCCCGGTGAGCATGCCCTCTTTCTCTCTCGCTTTCTGCATCGCCGGCACCGTCATCGACCGACCGCTCCGCCGCCGCTAGCCACCGCAGCGCCGCTCGCAAATGGTCGAGCACGCTAGAACCGTAGGATCTAGATCTGACGGTTACGATAGATCACTTAACCGCGAAGAGGTACGAGTCCTGCACCGCACGATCTCATTTAGATCCAACGGCTACAGAGCGTGATCCGCAGCGAATCGGTACCGACGATTAGAATTACGCCGCGTGTCCACCAGATCTGTTTAAAAACAGATTTGAAAACAGAAACTTTTGCAAACTTCAAACCTTTGTATCTTTTGATCCACACGTCCAAATTTTACAAATTTGATGTCGTTGGATTCAGGAGAACAAGATCTAACCAACCCTACCCTTAGTTTAGCAAATAGTATCTTTTAGCTTGTTTGATTTTGCAGATTCTTTTGTGTGCTTGCTAACATTAGAAAAATCATTTAAAAATGATTTTAAGATTAAAACCTTTGACAATTGGTTTGTTGTGACCTTACTGACCCTAGGAACCAACCTAAGTTGGAAAAGGATTTTTTTTGAAAAGTTTAGAATGGATTAATTGATTTAGTCCATTTCTAGCTAATTAAAAACCATTGTTTTGTTTATGAAAATGCTTTCATAAAGAAAACTTTGGAGAAAATGCTTTGGACCCAACCTACTGACCCAAACACCAAGTTTTGCAATAGCAACTCATTTGGTGAAACAAAATAAGGAATCTTTGATTTAAAAACTATTTCTAGTCAAATAGAAATGTGGTTTTTATCAAAAAATGATTTTGGAAGAAAACCTTTGGAAAATGATTTGTTTTAAACTCACTAACCCCAAACCCCAAGTTTTGTGATATAAAACATACTTGGTGAACCCTATAGGTTAATGCCTTAGTGAAACCTTTTGCTAACAACTTTTCCACTTTGGTAGATGACCAATTTGGATCTTACAAAGTTTAGGAATCCAGTAGAGACCCTCTTTGCAAATGACTTTGCCATTTTGGTAAATGACCAATTTGGAACTTACAAAGTTTAGAAGCCTAGTGAAGACAATCCTTGCAATAGAACCAACCTTTGCATGCTTATGCATGACTTAGATGTACCCAAATGACTATGACCCACTAGGAACCACTTTTTCAAACAAAGCAAAGCTTGGCATGCTTGCATGCATTACCTTGACTTTGTTATTTTATGTGTGTGTTGTTTTGCTTGATTGGTAGATTGAGTTTGTACCTTGCTTGATTGATTGTAGTGACTTGAAGAGTGTGAGTGTTGCAAGGACAAGGAGTGAACCTATACCCTCTACCAAGAAGGCAAGTGATATCATCATGAATATTCCATTCCTATATTTTATATATGCATTAGTATTATTTTTCTAAGTATAGGACTTGCATGGATTTTTGCTAAGTATAAACTATGCTTTGGGAAAACCTATTAGGTAAAACCTTAGTGAAAATTACCTAAGTCAAGATTCCTAATACTACCATGCTTAGCCTAGCTATTAGAAAACAAGGGTGGTTTATATATTCACACTATGGAAAAATATTCTAAGTCTGAGGACTTGTGTTTTATTTAACAAAACAACTAAGATAATGAATCACCTGGGTGGAATGGAAGGAATGGTGTATGTTGAGTGGTTCACAAGGCCATGGACTTGGCTTGTGTATCTCACTTGTGGATGGCCACCCAGGAAACAAAGAGATTTGAGTTGTCAAATGTTGAGAAGCTTCAAGTGCAACCACTTGGCATTATGCGCTCTGCCATGATCTTAGGATGCTAGAACTTAGTCTCTTGGGCAGAGGGTGGTAGATGGGTTGATAGGTTGGAGCGTCCATTTGACTAAGTAAAGGCTACTGAAGGATCTTGTCTTGGGAAACCAAGTCTTGTGGGGAAAGTGCACCACCTCTACAGAGTGTAAAAACCTAAGTACTTAGCCATGTCCCTGGTAAAGGACAATTTGAGCATCAAGACATGGAAACTTCAAAAATCTCATCACTCCAATTTCTAAATAAAACTTGTGGGTGAACAAGGGTTAAAAGGATCTTCAGTCATTGATTGGTAGATGCCCTGAGTGGATCTAGAGTCTTTGATTGATAGATGCCTTGGGTGTTTTGTGCCAAGCAAAAACTTAGTATTTTCAAAAGTTAAGGAAAAATCTATTTTGAGCAATGCAAGCCTAAGCTCCACCAGCCAAATGCATATAGTATTATAGTCCACTTATATTATACTAAGGTATCACTTGCCAATACTATTCCAAAGTATTGACCCTCTGTGGCTGTAACTTATGATGTTGTAGGTTTGAATGTTTTAGTGAAGATTGATTGATTAGGATTACAAAGTCTACAACCAACATCTGCCTGTGGCACTTGAAGATGAAGGACCCATGACTATAGTTATTCCGCTGCAATATATTGTAATAGCCATTTGAGCTATGTTTGATGTAATAAAAATTATGTTATTCCTGGTTATAAAGTTGTATTATGACCTTTGTTTCTTGATATTACATCTGAACTGTGGATGCTAGCTATTGATCCAGGGACTAGCATTGTAAACACAGGGGGGCTCAATCTTATTAAAGGTTGGGGACCCTACATTTGTGGTCTGTGAGAAGAACACACATGCAATGACTCTAGATGTGGTTCATGGGAAGAGCAGACATACAATGACACTGGTGGATCCATGTGTGGTTCATGGGAAGAACACACATGCAATGACACTGGTGGATCCATGTGTGGTCTGTGGGAAGAACACACATGCAATGACACTGGTGGATCCATGTGTGCTTCATGGGAAGAACAGACATACGATGACACTGGGTGGATCCATGTGTGGTTGGTGAGAAGAACACACATGCAGTGACACTGGTGGATCCCTATGTGGTTCATGGGAAGAACACACATGCAATGACTCTGGTGATATGTGGTTTGTGAAAAGAATAGACATGCAATGACTCTAGCTGTGGTTAATGAGAAGAGCTGACATGCAATGACACCGGTGGATCCATGTGTGGTTTGTGAGAACAACACACATGCAATGACACTGGGTGTGGTTCATGATATGGTTTGTAAGAAGAACACACATGCAATGACTCTAGCTGTGGTTCATGAAAAGAGCACACATGCGATGACTCTAGCTATGGTTCATGGGAAGAGCAGACATACAATGACACTGGTGGATCCATGTGTGGTTCATGGGAAGAACACACATGCAATGACACTGGTGGATCCATGTGTGGTCTGTGGGAAGAACACACATGCAATGACACTGGTGGATCCATGTGTGGTTCATGGGAAGAACACACATGCAATGACACAGGTGATATGTGGTCTGTGAGAAGAACACACATGCAATGACTCTAGATGTGGTTCATGGGAAGAGCAGACATACAATGACACTGGTGGATCCATGTGTGGTTCATGGGAAGAACACACATGCAATGACACTGGTGGATCCATGTGTGGTCTGTGGGAAGAACACACATGCAATGACACCGGTGATATGTGGTTTGTGAGAAGAACACACATGCAATGACTCTAGCTGTGGTTAATGAGAAGATCAAACATGCAATGACACTGTGGATCCATGTGGGGTGAATGAGAAGAACACACACGCAATGACACTGGGTGTGGTTCATGATATGGTTTGTGAGAAGAACACACATGCAATGACACTGGTGGATCCATGTGTGGTCTGTGAGAAGAACATACATGCAATGACACTGGGTGTGGTTCATGATATGGTTTGTGAGAAGAACACACATGCAATGACACTGGTGGATCCATGTGTGGTCTTTGGGAAGAACACACATGCAATGACACTGGTGATATGTGGTATGTGAGAAGAACACACATCCAACTCTAGTTGTGGTTCATGAAAAGAGCAGACATGCAATGACACTGGTGCATCCATGTGTGGTTCATGGGAAGAACAGTCATGCGATGACACTGGGTGGATCCATGTGTGGTTTGTGAGAAGAACACACATGCAATGACAATGGTGGATCCATGTGTGGTTCATGGGAAGAACACACATGCAATGACTCTGGTGATATGTGGTTTGTGAAAAGAACAGACATGCAATGACTCTAGATGTGGTTAATGAGAAGAGCAGACATGCAATGACACCGGTGGATCCATGTGCGGTTTGTGAGAAGAACACACATGCAATGACACTGGGTGTGGTTCATGATATCGTTTGTAAGAAGAACACACATGCAATGACTCTAGCTGTGGTTCATGAAAACAGCACGCATGCGATGACTCTAGCTGTGGTTCATTTGAAGAGCAGACATACAATGACACTGGTGGATCCATGTGTGGTTCATGGGAAGAACACACATGCAATGACACTGGTGGATCCATGTGTGGTCTGTGGGAAGAACACACATGCAATGACACTGGTGGATCCATGTGTGTTTCATGGGAATAACACACATGCAATGACACCGGTGATATGTGGTTTGTGAGAAGAATACACATCCAATGACTCTAGCTGTGGTTCATGAAAAGAGCAGACATGCAATGACACTGGTGGATCCATGTGTGGTTCATGGGAAGAACACACATGCAATGACACTGGGTGTGGTTCATGATATGGTTTGTGAGAATAACACACATGGAATGACACTAGTGGATCCATGTGTGGCCTTTGGGAAGAACACAGATGCAATGACACTGGTGATATGTGGTTTGTGAGAAGAACACACATGCAATGACTCTAGCTGTGGTTCATGAAAAGAGCAGACATGTGATGACTCTAACTGTGGTTCATGAAAAGAGCATACCTGCGATGCCACCGGTGGATCCATGTGTGGTCTACGAGAGGAACACACATGCAATTACACCGGTGGATCCTTACGTGGTTTGTGAGAATAACACACATGCAATGACACTAGTAGATCCATGTGTGGTTCATGGGAAGAACACACATGCAATGACATAGGTGATATGTGGTCTGTGAGAAGAACACACATGCAATGACTCTGGTGATATGTGGTTTGTGAAAAGAACACACATGCAATGACTCTAGCTATGGTTAATGAAAAGAGCAGGCATTCAATGACACCGGTGGATCCATGTGAGATTAATGAGAAGAACACACACGCAATGACACTGGGTGTGGTTCATGATATGGTTTGTGAGAAGAACACACATGCAATGACACTGGTGGATCTATGTGTGGTCTGTGAGAAGAACACACATGCAATGACACTGCGTGTGGTTCATGATATGGTTTGTGAGAAGAACACACATGCAATGACACTGGTGGATCCATGTGTGGTCTTTGGGAAGAACACACATGCAATGACACCGGTGATATGTGGTTTGTGAGAAGAACACACATCCAATGACTCTAGTTGTGGTTCATGAAAAGAGCAGACATGCAATGACACTGGTGGATCCATGTGTGGTTCATGGGAAGAACAGACATGCGATGACACTGGGTGGATCCATGTGTGGTTTGTGAGAAGAACACACATGCAATGACACTGGTGGATCCATGTGTGGTTCATGGGAAGAACACACATGCAATTAGTTTGGTGATATGTGGTTTGTGAAAAGAACAGACATGCAATGACTCTAGCTGTGGTTAATGAGAAGAGAAGACATGCAATGACACTAGGTGTGGTTCATGATATGCTTTGTGAGAAGAACACACATGCAATGACACTGGTGGATCCATGTGTGGTCTTTGGGAAGAACGCACATGCAATGACACTGGTGATATGTGGTTGTGAGAAGAACACACATCCAATGACTATAGTTGTGGTTCATGAAAAGAGCAGACATGCAATGACACTAGTGGATCCATGTGTGGTTCATGGGAAGAACAGACATGCGATGACACTAGGTGGATCCATGTGTGGTTTGTGAGAAGAACACACATGCAATGACAATAGTGGATCCATGTGTGGTTCATGGGAAGAACACACATGCAATGACTCTGGTGATATGTGGTTTGTGAAAAGAACAGACATGCAATAACTCTAGATGTGGTTAATGAGAAGAGCAGAGATGCAATGACACCAGTGGATCCATGTGTGGTTTGGGAGAAGGACACACATGCAATGACACTGGGTGTGGTTCAGGATATGGTTCGTAAGAAGAACACACATGCAATGACTCTAGCTGTGGTTCATGAAAAGAGCACGCATGCGATGACTCTAGTTGTGGTTCATGGGAAGATAAGACACTGGTGGATCCATGTGTGGTTCATGGGAAGAACACACATGCAATGACACTGGTGGATCCATGTGTGGTCTGTGGGAATATGCAATGACACTGGTGGATCCATGGGTGGTTCATGGGAAGAACACACATGCAATGACACCAGTGATATGTGGTTTGTGAGAAGAACACACATGCAATGACTCTAGCTGTGGTTCATGACAAGAGCAGACATGCAATGACACTGGTGGATCCATGTGTGGTTCATGGTAAAAACGCACATGCAATGACACTTGGTGTGGTTCATGATATGGTCTGTGAGAAGAACACACATGCAATGACTATAGCTGTGGTTCATGAAAAGATCAGACATGCGATGATTCTAAACTGTGGTTCATGAAAAGAGCAGACATGCGATGTCACCGGTGGATCCATGTGTGGTCTATGAGAGGAACACACATGCAATTACACCAGTGGATCCTTACGTGGTTTGTGTGAATAACACACATGCAATGACACTGGTGGATCCATGTGTGGTTCATGGGAAGAACACACATGCAATGACACAGGTGATATGTGGTCTGTGAGAAGAACACACATGCAATGACTCTGGTGATATGTGGTTTGTGAAAAGAACACACATGCAATGACTCTAGTTGTGGTTAATGAAAAGAGCAGACATGCAATGACACTGGTTGATCCATGTGGGGTTAATGAGAAGAACACACATGCAATGACAGGGTGTGGCTCATGATATGGTTTGTGAGAAGAACACAGATGCAATGACACTGGTGGATCCATGTGTGGTCTGTGAGAAGAACACACAGTCAATGATACTGGGTGTGGTTCATGATATGGTTTGTGAGAAGAACACACATGCAATGACACTGGTGGATCGATGTGTGGTCTTTGGGAAGAACACACATGCAATGACACTGATGATATGTGGTCTGTGAGAAGAACACACATCCAATGACTCTAGCTGTGGTTGATGAAAAGAGCAGACATGCAATGACACTAGTGGATCCATGTGTGGTTCATGGAAAGAACAGACATGCGATGACACTGGGTGGATCCAAGTGTGGTTTGTGAGAAGAACACAAATGCAATGACAATGGTGGATCCATGTGTGGTTCATGGAAAGAACACACATGCAATGACTCTGGTGATATGTGGTTTGTGAAAAGAACAGACATGCAATGACTCTAGATGTGGTTAATGAGAAGAGCAGACATGCAATGACACCGGTGGATCCATGTGTGGTTTGTGAGAAGAACACACATCCAATGACACTGGGTGTGGTTCATGATAAGGTTTGTAAGAAGAACAAACATGCAATGACTCTAGTTGTGGTTCATGAAAAGAGCACGCATGCGATGACTCTAGTTGTGGTTCATGGGAAGAGCAGACATACAATGACACGGGTGGATCCATGTGTGGTTCATGGGAAGAACACACATGCAATGACACTGGTGGATCCATGTGTGGTCTGTGGGAAGAACACACATGCAATGACTCTGGTGATATGTGGTTTGTGAAAAGAACACACATGCAATGACTCTAGCTGTGGTTAATGAAAAGAGCAGACATGCAATGACACTGGTTGATCCATGTGGGGTTAATGAGAAGAACACACATGCAATGACACTGGGTGTGGTTCATGATATGGTTTGTGAGAAGAACACACATGCAATGACACTGGTGGATCCATGTGTGGTCTGTGAGAAGAACACACATGCAATGACACTGGGTGTGGTTCATGATATGGTTTGTGACAAGAACACACATGCAATAACACTGATGATATGTGGTCTGTGAGAAGAACACACATCCAATGACTCTAGCTGTGGTTCATGAAAAGAGAATACATGCAATGACACTGTTGGATCCATGTGTGGTCTGTGGGAATAACACACATGCAATGACACTGGTGGATCCATGTGTGGTTCATGGGAAGAACACACATGCAATGACACCGGTGATATGTGGTTTGTGAGAAGAACACACGTGCAATGACTCTAGCTGTGGTTCATGACAAGAGCAGACATGCAATGACACTGGTGGATCCATGTGTGGTTCATGGTAAAAACGCACATGCAATGACACTGGGTGTGGTTCATGATATGGTCTGTGAGAAGAACACACATGCAATGACTATAGCTGTGGTTCATGAAAAGAGCAGACATGCGATGACTCTAAACTGTGGTTCATGAAAAGAGCAGACCTGCGATGCCACCGGTGGATCCATGTGTGGTCTATGAGAGGAACACACATGCAATTACACCAGTGGATCCTTACGTGGTTTGTGAGAATAACACACATGCAATGACACTGCTGGATCCATGTGTGGTTCATGGGAAGAACACACATGCAATGACATAGGTGATATGTGGTCTGTGAGAAGAACACACATGCAATGACTCTGGTGATATGTGGTTTGTGAAAAGAACACACATGCAATGACTCTAGCTGTGGTTAATGAAAAGAGCAGACATGCAATGACACTGGTTGATCCATGTGGGGTTAATGAGAAGAACACACATGCAATGACACAGGGTGTGGCTCATGATATGGTTTGTGAGAAGAATACAGATGCAATGACACTGGTGGATCCATGTATGGTCTGTGAGAAGAACACACAGTCAATGATACTGGGTGTGGTTCATGATATGGTTTGTGAGAAGAACACACATGCAATGACACTGGTGGATCGATGTGTGGTCTTTGGGAAGAACACACATGCAATGACACTGATGATATGTGGTCTGTGAGAAGAACACACATCCAATGACTCTAGCTGTGGTTGATGAAAAGAGCAGACATGCAATGACACTGGTGGATCCATGTGTGGTTCATGGAAAGAACAGACATGCGATGACACTGGGTGGATCCAAGTGTGGTTTGTGAGAAGAACACAAATGCAATGACAATGGTGGATCCATGTGTGGTTCATGGAAAGAACACACATGCAATAACTCTGGTGATATGTGGTTTGTGAAAAGAACAGACATGCAATGACTCTAGATGTGGTTAATGAGAAGAGCAGACATGCAATGACACCAGTGGATCCATGTGTGGTTTGTGAGAAGAACACACATCCAATGACACTGGGTGTGGTTCATGATAAGGTTTGTAAGAAGAATAAACATGCAATGACTCTAGTTGTGGTTCATGAAAAGAGCACGCATGCGATGACTCTAGTTGTGGTTCATGGGAAGAGCAGACATACAATGACACGGGTGGATCCATGTGTGGTTCATGGGAAGAACACACATGCAATGACACTGGTGGATCCATGTGTGGTCTGTGGGAAGAACACACATGCAATGACTCTGGTGATATGTGGTTTGTGAAAAGAACACACATGCAATGACTCTAGCTGTGGTTAATGAAAAGAGCAGACATGCAATGACACTGGTTGATCCATGTGGGGTTAATGAGAAGAACACACATGCAATGACATTGGGTGTGGTTCATGATATGGTTTGTGAGAAGAACCCACATGCAATGACACTGGTGGATCCATGTGTGGTCTGTGAGAATAACACACATGCAATGACACTGGGTGTGGTTCATGATATGGTTTGTGAGAATAACACACATGCAATGACATTAGTGTATCCATGTGTGGTTCATGGGAAGAACACACATGCAATGAAACAAGTGATATGTGGTCTGTGAGAAAAACACACATGCAATGACTCTGGTGATATGTGGTTTGTGAAAAGAACACACATGCAATGACTCTAGCTGTGGTTAATGAAAAGAGTAGACATGCAATGACACTGGTGGATCCATGTGGGGTTAATGAGAAGAACACACACGCAATGACACTGGGTGTGGTTCAAGATATGGTTTGTGAGAAGAACACACATGCAATGACACTGGCGGATCCATGTGTGGTCTGTGAGAAGAACACACATGCAATGACAAAGCGTGTGGTTCATGATATGGTTTGTGAGAAGAACACACATGCAATGACACTGGTGGATCCATGTGTGGTCTTTGGGAAGAACACACATGCAATGACACTGGTGATATGTGGTTTGTGAGAAGAACACACATCCAATGACTCTAGCTATGGTTCATGAAAAGATCAGACATGCAATGACACTGGTGGATCCATGTGTGGTTCATGGGAAGAACAGACATGCGATGAAACTGGGTGGATCCATGTGTGGTTTGTGAGAAGAACACACATGCCATGACACTGGTGGATCCATGTGTGGTTCATGGGAAGAACACACATGCAATGACACAGGTGATATGTGGTCTGTGAGAAGAACACACATGCAATGACTCTAGATGTGGTTCATGAAAAGAGTAAACATGCAATGACTCTGGTGGATCCATGTGTGGTTCATGGGAAGAACAAACATGCGATGACACTGGGTGGATCCATGTGTGGTTTGTGAGAAGAACACACATGCAATTACACTGGTGGATCCATGTGTGGTTCATGGGAAGAACACACACGCAATGACACTGGGTGTGGTTCATGATATGGTTCGTGAGAAGAACACACGTGCAATGACACTGGTGGATCCATGTGTGGTCTGTGAGAAGAACACACATGCAATGACACTGCGTGTGGTTCATGATATGGTTTGTGAGAAGAACACACATGCAATGACACTGGTGGATCCATGTGTTGTCTTTGGGAAGAACACACATGCAATGACACTGGTGATATGTGGTTTGTGAGAAGAACACACATCCAATGACTTTTGCTGTGGTTCATGAAAAGAGCAGACATGCAATGACACTGGTGGATCCATGTGTGGTTCATGGAAAGAACACACATGTGATGACATTGGGTGGATCCATGTGTGGTTTGTGAGAAGAACACACATGCAATGACACTGGTGGATCCATGTGTGGTTCATGAGAAGAACACACATGCAATCACACAGGTGATATGTGGGTAATGAGAAGAGCAGACATGCAATGACACTAGGTGTGGTTCATGATATGGTTTGTGAGAAGAACACACATGCAATTTCACTGGTGGATCCATGTGTGGTCTTTGGGAAGAACACACATGCAATGACACTGGTGATATGTGGTTTGTGAGAAGAACACACATCCAATGACTCTAGATGTGGTTCATGAAAAGAGTAGACATGCAATGACACTGGTGGATCCATGTGTGGTTTATGGAAAGAACAGACATGCGATGACACTAGGTGGATCCATGTGTGGTTTGTGAGAAGAACACACATGCAATGACACTGGTGGATCCATGTGTGGTTCATGGGAAGAACACATATGCAATGACTCTGGTGATATGTGGTTTGTGAAAAGAATAGACATGCAATGACTCTAGCTGTGGTTAATGAGAAGAGCAGACATGCAATGACACCGGTGGATCCATGTGTGGTTTGTGAGAAGAACACACATGCAATGACACTGGGTGTGGTTCATGATATGGTTTGTAAGAAGAACACACATGCAATGAGTCTAGGTGTGGTTCATGAAAAGAGCACGCATGCGATGACTCTAGCTGTGGTTCATGGGAAGAGCAGACATACAATGACACTGGTGGATCCATGTGTGGTTCATGGGAAGAACACACATGCAATGACACTGGTGGATCCATGTGTGGTCTGTGGGAAGAACACACATGCAATGACACTGGTGGATCCATGGGTGGTTCATGGGAAGAACACACATGCAATGACACCGGTGATATGTGGTTTGTGAGAAGAACACACATGCAATGACTCTAGCTATGGTTCATGACTAGAGCAGACATGCAATGACACTGGTGGATCCATGTGTGGTTCATGGTAAGAACAGACATGCGATGACACTGGGTGGATCCATGTGTGGTTTGTGAGAAGAACACACATGCAATGACACTGGTGGATCCATGTGTGGTTCATGGGAAGAACACACATGCAATGATACTGGGTGTGGTTCATGATATGGTCTGTGAGAAGAACACACATGCAATGACACTGCGTGTGGTTCATGATATGGTTTGTGAGAAGAACACACATGCAATGACACTGGTGGATCCATGTGTGGTCTTTGGGAAGAACACACATGCAATGACACTGGTGATATGTGGTTTGTGACAAGAACACACATCCAATGACTTTAGCTGTGGTTCATGAAAAGAGCAGACATGCAATGACACTGGTGGATCCATGTGTGGTTCATGGGAAGAACAGACATGCGATGACACTGGGTGGATCCATGTGTGGTTTGTGAGAAGAACACACATGCAATGACACTGGTGGATCCATGTGTGGTTCATGAGAAGAACACACATGCAATCACACAGGAGATATGTGGTCGGTGAGAAGAACACACATGCAATGACTCTAGCTGTGGGTAATGAGAAGAGCAGACATGCAATGACACTAGGTGTGGTTCATGATATGGTTTGTGAGAAGAACACACATGAAATTTCACTGGTGGATCCATGTGTGGTCTTTGTGAAGAACACACATGCAATGACACTGGTGATATGTGGTTTGTGAGAAGAACACACATCCAATGACTCTAGATGTGGTTCATGAAAAGAGTAGACATGCAATGACACTGGTGGATCCATGTGTGGTTCATGGGAAGAACAAACATGCGATGACACTGGGTGGATCCATGTGTGATTTGTGAGAAGAACACACATGCAATGACACTGGTGGATCCATGTGTGGTTCATGGGAAGAACACATATGCAATGACTCTGGTGATATGTGGTTTGTGAAAAGAATAGACATGCAATGACTCTAGCTGTGGTTAATGAGAAGAGCAGACATGCAATGACACCGGTGGATCCATATGTGGTTTGTGAGAAGAACACACATGCAATGACACTGGGTGTGGTTCATGATATGGTTTGTAAGAAGAACACACATGCAATGACTCTAGCTGTGGTTCATGAAAAGAGCAGACATGCAATGACACTGGTGGATCCATGTGTGGTTCATGGGAAGAACACACATGCGATGACACTGGGTGGATCCATGTGTGGTTTGTGAGAAGAACACACATGCAATGACACTGGTGGATCCATGTGTGGTTCATGAGAAGAACACACATGCAATCACACAGGTGATATGTGGTCGGTGAGAAGAACACACATGCAATGACTCTAGTTGTGGGTAATGAGAAGAGCAGACATGCAATGACACTAGGTGTGCTTCATGATATGGTTTGTGAGAAGAACACACATGCAATTTCACTGGTGGATCCATGTGTGGTCTTTGGGAAGAACACACATGCAATGACACTGGTGATATGTGGTTTGTGAGAAGAACACACATCCAATGACTCTAGATGTGGTTCATGAAAATAGTAGACATGCAATGACACTGGTGGATCCATGTGTGGTTCATGGGAAGAACAGACATGCGATGACACTAGGTGGATCCATGTGTGGTTTGTGAGAAGCACACACACATGCAATGACACTGGTGGATCCATGTGTGGTTCATGGGAAGAACACATATGCAATGACTCTGGTGATATGTGGTTTGTGAAAAGAAATAGACATGCAATGACTCTAGCTGTGGTTAATGAGAAGAGCAGACATGCAAGTACACTGGTGGATCCATGTGTGGTTTGTGAGAAGAACACACATGCAATGACACTGGGTGTGGTTCATGATATGGTTTGTAAGAAGAACACACATGCAATGAGTCTAGGTGTGGTTCATGAAAAGAGCACGCATGTGATGACTCTAGTTGTGGTTCATGGGAAGAGCAGACATACAATGACACTGGTGGATCCATGTGTGGTTCATGGGAAGAACACACATGCAATGACACTGGTGGATCCATGTGTGGTCTGTGGGAAGAACACACATGCAATGACACTGGTGGATCCATGGGTGGTTCATGGGAAGAACACACATGCAATGACACCGGTGATATGTGGTTTGTGAGAAGAACACACATGCAATGACTCTAGCTATGGTTCATGACAAGAGCAGACATGCAATGACACTGGTGGATCCATGTGTGGTTCATGGTAAGAACAGACATGCGATGACACTGGGTGGATCCATGTGTGGTTTGTGAGAAGAACGCACATGCAATAACACTGGTGGATCCATGTGTGGTTCATGGGAAGAACACACACGCAATGACACTCGGTGTGGTTCATGATATGGTTCGTGAGAAGAACACACATGCAAGGACACTGGTGGATCCATGTGTGGTCTGTGAGAAGCACACATATGCAATGTCACTGCGTGTGGTTCATGATATGGTTTGTGAGAAGAACACACATGCAATGACACTGGTGGATCCATGTGTGGTCTTTGGGAAGAATACACATGCAATCACACTGGTGATATGTGGTTTGTGAGAAGAACACACATCCAATGACTTTAGCTGTGGTTCGTGAAAAGAGCAGACATGCAATGACACTGGTGGATCCATGTGTGGTTCATGGGAAGAACACACATGTGATCACATTGGGTGGATCCATGTGTGGTTTGTGAGAAGAACACACATGCAATGACAATGGTGGATCCATGTGTGGTTCATGAGAAGAACACACATGCAATCACACAGGTGATATGTGGTCGGTGAGAAGAACACACATGCAATGACTCTAGCTGTGGGTAATGAGAAGAGCAGACATGCAATGACACTAGGTGTGGTTCATGATATGGTTTGTGAGAAGAACACACATGCAATGACACTGGTGATATGTGGTTTGTGAGAAGAACACACATCCAATGACTCTAGATGTGGTTCATGAAAAGAGTAGACATGCAATGACACTGGTGGATCCATGTGTGGTTCATGGGAAGAACAGACATGCGATGACACTGGGTGGATCCATGTGTGGTTTGTGAGAAGAACACACATGCAATGACACTAGTGGATCCATGTGTGGTTCATGGGAAGAACACATATGAAATGACTCTGGTGATATGTGGTTTGTGAAAAGAATAGACATGCAATGACTCTAGCTGTGGTTAATGAGAAGAGCAGACATGCAATGACACCGGTGGATCCATGTGTGGTTTGTGAGAAGAACACACATGCAATGACACTGGGTGTGGTTCATGATATGGTTTGTAAGAAGAACACACATGCAATGACTCTAGGTGTGGTTCATGAAAAGAGCAGACATGCAATGACACTGGTGGATCCATGTGTGGTTCATGGGAAGAACACACATGCGATGACACTGGGTGGATCCATGTGTGGTTTGTGAGAAGAACACACATGCAATGACACTGGTGGATCCATGTGTGGTTCATGAGAAGAACACACATGCAATCACACAGGTGATATGTGGTCAGTGAGAAGAACACACATGCAATGACTCTAGCTGTGGGTAATGAGAAGAGCAGACATGCAATGACACTAGGTGTGCTTCATGATATGGTTTGTGAGAAGAACACACATGCAATTTCACTGGTGGATCCATGTGTGGTCTTTGGGAAGAACACACATGCAATGACACTAGTGATATGTGGTTTGTGAGAAGAACACACATCCAATGACTCTAGATGTGGTTCATGAAAATCGTAGACATGCAATGACACTGGTGGATCCATGTGTGGTTCATGGGAAGAACAGACATGCGATGACACTGGGTGGATCCATGTGTGGTTTGTGAGAAGCACACACACATGCAATGACACTGGTGGATCCATGTGTGGTTCATGGGAAGAACACATATGCAATGACTCTGGTGATATGTGGTTTGTGAAAAGAAATAGACATGCAATGACTCTAGCTGTGGTTAATGAGAAGAGCAGACATGCAAGTACACCGGTGGATCCATGTGTGGTTTGTGAGAAGAACACACATGCAATGACACTGGGTGTGGTTCATGATATGGTTTGTAAGAAGAACACACATGCAATGAGTCTAGGTGTGGTTCATGAAAAGAGCACGCATGTGATGACTCTAGTTGTGGTTCATGGGAAGAGCAGACATACAATGACACTGGTGGATCCATGTGTGGTTCATGGGAAGAACACACATGCAATGACACTGGTGGATCCATGTGTGGTCTGTGGGAAGAACACACATGCAATGACACTGGTGGATCCATGGGTGGTTCATGGGAAGAACACACATGCAATGACACCGGTGATATGTGGTTTGTGAGAAGAACACACATGTAATGACTCTAGCTATGGTTCATGACAAGAGCAGACATGCAATGACACTGGTGGATCCATGTGTGGTTCATGGTAAGAACACACATGCGATGACACTGGGTGGATCCATGTGTGGTTTGTGAGAAGAACGCACATGCAATGACACTGGTGGATCCATGTGTGGTTCATGGGAAGAACACACACGCAATGACACTGGGTGTGGTTCATGATATGGTTTGTGAGAAGAACACACATGCAATGACACTGGTGGATCCATGTGTGGTCTTTGGGTAGAACACACATGCAATCACACTAGTGATATGTGGTTTGTGAGAAGAACACACATCCAATGACTTTAGCTGTGGTTCATGAAAAGAGCAGACATGCAATGACACTAGTGGATCCATGTGTGGTTCATGGGAAGAACAGACATGCGATGACACTAGGTGGATCCATGTGTGGTTTGTGAGAAGAACACACATGCAATGACACTGGTGGATCCATGTGTGGTTCATGAGAAGAACACACATGCAATCACACAGGAGATATGTGGTCGGTGAGAAGAACACACATGCAATGACTCTAGCTGTGGGTAATGAGAAGAGAAGACATGCAATGACACTAGGTGTGGTTCATGATATGGTTTGTGAGAAGAACACACATGCAATTTCACTGGTGGATCCATGTGTGGTCTTTGGGAAGAACACACATGCAATGACACTGGTGATATGTGGTTTGTGAGAAGAACACACATCCAATGACTCTAGATGTGGTTCATGAAAATAGTAGACATGCAATGACACTGGTGGATCCATGTGTGGTTCATGGGAAGAACAGACATGCGATGACACTGGGTGGATCCATGTGTGGTTTGTGAGAAGCACACACACATGCAATGACACTGGTGGATCCATGTGTGGTTCATGGGAAGAACACATATGCAATGACTCTGGTGATATGTGGTTTGTGAAAAGAAATAGACATGCAATGACTCTAGCTGTGGTTAATGAGAAGAGCAGACATGCAAGTACACCGGTGGATCCATGTGTGGTTTGTGAGAAGAACATACATGCAATGACACTGGGTGTGGTTCATGATATGGTTTGTAAGAAGAACACACATGCAATGAGTCTAGGTGTGGTTCATGAAAAGAGCACGCATGTGATGACTCTAGCTGTGGTTCATGGGAAGAGCAGACATACAATGACACTGGTGGATCCATGTGTGGTTCATGGGAAGAACACACATGCAATGACACTGGTGGATCCATGTGTGGTATGTGGGAAGAACACACATGCAATGACACTGGTGGATCCATGGGTGGTTCATGGGAAGAACACACATGCAATGACACCGGTGATATGTGGTTTGTGAAAAGAATAGACATGCAATGACTCTAGCTGTGGTTAATGAGAAGAGCAGACATGCAATGACACCGGTGGATCCATGTGTGGTTTGTGAGAAGAACACACATGCAATGACACTGGGTGTGGTTCATGATATGGTTTGTAAGAAGAACACACATGCAACGAGTCTAGGTGTGGTTCATGAAAAGAGCACGCATGCGATGACTCTAGCTGTGGTTCATGGGAAGAGCAGACATACAATGACACTGGTGGATCCATGTGTGGTTCATGGGAAGAACACACATGCAATGACACTGGTGGATCAATGTGGTCTGGGAAGAACACACATGCAATGACACTGGTGGATCCATGGGTGGTTCATGGGAAGAACACACATGCAATGACACCGGTGATATGTGGTTCGTGGGAAGAACACACATGCAATGACTCTAGCTATGGTTCATGACAAGAGCAGACATGCAATGACACTGGTGGATCCATGTGTGGTTCATGGTAAGAACAGACATGCGATGACACTGGGTGGATCCATGTGTGGTTTGTGAGAAGAACGCACATGCAATGACACTGGTGGATCCATGTGTGGTTCATGGGAAGAACACACACGCAATGACACTGGGTGTGGTTCATGATATGGTTCGTGAGAAGAACACACATGCAAGGACACCGTGGATCCATGTGGTCATGAGAAGAACACATATGCAATGTCACTGCGTGTGGTTCACGATATGGTTTGTGAGAAGAACACACATGCAATGACACTGGTGGATCCATGTGTGGTCTTTGGGAAGAACACACATGCAATGACACTGGTGATATGTGGTTTGGGAGAAGATCACACATCCAATGACTTTAGCTGTGGTTCATGAAAAGAGCAGACATGCAATGACACTGGTGGATCCATGTGTGGTTCATGGGAAGAACAGACATGCGATGACACTGGGTAGATCCATGTGTGGTTTGTGAGAAGAACACACATGCAATGACACTGGTGGATCCATGTGTGGTTCATGAGAAGAACACACATGCAATCACACAGGAGATATGTGGTCGGTGAGAAGAACACACGTGCAATGACTCTAGCTGTGGGTAATGAGAAGAGCAGACATGCAATGACACTAGGTGTGGTTCATGATATGGTTTGTGAGAAGAACACACATGCAATTTCACTGGTGGATCCTTGTGTGGTCTGTGGGAAGAAACACACATGCAATGACTGGTGATATGTGGTTTAGAGAAGAACAAATCCAATGACCCTAGATGTGGTTCATGAAAGAGTAGACATGCAATGACACTAGTGGATCCATGTGTGGTTCATGGGAAGAACAGACATGCGATGACACTGGGTGGATCCATGTGTGGTTTGTGAGAAGCACACACACATGCAATGACACTGGTGGATCCATGTGTGGTTCATGGGAAGAACACATATGCAATGACTCTGGTGATATGTGGTTTGTGAAAAGAAATAGACATGCAATGACTCTAGCTGTGGTTAATGAGAAGAGCAGACATGCAAGTACACCGGTGGATCCATGTGTGGTTTGTGAGAAGAACACACATGCAATGACACTGGGTGTGGTTCATGATATGGTTTGTAAGAAGAACACACATGCAATGAGTCTAGGTGTGGTTCATGAAAAGAGCATGCATGTGATGACTCTAGCTGTGGTTCATGGGAAGAGCAGACATACAATGACACTGGTGGATCCATGTGTGGTTCATGGGAAGAACACACATGCAATGACACTGGTGGATCCATGTGTGGTCAGTGGGAAGAACACACATGCAATGACACTGGTGGATCCATGGGTGGTTCATGGGAAGAACACACATGCAATGACACCGGTGATATGTGGTTTGTGAAAAGAATAGACATGCAATGACTTTGGTTAATGAAAAGAGCGGACATGCAATGACACCGGTGGATCCATGTGTGGTTTGGTTTGTAGAACACACATGCAATGAGTGTGGTTCATTGACTCTAGCTGTGGGTAATGGGAAGAACACACATGCAATGACACTGTGTGGTTCATGATATGGTTTGTGAGAAGAACACACATGCAATTTCACTGGTGGATCCATGTGTGGTCTTTGGGAAGAACACACATGCAATGACTGGTGATATGTGGTTGTGAGAAGAACACATCCAATGACCTAGATGTGGTTCATGAAAGAGTAGACATGCAATGACACTAGTGGATCCATGTGTGGTTCATGGGAAGAAACACATGCGATGACCCGGTGGATCCATGTGTGTTTGTGAGAAGAACACACATGCAATGACGTGGATCCATGTGTGGTTCATGGGAAGAACACTGATATGTGGTTTGTGAAAAGAAATAGACATGCAATGACTCTAGCTGTGGTTAATGAGAAGACATGCAATGACACGGTGGATCCATGTGTGGTTTGTGAGAAGAACACACATGCAATGACACTGTGTGGTTCATGATATGGTTTAAGAAGAACACACATGCAATGAGTCTAGGTGTGGTTCATGAAAAGAGCATGCATGTGATGACTCTAGCTGTGGTTCATGGGAAGAGCAGACATACAATGACACTGGTGGATCCATGTGTGGTTCATGGGAAGAACACACATGCAATGACACTGGTGGATCCATGTGTTTGTGGGAAGAACACACATGCAATGACTGGTGGATCCATGGGTGGTTCATGGGAAGAACACATGCAATGACACCGGTGATATGTGGTTTGTGAAAAGAATAGACATGCAATGACTCTAGCTGTGGTTAATGAGAAGCGGACATGCAATGACACGGTGGATCCATGTGTGGTTTGTGAGAAGAACACACATGCAATGACACTGGTGTGGTTCATGATATGGTTTGTAAGAACACACATGCAATGAGTCTGGGTGTGGTTCATGAAAAAACACGCATGCGATGACTCTAGCTGTGGTTCATGGGAAGAGCGGACATACAATGACCAGGTGGATCCATGTGTGGTTCATGGGAAGAACACACATGCAATGACACTGGTGGATCCATGTGTGGTGCATGGGAAGAACACACATGCAATGACACTGTGGATCCATGGGTGGTTCATGGGAAGAACACACATGCAATGACACCGGTGATATGTGGTTTGTGAGAAGAACACATGCAATGACTCTAGCTATGGTTCATGACAAGAGCACATGCAATGACACTGTGGATCCATGTGTGGTTCATGGTAGAACAGACATGCGATGACCGGTGGATCCATGTGTGGTTTGTGAGAAGAACACATGCAATGACACTGGTGGATCCATGTGTGGTTCATGGGAAGAACACACACGCAATGACACTGGGTGTGGTTCATGATATGGTTCGTGAGAAGAACACACATGCAAGGACACTGGTGGATCCATGTGTGGTCTGTGAGAAGATCACATATGCAATGTCACTGCGTGTGGTTCATGATATGGTTTGTGAGAAGAACACACATGCAATGACACTGGTGGATCCATGTGTGGTCTTTGGGAAGAACACACATGCAATGACACTGGTGATATGTGGTTTGGGAGAAGATCACACATCCAATGACTTTAGCTGTGGTTCATGAAAAGAGCAGACATGCAATGACACTGGTGGATCCATGTGTGGTTCATGGGAAGAACAGACATGCGATGACACTGGGTAGATCCATGTGTGGTTTGTGAGAAGAACACACATGCAATGACACTGGTGGATCCATGTGTGGTTCATGAGAAGAACACACATGCAATCACACAGGAGATATGTGGTCGGTGAGAAGAACACACGTGCAATGACTCTAGCTGTGGGTAATGAGAAGAGCAGACATGCAATGACACTAGGTGTGGTTCATGATATGGTTTGTGAGAAGAACACACATGCAATTTCACTGGTGGATCCATGTGTGGTCTTTGGGAAGAACACACATGCAATGACACTGGTGATATGTGGTTTGTGAGAAGAACACACATCCAATGACCCTAGATGTGGTTCATGAAAGAGTAGACATGCAATGACACTAGTGGATCCATGTGTGGTTCATGGGAAGAACAGACATGCGATGACACTGGGTGGATCCATGTGTGGTTTGTGAGAAGAACACACATGCAATGACACTGGTGGATCCATGTGTGGTTCATGGGAAGAACACATATGCAATGACTCTGGTGATATGTGGTTTGTGAAAAGAATAGACATGCAATGACTCTAGCTGTGGTTAATGAGAAGAGCAGACATGCAATGACACCGGTGGATCCATGTGTGGTTCGTGAGAAGAACACACATGCAATGACACTGGGTGTGGTTCATGATATGGTTTGTAAGAAGAACACACATGCAATGACTCTAGCTGTGGTTCCTGAAAAGAGCACGCATGCGATGACTCTAGCTGTGGTTCATGGGAAGAGCAGACATACAATGACACTGGTGGATCCATGTGTGGTTCATGGGAAGAACACACATGCGATGACACTGGTGGATATGTGGTTTGTGAGAAGAACACACATGCAATGACACTGGTGGATCCATGTGTGGTTCATGAGAAGAACACACATGCAATCACACAGGAGATATGTGGTCGGTGAGAAGAACACACGTGCAATGACTCTAGCTGTGGGTAATGAGAAGAGCAGACATGCAATGACACTAGGTGTGGTTCATGATATGGTTTGTGAGAAGAACACACATGCAATTTCACTGGTGGATCCATGTGTGGTCTTTGGGAAGAACACACATGCAATGACACTGGTGATATGTGGTTTGTGAGAAGAACACACATCCAATGACCCTAGATGTGGTTCATGAAAGAGTAGACATGCAATGACACTAGTGGATCCATGTGTGGTTCATGGGAAGAACAGACATGCGATGACACTGGGTGGATCCATGTGTGGTTTGTGAGAAGAACACACATGCAATGACACTGGTGGATCCATGTGTGGTTCATGGGAAGAACACATATGCAATGACTCTGGTGATATGTGGTTTGTGAAAAGAAATAGACATGCAATGAATCTAGCTGTGGTTAATGAGAAGAGCAGACATGCAAGTACACCGGTGGATCCATGTGTGGTTTGTGAGAAGAACACACATGCAATGACACTGGGTGTGGTTCATGATATGGTTTGTAAGAAGAACACACATGCAATGACTCTAGGTGTGGTTCATGAAAAGAGCACGCATGCGATGACTCTAGCTGTGGTTCATGAAAAGAGCAGACATGCAATGACACTGGTGGATCCATGTGTGGTTCATGGGAAGAACACACATGCAATGACACTGGTGGATCCATGTGTGGTCTGTGGGAAGAACACACATGCAATGACACTGGTGGATCCATGGGTGGTTCATGGGAAGAACACACATGCAATGACACCGGTGATATGTGGTTTGTGAAAAGAATAGACATGCAATGACTCTAGCTGTGGTTAATGAGAAGAGCAGACATGCAATGACACCGGTGGATCCATGTGTGGTTTGTGAGAAGAACACACATGCAATGACACTGGGTGTGGTTCATGATATGGTTTGTAAGAAGAACACACATGCAATGAGTCCATGTGTGGTTCATGAAAAGAGCAGACATGCAATGACACTGGTGGATCCATGTGTGGTTCATGGGAAGAACAGACATGCGATGACACTGGGTAGATCCATGTGTGGTTTGTGAGAAGAACACACATGCAATGACACTGGTGGATCCATGTGTGGTTCATGAGAAGAACACACATGCAATCACACAGGAGATATGTGGTCGGTGAGAAGAACACACGTGCAATGACTCTAGCTGTGGGTAATGAGAAGAGCAGACATGCAATGACACTAGGTGTGGTTCATGATATGGTTTGTGAGAAGAACACACATGCAATTTCACTGGTGGATCCATGTGTGGTCTTTGGGAAGAACACACATGCAATGACACTGGTGATATGTGGTTTGTGAGAAGAACACACATCCAATGACCCTAGATGTGGTTCATGAAAGAGTAGACATGCAATGACACTAGTGGATCCATGTGTGGTTCATGGGAAGAACAGACATGCGATGACACTGGGTGGATCCATGTGTGGTTTGTGAGAAGAACACACATGCAATGACACTGGTGGATCCATGTGTGGTTCATGGGAAGAACACATATGCAATGACTCTGGTGATATGTGGTTTGTGAAAAGAATAGACATGCAATGACTCTAGCTGTGGTTAATGAGAAGAGCAGACATGCAATGACACCGGTGGATCCATGTGTGGTTCGTGAGAAGAACACACATGCAATGACACTGGGTGTGGTTCATGATATGGTTTGTAAGAAGAACACACATGCAATGACTCTAGCTGTGGTTCCTGAAAAGAGCACGCATGCGATGACTCTAGCTGTGGTTCATGGGAAGAGCAGACATACAATGACACTGGTGGATCCATGTGTGGTTCATGGGAAGAACAGACATGCGATGACACTGGGTAGATCCATGTGTGGTTTGTGAGAAGAACACACATGCAATGACACTGGTGGATCCATGTGTGGTTCATGAGAAGAACACACATGCAATCACACAGGAGATATGTGGTCGGTGAGAAGAACACACGTGCAATGACTCTAGCTGTGGGTAATGAGAAGAGCAGACATGCAATGACACTAGGTGTGGTTCATGATATGGTTTGTGAGAAGAACACACATGCAATTTCACTGGTGGATCCATGTGTGGTCTTTGGGAAGAACACACATGCAATGACACTGGTGATATGTGGTTTGTGAGAAGAACACACATCCAATGACCCTAGATGTGGTTCATGAAAGAGTAGACATGCAATGACACTAGTGGATCCATGTGTGGTTCATGGGAAGAACAGACATGCGATGACACTGGGTGGATCCATGTGTGGTTTGTGAGAAGCACACACACATGCAATGACACTGGTGGATCCATGTGTGGTTCATGGGAAGAACACATATGCAATGACTCTGGTGATATGTGGTTTGTGAAAAGAAATAGACATGCAATGAATCTAGGTGGTTAATGAGAAGAAGACATGCAAGTACACCGGTGGATCCATGTGTGGTTTGTGAGAAGAACACACATGCAATGACACTGGGTGTGGTTCATGATATGGTTTGTAAGAAGAACACACATGCAATGAGTCTAGGTGTGGTTCATGAAAAGAGCACGCATGTGATGACTCTAGCTGTGGTTCATCATGGGAAGAGCAGAACATGACACATCGGTGGATCCATGTGTGGTTCATGGGAAGAACACACATGCAATGACACTGGTGGATCCATGTGTGGTCATGTGAAGAACACACATGCAATGACACTGGTGGATCCATGGGTGGTTCATGGGAAGAACACACATGCAATGACACCGGTGATATGTGGTTTGTGAAAAGAATAGACATGCAATGACTCTAGCTGTGGTTAATGAGAAGAGCAGACATGCAATGACACCGGTGGATCCATGTGTGGTTTGTGAGAAGAACACACATGCAATGACACTGGGTGTGGTTCATGATATGGTTTGTAAGAAGAACACACATGCAATGAGTCCATGTGTGGTTCATGAAAAGAGCACGCATGCGATGACTCTAGCTGTGGTTCATGGGAAGAGCAGACATACAATGACACTGGTGGATCCATGTGTGGTTCATGGGAAGAACACACATGCAATGACACTGGTGGATCCATGTGTGGTCTGTGGGAAGAACACACATGCAATGACACTGGTGGATCCATGGGTGGTTCATGGGAAGAACACACATGCAATGACACCGGTGATATGTGGTTTGTGAGAAGAACACACATGCAATGACTCTAGCTATGGTTCATGACAAGAGCAGACATGCAATGACACTGGTGGATCCATGTGTGGTTCATGGTAAGAACAGACATGCGATGACACTGGGTGGATCCATGTGTGGTTTGTGAGAAGAACGCACATGCAATGACACTGGTGGATCCATGTGTGGTTCATGGGAAGAACACACACGCAATGACACTGGGTGTGGTTCATGATATGGTTCGTGAGAAGAACACACATGCAAGGACACTGGTGGATCCATGTGTGGTCTGTGAGAAGATCACATATGCAATGTCACTGCGTGTGGTTCATGATATGGTTTGTGAGAAGAACAGACATGCAATGACACTGGTGGATCCATGTGTGGTCTTTGGGAAGAACACACATGCAATGACACTGGTGATATGTGGTTTGGGAGAAGATCACACATCCAATGACTTTAGCTGTGGTTCATGAAAGAAGCGGACATGCCATGACACTGGTGGATCCATGTGTGGTTCATGGGAAGAACAGACATGCGATGACACTGGGTAGATCCATGTGTGGTTTGTGAGAAGAACACACATGCAATGACACTGGTGGATCCATGTGTGGTTCATGAGAAGAACACACATGCAATCACACAGGAGATATGTGGTCGGTGAGAAGAACACACGTGCAATGACTCTAGCTGTGGGTAATGAGAAGAGCAGACATGCAATGACACTAGGTGTGGTTCATGATATGGTTTGTGAGAAGAACACACATGCAATTTCACTGGTGGATCCATGTGTGGTCTTTGGGAAGAACACACATGCAATGACACTGGTGATATGTGGTTTGTGAGAAGAACACACATCCAATGACCCTAGATGTGGTTCATGAAAGAGTAGACATGCAATGACACTAGTGGATCCATGTGTGGTTCATGGGAAGAACAGACATGCGATGACACTGGGTGGATCCATGTGTGGTTTGTGAGAAGAACACACATGCAATGACACTGGTGGATCCATGTGTGGTTCATGGGAAGAACACATATGCAATGACTCTGGTGATATGTGGTTTGTGAAAAGAATAGACATGCAATGACTCTAGCTGTGGTTAATGAGAAGAGCAGACATGCAATGACACCGGTGGATCCATGTGTGGTTCGTGAGAAGAACACACATGCAATGACACTGGGTGTGGTTCATGATATGGTTTGTAAGAAGAACACAGATGCAATGACTCTAGCTGTGGTTCCTGAAAAGAGCACGCATGCGATGACTCTAGCTGTGGTTCATGGGAAGAGCAGACATACAATGACACTGGTGGATCCATGTGTGGTTCATGGGAAGAACACACATGCAATGACACTGGTGGATCCATGTGTGGTCTGTGGGAAGAACACACATGCAATGACACTGGTGGATCCATTGGTGGTTCATGGGAAGAACACACATGCAATGACACCGGTGATATGTGGGTTGTGAGAAGAACACACATGCAATGACTCTAGCTATGGTTCATGACAAGAGCAGACATGCAATCACACTGGTGGATCCATGTGTGGTTCATGGTAAGAACAGACATGCGATGACACTGGGTGGATCCTTGTGTGGTTTGTGAGAAGAACACACATGCAATGACACTGGTGGATCCATGTGTGGTTCATGGGAAGAACACACACGCAATGACACTGGGTGTGGTTCATGATATGGTTCGTGAGAAGAACACACATGCAAGGACACTGGTGGATCCATGTGTGGTCTGTGAGAAGAACACATATGCAATGACACTGCGTGTGGTTCATGATATGGTTTGTGAGAAGAACACACATGCAATGACACTGGTGGATCCATGTGTGGTCTTTGGGAAGAACACACATGCAATGACACTGGTGATATGTGGTTTGTGAGAAGAACACACATCCAATGACTTTAGCTGTGGTTCATGAAAAGAGCAGACATGCAATGACACTGGTGGATCCATGTGTGGTTCATGGGAAGAACAGACATGCGATGACACTGGGTGGATCCATGTGTCGTTTGTGAGAAGAACACACATGCAATGACACTGGTGGATCCATGTGTGGTTCATGAGAAGAACACACATGCAATCACACAGGTGATATGTGGTCGGTGAGAAGAACACACATGCAATGACTCTAGCTGTGGGTAATGGGAAGAGCAGACATGGAATGACACTAGGTGTGGTTCATGATATGGTTTGTGAGAATAACACACATGCAATTTCACTGGTGGATCCATGTGTGGTCTTTGGGAAGAACACACATGCAATGAAACTGGTGATATGTGGTTTGTGAGAAGAACACACATCCAATGACTCTAGATGTGGTTCATGAAAAGAGTAGACATGCAATGACACTGGTGGATCCATGTGTGGTTCATGGGAAGAACAGACATACGATGACACTTGGTGGATCCATGTGTGGTTTGTGAGAAGAATACACATGCAATGACACTGGTGGATCCATGTGTGGTTCTTGGGAAGAACACATATGCAATGACTCTGGTGATATGTGGTTTGTGAAAAGAATAGACATGCAATGACTCTAGCTGTGGTTAATGAGAAGAGCAGACATGCAATGACACCGGTGGATCCATGTGTGGTTTGTGAGAAGAACACACATGCAATGACACTGGGTGTGGTTCATGATATGGTTTGTAAGAAGAACACACATGCAATGAGTCTAGCTGTGGATCATGAAAAGAGCACGCATGCGATGACTCTAGCTGTGGTTCATGGGAAGAGCAGACATACAATGACACTGGTGGATCCATGTGTGGTTCATGGGAAGAACACACATGCAATGACAGTGGTGGATCCATGTGTGGTCTGTGGGAAGAACACACATGCAATGACACTGGTGGATCCATGGGTGGTTCATGGGAAGAACACACATGCAATGACACCGGTGATAAGTTGTTTTTTTGAAGAACACACATGCAATGAATCTATCTTGGGGTCAGGACTAGATCAGACATGCAAGAACACGGGTGGATCCATGTGCGGTTCATGGTAAGGACACACATGCAATGACACTGGGTGTGGTTCATGATATGGTCTGTGAGAAGAACACACATGTAATGACTATAGCTGTGGTTCCTGAAAAGAGCAGACATGCGATGACTCTAACTGTGGTTCATGAAAAGAGCAGACCTGCGATGCCACCGGTGGATCCATGTGTGGTCTATGAGAGGAACACACATGCAATTACACCGGTGGATCCTTACGTGGTTTGTGAGTATAACACACATGCAATGACACTGGTGGATCCATGTGTGGTTTGTGAGAAGCACACACACATGCAATGAGTCTAGGTGTGGTTCATGAAAAGAGCACGCATGTGATGACTCTAGTTGTGGTTCATGGGAAGAGCAGACATACAATGACACTGGTGGATCCATGTGTGGTTCATGGGAAGAACACACATGCAATGACACTGGTGGATCCATGTGTGGTCTGTGGGAAGAACACACATGCAATGACACTGGTGGATCCATGGGTGGTTCATGGGAAGAACACACATGCAATGACACAGGTGATATGTGGTTTGTGAGAAGAACACACATGCAATGAATCTAGCTATGGTTCATGACAAGAGCAGACATGCAATGACACTGGTGGATCCATGTGTGGTTCATGGTAAGAACAGACATGCGATGACACTGGGTGTGGTTCATGATATGGTTTGTAAGAAGAACACACATGCAATGACTCTAGCTGTGGTTCCTGAAAAGAGCACGCATGCGATGACTCTAGCTGTGGTTCATGGGAAGAGCAGACATACAATGACACTGGTGGATCCATGTGTGGTTCATGGGAAGAACACACATGCAATGACACTGGTGGATCCATGTGTGGTCTGTGGGAAGAACACACATGCAATGACACTGGTGGATCCATTGGTGGTTCATGGGAAGAACACACATGCAATGACACCGGTGATATGTGGTTTGTGAGAAGAACACACATGCAATGACTCTAGCTATGGTTCATGACAAGAGCAGACATGCAATCACACTGGTGGATCCATGTGTGGATCATGGTAAGAACAGACATGCGATGACACTGGGTGGATCCTTGTGTGGTTTGTGAGAAGAACACACATGCAATGACACTGGTGGATCCATGTGTGGTTCATGGGAAGAACACACACGCAATGACACTGGGTGTGGTTCATGATATGGTTCGTGAGAAGAACACACATGCAAGGACACTGGTGGATCCATGTGTGGTCTGTGAGAAGAACACATATGCAATGACACTGCGTGTGGTTCATGATATGGTTTGTGAGAAGAACACACATGCAATGACACTGGTGGATCCATGTGTGGTCTTTGGGAAGAACACACATGCAATGACACTGGTGATATGTGGTTTGTGAGAAGAACACACATGCAATGACACTGGGTGTGGTTCATGATATGGTTTGTAAGAAGAACACACATGCAATGAGTCTAGGTGTGGTTCATGAAAAGAGCACGCATGTGATGACTCTAGCTGTGGTTCATGGGAAGAGCAGACATACAATGACACTGGTGGATCCATGTGTGGTTCATGGGAAGAACACACATGCAATGACACTGGTGGATCCATGTGTGGTCTGTGGGAAGAACACACATGCAATGACACTGGTGGATCCATGGGTGGTTCATGGGAAGAACACACATGCAATGACACCGGTGATATGTGGTTTGTGAAAAGAATAGACATGCAATGACTCTAGCTGTGGTTAATGAGAAGAGCAGACATGCAATGACACCGGTGGATCCATGTGTGGTTTGTGAGAAGAACACACATGCAATGACACTGGGTGTGGTTCATGATATGGTTTGTAAGAAGAACACACATGCAATGAGTCTAGGTGTGGTTCATGAAAAGAGCACGCATGCGATGACTCTAGCTGTGGTTCATGGGAAGAGCAGACATACAATGACACTGGTGGATCCATGTGTGGTTCATGGGAAGAACACACATGCAATGACACTGGTGGATCCATGTGTGGTCTGTGGGAAGAACACACATGCAATGACACTGGTGGATCCATGGGTGGTTCATGGGAAGAACACACATGCAATGACACCGGTGATATGTGGTTTGTGAGAAGAACACACATGCAATGACTCTAGCTATGGTTCATGACAAGAGCAGACATGCAATGACACTGGTGGATCCATGTGTGGTTCATGGTAAGAACAGACATGCGATGACACTGGGTGGATCCATGTGTGGTTTGTGAGAAGAACGCACATGCAATGACACTGGTGGATCCATGTGTGGTTCATGGGAAGAACACACACGCAATGACACTGGGTGTGGTTCATGATATGGTTCGTGAGAAGAACACACATGCAAGGACACTGGTGGATCCATGTGTGGTCTGTGAGAAGAACACATATGCAATGACACTGCGTGTGGTTCATGATATGGTTTGTGAGAAGAACACACATGCAATGACACTGGTGGATCCATGTGTGGTCTTTGGGAAGAACACACATGCAATGACACTGGTGATATGTGGTTTGGGAGAAGATCACACATCCAATGACTTTAGCTGTGGTTCATGAAAAGAGCAGACATGCAATGACACTGGTGGATCCATGTGTGGTTCATGGGAAGAACAGACATGCGATGACACTGGGTAGATCCATGTGTGGTTTGTGAGAAGAACACACATGCAATGACACTGGTGGATCCATGTGTGGTTCATGAGAAGAACACACATGCAATCACACAGGAGATATGTGGTCGGTGAGAAGAACACACGTGCAATGACTCTAGCTGTGGGTAATGAGAAGAGCAGACATGCAATGACACTAGGTGTGGTTCATGATATGGTTTGTGAGAAGAACACACATGCAATTTCACTGGTGGATCCATGTGTGGTCTTTGGGAAGAACACACATGCAATGACACTGGTGATATGTGGTTTGTGAGAAGAACACACATCCAATGACCCTAGATGTGGTTCATGAAAGAGTAGACATGCAATGACACTAGTGGATCCATGTGTGGTTCATGGGAAGAACAGACATGCGATGACCTTTGGGTGGATCCATGTGTGGTTTGTGAAGAACACACATGCAATGACACCTGGTGGATCCATGTGTGGTTCATGGGAAGAACACATATGCAATGACTCGTGATATGTGGTTTGTGAAAGAATAGACATGCAATGACTCTAGCTGTGGTTAATGAGAAGAGCGGACATGCAATGACACGGTGGATCCATGTGTGGTTCGTGAGAAGAACACACATGCAATGACAGGTGTGGTTCATGATATGGTTTGTAAGAAGAACACACATGCAATGACTCTAGCTGTGGTTCTGAAAGAGCACGCATCACGATGACTCTAGCTGTGGTTCATGGGAAGAGCGGACATACAATGACCTGGTGGATCCATGTGTGGTTCATGGGAAGAACACACATGCAATGACACTGGTGGATCCATGTGTGGTCTGGGAAGAACACACATGCAATGACCTGGTGGATCCATTGGTGGTTCATGGGAAGAACACACATGCAATGACACCGGTGATATGTGGTTTGTGAGAAGAACACACATGCAATGACTCTAGCTATGGTTCATGACTAGAGCAGACATGCAATGACACTGGTGGATCCATGTGTGGTTCATGGTAAGAACAGACATGCGATGACACTGGTGGATCCTTGTGTGGTTTGTGAGAAGAACACACATGCAATGACCTTTGGTGGATCCATGTCTGGTTCATGGGAAGAACACACACGCAATGACACTGGGTGTGGTTCATGATATGGTTCGTGAGAAGAACACACATGCAAGGACACTGGTGGATCCATGTGTGGTCTGTGAGAAGAACACATATGCAATGACACTGCGTGTGGTTCATGATATGGTTTGTGAGAAGAACACACATGCAATGACACTGGTGGATCCATGTGTGGTCTTTGGGAAGAACACACATGCAATGACACTGGTGATATGTGGTTTGTGAGAAGAACACACATCCAATGACTTTAGCTGTGGTTCATGAAAAGAAGCGGACATGCAATGACCTTTGGTGGATCCATGTGTGGTTGATGGGAAGAACAGACATGCGATGACACTGGGTGGATCCATGTGTCGTTTGTGAGAAGAACACACATGCAATGACACTGGTGGATCCATGTGTGGTTCATGAGAAGAACACACATGCAATCACACAGGTGATATGTGGTCGGTGAGAAGAACACACATGCAATGACTCTAGCTGTGGGTAATGGGAAGAGCAGACATGGAATGACACTAGGTGTGGTTCATGATATGGTTTGTGAGAATAACACACATGCAATTTCACTGGTGGATCCATGTGTGGTCTTTGGGAAGAACACACATGCAATGAAACTGGTGATATGTGGTTTGTGAGAAGAACACACATCCAATGACTCTAGATGTGGTTCATGAAAAGAGTAGACATGCAATGACACTGGTGGATCCATGTGTGGTTCATGGGAAGAACAGACATACGATGACACTTGGTGGATCCATGTGTGGTTTGTGAGAAGAATACACATGCAATGACACTGGTGGATCCATGTGTGGTTCTTGGGAAGAACACATATGCAATGACTCTGGTGATATGTGGTTTGTGAAAAGAATAGACATGCAATGACTCTAGCTGTGGTTAATGAGAAGAGCAGACATGCAATGACACCGGTGGATCCATGTGTGGTTTGTGAGAAGAACACACATGCAATGACACTGGGTGTGGTTCATGATATGGTTTGTAAGAAGAACACACATGCAATGAGTCTAGCTGTGGATCATGAAAAGAGCACGCATGCGATGACTCTAGCTGTGGTTCATGGGAAGAGCAGACATACAATGACACTGGTGGATCCATGTGTGGTTCATGGGAAGAACACACATGCAATGACAGTGGTGGATCCATGTGTGGTCTGTGGGAAGAACACACATGCAATGACACTGGTGGATCCATGGGTGGTTCATGGGAAGAACACACATGCAATGACACCGGTGATATGTGGTTTGTGAGAAGAACACACATGCAATGACTCTATCTATGGTTCATGACAAGAGCAGACATGCAATAACACTGGTGGATCCATGTGCGGTTCATGGTAAGGACACACATGCAATGACACTGGGTGTGGTTCATGATATGGTCTGTGAGAAGAACACACATGTAATGACTATAGCTGTGGTTCCTGAAAAGAGCAGACATGCGATGACTCTAGCATGGTTCATGAAAAGAGCGGACTGCGATGCCGGTGGATCCATGTGTGGTCTATGAGAGGAACACACATGCAATTACACGGGTGGATCCTTACGTGGTTTGTGAGTATAACACACATGCAATGACACTGGTGGATCCATGTGTGGTTTGTGAGAAGCACACACACATGCAATGAGTCTAGGTGTGGTTCATGAAAAGAGCACGCATGTGATGACTCTAGTTGTGGTTCATGGGAAGAGCAGACATACAATGACACTGGTGGATCCATGTGTGGTTCATGGGAAGAACACACATGCAATGACCTTTGGTGGATCCATGTGTGGTTTGGGAAGAGCAGACATGCAATAACACTGGTGGATCCATGGGTGGTTCATGGGAAGAACACACATGCAATGACACAGGTGATATGTGGTTTGTGAGAAGAACACACATGCAATGAATCTAGCTATGGTTCATGACAAGAGCAGACATGCAATGACACTGGTGGATCCATGTGTGGTTCATGGTAAGAACAGACATGTGATGACACTGGGTGTGGTTCATGATATGGTTTGTAAGAAGAACACACATGCAATGACTCTAGCTGTGGTTCCTGAAAAGAGCACGCATGCGATGACTCTAGCTGTGGTTCATGGGAAGAGCAGACATACAATGACACTGGTGGATCCATGTGTGGTTCATGGGAAGAACACACATGCAATGACACTGGTGGATCCAAGTGGTCTGGGAAGAACACACATGCAATGACACTGGTGGATCCATTGGTGGTTCATGGGAAGAACACACATGCAATGACACCGGTGATATGTGGTTTGTGAGAAGAACACACATGCAATGACTCTAGCTATGGTTCATGACAAGAGCAGACATGCAATCACACTGGTGGATCCATGTGTGGATCATGGTAAGAACAGACATGCGATGACACTGGGTGGATCCTTGTGTGGTTTGTGAGAAGAACACACATGCAATGACACTGGTGGATCCATGTGTGGTTCATGGGAAGAACACACACGCAATGACACTGGGTGTGGTTCATGATATGGTTCGTGAGAAGAACACACATGCAAGGACACTGGTGGATCCATGTGTGGTCTGTGAGAAGAACACATATGCAATGACACTGCGTGTGGTTCATGATATGGTTTGTGAGAAGAACACACATGCAATGACACTGGTGGATCCATGTGTGGTCTTTGGGAAGAACACACATGCAATGACACTGGTGATATGTGGTTTGTGAGAAGAACACACATCCAATGACTTTAGCTGTGGTTCATGAAAAGAGCAGACATGCAATGACACTGGTGGATCCATGTGTGGTTCATGGGAAGAACAGACATGCGATGACCTTTGGGTGGATCCATGTGTGGTTTGTAAGAAGAACACACATGCAATGACACTGGTGGATCCATGTGTGGTTCATGAGAAGAACACACATGCAATCACACAGGTGATATGTGGTCGGTGAGAAGAACACACATGCAATGACTCTAGCTGTGGGTAATGAGAAGAGCAGACATGGAATGACACTAGGTGTGGTTCATGATATGGTTTGTGAGAATAACACACATGCAATTTCACTGGTGGATCCATGTGTGGTCTTTGGGAAGAACACACATGCAATGAAACTGGTGATATGTGGTTTGTGAGAAGAACACACATCCAATGACTCTAGATGTGGTTCATGAAAAGAGTAGACATGCAATGACACTGGTGGATCCATGTGTGGTTCATGGGAAGAACAGACATACGATGACACTTGGTGGATCCATGTGTGGTTTGGGAGAAGAATACACATGCAATGACACTGGTGGATCCATGTGTGGTTCTTGGGAAGAACACATATGCAATGACTCTACAGTGATATGTGGTTTTGAAAAGAATAGACATGCAATGACTCTAGCTGTGGTTAATGAGAAGAGCAGACATGCAATGACACCGGTGGATCCATGTGTGGTTTGTGAGAAGAACACACATGCAATGACACTGGGTGTGGTTCATGATATGGTTTGTAAGAAGAACACACATGCAATGAGTCTAGCTGTGGATCATGAAAAGAGCACGCATGCGATGACTCTAGCTGTGGTTCATGGGAAGAGCAGACATACAATGACACTGGTGGATCCATGTGTGGTTCATGGGAAGAACACACATGCAATGACACTGGTGGATCCATGTGTGGTCTGTGGGAAGAACACACATGCAATGACACTGGTGGATCCATGGGTGGTTCATGGGAAGAACACACATGCAATGACACCGGTGATATGTGGTTTGTGAGAAGAACACACATGCAATGACTCTATCTATGGTTCATGACAAGAGCAGACATGCAATAACACTGGTGGATCCATGTGCGGTTCATGGTAAGGACACACATGCAATGACACTGGGTGTGGTTCATGATATGGTCTGTGAGAAGAACACACATGTAATGACTATAGCTGTGGTTCCTGAAAAGAGCAGACATGCGATGACTCTAACTGTGGTTCATGAAAAGAGCAGACCTGCGATGCCACCGGTGGATCCATGTGTGGTCTATGAGAGGAACACACATGCAATTACAGGTGGATCTTACGTGGTTTGTGAGTATAACACATGCAATGACACTGGTGGATCCATGTGTGGTTTGTGAGAAAGCACACACATGCAATGAGTCTAGGTGTGGTTCATGAAAAGAGCACGCATGTGATGACTCTAGTTGTGGTTCATGGGAAGAGCAGACATACAATGACACTGGTGGATCCATGTGTGGTTCATGGGAAGAACACACATGCAATGACACTGGTGGATCCATGTGTGGTCTGTGGGAAGAACACACATGCAATGACACTGGTGGATCCATGGGTGGTTCATGGGAAGAACACACATGCAATGACACAGGTGATATGTGGTTTGTGAGAAGAACACACATGCAATGAATCTAGCTATGGTTCATGACAAGAGCAGACATGCAATGACACTGGTGGATCCATGTGTGGTTCATGGTAAGAACAGACATGCGATGACACTGGGTGGATCCATGTGTGGTTTGTGAGAAGAACGCACATGCAATGACACTGGTGGATCCATGTGTGGTTCATGGGAAGAACACACACGCAATGACACTGGGTGTGGTTCATGATATGGTTCGTGAGAAGAACACACATGCAAGGACACTGGTGGATCCATGTGTGGTCTGTGAGAAGAACACATATGCAATGTCACTGCGTGTGGTTCATGATATGGTTTGTGAGAAGAACACACATGCAATGACACTGGTGGATCCATGTGTGGTCTTTGGGAAGAACACACATGCAATGACACTGGTGATATGTGGTTTGTGAGAAGAACACACATCCAATGACTTCAGCTGTGGTTCATGAAAAGAGCACACATGCAATGACACTGGTGGATCCATGTGTGGTTCATGGGAAGAACAGACATGCGATGACACTGGGTAGATCCATGTGTGGTTTGTGAGAAGAACACACATGCAATGACACTGGTGGATCCATGTGTGGTTCATGAGAAGAACACACATGCAATCACACAGGAGATATGTGGTCGGTGAGAAGAACACACATGCAATGACTCTAGCTGTGGGTAATGAGAAGAGCAGACATGCAATGACACTAGGTGTGGTTCATGATATGGTTTGTGAGAATAACACACATGCAATTTCACTGGTGGATCCATGTGTGTTCTTTGGGAAGAACACACATGCAATGACACTGGTGATATGTGGTTTGTGAGAAGAACACACATCCAATGACTCTAGATGTGGTTCATGAAAGAGTAGACATGCAATGACACTGGTGGATCCATGTGTGGTTCATGGGAAGAACAGACATGCGATGACACTGGGTGGATCCATGTGTGGTTTGTGAGAAGAACACACATGCAATGACACTGGTGGATCCATGTGTGGTTCATGGGAAGAACACATATGCAATGACTCTGGTGATATGTGGTTTGTGAAAAGAATAGACATGCAATGACTCTAGCTGTGGTTAATGAGAAGAGCAGACATGCAATGACACCGGTGGATCCATGTGTGGTTCGTGAGAAGAACACACATGCAATGACACTGGGTGTGGTTCATGATATGGTTTGTAAGAAGAACACACATGCAATGACTCTAGCTGTGGTTCTGAAAAGAGCACGCATGCGATGACTCTACTGTGGTTCATGGGAAGAGCGGACATACAATGACCAGGTGGATCCATGTGTGGTTCATGGGAAGAACACACATGCAATGACACTGGTGGATCCATGTGTGGTCCTGGGAAGAACACACATGCAATGACACTTTGGTGGATCCATTGGTGGTTCATGGGAAGAACACACATGCAATGACACCGGTGATATGTGGTTTGTGAGAAGAACACACATGCAATGACTCTAGCTATGGTTCATGACAAGAGCAGACATGCAATCACACTGGTGGATCCATGTGTGGTTCATGGTAAGAACAGACATGCGATGACACTGGGTGGATCCTTGTGTGGTTTGTGAGAAGAACACACATGCAATGACACTGGTAGATCCATGTGTGGTTCATGGGAAGAACACACACGCAATGACACTAGGTGTGGTTCATGATATGGTTCGTGAGAAGAACACACATGCAAGGACACTGGTGGATCCATGTGTGGTCTGTGAGAAGAACACATATGCAATGACACTGCGTGTGGTTCATGATATGGTTTGTGAGAAGAACACACATGTAATGACACTGGTGGATCCATGTGTGGTCTTTGGGAAGAACACACATGCAATGACACTGGTGATATGTGGTTTGTGAGAAGAACACACATCCAATGACTTTAGCTGTGGTTCATGAAAAGAGCAGACATGCAATGACACTGGTGGATCCATGTGTGGTTCATGGGAAGAACAGACATGCGATGACACTAGGTGGATCCATGTGTCGTTTGTGAGAAGAACACACATGCAATGACACTGGTGGATCCATGTGTGGTTCATGAGAAGAACACACATGCAATCACACAGGTGATATGTGGTCGGTGAGAAGAACACACATGCAATGACTCTAGCTGTGGGTAATGAGAAGAGCAGACATGGAATGACACTAGGTGTGGTTCATGATATGGTTTGTAAGAATAACACACATGCAATTTCACTGGTGGATCCATGTGTGGTCTTTGGGAAGAACACACATGCAATGAAACTGGTGATATGTGGTTTGTGAGAAGAACACACATCCAATGACTCTAGATGTGGTTCATGAAAAGAGTAGACATGCAATGACACTGGTGGATCCATGTGTGGTTCATGGGAAGAACAGACATACGATGACACTTGGTGGATCCATGTGTGGTTTGTGAGAAGAATACACATGCAATGACACTGGTGGATCCATGTGTGGTTCTTGGGAAGAACACATATGCAATGACTCTGGTGATATGTGGTTTGTGAAAAGAATAGACATGCAATGACTCTAGCTGTGGTTAATGAGAAGAGCAGACATGCAATGACACCGGTGGATCCATGTGTGGTTTGTGAGAAGAACACACATGCAATGACACTGGGTGTGGTTCATGATATGGTTTGTAAGAAGAACACACATGCAATGAGTCTAGCTTTGGATCATGAAAAGAGCACGCATGCGATGACTCTAGCTGTGGTTGATGGGAAGAGCAGACATACAATGACACTGGTGGATCCATGTGTGGTTCATGGGAAGAACACACATGCAATGACACTGGTGGATCCATGTGTGGTCTGTGGGAAGAACACACATGCAATGACACTGGTGGATCCATGGGTGGTTCATGGGAAGAACACACATGCAATGACACCGGTGATATGTGGTTTGTGAGAAGAACACACATGCAATGACTCTATCTATGGTTCATGACAAGAGCAGACATGCAATAACACTGGTGGATCCATGTGCGGTTCATGGTAAGGACACACATGCAATGACACTGGGTGTGGTTCATGATATGGTCTGTGAGAAGAACACACATGTAATGACTATAGCTGTGGTTCCTGAAAAGAGCAGACATGCGATGACTCTAACTGTGGTTCATGAAAAGAGCAGACCTGCGATGCCACCGGTGGATCCATGTGTGGTCTATGAGAGGAACACACATGCAATTACACCGGTGGATCCTTACGTGGTTTGTGAGTATAACACACATGCAATGACACTGGTGGATCCATGTGTGGTTTGTGAGAAGCACACACACATGCAATGAGTCTAGGTGTGGTTCATGAAAAGAGCACGCATGTGATGACTCTAGTTGTGGTTCATGGGAAGAGCAGACATACAATGACACTGGTGGATCCATGTGTGGTTCATGGGAAGAACACACATGCAATGACACTGGTGGATCCATGTGTGGTCTGTGGGAAGAACACACATGCAATGACACTGGTGGATCCATGGGTGGTTCATGGGAAGAACACACATGCAATGACACAGGTGATATGTGGTTTGTGAGAAGAACACACATGCAATGAATCTAGCTATGGTTCATGACAAGAGCAGACATGCAATGACACTGGTGGATCCATGTGTGGTTCATGGTAAGAACAGACATCATGCGATGACCGGTGGATCCATGTGTGGTTTGTGACAAGAACGCACATGCAATGACACTGGTGGATCCATGTGTGGTTCATGGGAAGAACACACGCAATGACACTGGGTGTGGTTCATGATATGGTTCGTGAGAAGAACACACATGCAAGGACACTGGTGGATCCATGTGTGGTCTGTGAGAAGAACACATATGCAATGTCACTGCGTGTGGTTCATGATATGGTTTGTGAGAAGAACACACATGCAATGACACTGGTGGATCCATGTGTGGTCTTTGGGAAGAACACACATGCAATGACACTGGTGATATGTGGTTTGTGAGAAGAACACACATCCAATGACTTCAGCTGTGGTTCATGAAAAGAGCAGACATGCAATGACACTGGTGGATCCATGTGTGGTTCATGGGAAGAACAGACATGCGATGACACTGGGTAGATCCATGTGTGGTTTGTGAGAAGAACACACATGCAATGACACTGGTGGATCCATGTGTGGTTCATGAGAAGAACACACATGCAATCACACAGGAGATATGTGGTCGGTGAGAAGAACACACATGCAATGACTCTAGCTGTGGGTAATGAGAAGAGCAGACATGCAATGACACTAGGTGTGGTTGATGATATGGTTTGTGAGAAGAACACACATGCAATTTCACTGGTGGATCCATGTGTGTTCTTTGGGAAGAACACACATGCAATGACACTGGTGATATGTGGTTTGTGAGAAGAACACACATCCAATGACTCTAGATGTGGTTCATGAAAGAGTAGACATGCAATGACACTGGTGGATCCATGTGTGGTTCATGGGAAGAACAGACATGCGATGACACTGGGTGGATCCATGTGTGGTTTGTGAGAAGAACACACATGCAATGACACTGGTGGATCCATGTGTGGTTCATGGGAAGAACACATATGCAATGACTCTGGTGATATGTGGTTTGTGAAAAGAATAGACATGCAATGACTCTAGCTGTGGTTAATGAGAAGAACATACATGCAATGACACCGGTGGATCCATGTGTGGTTCGTGAGAAGAACACACATGCAATGACACTGGGTGTGGTTCATGATATGGTTTGTAAGAAGAACACACATGCAATGACTCTAGCTGTGGTTCCTGAAAAGAGCACGCATGCGATGACTCTAGCTGTGGTTCATGGGAAGAGCAGACATACAATGACACTGGTGGATCCATGTGTGGTTCATGGGAAGAACACACATGCAATGACACTGGTGGATCCATGTGTGGTCTGTGGGAAGAACACACATGCAATGACACTGGTGGATCCATTGGTGGTTCATGGGAAGAACACACATGCAATGACACCGGTGATATGTGGTTTGTGAGAAGAACACACATGCAATGACTCTAGCTATGGTTCATGACAAGAGCAGACATGCAATGACACTGGTGGATCCATGTGTGGTTCATGGTAAGAACAGACATGCGATGACACTGGGTGGATCCTTGTCTGGTTTGTGAGAAGAACACACATGCAATGACACTGGTGGATCCATGTGTGGTTCATGGGAAGAACACACACGTAATGACACTGGGTGTGGTTCATGATATGGTTCGTGAGAAGAACACACATGCAAGGACACTAGTGGATCCATGTGTGGTCTGTGAGAAGAACACATATGCAATGACACTGTGTGTGGTTCATGATATGGTTTGTGAGAAGAACACACATGCAATGACACTGGTGGATCCATGTGTGGTCTTTGGGAAGAACACACATGCAATGACACTAGTGATATGTGGTCTGTGAGAAGAACACACATCCAATGACTCTAGCTGTGGTTCATGAAAAGAGCAGACATGCAATGACACCGGTGGATCCATGTGTGGTTCATGGGAAGAACGTACATGCAATGACACTGGGTGGATCCATGTGTGGTTTGTGAGAAGTACACACATGCAATGACACTGGTGGATCCATGTGTGGTTCATGGGAAGAACACACATGCAATGACTCTGGTGATATGTGGTTTATGAAAAGAGCAGACATGCAATGACTCTAGCTGTGGTTAATGAGAAGAGCAGACAGGCAATGATACCGGTGGATCCATGTGTGGTTTGTGAGAAGAACACACATGCAATGACACTAGGTGTGGTTCACGATATGGTTTGTAAGAAGAACAAACATGCAATGACTCTAGCTGTGGTTCGTGAAAAGAGCAGACATGCGATGACTCTAACTGTGGTTCATGAAAAGAGCAGACCTGCGATGCCACCAGTGGATCCATGTGTGGTCTACAATGGGAACACACGTGCAATTACACCGGTGGATCCTTACGTGGTTTGTGAGAATAACACACATGCAATGACACTTGTGGATCCATGTGTGGTTCATGGGAAGAACACACATGCAATGACACAGGTGATATGTGGTCTGTGAGAAGAACACACATGCAATGACTCTGGTGATATGTGGTTTGTGAAAAGAACACACATGCAATGACTCTAGCTGTGGTTAATGAAAAGAGCAGACATGCAATGACACTAGTGGATCCATGTGGGGTTAATGAGACGAACACACATGCAATGACACTGGGTGTGGCTCATGATATGGTTTGTGAGAAGAACACACATGCCATGACACTGGTGGATCCATGTGTGGTGTGTGACAAGAACACACATGCAATGACACTGGGTGTGGTTCATGATATGGTTTGTGAGAAGAACAAACATGCAATGACACTGGTGGATCCATGTGTTGTCTTTGGGAAGAACACACACGCAATGACACTGGTGATATGTGGTCTGTGAGAAGAACACACATCCAATGACTCTAGCTGTGGTTCATGAAAAGAGCTGACATGCAATGACACTGGTGGATCCATGTGTGGTTCATGGGAAGAACAGACATGCGATGACACTGGGTGGATCCATGTGTGGTTTGTGAGAAGAACACACATGCAATGACAATGGTGGATCCATGTGTGGTTCATGGGAAGAACACACATGGAATGACTCTGGTGATATGTGGTTTGTGAAAAGAACAAACATGCAATGACTCTATCTGTGGTTAATGAGAAGAGCAGACATGCAATGACACCGGTGGATCCATGTGTGGTTTGTGAGAAGAACACACATGCAATGACACTAGGTGTGGTTCATGATATGGTTTGTAAGAAGAACACACATGTAATGACTCTAGCTGTGGTTCATGAAAAGAGCACGCATGCGATGACTCTAGCTGTGGTTCATGGGAAGAGCAGACATACAATGACACTGGTGGATCCATGTGTTGTTCATGGGAAGAACACACATGCAATGACACTGCTGGATCCATGTGTGGTCTGTGGGAAGAACTAAGAACAGACATGCAATGACACTGGTCGATCCGTGTGTGGTTCATGCGCAGAACACACATGCAATGACACCGGTGATATCTGGTTTGTGAGAAGAACACACATGCAATGACTCTAGCTATGGTTCATGACAAGAGCAGACATGTAATGACACTGGTGGATCCATGTGTGGTTCATGGTAAGAACACACATGCAATGACACTGGGTGTGGTTCATGATATCGTCTGTGAGAAGAACACACATGCAATGACTATAGTTGTGGTTCATGAAAAGAGCAGACATGCGATGACTCTAACTATGGTTCATGAAAAGAGCACACTTGTGATGCCACCGTTGGATCCATGTGTGGTCTATGAGAGGAACACACATGCAATTACACCGGTGGATCCTTACGTGGTTTGTGAGTATAACACACATGCAATGACACTGGTGGATCCATGTGTGGTTCATGGGAAGAACACACATGCAATGACACAGGTGATATGTGGTCTATGAGAATAACACACATGCAATGACTCTGGTGATACGTGGTTTGTGAAAAGAACACACATGCAATGACTCTAGCTATGGTTAATGAAAAGAGCAGACATGCAATGACACTGGTGGATCCATGTGGGGTTAATGACAAGAATACACATGCAATGACACTGGGTGTGGTTCATGATATGGTTTGTGAGAAGAACACACATGCAATGACACTGGTGGATCCATGTGTGGACTGTGAGAACACACGTGCAATGAAACTGGGTGTGGTTCATGATATGGTTTGTGAGAAGAACACACATGCAATGACACTGGTGGATCCATGTGTGGTCTTTGGGAAGAACACACATGCAATGACACTGGTGATATGTGGTCTGTGAGAAGAACACACATCCAATGACTCTAGCTGTGGTTCATGAAAAGAGAAGACATGCAATGACACTGGTGGATCCATGTGTGGTTCATCGGAAGAACAGACATGCAATGACACTGGGTGGATCCATGTGTGGTGTGTGAGAAGAACACACATGCAATGACACTGGTGGATCCATGTGTGGTCTTTGGGAAGAACACACATGCAATGACACTGGTGATATGTGGTTTGTGAGAAGAACACACATCCAATGACTCTAGCTGTGGTTTATGAAAAGAGCAGACATGCAATGACACTGCTGGATCCATGTGTGGTTCATGGGAAGAACAGACATGCGATGACACTGGGTGGATCCATGTGTGGTTTGTGAGAAGAACACACATGCAATGACACTGGTGGATCCATGTGTGGTTCATGGGAAGAACACACATGCAATGACTCTGGTGATATGTGGTTTGTGAAAATAATAGACATGCAATGACTCTAGCTGTGGTTAATGAGAAGAGTAGACATGCAATGACACCGGTGGATCCATGTGTGGTTTGTGAGAAGAACACACATGCAATGACACTGGCTGTGGTTCATGATATGGTTTGTAAGAAGAACACGCATGCAATGACTCTAGTTGTGGTTCATGAAAAGAGCACGCATGCGATGACTCTAGCTGTGGTTCATGGGAAGAGCAGACATACAATGACACTGGTGGATCCATGTATGGTTCATGGGAAGAACACACATGCAATGACACTGGTGAATCCATGTGTGGTCTGTGGGAAGAACACACATGCAATGACACTAGTGGATCCATGCATGGTTCATGGGAAGAACACACATGCAATGACACCGGTGATATATGGTTTGTGAGAAGAACACACATGCAATGACTCTAGTTGTGGTTCAAGAAAAGAGCAGCCATGCAATGACACTGGTGGATCCATGTGTGGTTCATGGGAAGAAAACACATGCAATGACACTGGGGTGTGGTTCATGATATGGTTTGTGAGAAGAACACACATGCAATGACTCTAGCTATGGTTCATGAAAAGAGCAGACATGCGATGACTCTAACTGTGGTTCATGAAAAGAGCAGACCTGTGATGCCACCGGTGGATCCATGTGTGGTCTATGAGAGGAACACACATGCAATTACACCAATGGATCCTTACGTGGTTTGTGAGAATAACACACATGCAATGACACTGGTGGATCCATGTGTGGTTCATGGGAAGAACACACATGCAATGACACAGGTGATATGTGGTCTGTGAGAAGAACACACATGCAATGACTCTGGTGATATGTGGTTTGTGAAAAGAACAGACATGCAATGACTCTAGCTATGGTTAATGAAAAGAGCAGACATGCAATGACACCGGTGGATCCATGTGGGGTTAATGAGAAGAACACACATGCAATGACACTGGGTGTGGTTCATGATATGGTTTGTGAGAAGAACACACATGCAATAACACTGGTGGATCCATGTGTGGTCTGTGAGAAGAACACACATGCAATGAGCCTAGGTGTGGTTCATGATATGGTTTGTGAGAAGAACACACATGCAATGACACTAGTGGATCCATGTATGGTCTTTGGGAAGAACACACATGCAATGACACTAGTGATATGTGGTCTGTGAGAAGAACACACATCCAATGACTCTAGCTGTGGTTCATGAAAAGAGCAGACATGCAATGACACTGGTGGATCCATGTGTGGTTCATGGGAAGAACGTACATGCAATGACACTGGGTGGATCCATGTGTGGTCCATGGGAAGAACACATATGCAATGAGGTGGATCCATGTGTGGTTTGTGAGAAGAACACACATGCAATGACACTAGGTGTGGTTCACGATATGGTTTGTAAGAAGAACAAACATGCAATGACAATGACACTGTGGTTCATGATATGGTTTGTGAGAAGAACACACATGCAATGACTTGTGGATCCATGTGTGGTTCATGGGAAGAACACACATGCAATGACACAGTGATATGTGGTTTGTGAGAAGAACACACATCAATGACTCTAGCTGTGGTTTATGAAAAGAACACACATGCAATGACACTGGATCCATGTGGTTCATGGGAAGAAACACATGCAATGACCTTGGTGGATCCATGTGTGGTTTGTGAGAAGAACACACATGCAATGACACGGTGGATCCATGTGTGGTTCATGGGAAGAACACACATGCAATGACTGGTGATATGTGGTTTGTGAAAGAACACACATGCAATGACTCTAGCTGTGGTTCATGAGAAGAGTAGACATGCAATGACACTAGTGGATCCATGTGTGGTCTTTGAAGAACACACATGCAATGACACTGGTGATATGTGGTTTGTGAGAAGAACACACATGCAATGACTCTGGTTCATGAAAGAGCCATGCAATGACACTAGTGGATCCATGTGTGGTTCATGGGAAGAACACACATGCAATGACTCTGGTGGATCCATGTGTGGTCTGTGGGAAGAACACACATGCAATGACACGGTGGAAACATGTGTGGTTCATGGGAAGAACACACATGCAATGACTCTAGTGATATGTGGTTTGTGAAAGAACACATGCAATGACTCTAACTGTGGCTAATGAGAAGAGCAGACATGCAATGACACCGGTGGATCCATGTGTGGTTCATGAGAAGAACACACATGCAATGACACTGGTGATATGTGGTTTGTGAGAAGAACACGCATGCAATGACTCTAGCTATGGTTCATGAAAAGAACACACATGCAATGACTCTAGCTGTGGTTCATGGGAAGAGCACACATGCAATGACACTGGTGGATCCATGTGTGGTTCATGGGAAGAACACACATGCAATGACACTGGTGGATCCATGTGTGGTAGCTGGGAAGAACACACATGCAATGACACTGGTGGATCCATGTGGTTCATGGGAAGAACACACATGCAATGACACCGATGATATGTGTGGTTGTGAGAAGAACACATGCAATGACTGGTTAATGAAAAGAGCACATGCAATGACACTGGTGGATCCATGTGTGGTTCATGGGAAGAACACACATGCAATGACACTGGGTGTGGTTCATGATATGGTTTGTGAGAAGAACACACATGCAATGACTCAAGTGGATCCATGTGTGGTTCATGGGAAGAACACACATGCAATGAGCCTAGGTGTGGTTCATGATATGGTTTGGGAGAAGAACACACATGCAATGACACTAGTGGATCCATGTGTGGTCTTTGGGAAGAACACACATGCAATGACACTAGTGATATGGGGTCGGGGAGAAGAACACACATCCAATGACTCTAGTTGTGGTTCATGAAAAGAGCAGACATGCAATGACACTGGTGGATCCATGTGTGGTTCATGGGAAGAGTAGACATGCGATGACACTAGTGGATGCATGTGTGGTTCGTGAGAAGAACACACATGCAATGACACTGGTGGATCCATGTGTGGTTCATGGGAAGAACACACATGCAATGACTCTGGTGATATGTGGTTTGTGAAAAGAGAAGACATGCAATGACTCTAGCTGTGGTTAATGAGAAGAGCGGACATGCAATGATACCGTGGATCCATGTGTGGTTTGTGAGAAGAACACACATGCAATGACACTGGGTGTGGTTCATGATATGGTTTGTAAGAAGAACACACATGCAATGACTCTAGCTGTGGTTCATGAAAAGAGCACACATGCGATGACTCTAGCTGTGGTTAATGGAAAGAGCAGACATACAATGACACTAGTGAATCCATGTGCGGTTCATGGGAAGAACACACATGCAATGACACTGGTGGATCCATGTGGTTGTGAGGGAAGAACACATGCAATGACACTAGTGGATCCATGTGTCATTCATGGGAAGAACACACATGCAATGACACCGGTGATATGTGGTTTGCGAGAAGAACACACATGCAATGACTCTATCTGTGGTTCATGAAAAGAGCAGACATGGAATGACACTAGTGGATCCATGTGTGTTTCGTGAAAAGAACACACATGCAATGACACTGGTGTGGTTCATGATATGGTTTGTGAAGAACACACATGCAATGACTCTAGCTGTGGTTCATGAAAGAAACACATGCGATGACTCTAATGTGGTTCATGAAAGAAAACACATGCAATGACACTGTGGATCCATGTGGTTCTATGAGAAGAACACATGCAATTATAGCGTGGATCCATGTGTGGTTTGTGAGAAGAACACACATGCAATGACACTGGTGGATCCATGTGTGGTTCATGGGAACAACACACATGCAATGACACAGGTGGTATGTGGTCTGTGAGAATAACACACATGCAATGACTCTGGTGATATGTGGTTTCTGAAAAGAACACACATGCAATGACTCTGGATCCATGTGGTTAATGAAAAGAGCAGACATGCGATGACACTGGTGGATCCATGTGGGGTTAATGAGAAGAACACACATGCAATGACATTGGGTGGGGTTCATGATATGGTTTATGAGAAGAACACACATGCAATGACACTGGTGGATCCATGTGTGGTCTGTGGGAAGAACACACATGCAATGGGGCTCTCCATGCAATGACACTGGGTGTGGTTCATGATATGGTTTGTCATAAGAACACACATGCAATGACCCTGGTGGATCCATGTGTGGTTTTTGGGAAGAACACACATGCAATGACTTTGGTGATATGTGGTTCATGAGAAGAACACACATCCAATGACTCTAGTTGTGGTTCACAAAAAGAGCACACATGCAATGACACTGGTGGATCCATGTGTGGTTCATGGGAAGAACACACATGCTAAGTGACTTTGTGGATCCATGTGTGGATTTTGAGAAGAACACACATGCAATGACACTGGTGGATCCATGTGTGGTTCATGGGAAGAACACACATGCAATGACTCTGGTGATATGTGGTTTGTGAAAAGAATAGACATGCAATGACTCTAGCTGTGGTTAATGAGAAGAGCAGACATGCAATGACATCGGTGGATCCATGTGTGGTTTGTGAGAATAACACAGATGCAATGACACTGGGTGTGGTTCATGATATGGTTTGTAAGAAGAACACACATGCAATCACTCTAGCTGTGGTTCATGAAAAGAGCACGCATGCAATGACTCTAGCTGCGGTTCAAGGGAAGAGCAGACATACAATGACACTGGTGGATCCATGTGTGGTTCATGGGAAGAACACACATGCAATGATACTGGTGGATCCATGTGTGGTTTGTGGGAAGAACACACATGCAATGACACTGGTGGATCCATGTGTGGTTCATGGGAAGAACACACATGCAATGACACCGGTGATATGTGGTTTGTGAGTAGAACACACATGCAATGACTCTAGCTGTGGTTCATGAAAAGAGTAGACATGCAATGACACTAGTGGATCCATGTGTGTTTCATGGGAAGAACACACACGCAATGACACTGGGTGTGGTTCATGATATGGTTTGTGAGAAGAACACACATGCAATGACTCTAGCTGTGGTTCATGAAAAGAGCAGACATGCGATGACTCTAACTGTGGTTCATGAAAAGAGCAGACTTGTGATGCCACCGGTGGATCCATGTGTGGTCTATGAGAAGAACACACATGCAATTACACTGATGGATCCTTACGTGGTTTGTGAGAATAACAGACATCCAATGACACTAGTGGATCCATGTTTGGTTGATTGCAAGAACACACATGCAATGACACAAGTGATATGTGGTCTGTGAGAATAACACACATGCAATTACTCTGGTGATATGTGGTTTGTGAAAAGAACACACATGCAATGACTCTAGCTGTGGTTAATTAAAAGAGCAGGCATGCAATGACACCGGTGGATCCATGTGGGGTTAATTAGAAGAACACACATGCAATGACACTGGGTGTGGTTCATGGTATGGTTTGTGAGAAGAACACACATGCAATGACACTGGTGGATCCATGTGTGGTCTGTGAGAAGAACACACATGCAATGGGGCTCTCCATGCAATGACACTGGGTGTGGTTCATGATATGGTTTGTGAGAAGAACACACATGCAATGACACTGGTGGATCCATGTGTGGTCTTTGGGAAGAACAATGACACTGGTGATATGTGGTCTGTGAGAATAACACACATCCAATTACTCTAGCTGTGGTTCATGAAAAGAGCAGACATGCAATGACACTGGTGGATCCATGTGTGGTTCATGGGAAGAGCAGACATGCGATGTCACTGGGTGGATCCATGTGTGGTTTGTGAGAAGAACACACATGCAATGACACTGGTGGATCCATGTGTGGTTCATGGGAAGAACACACATGCAATGACTCTGGTGATATGTGGTTTGCGAAAAGAACAGACATGCAATGACTCTAGCTGTGGTTAATGAGAAGAGAAGACATTCAATGACACTAGGTGTGGTTCATGATATGGTTTGTGAGAAGAACACACATGCAATGACACTGGTGGATCCATGTGTGGTCTTTGGGAAGAACAGACATGCAATGACACTGGTGATATGTAGTTAGAGAAGAACACATCCAATGTGTAGTTGTGGTTCATGAAAAGAGAAGACATGCAATGATACTGGTGGATCCATGTGTGGTTCATGGCAAGAACACACCTGATGACACTGGGTGGATCCATGTGTGGTTTGTGAGAAGAACACACATGCAATGACACTGGTGGATCCATGTGTGTTTCATGGGAAGAACACACATGCAATGACACTGGTGGATCCATGTGTGGTCTGTGGGAAGAACACACATGCAATGACACTGGTGGATCCATGTGTGGTTCATGGGAAGAACACACATGCAATGACACCAGTGATATGTGGTTTGTGAGAAGAACACACATGCAATGACTCTAGCTGTGGTTCATGAAAATAGCAGACATGCAATGACACTAGTGTATCAATGTGTGTTTCATGAAAAGAACACACATGCAATGACACTGGGTGTGGTTCATGATATGGTCCGTCAGAAGAACACACATGCAATGACTCTAGCTGTGGTTCATGAAAAGGGCAGACATGCGATGACTCTAACTGTGGTTCATGAAAAGAGCAGACCTGCGATGCCACCGGTGGATCCATGTGTGGTCTATGAGAGGAACACACATGCAATTACACCGGTGATATGTGGTTTGTGAGAAGAACACACATGCAATGACACTGGTGGATCCATGTGTGGTTCATGGGAAGAACACACATGCAATGACTCTGGTGATATGTGGTTTGTGAAAAGAACAGACATGCAATGACTCTAGCTGTGGTTCAAGAGAAGAGCAGACATGCAATGACACTGGTGGATCCATTTGTGGTCTGTGGGAAGAACACACATGCAATGACACTGGTGGATCCATGTGTGGTTCATGGGAAGAACACACATGCAATGACACCGATGATATGTGGTTTGTGAGAAGAACACACATGCAATGACACTGGTGGATCCATGTGTGGTTCATGGGAAGAACACACATGCAATGATTCTGGTGATATGTGGTTTGTGAAAAGAATAGACATGCAATGACTCTAGCTGTGGTTAAAGAGAAGAGCAGACATGCAATGACACTGGGTGTGGTTCATGATATGGTTTGTGAGAATAACACACATGCAATGACACTGGTGGATCCATGTGTGGTCTTTGGGAAGAACACACATGCAATGACACTGGTGATATGTGGTCTGTGAGAAGAACACACATCCAATGACTCTAGCTATGGTTCATGAAAAGAGCAGACATGCAATGACACTGGTGGATCCATGTGTGGTTCATGGGAAGAGTAGACATGCGATGACACTAGTGGATCCATGTGTGGTTTGTGAGAAGAAAACACATGCAATGACACTGGTGGATCCATGTGTGGTCTTTGGGAAGAACAATGACACTGGTGATATGTGGTCTGTGAGAATAACACACATCCAATTACTCTAGCTGTGGTTCATGAAAAGAGCAGACATGCAATGACACTGGTGGATCCATGTGTGGTTCATGGGAAGAGCAGACATGCGATGTCACTGGGTGGATCCATGTGTGGTTTGTGAGAAGAACACACATGCAATGACACTGGTGGATCCATGTGTGGTTCATGGGAAGAACACACATGCAATGACTCTGGTGATATGTGGTTTGCGAAAAGAACAGACATGCAATGACTCTAGCTGTGGTTAATGAGAAGAGAAGACATTCAATGACACTAGGTGTGGTTCATGATATGGTTTGTGAGAAGAACACACATGCAATGACACTGGTGGATCCATGTGTGGTCTTTGGGAAGAACAGACATGCAATGACACTGGTGATATGTGGTTTCTGAGAAGAACACACATCCAATGATTAGTTGTGGTTCATGAAAAGAGTAGACATGCAATGACACTGGTGGATCCATGTGTGGTTCATGGGAAGAACAGACATACGATGACACTGGGTGGATCCATGTGTGGTTTGTGAGAAGAACACACATGCAATGACACTGGTGGATCCATGTGTGTTTCATGGGAAGAACACACATGCAATGACACTGGTGGATCCATGTGTGGTCTGTGGGAAGAACACACATGCAATGGCACTAGTGGATCCATGTGTCGTTCATGGGAAGAACACACATGCAATGACACCAGTGATATGTGGTTTGTGAGAAGAACACACATGCAATGACTCTAGCTGTGGTTCATGAAAATAGCAGACATGCAATGACACTAGTGTATCAATGTGTGTTTCATGAAAAGAACACACATGCAATGACACTGGGTGTGGTTCATGATATGGTCCGTCAGAAGAACACACATGCAATGACTCTAGCTGTGGTTCATGAAAAGGGCAGACATGCGATGACTCTAACTGTGGTTCATGAAAAGAGCAGACCTGCGATGCCACCGGTGGATCCATGTGTGGTCTATGAGAGGAACACACATGCAATTACACCGGTGATATGTGGTTTGTGAGAAGAACACACATGCAATGACACTGGTGGATCCATGTGTGGTTCATGGGAAGAGCAGACATGCGATGTCACTGGGTGGATCCATGTGTGGTTTGTGAGAAGAACACACATGCAATGACACTGGTGGATCCATGTGTGGTTCATGGGAAGAACACACATGCAATGACTCTGGTGATATGTGGTTTGCGAAAAGAACAGACATGCAATGACTCTAGCTGTGGTTAATGAGAAGAGAAGACATTCAATGACACTAGGTGTGGTTCATGATATGGTTTGTGAGAAGAACACACATGCAATGACACTGGTGGATCCATGTGTGGTCTTTGGGAAGAACAGACATGCAATGACACTGGTGATATGTGGTTTCTGAGAAGAACACACATCCAATGATTAGTTGTGGTTCATGAAAAGAGTAGACATGCAATGACACTGGTGGATCCATGTGTGGTTCATGGGAAGAACAGACATACGATGACACTGGGTGGATCCATGTGTGGTTTGTGAGAAGAACACACATGCAATGACACTGGTGGATCCATGTGTGTTTCATGGGAAGAACACACATGCAATGACACTGGTGGATCCATGTGTGGTCTGTGGGAAGAACACACATGCAATGGCACTAGTGGATCCATGTGTCGTTCATGGGAAGAACACACATGCAATGACACCAGTGATATGTGGTTTGTGAGAAGAACACACATGCAATGACTCTAGCTGTGGTTCATGAAAATAGCAGACATGCAATGACACTAGTGTATCAATGTGTGTTTCATGAAAAGAACACACATGCAATGACACTGGGTGTGGTTCATGATATGGTCCGTCAGAAGAACACACATGCAATGACTCTAGCTGTGGTTCATGAAAAGGGCAGACATGCGATGACTCTAACTGTGGTTCATGAAAAGAGCAGACCTGCGATGCCACCGGTGGATCCATGTGTGGTCTATGAGAGGAACACACATGCAATTACACCGGTGATATGTGGTTTGTGAGAAGAACACACATGCAATGACACTGGTGGATCCATGTGTGGTTCATGGGAAGAACACACATGCAATGACTCTGGTGATATGTGGTTTGTGAAAAGAACAGACATGCAATGACTCTAGCTGTGGTTCAAGAGAAGAGCAGACATGCAATGACACTGGTGGATCCATTTGTGGTCTGTGGGAAGAACACACATGCAATGACACTGGTGGATCCATGTGTGGTTCATGGGAAGAACACACATGCAATGACACCGATGATATGTGGTTTGTGAGAAGAACACACATGCAATGACACTGGTGGATCCATGTGTGGTTCATGGGAAGAACACACATGCAATGATTCTGGTGATATGTGGTTTGTGAAAAGAATAGACATGCAATGACTCTAGCTGTGGTTAAAGAGAAGAGCAGACATGCAATGACACTGGGTGTGGTTCATGATATGGTTTGTGAGAATAACACACATGCAATGACACTGGTGGATCCATGTGTGGTCTTTGGGAAGAACACACATGCAATGACACTGGTGATATGTGGTCTGTGAGAAGAACACACATCCAATGACTCTAGCTATGGTTCATGAAAAGAGCAGACATGCAATGACACTGGTGGATCCATGTGTGGTTCATGGGAAGAGTAGACATGCGATGACACTAGTGGATCCATGTGTGGTTTGTGAGAAGAAAACACATGCAATGACACTGGTGGATCCATGTGTGGTTCATGGGAAGAACACACATGCAATGACTCTGGTGATATGTGGTTTGTGAAAAGAGAAGACATGCAATGACTCTAGCTGTGGTTAATGAGAAGAGCAGACATGCAATGAAACCGGTGGATCCATGTGTGGTTTGTGAGAAGAACACACATGCAATGACACTGGGTGTGGTTCATGATATGGTTTGTAAGAAGAACACACCTGCAATGACTCTAGCTGTGGTTCATGAAAAGAGCACACATGCGATGACTCTAGCTGTGGTTCATGGAAAGAGCAGACATACAATGACACTGGTGAATCCATGTGTGTTTCATGGGAAGAACACACATGCAATGACACAGGTGGATCCATGTGTGGTCTGTGGGAAGAACACACATGCAATGGCACTAGTGGATCCATGTGTCGTTCATGGGAAGAACACACATGCAATGACACCAGTGATATGTGGTTTGTGAGAAGAACACACATGCAATGACTCTAGCTGTGGTTCATGAAAAGAGCAGACATGCAATGACACTAGTGTATCAATGTGTGTTTCATGAAAAGAACACACATGCAATGACACTGGGTGTGGTTCATGATATGGTCCGTGAGAAGAACACACATGCAATGACTCTAGCTGTGGTTCATGAAAAGTGCAGACATGCGATGACTAACTGTGGTTCATGAAAAGAGCAGACCTGCGATGCCACCGGTGGATCCATGTGTGGTCTATGAGAGGAACACACATGCAATTATAGCGGTGGATCCTTACGTGGTTTGTGAGAATAACACACATGCAATGACACTGGTGGATCCATGTGTGGTTCATGGGAACAACACACATGCAATGACACAGGTGCTATGTGGTCTGTGAGAATAACACACATGCAATGACTCTGGTGATATGTGGTTTGTGAAAAGAACACACATGCAATGACTCTAGCTCTGGTTAATGAAAAGAGCAGACATGCGATGACACCGGTGGATCCATGTGGGGTTAATGAGAAGAACACACATGCAATGACATTGGGTGGGGTTCATGATATGGTTTATGAGAAGAACACACATGCAATGACACTGGTGGATCCATGTGTGGTCTGTGGGAAGAACACACATGCAATGGGGCTCTCCATGCAATGACACTGGGTGTGGTTCATGATATGGTTTGTCATAAGAACACACATGCAATGACCCTGGTGGATCCATGTGTGGTCTTTGGGAAGAACACACATGCAATGACACTGGTGATATGTGGTCTGTGAGAAGAACACACATCCAATGACTCTAGTTGTGGTTCATGAAAAGAGAAGACATGCAATGGCACTGGTGGATCCATGTGTGGTTCATGGGAAGAGCAGACATGCAATGTCATTGGGTGGATCCATGTGTGGTTTGTGAGAAGAACACACATGCAATGACACTGGTGGATCCTTGTGTGGTTCATGGGAAGAACACACATGCAATGACTCTGGTGATATGTGGTTTGTGAAAAAACAGACATGCAATGACTCTAGCTGTGGTTAATGAGAAGAGCAGACATGCAATGACATCGGTGGATCCATGTGTGGTTTGTGAGAATAACACAGATGCAATGACACTGGGTGTGGTTCATGATATGGTTTGTAAGAAGAACACACATGCAATCACTCTAGCTGTGGTTCATGAAAAGAGCACGCATGCAATGACTCTAGCTGCGGTTCAAGGGAAGAGCAGACATACAATGACACTGGTGGATCCATGTGTGGTTCATGGGAAGAACACACATGCAATGATACTGGTGGATCCATGTGTGGTTTGTGGGAAGAACACATATGCAATGACACTGGTGGATCCATGTGTGGTTCATGGGAATAACACACATGCAATGACACCGGTGATATGTGGCTTGTGAGTAGAACACACATGCAATGACTCTAGCTGTGGTTCATGAAAAGAGCAGACATGCAATGACACTAGTGGATCCATGTGTGGTTCATGGGAAGAACACACATGCAATGACACTGGGTGTGGTTCATGATATGGTTTGTGAGAAGAACACACATGCAATGACTCTAGCTGTGGTTCATGAAAAGAGCAGACATGCGATGACTCTAACTGTGGTTCATGAAAAGAGCAGACTTGCGATGCCACCGGTGGATCCATGTGTGGTCTATGAGAAGAACACACATGCAATTACACTGATGGATCCTTACGTGGTTTGTGAGAATAACACACATCCAATGACACTAGTGGATCCATAAGTGGTTGATGGGAAGAACACACATGCAATGACACAAGTGATATGTGGTCTGTGAGAAGAACACACATGCAATTACTCTGGTGATATGTGGTTTGTGAAAAGAACACACATGCAATGACTCTAGCTGTGGTTAATTAAAAGAGCAGGCATGCAATGACACCGGTGGATCCATGTGGGGTTAATTAGAAGAACACACATGCAATGACACTGGGTGTGGTTCATGGTATGGTTTGTGAGAAGAACACACATGCAATGACACTGGTGGATCCATGTGTGGTCTGTGAGAAGAACACACATGCAATGGGGCTCTCCATGCAATGACACTGGGTGTGGTTCATGATATGGTTTGTGATAAGAACACACATGCAATGACACTGGTGGATCCATGTGTGGTCTTTGGGAAGAACAATGACACTGGTGATATGTGGTCTGTGAGAATAACACACATCCAATTACTCTAGCTGTGGTTCATGAAAAGAGCAGACATGCAATGACACTGTGGATCCATGTGTGGTTCATGGGAAGAAGCACATGCGATGTCACTGGTGGATCCATGTGTGGTTTGTGAGAAGAACACACATGCAATGACACTGGTGGATCCATGTGTGGTTCATGGGAAGAACACACATGCAATGACTCTGGTGATATGTGGTTTGTGAAAAGAACATACATGCAATGACTCTAGATGTGGTTAATGAGAAGAGCAGACATGCAATGACACCGGTGGATCCATGTGTGGTTTGTGAGAAGAACACACATGCAATGACACTGGGTGTGGTTCATGATATGGTTTGTAAGAAGAACACACATGCAATAACTCTAGCTGTGGTTCATGAAAAGAGCACGCATGCGATGACTCTAGCTGCGGTTCAAGGGAAGAGCAGACATACAATGACACTGGTGGATCCATGTGTGGTTCATGGGAAGAACACACATGCAATGACACTGGTCGATCCATGTGTGGTCTGTGGGAAGAACACACATGCAATGGCACTAGTGGATCCATGTGTCGTTAATGGGAAGAACACACATGTAATGACACCGGTGATATGTGGTTTGTGAGAAGAACACACATGCAATGACTCTAGCTGTGGTTCATGAAAAGAGCAGACATGCAATGACACTAGTGGATCCATGTGTGTTTCATGAAAAGAACACACATGCAATGACACTGGGTGTGGTTCATGATATGGTCCGTGAGAAGAACACACATGCAATGACTCTAGCTGTGGTTCATGGAAAGGGCAGACATGCGATGACTCTAACTGTGGTTCATGAAAATAGCAGACCTGCGATGCCACCGGTGGATCCATGTGTGGTCTATGAGAGGAACACACATGCAATTATAGCGGTGGATCCTTACGTGGTTTGTGAGAATAACGCACATGCAATGACACTGGTGGATCCATGTGTGGTTCATGGGAACAACACACATGCAATGACACAGGTGCTATGTGGTCTGTGAGAATAACACACATGCAATGACTCTGGTGATATGTGGTTTCTGAAAAGAACACACATGCAATGACTCTAGCTGTGGTTAATGAAAAGAGCAGACATGCGATGACACCGGTGGATCCATGTGGGGTTAATGAGAAGAACACACATGCAATGACATTGGGTGGGGTTCATGATATGGTTTATGAGAAGAACACACATGCAATGACACTGGTGGATCCATGTGTGGTAAGTGGGAAGAACACACATGCAATGGGGCTCGCCATGCAATGACACCGGGTGTGGTTCATGATATGGTTTGTCATAAGAACACACATGCAATGACCCTGGTGGATCCATGTGTGGTCTTTGGGAAGAACACACATGCAATGACACTGGTGATATGTGGTCTGTGAGAAGAACACACATCCAATGACTCTAGTTGTGGTTCATGAAAAGAGAAGACATGCAATGGCACTGGTGGATCCATGTGTGGTTCATGGGAAGAGCAGACATGCAATGTCATTGGGTGGATCCATGTGTGGTTTGTGAGAAGAACACACATGCAATGACACTGGTGGATCCTTGTGTGGTTCATGGGAAGAACACACATGCAATGACTCTGGTGATATGTGGTTTGTGAAAAGAACAGACATGCAATGACTCTAGCTGTGGTTAATGAGAAGAGCAGACATGCAATGACATCGGTGGATCCATGTGTGGTTTGTGAGAATAACACAGATGCAATGACACAGGGTGTGGTTCATGATATGGTTTGTAAGAAGAACACACATGCAATCACTCTAGCTGTGGTTCATGAAAAGAGCACGCATGCAATGACTCTAGCTGTGGTTCAAGGGAAGAGCAGACATACAATGACACTGGTGGATCCATGTGTGGTTCATGGGAAGAACACACATGCAATGATACTGGTGGATCCATGTGTGGTTTGTGGGAAGAACACACATGCAATGACACTGGTGGATCCATGTGTGGTTCATGGGAAGAACACACATGCAATGACACCGGTGATATGTGGTTTGTGAGTAGAACACACATGCAATGACTCTAGCTGTGGTTCATGAAAAGAGCAGACATGCAATGACACTAGTGGATCCATGTGTGGTTCATGGGAAGAACACACATGCAATGACACTGGGTGTGGTTCATGATATGGTTTGTGAGAAGAACACACATGCAATGACTCTAGTTGTGGTTCATGAAAAGAGCAGACATGCGATGAGTCTAACTGTGGTTCATGAAAAGAGCAGACTTGCGATGCCACCAGTGGATCCATGTGTGGTCTATGAGAAGAACACACATGCAATTACACTGATGGATCCTTACGTGGTTTGTGAGAATAACACACATCCAATGACACTAGTGGATCCATGTTTGGTTGATGGGAAGAACACACATGCAATGACACAAGTGATATGTGGTCTGTGAGAAGAACACACATGCAATGACTCTGGTGATATGTGGTTTGTGAAAAGAACACACATGCAATGACTCTAGCTGTGGTTAATTAAAAGAGCAGGCATGCAATGACACCGGTGGATCCATGTGGGGTTAATTAGAAGAACACACATGCAATGACACTGGGTGTGGTTCATGGTATGGTTTGTGAGAAGAACACACATGCAATGACACTGGTGGATCCATGTGTGGTCTGTGAGAAGAACACACATGCAATGGGGCTCTCCATGCAATGACACTGGGTGTGGTTCATGATATGGTTTGTGAGAAGAACAAACATGCAATGACACTGGTGGATCCATGTGTGGTCTTTGGGAAGAACAATGACACTAGTGATATGTGGTCTGTGAGAATAACACACATCCAATTACTCTAGCTGTGGTTCATGAAAAGAGCAGACATGCAATGACACTGGTGGATCCATGTGTGGTTCATGGGAAGAGCAGACATGCGATGTCACTGGGTGGATCCATGTGTGGTTTGTGAGAAGAACACACATGCAATGACACTGGTGGATCCATGTGTGGTTCATGGGAAGAGCACACATGCAATGACTCTGGTGATATGTGGTTTGTGAAAAGAACATACATGCAATGACTCTAGATGTGGTTAATGAGAAGAGCAGACATGCAATGACACCGGTGGATCCATGTGTGGTTTGTGAGAAGAACACACATGCAATGACACTGGGTGTGGTTCATGATATGGTTTGTAAGAAGAACACACATGCAATAACTCTAGCTGTGGTTCATGAAAAGAGCACGCATGCGATGACTCTAGCTGCGGTTCAAGGGAAGAGCAGACATACAATGACACTGGTGGATCCATGTGTGGTTCATGGGAAAAACACACATGCAATGACACTGGTCGATCCATGTGTGGTTTGTGGGAAGAACACACATGCAATGACACTAGTGGATCCATGTGTGGTTCATGGGAAGAAAACACATGCAATGACACCGGTGATATGTGGTTTGTGTGAAGAACACACATGCAATGACTCTAGCTGTGGTTCATGAAAAGAGCAGACATGCAATGACACTAGTGGATCCATGTGTGGTTCATGGGAAGAACACACATGCAATGACACTGGGTGTGGTTCATGATATGGTCTGTGAGAAGAACACACATGCAATGACTCTAGCTGTGGTTCATTAAAAGAGCAGAGATGCGATGACTCTAACAGTGGTTCATGAAAAGAGCAGACCTGCGATGCCGCCGGTGGATCCATGTGTGGTCTATGAGAGGAACACACATGCAATTACACCGGTGATATGTGGTTTGTGAGAATAACACACATGCAATGACACTGGTGGATCCATGTGTGGTTCATGGGAAGAACACACATGCAATGACACAGGTGATATGTGGTCTGTGAGAATAACACACATGCAATGACTCTGGTGATATGTGCTTTGTGAGAAGAACACACATGCAATGACTCTAGCTATGGTTCATGAAAAGAGCAACATGCAATGACACCGGTGGATCCATGTGGGGTTAATGAGAAGAACACACATGCAATGACACTGGGTGGATCCATGTGTGGTTTGTGAGAAGAACACACATGCAATGACACTAGTGGATCCATGTGTGGTTCATGGGAAGGACACACATGCAATGACTCTGGTGATATGTGGTTTGTGAAACGAACAGACATGCAATGACTCTAGCTGTGGTTAATGAGAAGAGCAGACATGCAATGACACCGGTGGATCCATGTGTGGTTTGTGAGAAGAACACACATGCAATGACACTGGGTGTGGTTCATGATATGGTTTGTAAGAAGAACACACATGCAATGACACTGGTGGATCCATGTGTGGTTCATGGGAAGAACACACATGCAATGACACTGGTCGATCCATGTGTGGTTTGTGGGAAGAACACACATGCAATGACACTGGTGGATCCATGTGTGGTTCATGGGAAGAAAACACATGCAATGACACCGGTGATATGTGGTTTGTGAGAAGAACACACATGCAATGACTCTAGCTGTGGTTCATGAAAAGAGCAGACATGCAATGACACTAGTGGATCCATGTGTGGTTCATGGGAAGAACACACATGCAATGACACTGGGTGTGGTTCATGATATGGTCTGTGAGAAGAACACACATGCAATGACTCTAGCTGTGGTTCATTAAAAGAGCAGAGATGTGATGACTCTAACAGTGGTTCATGAAAAGAGCAGACCTGCGATGCCGCCGGTGGATCCATGTGTGGTCTATGAGAGGAACACACATGCAATTACACCGGTGATATGTGGTTTGTGAGAATAACACACATGCAATGACACTGGTGGATCCATGTGTGGTTCATGGGAAGAACACACATGCAATGACACAGGTGATATGTGGTCTGTGAGAATAACACACATGCAATGACTCTGGTGATATGTGCTTTGTGAGAAGAACACACATGCAATGACTCTAGCTATGGTTCATGAAAAGAGCAGACATGCAATGACACCGGTGGATCCATGTGGGGTTAATGAGAAGAACACACATGCAATGACACTGGGTGGATCCATGTGTGGTTTGTGAGAAGAACACACATGCAATGACACTAGTGGATCCATGTGTGGTTCATGGGAAGGACACACATGCAATGACTCTGGTGATATGTGGTTTGTGAAACGAACAGACATGCAATGACTCTAGCTGTGGTTAATGAGAAGAGCAGACATGCAATGACACCGGTGGATCCATGTGTGGTTTGTGAGAAGAACACACATGCAATGACACTGGGTGTGGTTCATGATATGGTTTGTAAGAAGAACACACATGCAATGACACTGGTGGATCCATGTGTGGTTCATGGGAAGAACACACATGCAATGACACTGGTGCATCCATGGGTGGTCTGTGGGAAGAACACACATGCAATGACACTGGTGGATCCATGTGTGGTTCATGGGAAGAACACACATGCAATGACACCGGTGATATGTGGTTTGTGAGAAGAACACACATGCAATGACTCTAGCTATGGTTCATGAAAAGAGCAGACATGCAATGACACTGGTGGATCCATGTGTGGTTCATGGGAAGAACACACATGCAATGACACTGGATGTGGTTCATGATATGGTCTGTGAGAAGAACACACATGCAATGACTCTAGCTGTGGTTCATGAAAAGAGCAGACATGCGATGACTCTAACTGTGGTTCATGAAAAGAGCAGACCTGCGATGCCACCTGTGGATCCATGTGTGGTCTATGAGAGGAACACACATGCAATTACACCGGTGGATCCTTACGTGGTTTGTGAGTATAACACACATGCAATGACATGGTGTATCCATGTGTGGTTCATGGGAAGAACACACATGCAATGACACAGGTGATATGTGGTCTGTGAGAAGAACACACATGCAATGACTCTGGTGATATGTGGTTTGTGAAAAGAACACACATGCAATGACTCTAGCTATGGTTAATGAAAATTGCAGACATGTAATGACACTGGTGGATCCATGTGGGGTTAATGAGAAGAACTCACATGCAATGACATTGGGTGTGTGTCGTTGTATTGGGAACGGCAGTACCTAGGGAGGTTAGATAGAGGTGTGGGGAGTAGCAGGGAAGCTATCGGCAGCGTCCGTAGGCGGGATTGGATATAAGCAAGCGTAGCGGGACGCAAGAAGTACCCAGGTTCGGGGCCCTCGTGGTGAGGTAAAGCCCCTACTCCTGCCTGATCTGTCTATGAGGGATATACGAACTACAAGTGCTCCTGGAGCTGTATTCTTTAGCTACTGCCTTAAATGCACTGAGACCAACCCTTTCTACTGAGGCCTTGCCTCTCCTTATATAGGAAGAGAGGCAACGGTCTCCCTGGCCAGTCCGACTGGCGGGCCCCACAAGCGGGTCCCAGCCGACTGGTCATCTATAGTGTCCAGCATGGCTTGTCTCTTCGGTGCACAAGCGGTATGGCTGTCGTAGGCACAGTGGACGCCGTGCGAGCCCGTCGTCAGCACATGCCACTGTTCTAGCGTCAGCCACGCAAAGTCTTCGGCATGGGCACGTGGTTGCCCGTCTTGTTATCGTCTGAGGCGGCGTCACGCACGTCAATCGTCGTCTGTCTCTGATTGGATTCGGCTACATCGTCGTATCTAGCTGCCTCTTCATGATCCGGCTACTGGGTGGTAGTCGGACCATCCTATCCTGTCCGGCTACATCTGTTCAGCCGGACGCGATCCGACTGTCCTGTTTCTTATTCGGGTGGGGTACCCGGGGATCATCCCCCTGACACTAGCCCCCGAACGCGTGTGGATTCCGCCCTTTAGGCGAAATGTGCGCATGCTCCTTCTTGCTTTTCGAATTTTCATCCGGCTGAGCCTGGCGGTTGCACTTCCCGTGACGTCAGTGCTAACGCCGGCCACGCGTGCACGCGCCATCATTGCTCTGTGGCAGGCGGCATAACGTCCCGTCGCACGTCGCCTTGGGGAACTGATGTCCGGCGCTTCGGTTCTCGCTCCAGGATCCTCTACGCATCCCGTCCTGGCACACGAGATCTAGGCGGCGGTTGGGATGTGGGTTGCCCGGATGCGCGCCACGTGGCCCTGCCGACGGTTGCCTTTCCGATCCTTTAAAGGGACGCCGCGGGGGAGGCAGTTCTTTTCCTTCGCTCCCCCGCTGCAATCTTCTTCTCCCTCGCGTGCTCTTGCTCCTGCGCTCTTGCCTTCTGCGCCGCCCGCTCGCCGTCGTCGACATTACGGGCCACCGTCACTCCTCTGTTGCCGCACCTCTCCCTCAGCCGGAAATGGTCGTTGACCGCGGAGCCTGGTGCGGCTCCTCCGTCACCGAGGACCAGATCACGAAGTATCGCGCGACCCGCGTCCTCTCGCCGGCGGAGGAGGTGGCGGTGCGGTTGGCACCGGTGGGGGATGTGTCGCCGCATCCGGCGGAGGGGGAGCACGTCATCTTCCTCGCTTTTGGCGCTGGTTTGCTTGTGCTGCACGCATCCTTCTTTCTCACGTTCGGCCTTCGACCTCGCCCACCACCTCGGCGCCAACGAATCGAACGGCTGGCGCACTTCATGGTTGCGAGAGTTACCTCGAGATCCAGCGGATCTCGGCTCTTCGCCGCTCTTCCAGTTCGCCGCAGTGTAATACACGGCGGCCCGCTAGTCGTCTGCGGCGGCGCCTCCATATACTCCCGCGCCCAATCCGGCTACCCGAAATTCTTGCTCCAGGACACGGTACGGCTGTGGCAGCAGTCGTATTTTTATGTCAAGAACGTCACCGACGTCGACCGGATAAACCTGTCGGCCTTCCAAGACGTCGAGTCCAGCCGGCAACACTGGGATCTGAAGATCTACGGTGACAAGGCAGAGACGGAAGCGATGCTGGCACGCATGCGCTCCCTTGTCACCTGTCAGCTAACCGGTTGGTGTAGGGGTTCGTAGCATGGAAAACTAAAATTTTCTATCGCATACAAACAAACAAGCCAAGATCTATCTACTAGATTGTAGCAACGAGTCGATAGTGGAACTCACCCTCGAAGATTCCAAAGCGGTTAACGAGAGCAGATTCTCGTGGGTGATGTAGTCGTACTCTTTCCGATCTCAAGATCGTGTAGACGATCCTTCCAGCGCCACGTTCCAGCAGCGCTCCCGCAGTCGGTCACACGTTCGGTACTCGACGAAGACCTTCCTCTCCCTTGTTCCAGCAGGCAGCGGAGGTTGTAGCACTCTCCTCGCGATTCCGGCAGCACAACGGCGTGGTACCGGAAGTAGAGGGGAGATCCCGCAGGGCTTCGCCTTAAGCCGGTGCGAGTATGGTGGAGCTTATGAGAGAGGCTATTAGTGGTCTAGTAATTAGACACACCAATTAGAAGGCTCTAAACCAATTAGAAGGCTCTAAACCGAAATAGCTCTAAACCGGGGTTTAGATCTAGGGTTTAGTTTAGAGGATAGGAACTTGTGTGTGCTAGGAGGGAGCCCTGCCCCTCCTTATATAGGTGGGAGGGGCTGGCCGGCCAAGGGGAGGGAGTGGAGTCCCTCCCCAACTCGGCCTTGAGGTGGGGCGCCGGCTTGGGGAGGAGGGAATCCCTCCCCAACTCGGTTTCCACTTCTCCTCCTCTTTCCACTTTCCAAAACTTGTCGTTTGACTTTCAAACTAGCCGTTTGACTTTTCAATTTAGGATTTAAATAAACCCTTTATTTTGGACAGCGAGAACACTTAGTACATGATGCAATCATTCCAACTTACAATGACACATTCATGTACCCTTCCCCCCTCCGGAGTGCCGGACATTCCGGGACCTTCTAGAATGTTCCCGATGAAAACACCGGAACCATTCCCCAACTCCGAAATGGGACTTTCCTTATATGAATCTTATTCTCCGGACCATTCCGGATCTCCTCGTGATATCCCGGATCCCATCCGAGACTCCGAACAACATTCGGTCTCTTTCTCATAATACCATAACTACTCAAACAACGTCGAATCCTTAAGTGTGTCTCCCTACGGTTCGTGAATTATGCGGACATGATCGAGACACTTATCCGAACAATAACCAATAGAGGAATCTGGAAATTCATATGGCTCCCACATATTTCTACGATTACTTTGCGATCGAATGAACCACTTACATACGATACCAATTTCCCTTTGTCTCACGATATGTTACTTATCCGAGGTTATGATCGGTATCTCGCATACCTAGCTCAACCTCACATCGATAAGTACTCTTTTCTCGTTCCCGTGATATGTGATCCCTTGTGACCAAGTCACATGCTTGCAAGCTAATTGGATGACATTTCACCGAGAGGGCCCAGAGAATATCTATCCGTCATGTGGATGGACAAATCCCACTCTTGATCCATGTGTTTCAACCAATACTTTCCAACACTCAATGCCACCTTTATAGCCACCCCTGTTACGGTGTGGTGTTTGATGACATCAAAGCATCCATCCAAAAAGGTGATATGCATGATCTCCTGGTCGAATGAATTAGGTTACTATGTATCAGAAAGCATATAGCAATTGAACTATTGAAATGACTTGATCTTTATGCTACGCTTATCTATAGGAGTATGTCCATCACATCATTCTCCTAATGATATGACCCTGTTGTTAATAACATCTCTATGTTCATGATCAGGAAACAATGATCATATATTAACCAACAAGCTAGTTTAACAAGAGGCTTTACTAGGGACTCTTATTTTAGTTTACAAATCACACAAGTATTAATGTTTCCGGTTAATACAATTATAGGATGGTATGTAAACATTTATCATAAGTGTGAAGATATGATAATAACCACTTTATTATTGCCTCTTGGGCATATCTCCAACAGTCTCCCACTTGCACTAGAGTCAATAATCTAGTTTCAAACCTTTGTGTATTCAACACCTATGGCTTTCCGTGTTGTATGTACACGATTGCTAGTGGTCAACCGATTCCGGATCGACACTTCCAAGTCCGTGTGTAATTGCATGTCTTTGCGTTCCTACGCATCACTCATTCTCTAATGAGATGGCTTTGTATAAATTTGGTCTTTCGGTGTGACCTTTAGTTCTTTGGGGTTAAAACATGTTGATAATATTGTCGACAATATATCTTCATAGTATTATCCATTGTGAACTACACCTAGTTTGATAACAAACTACTTGACACAAATGCCCTCTTTGTTGCTATAATAGCAGTCATATACTTAGCCTTTTGTTGTAGTATCATCACAATGTCTTTAACTTTGGAACTCATCCAAATCCATTATGGAACTCACTTTCCATTATATTGTGCCACCCTTAATTTAGATTGAGATAAACTAAATTTGTACTTTGTGACAAAGCTAGTATCAATGTAGTACTTTTACAATGAACTAACCATCTATTTGTCACTTCTACAAATAATATACTCTTAGTTCTTCCAAAAGATCATAAGAATATCCTTACTATCGTCCAATGATCATCTTATGAATCATTCGGTATATGCTCATAATATTTATAGCATAGGACATATCTGATTTGTACATATCACAAAGATGATTGATATAAATACTCTTTGTGATTTCATACATCAAGTATCAATCTATACTTGAATCTTTGTTTCACTTACCAAATGTCAATACACTTGAATATATCATCAACATTGAACTCATTCAATCCTTTCTGTGCGACAAGAACCTTTCTTGTAGTTTCTATATTGAACTCATTCAATATCTCGTCTATGTACTTCTGGCACAACCATTTTAGCATCTATTGATGCAAAATATTTGGTTTTGCCTAAGTCTTTCATCGGGATGAAATTCTTAATATGTGTTAATAAAAGATACATTATTTCCAATCAACAATATGTCCTCCACATAATGTATTAGAAATATGTCTTAGCGCCCCACTTAATTTCTTGCAAATGCAAGCATCTTCATTGTCTCCGATGAAATTAAACTCTTTAACAGTTTCATCATAGTGAAGATTCCAACTCCGCTATGCTTACTTCAACCATTGAAGTTTGCATGCTTTTAGCATCCTTTGAATTAACAAAACCCTTTGGACCGTGTCATGCACACGCCCTAGGTAACCATTCTATTAGAAGAACTTGTTTTGTTTATTCTACTACCACATAACAAATTATATGTAGTGGTTGCTACATTAATCCGTCTAGACTAAAAATCGCTATGAAAGATCAAATCTTGTCATATACAACCTTTGAACATTGTTGTGAACTCTTTCCCAACATGTCGACTATTTCATAGATGTGAAACATCCATGTCTACTTTTATAGATCCAAACACAACTGCAAGGTCTTACACCTTTTCGAGGGTCCTTCAAGTTCAAAACTTGATTTCTCGTGTATGGAACTATCACGGATTATATGGCTTCAAGCCATTTGACGGAGTCGTGGCCCATCATCGCTTCTTTGCATGTAGTAGGTTCATTATTCTCAAATAATGATTCAACCTCAAATCTTGGTATTTGATTGTTTACTTGACCTACTTGGTTCAATAGAAACTTAGACCTCCGTGACCACAACCTTTGAGGCACGTGAGACATGAGCATTGTTGTCAGCCCTAACACTTTTCGGTCTGCAACTTTGCACATATAGCTAAGGTTCTTTAACCTTATCAAAGTTCTATCGTCCTCCCACTTAACTTTTCACTAAAAATTCTTCTCAAAGAAACTTGACGCTCTAAGCGACAAACACTTTTGTCTCCTGTTTATGGAGGAATACTTAACATTTATACAAAGACAGTTCATCCGACTTTGGTTGCACACATCTTTCTTATGCATAGCATACCAATGTTTAAGAAAGGACTACTTGGTTTTATCCCAAACCATAACCTTATATGGTGTCATTTCAGGATTATGATGGAGCTCTTTTAGTGGAAAACGGTAGTCTCTAAAGCTTTTAATCTTTAAAATATAATAGCAGTTTTATGAATTATACCTTCGATCTTACCATGTCAAACAAGGTTCAATTACATATCTCAACGCCCATACTCTTATGGTGTTTCGAAATGCAAATCCACGGACCGATTCCTTAAATCTTAGGTATTATGCTAAACTTGTAACTTAAATATCTTCCTTTATGATCTTATCATAAACTATTTATATTCTTGTTACAATGATTTTGCACTTCATCTTGAAAATCTTTCAACTTTTCAAATATTTCACACTTCATCCTTATTAAGTAAATATTCACATATTCACTCAAATTTTCGGAGAAAGCATATGAAGTTGAAATCCATCGCTCTTGACTACACATAATGGAGTTCGTACAACAATATGCACAAGTTCCAATAAGCTAGTCATTCATTCCCTTTTGGCCTATGAACGAAGTTTTAATTATCTCTAGGAAAGTTTCACAAACGTCATTTGATCAAAATCAAAATACTCCAAAATTCCATCCACATGGAGTTTCTTCATGTTTTCTTTCAATATAATTTAAACGGCGATGTCACTTCCTAAGTGATCTTTCAATCAATTTGTCTTTCGACAATTTTAGCACTAGTTTTATGGATGCGATTTATCCAACGAGATTTGTGAATCATCCATCTTTTATGGATTACGGCAATTATTTGAACAACCCTTTTGTTCTCATAATACCTGATAAAACAAATCTTGAAGGCAAGCGTTGATGTTTAACGAGCAACAAAATAACCCTTTATTTGTTCTCGATGAACATCATCACATATTCTTTTGCTAGTTACTTAGGCCATTGTAGTTCATGAATTGTGTTGTTTCGTATGACGATTCACACCAACAAATTCAGTATCAAATACTTAAGAACCACATTGTTTAATAAGCAAAGAATATAGCCATAACGTATATCATCTATATACTTAAACTGAACAATTCTAGTTTTTTTTTTTCTTTTACGCCATACACTTATGAGATTCTCTTTCAGTATTTCCTTTTCGCTTGAAAGAATCTATCAACATCAATAGTGGAGTCATACATATGACACATAGTCCAAAGCGTGTATAGTTAAATACCAATGTCTTTGAACTTGCACTTTGAAGTAGATCACCATTATCAAATATTTGGTGTTCTTTCAAATTCCTTTCTTTAGTAATCTCTTGGTGTAGTAAACATTTTACCTACATCAAATATTCACCCTCATCATGGACTTATCCATGATCTAGCTACTTTTAGCTTGTAACGGTGAATCGCGAGTATAATGTTGCTCTCCAAAACCTTTTGGAAGATTAGGACAACTAGTGTCTCCAACCTTTTGCAAATTCTCATCAAATATGAGAACATGACTTTGCCATATTATACTTTATCATGTTGCAACCAAAACTATGTTTCAGATATCACAATATCTTCCACACATCATGGTTTCTGAAACAACTCTTTCAGATCCTAGATAACCTTGATATTAAGATAATCTTTTGAATATCAAGAATCATGGAGACAAACATGATACTCATATACTAACACTTGGAATTGTCACTCTTGTTTTAATACCAATTATTAAACTTCATGGAGTAACCGGAACTTACTGAAAGTTTGCAATAGGACTTTAAACTTTAGATTAACACTTCAAAACAATACGATACCAGTTCGTAAAGTAACTAACCAGAATTCTATAGTTCTATCATCTCAATTATAACTAAGCGCAAGGTGGTAAACGGATGCCAATGACTACAACAACTATGCAAATTCACTTTGATTTAGTTTATGATAAATTGAGTTCTAATTAATAATTAAATTAATCTAGGTGAACTCCCACTCAAAACAATATCCCTCACATTGTTTTAGTGATCACACGAACCAAATCCACCACATCAAAACCGATCATCACGAGAGTTGATATAGCTTTAATGGCGAACAATCAACATGTTCATCATATCTACTATATGACTCATGCTCTACCTTTCGCAATCCGTGTTCCCGAGGCCATGTCCGTACATGCTAGGCTCGTCAAGATCAAACCTTAGCTACCGTGATAAGCAAATCTGGCTTGCTTACGTTGTATTCACCCGCTGAATCAAAGACACCCGATCATCACGTGGTGCTTGAGCAGCAAGCTTTGGCAACGGTGCATACTAAGGGTGAACACTTTAGAACTTGAAATTTTATGTGCATGAGGGATCATCTTATAATGCTACCGTCTACTAAGCAATACAAGATGCATAAAGGATTAACATCACATGCAATTCATAATATGTGATATGATATGGCCTTTCTTCTTTGTGCTTCCGATCTCCATCTTCAAGCACGAACATGATCTCCATCATCACCGGCATAGCATCAAGGTCAATGACGCTTCTTCATGGTTGTCGTCCACCAGCTTCAACTATTACAACTAGTTTGAATAGACACGCAGGTCTTAACAATTTAAAGACAACCATATGGCTCTGCCGTTGCCAACTTACAATAAGGAACATTGCATACATCAAATATAATCACAATCATGGCCATATCACATCATCGCACACCTGCAAAACAAAGTTAGACGCTTCTACTTTCTTTGCATATTTTACGTGGTTTGGGGCTTTCAATAAGTGTCGTTCTAACTTACGAACAAGAACCACAACATTGATACTAGCATTGTTGATTACCCGTTGTAAATTGGATCTTTACTATGCTAGGAGAAAGCAGGCACCATAAAGCCACTTATGCAATACGAGTTGCATGTCAAACGTGGAGCAAGTCTCATGAACGATGTCATGTAAGGTTAGCCCGGCCTTCATCCCAACATACCGCAAGATGCAAAGTACACAAAAACAATCTACAATAAAAGCATCAACGCCCACAATGACCATTGTGTTCTACTCGTCTGCAGATCTACATATAGACACGGCTCGATACCCTTTGTGGGGGTTCGTAGCATGGAAAACAAAAATTTTCTATCGCATACAAACAAACAAGCCAAGATCTATCTACTAGATTGTAGCAACGAGTCGATAGTGGAACTCACCCTCGAAGATTCCAAAGCGGTTACGAGCAGATTCTCGTGGGTGATGTAGTCGCACTCTTTCCGATCTCAAGATCGTGTAGACGATCCTTCAGTATACGTTCCAGCGCTCCCTTGATCAGTCACATGTTCGATTTTCGATGAAGACCTTCCTCTCCTTGTTCCAGCAGGCATGGAGGTTGTAGCACTCTCCTCGCGATTCCGGCAAAGGCGTGGTACCTAAGTAGAGGGAGATCCCGAGGCTTCGCCTTAAGCCGGTAGTATGGTGGAGCTTATGAGAGGCTATTAGTGGTCTAGTAATTAGACACACCAATTAGAAGGCTCTAAACCAATTAGAAGGCTCTAAATCGAAATAGCTCTAAACCGGGGTTTAGATCTAGGGATTAGTTTAGAGGATAGGAACTTGTGTGTGCTAGGAGGAGCCCCGCCTCCTTATATAGGTGGGGGGGGCTGGCCGGCCCAGGGGAGGGAGTGGAGTCACTCCCCCACTCGGCCTTGAGGTGGGGCGCCCGGCTTGGAGGAGGAATCCCTCCCAACTCGGTTTCCACTTCTCCTCCTCTTTCCACTTTCCAAAACTTGCCGTTTGACTTTCAAACTAGCCGTTTGACTTTTAAATTTAGGATTTAAATAAACCCTTTATTTTGGACAGCGAGAACACTTAGTACATGATGCAATCATTCCAACTTACAATGACACATTAATGTACCCATCCCCTCGAGTGCCGGACATTCCGGGACCTTCTAGAATGTTCGATGAAAACACCGAACCATTCCCCAACTCCAAATGGGACTTTCCTTATATGAATCTTATTCTCCTGACCATTCCGGATCTCCTCGTGATATCCGGATCCCATCCGAGACTCGAACAACATTCGGTCTCTTTCTCATAATACCATAACTACTCAAACAACGTCGAATCCTTATGTGTCTCCCTACGGTTCGTGAATTATGCGGACATGATCGAGACACTTCTCAACAATAACCAATAGAGGAATCTGGAAATTCATATGGCTCTACATATTTCTCGATTACTTTGCGATCGAATGAACCACTTACATACGATACCAATTTCCCTTTGTCTCACGATATGTTACTTATCCGAGGTTATGATCGTCGGTATCTCTGCATACCTAGCTCAACCTCGTTACTGATAAGTACTCTTTTTCTCGTTCCCGTGATATGTGATCCCTTGTCACCAAGTCACATGCTTGCAAGCTAATTGGATGACATTTCACCGAGAGGGCCCAGAGAATATCTATCCGTCATGTGGATGGACAAATCCCACTCTTGATCCATGTGTTTCAACCAATACTTTCCGAACACTCAATGCCACCTTTATAGCCACCCTGTTACGGTGTGGTGTTTGATGACATCAAAGCATCCATCCAGTAAAGGTGATATGCATGATCTCATGGTCGAAGGAATTAGGTTACTATGTATCAGAAAGCATATAGCAATTGAACTATTGAAATGACTTGATCTTTATGCTACGCTTATCTATAGGAGTATGTCCATCACATCATTCTCCTAATGATATGACCCTGTTGTTAATAACATCTCTATGTTCATGATCAGGAAACAATGATCATATATTAACCAACAAGCTAGTTTAACAAGAGGCTTTACTAGGGACTCTTATTTTAGTTTACAAATCACACAAGTATTAATGTTTCCGGTTAATACAATTATAGCATGGTATGTAAACATTTATCATAAGTGTGAAGATATGATAATAACCACTTTATTATTGCCTCTTGGGCATATCTCCAACAGTTGGGACATCACCCTTAGCTAGATGTCCCCGCTGATGATGTCGCTGCAGCAGCGGGCACACAAGATGTGCTTCTACTCCGGCCGGCTGGACCCGACCCGGCTGTCACGCCGCTATCCCTGCTACCACAACTTGAAGGAGTGGTTGTGGACGATCAGCAAGGAGCGGCTGCCGGAGAACTGGAAGTTCAGCCTGGCACCCTAAAGCCGGGAGAACCGCGCACCCCGGGTAAGTTCTCGTAGCCGGAAATTTTGCTTATTCCCTCTGTGTTATCTCCTTGTTCTGACTGGTTGACCTTTTGCATTTGCCAGATCTTCGTCTGCATCCTTCGCGAGGAGGGCGACGTCCCCTCGAGGTATTCACGCCGGACTTGCTCGAGCCGCGTGCTCGGCAAACCGGCGAGGAATCGGATGGGGACGGCGACGCCTTCCCCAGCCGGAACGATGAGCCGATCGCCGACCCGCACACGGAGGTGCATGAGAAGGAGGAGGCCGGGCTGACTGCGAAGCCGGTGATGTGCTCCCCTATGGACGGTGAAGCAGGCGGGAGCGGCTCCAGCCATTCCGGCTCTCGCCGGCCTGCGGTGGAGGAGCCGACTCCGAAGAGGGGCCCGACTAGCGCCCTGCCGCCAAGCCGTCTTGGCCGGAAGAAAGGGCCGCCCTCGGTCGTGTCGGGGTACGTTTTTCTCCCCTATCCTTCGGTGCTTTCTGTTTGTTTGTCCTTTTCCTTGCTTTTCTGACTTTAGCTTGTTTTGCTCTTGCCTTTTCCTCTTTCCCTTTAGCGCGCTGGTTTCTTTCGGCACCGCGAGCCCGGCTCGGACGCTAGCCGGGTCGCCGCCTCGTGCCCCGACTGATCCAACCGACGCCTCTCCTTCCTCTGAGGCGCAGCCTCCTTCTCCTCCTCAAGCTGAACCGGCTGCCCCCTCCCAGCCGGAGGGTCCCCAGCCAGAAGCAGATCACTCCCAGCCGGAAGGTTCCTCCGCGGGCGCGCGGGGGGCTGTTGGCAAGGAGCTCGTCGTTGTTGGCGATGACAACTCCGACGAGGAGCTCGGGGAGGAGTGGCGGACATCGGTGCTCGCGGCGAAGGAGTCCTTGGCCGTCAACGCCGTGGACGACGACGCCTCCTCCGCTGCTTCGCTGTCGGATCTTGCAGCCACGCTTGAGCTGGCGGTGAAGGAGATCCCGGCTTGAGGCCCTACCGGTGGGAACGGACCACAGGCGCTTGCTACCGCCAACGGGACCTCCCAGAGTAAGTTCGCTTTATCCGTCTGGATCTCTCTCTCTCTTTTTTTTAATAGCCGGCTTTGTTGCAGCTGTCTTCGTGTGCGCCCAGCGCGAGATCGATCGCTTGAAGAAAGCGAACGACCGGCTGAGCAGGTCCAACTCCACACTGCGCTTGCAGAACAAGGACTGGAACGCGCGAGTAGACGGCTTGGAGGCCACCGTCAAGGAGCACGACGCCTCGCTTGCTAGCCGGGCCAAAGCCTTCTCCCTTCTCGAGGCCTAGAACAAGGACCAAGAGAAAGAGATAAAACGGCTAGCGTTCAAGGAGAAGGCGCTGGTGGAGGAGCTGATGCAGGTCGGCTACACTTCCAAAGGTGAGTTCCTTCTTCCGTCTTATTTTCTTTCCGGATCCGGTAGCCGGATTTGACTCCTCTTTTCTGACAGCCTTTTACCCCGGCATAGACCTGTTGGCCTACAACCGGCTGCAGGAGAACTGGCCGGGAGCGCAGCCGACGGCTCAGGAGCTCGTCGTCCTTCTTGGCGAGGAAGCTGTGAAGCTTCGTCAGGCGTCGCGGGAAGTCTTCTCCTTCATGTGGCCGGAGGCTCCGGTTCCGGAGGCGATGGCGTAGCTAGCGGCGAAGGTGGGAGAGGTACCGGCTGCGGTGGACTGGCTGCGGGACCTGGCAGCGCAGGGTGGAGCGGAGATGGCCCTGGCGCTGATGCTTTCCTGGTATAAGGATGCTCGCGTCGAGAAGATCGACGGGGGCTTCCGTGCCGGAGCTGATCTTGCCGCCATCCGCCAAGCCCATCCGGAGCTTCGCGAGTCCGCCATCAAGATCGCCGACTACGTGGATCCGGACGAGGTGCTCACCGACTCGGAGTCCCCCGACACTCCGGATGTGGAGCCCCCGATGCCACCGCCTGCCAGCGCTGGAGCCGGAACGAGCACTGCGGCTCCACCCCTGCCCCCACCTGCTGCCGGCCAAGAACCCCGCCACGGCAAAGGTCCTACCATTTAGCTGCTACCCCGGGATGCCGGATGTATTTGTCTTGTCTTAGATTATTCGTGAAACATGTATGTCTGTACCGGTTATCTTTGATGCCGGGTAACTTATGGGAGCTTCGTCTCCCTTTTGCTTGTTAATGTTGAATTCTTGAGTCTTCCTTGTGTCTTGAATCTTCTTTTGATATTTTGCCGGCTCACTTTGCCCGGCTAACCTCGTCCGGCTACACACTTTTAGGCGGACGAACTACATCGCCTGAAGGGCGCCAAGACTCCACTGGTGTAGCCCCCGAGATTCGGAGTAGCTGGCATAGCTAGGTGCTTCGAATCTTCCTTGTCTTTTCTTGCTCCCGCCCTTGCCCTCACCTGGGCTCCGAACGGCCGAATAAACGCCCTTAGCCGGTCAGGAACTACAAGATTCCACCGGGGGCGTGCGAGCGCACCCAGTGGGTGTAGCCCCCGAGATTCGGAGCGCTTGATGAAGGCAAGGGCTTCGAATCTTCTTTCCTTCTCCTGAATTCCTACTCTAAGTAGTCGGACAAGAACGCACATATGCATACACATACATCTTCACAGGTTAATATGTTAGTCTGTCAAATCACAGCCGGAAAACGGCTTATTTTTTCAAAATCTGGCTTGCTCCTTTCTAGACACTTAGTCGCCTTCTCGTGTGTTCTGCTGTTTTGCTCGGTCAAGGCCGGTTGCAGGTTGCGAATCGAAGGGAGCTGACAGTACATTACGCACGGTACTAGCGGCTTAGCAGCTGGATTGGTTTGAGCTAATTGCGGGGTCGGGACGCCCGATCTGTCACGCCTCCTCCCCGTTTTTCGTGTGGGATGCCTCGGGCTTTTGCTCTTGCTAGCCGGACAGCCGGGTTGCGGTATGTAGCTGAGACGAAGAGTGGTCCTCTGGCATCATCGCACACTACTCAGCCGGTTTGTTGGCTTAACAGGCCGGGCCAGCCGGCGAGCCCCGAGGTAGGGGGTTGCCAGAGCCGGAAAACTTGAACCGAAGAACAGGTGCGTACACATTTCTAAAAGGAGCCCCCGAGATTCTCGTGGGAGTCCGCATTTTCATTCATGAGGTTTTCGGGATACATACACTGCCTGGCGACTAGGTGTAAAACGGGAGCAGCAGGGCCGCGTTCCAGGGACGTTCGGTCTCCTCGTTCGATTTGTCCATCTTGTTCTTGCGCGGCTGCTGTGCGTCGATGAGGTAGTACGAGTCGTTGGGCAGCGCCCGGCTGATGATGAAGGGGCCCTCCCAGGGTGGTGCTAGCTTGTACATGCCCTTCGTGTCTTGCACCAACCGGAGAACCAGGTCGCCCTCGTGGAATGCGACTAGGTGAATCCGGCTTGAATGGTAGTGGCATAGTCGCTGCTGGTACATGGCAGATCTGGAGATCGACCCCGTCCTCCCGCGCCTCCTTGTTGGCCTGCTCGTCTTAGAGGAGCTTGCGAGGGGAGTCGAATTCGATGTCGGCAGAGAGGACGTCTTCCGATCCGTAGACCAGGAAGAATGGTGTGTAGCCGGTTGACCTATTCGGTGTGGTGCGGAGGCTCCACGGCACAGCCGGAAGTTCTTCGATCCAGCATCCGGGTGACCGCTCCAACGGCTCGATGAGACGTGGTTTGATGCCGGCTAGCACCAAGCCGTTTGCTCGTTCGACTTGCCTGTTGGACTGCGGATGTGCAACGGAGGCGAGGTCTAGCCGGATGCCCTTGTTGCTGTAGAACCGGGCGAAGGCCCCCTTGGCGAAGTTCGCACCGTTGTCGGTGATGATGCTATTGGGGTAGCCGAAGCGGTTGATGATGTCGGTGAAGAAGGTAACAACCGTCGCTCCATCCAGCTTCCGGATAGGCTTGGCCTCGATCCACTTTGTGAACTTGTCCACCGCTACCAGCAGGTGGGTCATTCCATGAAGCTCGCTTGAAGGGCCCGACCATGTCGAGGCCCCAAACTGCAAAGGGCCAGGTGATCGGTATGGTCTTGAGCACCGAGGTTGGCATGTGCCTGAGCTTCCCAAAGCGTTGGCACCCATTACACGCGCAGACCAGCTGCTCGGCATCCTCGAGGGCGGTGGGCCAGTAGAAACCATGGCGAAATGCCTTGGCGACTATCGCCCTTGACAAAGCGTGGTGCCCACACTCACCCTGGTGGATGTCCTTGAGTAGCCGGTAGCCTGTGTCTACATCGACACATCGTTGGAAGATACCAGATACACTGCACTTGTACAGCTCGCCGTTTATGATGGTGTATGTATGCGCGCGGCGTCGGATTTTCCTGGCCTCTACCTCGTTGTCCGGGAGTTTGCTATTGGCGATGTAGTTCATGAAGGGCTGTGCCCAGGATGGCACTTCCCGGATGACGAGGACGCTCCCGCCTCGGCCGACGTGTCGGGGCCGTCCGGTGGGATATCCGGACGGCCCCGAAGAAGCGAGCGGCAGCCCGGTCCTCTGAGCGGAGGGCACCGCCTAGCCAGAGTTGGCGCGAGTTTTCTTCTTTGGCAGTTCTGCCGGCTCCGCGTCCGCTGCTCCGGTCGCCGGAACGCTTCCCGCCTAGACGATGGAATCTGATTCCGGTGACGGGTTGATGGACGGCTTGCGCAGATGCTCCAGGGAGACCCCCGGTGGGATGGCCTGCCTGGTGGACCCTATCTTGGAGAGCGCGTCGGCTGCCTCGTTGTTCGTGCGGGGGACCTGATGAAATTCGCACCCGTCGAAGGAGGCGCTGAGCTTCTGGATGTGGAACCAGTAGAGGGCCATGTTGGCATCTCTGGCGTCCCATTCCCCGGACACCTGTTGCACGACCAAGTCCGAATCACCAAAACACAGGATCCGGTTGACACCGATCTCCTTGGCCAGCCGGAGCCCGTGCGCCAGCGCCTCGTATTCGGCTATGTTGTTGGAGGCCTTGAAGTGGATCTGCAGCACGTACTCCAGCCGCTCTCCCTTGGGCGAGGTGAGCACGATGCCGGCTCCCAAGCCCCCGAGCATCTTTGACCCGTCGAAGTGCATCCGCCAGTGGTCTGAATCCGGCACCGGTGGGAGGTACTGGTCTCGCCCGGTCGACGAGGAAGTCCGCCAACGCCGTGACTTGATCGTGAGCCGGGCTCGTCGATGGAGTAGGCGGCGAGCTCGATGGCCCATTTGGCGACTCGGCGGTGGCGTCCTTGTTGCCGATGATTTCGAAGGCGTCAAGGCATACGACCTTGATCGGATGCTCCTAGAAGTAGTGCTTGAGCTTCTTGCATGCCAGGTACACGCCGTAGCACATCTTTTGGTAGTGGGGGTAGTTCTGCTTGGAGAGGGAGAGAACCTCGCTGAGGTAGTAGATGGGTCTGTGAACCGGCTGAGCCTTGCCTTCCTCGGGGCGCTCCACCACCAGGACGACGACGCATTTCGGTGGCTGCTATATAGAGCAACATCGGCTCCTTGCTAGCCGGCGTGGCTAGAATCGGCGCTGTGGATAGCATGCGCTTGAGGTCGTGAAACGCGGTGTCGGCCTGCGAAGTCCAGGAGAACTTGTTCGTCTTTTTCATCAGTTGGTACAACGGGAGTGCCTTCTCCCCTAGCCGGCTGACGAAACGACTGAGGGAAGCTAGGCATCCGGTGAACTTCTGGACTGCAAGCAGGTTTTTGGGCGGCTGCATCCTCTCGATGGCCGCGATCTTCTCCTGATTTGCCTCGATGCCTCGCTGAGATACGAGGAAACCGAGTAGCTGGCCGGATGGTACTCTGAAGACGCACTTTTTCGGGTTCAGCTTCATCTGGTACTGGCGGAGGTTGCCGAATGTCTCTCTCAGATCTTCGAGGAGGGTGCGCTTCTCCTTGGTTTTGATGACTACGTCATCAACATAAGCGTGCATGTTTCGGCCTATCTGCGAGTGCAAGCATTTCTGCATGCATCGCTGATAAGTGGCGCCTGTGTTCTTTAGGCCGAAAGGCATGGTTACATAGCAGAAAGCCCCGTAGGGGGTGATAAATGATGTCTTAATCTGATCAGCCGGGTTTAGCCGGATTTGATTGTACCCGGAATAATAGTCTAGAAAAGACAACAAATCACAGCCGGCCGTGGAATCGATGACTTGATCGATACGGGGCAAGGCGAAGGGGTCTTTCGGGCACGCCTTGTTCAGGCTGGTGTAGTCGATACACTTGTGCCAGGTCTTGTTCTTCTTCAACACCAATACTAGGTTCGCCAGCCAGTCCGGGTGGTACACTTCCATGATGAACCCGGCTGCCAGGATCCGGGTGATCTCGTCACTGATTATCTTTCTCTTCTCCTCTGCGAACCAGCGTAGAGGTTGCTTGACCGGCTTGGCATCCGGACGCACATGAAGTGAGTGCTCGGCGAACTCCCTCGGCACACCCGGCATGTCTTTTGGAGACCATGCGAAGATGTCCCGATTCTCACGGAGGAAGTCGACGAGCGCGCCTTCCTATTTGCTGTCTAAGCCAGCACCGACGGTGACGAACTTAGTCGGGTCGGAGGGGTCGAGCAGGATCCTCTTCGTCTCCTTCGCCGGTTGGAAGGCTCCTTCTCCAGCCAGCTTGCTGCTAGCCGGAATGTCCTGCTGGGCCATGGCCACATTGCGCATGATCGCGCGCTTTTCTTCGGCTATGATGAGGGCCTCTGCTAGTTTGGAACCGGCTGAGGCGCACTCCATCGATCACCTGAAGCAGCCGGCGACGGTGATCACGCCGTGGGGTCCTGGCATCTTTGTCTTGAGGTACGCGTAGTGGGGGATGACCATGAACTTGGCGAGGGCGGGGCGTCCGAGGAGAGCGTGGTAGGAGCTCGTCAAATTTACCACCTCAAACCAGATTGGTTCGCGGCGGAAGTTCTCCTCGGTCCCGAAGATGACGTCCAGCTGGATTTTCCCCAGAGGAGCGCAGGCTGGCCCCGGCAGTACGCCGTGGAACGTCGTGGTAGTCGGGCGCAGGTCGCTTTCGCGAATGCCCAGCTTCTCCAGCGAGGACTGGTAGAGGAGGTTGAGGCTACTGCCTCCATCGATGAGGACGCGCGAGAATCGGCAGGTGCGCGTGTTGGAGACGATGAGAGGGTCGAGCACCATGGCGTAGCCCCCAGGAGTCGGCAGATGCTCAGGCTGATCTGCCCGGCTCCAGGAGATGGGGGTTTCTGACCAGTTCAGGTACTGGGGGACCGGAGAAACGATGGCGTTGACCTCCTTAGAGCGTCGCCTGCGGTTTTGCCGGTCGTCCTAGTCCGTCTCGAAGATGTGGTAAGCGGCGTGCGGCTGGGGGTAGCCGTTGTTGTTGCCGCCGTTGCCGTCATTCCCGGCTCCCCTAGCCGGCGGCGAGGGTCCACCCGGTGGGGGAGGTAGGAGACGAGGCTGGTTGCCCTGGTCTTTTAGCTGGCGAGTCCAGCTGCAGTTTCGGGTGGTGTGGGTAGCTAGTTTGAAGGGACCGCTATGCCACTTGCACAGGCCGTCGATCATCTTGTCGAAGGTGAGCCGGGGCTTCTGCCTTCTTGCGTCGTTAGCCGGTGCGTCGGGCATACCCTCCATAGTATTGACCTGCCGCGCGTGGTAGCGAGGCTTCTGTTGTCTGTCCTAGCGGTCCCCATGGAACCGGTTGTCGTTGCCGTGGCGTCTGGAGGATCCGGCTGCACCAGTCGGGTTGCTCGGACGGTCGCGAGCCGGCTCTGTGGGAGTCGGACGGCCGTCCGCGTTTCTCGGAGGGGCTTCTTCATGGCGGCATCCGCCATGGCGTACTGGTCCGCAACCGTCATGAGCTCCGCCATGGTCTTCGGCTCGTCAAACAGTAGCCGGTGGCGAAGCATGGTGCCCTGTCGGCATCCTTCGATGAAGAAGCCGATGGCTTGGATCTCCAGAATGCCCTCACAAGTGTTGCGGAGCTCCGTCCACTTGGCGAGGTATTCGCGGTCGGTCTCGTGGTCGCCCTGGACGCACAGGGCCAGGTCACGCGGGCGCCCTGGACATTTGTACGTGCCGTTGAAGTTGCAGACGAACACCTTCTTGAAGTCAGGCCAGGCGTTGATGCTGTTGGGCGCGAGGCTATTGAGCCATGTCCTTGCCGATCTGGTTAGCATGAGAGGGACGTAGCGCACAACTGTGCGCTTATTCCCGTGGGCGATGCATTGCCGTGGCGTGGTCGGTCGGCCCGGTCTTCGGCTTCATCTTCTTTGTCGTGCCAGGGTGTCCTGGCAGGAGAATTTATCCGGAAACGGCTCATTCCGGATGCGGGGTCCGAAACAAACCGGACCGGTAGAATCTTCCTCTTCCGTGACGCGCGCTTGAGCGAGGAGCTCGATGCGGTCGCGGGCATCCGGACAATCCGGGTTAGGTGCGCCCACCCGGCCCGAGAGGCGGGAACCGGCTGGTCTGGGCGCTCCGGCTGGTGGTGGGGGAGGTGGCGGGTTGCTATTCACCGTCTGCTCCTGGCGTGGCTGGCCCCTGTTGCTGGAGCTGCGACGCCTGCTGCGGGCCCTGGGCGGCTGAGGGGAGGATGCCTGCTGGGTGTTGCGCGGTGCACCCCTGCTGTTGGCAGGTAGCTTGGCTCCTCTGGAGTAGCTAAGGTCCTCCTGTGTCTACCGGTTGGGACCGGCCTGCTCGTCCACGACGTGGAGGAGCTCTGAGCCAGCGCGTCGGGCGGGCTCGCTCCTCGCCCTCGGCTGGGTAGTTCTTCTGCTGCGGCTGCGCCAGTGAGTTCTTGATGGGCGTGCTGTAGGTGGGCCGTGTGGGGGCAGGCGCGGGATCCGGTTCTCCGTCCTTCTCCAGCCTACCGCCCAGCTCATCGCCCCGACGCCGTACCTGTCAAGGCTCGGCTCCAGTAGCCGAGTGAGGCTGTCTTGGCGGTCGCATTTCCGCGCCTAGCGATCTCCACTTGCTTGAGGGCTGCTGCCAGTTCCATGGCCTCCTGGAGGAGGATCTGTCTCTCCATGGTGAAGTTGGCCTCCGCCTCCTCCGGGTTGTCCCTGAGGTTAACCAGCGTCAGGAGCTGATCAATGGCATCCTCTACCGGGTTCTGCGGCTGCGGGGGAGCGGAAGTTCCGACCTCGTCCCCGCCTTGCTCCCGCGGCTGGCGGGGGTGCGAGTAGGATCCGGCCATCATGACCCCCACGCCGCGAGGCGCGGCGGAGGTGCTGCCGTCTGAGCGTGGTGGCCCCGCAACAGAGACGATTTTCCCTAGGGAAACGCTCCGGGACGATGGCGATGTAGATGGGGAGGTCGCCGAATAGCAGGACGGTGTCGTTCGCTGGGAAGGAAGTTCCGGCGAAGCAGGAGGCGTTGTCGATGACGCAGTCAAACTTGCCAAGTGTGAGCACTAGGCCGGAGGCCACGCGCTCACCGGCTGAAGTGAGGGGTCCCGTGTGGAACGTGACTCCGATCGAAGCCATCACCCCACTTGCGGCTGTCGTTGTATTGGGAACGCAGCGGTCGGGAGGTTAGATAGAGGTGTGGGGACTAGCAGGGAAGCAATCGACGGCGTCCACAGGCGGTATTGGATACAAGCGAGCATAGCGGGACACAAGAAGTACCCAGGTTCGGGGCCCTCGTGGTGAGGTAAAGCCCCTACTCCTGCCTGATCTGTCTATGTGGGATATATGAACTACAAGTGCTCCTGGAGCTGTATTCTTTAGCTACTGCCTTAAATGCACTGCGACCAGCCCTTTCTACTGAGGCCTTGCCTCTCCTTATATAGGCAGAGAGGCAACGGTCTCCCTGGCCAGTCCGACTGGCGGGCCCCACAAGCGGGTCCCAGCCAGCTGGTCATCTACAGTGTCTAGCATGGCTTGTCTCTTCGGTGTATGAGCGGTATGGCTGTCGTGAAGGCCTGATGGGCGCCGTCTTGAGCCATCGTCGAGCCACAAAGCATCCACGCAAAGCCATAAGTCTTCGGTATGGGCAGGTGGTTGGCCGTCTTGTCATCGTATAAAGCGTACCGTGCACTGATATGCACGTCGTCCTGTCTCTCTGATTGGATCCGGCTACGTCGTCGTATCCGGCTGCGTCTTCATGATCCGGCTGCTGGGTGGTAGTCGGCCCATCCTATCTGTCCATACAGTCGGTCGAGCCGATCCGATCCTGTTTCTTATTGAATTGGGGTACCAGGATCATCCCCGACTGGTGGTTCATGATATGGTTTGTGAGAAAAACACACATGCCATGACACTGGTGGATCCATGTGTGGTCTGTGAGAAGAACACACATGCAATAACACTAGGTGTGGTTCATGATATGGTTTGTGAGAAGAACACACATGCAATGACACTAGTGGATCCATGTGTGGTCTTTGGGAAGAACACACATGCAATGACACTGGTGATATGTGGTCTGTGAGAAGAACACACATCCAATGACTCTAGCTGTGGTTCATGGGAAGAGCAGACATGCAATGACACTGGTGGATCCATGTGTGGTTCATGGGAAGAACACACATGCGATGACACTAGGTGGATCCATGTGCGGTTTGTGAGAAGAACACACATGCAATGACACTGGTGGATCCATGTGTGGTTCATGGGAAGAACACACATGCAATGACTCTGGTGATATGTGGTTTGTGAAAAGAACAGACATGCAATGACTCTAGCTATGGTTAATGAGAAGAGCAGACATACAGTGACACCGGTGGATCCATGTGTGGTTTGTGAGAAGAACACACATGCAATGACACTAGGTGTGGTTCATGATATGGTTTGTAAGAAGAAAACACATGCAATGACTCTAGCTGTGGTTCATGAAAAGAGCACGCATGCGATGACTCTAGCCGTGGTTCATGGGAAGAGCAGACATACAATGACACTGGTTAATCCATGTGTGGTTCATGGGAAGAACACACATGCAATGACACTGGTGGATCCATGTGTGGTCTGTGGGAAGAACACACATGCAATGACACTGGTGCATCCATGTGTGGTTCATGGGAAGAACACACATGCAATGACACCGGTGATATGTGGTTTGTGAGAAGAACACACATGCAATGACTCTAGCTGTTTGTTCATGAAAAGAGCAGACATGCAATGACACTAGTGGATCCATGTGTGGTTCATGGGAAGAACACACATGCAATGACACTGGTGGATCCATGTGTGGTCTGTGGGAAGAACACACATGCAATGACACTGGTGCATCCATGTGTGGTTCATGGGAAGAACACACATGCAATGACACCGGTGATATGTGGTTTGTGAGAAGAATACACATGCAATGACTCTAGCTGTTTGTTCATGAAAAGAGCAGACATGCAATGACACTAGTGGATCCATGTGTGGTTCATGGGAAGAACACACATGCAATGACACTGGGTGTGGTTCATGATATGGTCTGTGAGAAGAACACACATGCAATGACTCTAGCTGTGGTTCATGAAAAGAGCAGACATGCGATGACTCTAACTGTGGTTCATGAAAAGAGCAGACCTGTGATGCCACCGGTATATCCATGTGTGGTCTACGAGAGGAACCCACATGCAATTACACCGGTGGATCCTTACATGGTTTGTGAGAATAACACACATGCAATGACACTGGTGGATCCATGTGTGGTTCACGGGAAGAACACACATGCAATGACACAGGTGATATGTGGTCTGTGAGAAGAACACACATGCAATGACTCTGGTGATATGTGGTTTATGAGAAGAACACACATGCAATGACTCTGGTGATATGTGGTTTGTGAAAAGAACACACATGCAATGACTCTAGCTGTGGTTAGTGAAAAGAGCAGACATGCAATGACACTGGTCGATCCATGTGGGGTTAATGAGAAGAGAACACATGCAATGACACTGGGTGTGGTTCATGATATGGTTTGTGAGAAGAACACACATGCAATGACACTGGTGGATCCATGTGTGGTCTGTGAGAAGAACACACATGCAATGACACTGGGTGTGGTTCATGATATGGTTTGTGTGAAGAACCAACATCCAATGACACTGGTGGATCCATGTGAGGTCTTTCGGAAGAACACACATGCAATGACAATGGTGATATGTGGTCTGTGAGAAGAACACACATCCAATAACTCTAGCTGTGGTTCGTGAAAAGAGCAGACATGCAATGACACTGGTGGATCCATGTGTGGTTTATGGGAAGAACAGACATGCGATGACATTGGGTGGATCCATGTGTGGTTTGTGAGAAGAACACACATGCAATGACACTGGTGGATCCATGTGTGGTTCATGGGAAGAACACACATGCAATGACTGGTGATATGTGGTTTGTGAAAAGAACAGACATGCAATGACTCTAGCTGTGGTTAATGAGAAGAGCAGACATGCAATGACACCGGTGGATCCATGTGTGGTTTGTGAGAAGAACACACATGCAATGACACTAGGTGTGGTTCATGATATGGTTTGTAAGAAGAACACACTTGCAATGAATCTAGCTGTGGTTCATGAAAAGAGCACGCATGCGATGACTCTAGCTGTGGTTCATGGGTAGAGCAGACATACATTGACACTGGTGGATCCGTGTGTGGTTCATGGGAAGAACACACATGCAATGACACTGGTGCATCCATGGGTGGTCTGTGGGAAGAACACACATGCAATGACACTAGTGGATCCATGTGTGGTTCATGGGAAGAACACACATGCAACGACACCGGTGATATGTGGTTTGTGAGAAGAACACACATGCAATGACTCTAGCTGTGGTTCATGAAAAGAGCAGACATGCAATGACACTGGTGGATCCATGTGTGGTTCATGGGAAGAACACACATGCAATGACACTGGGTGTGGTTCATGATATGGTCTGTGAGAAGAACACACATGCAATGACTCTAGCTGTGGTTCATGAAAAGAGCAGACATGCGATGACTCTAACTGTGGTTCATGAAAAGAGCAGACCTGCGATGCCACCGGTGGATCCATGTGGGGTCTAGGAGAGGAACACATATGCAATTACACCAATGGATCCTTATGTGGTTTGTGAGAATAACACACATGCAATGAAACTGGTGGATCCATGTGTGGTTCATGGGAAGAACACACATGCAATGACACAGGTGATATGTGGTCTGTGAGAAGAACACACATGCAATTACTCTGGTGATATGTGGTTTGTGAAAAGAACACACATGCAATGACTCTAGCTGTGGTTAATGAAAAGAGCAGACATGCAATGACACTGGTGGATCCATGTGGGGTTAATGAGAAGAACACACATGCAATGACACTGGGTGTGGTTCATGATATGGTTTGTGAGAAGAACACACATGCAATGACACTGGTGGATCCATGTGTGGTCTGTGAGAAGAACACACATGTAATGACACTAGGTGTGGTTCATGATATGGTTTGTGAGAAGAACACACATGCAATGACACTGGCGGATCCATGTGTGGTCTTTGGGAAGAACACACATGCAATGACACTGGTGATATGTGGTCTGTGAGAAGAACACACATCCAATGACTCTAGCTGTGGTTCATGAAAAGAGGAGACATGCAATGACACTGGTGGATCCATGTGTGGTTCATGGGAAGAACATACATGCGATGACACTGGGTGGATCCATGTGTGGTTTGTGAGAAGAACACACATGCAATGACACTGGTGGATCCAAGTGTGGTTCATGGGAAGAACACACATGCAATGACTCTGGTGATATGTGGTTTGTGAAAAGAACAGACATGCAATGACTCTAACTGTGGTTAATGAGAAGAGCAGACATGCAATGACACCGGTGGATCCATGTGTGGTTTGTGAGAAGAACACACATTAAATGACACTGGGTGTGGTTCATGATATGGTTTGTAAGAAGAACACACATGCAATGACTCTAGCTGTGGTTCATGAAAAGAGCACGCATGCGATGACTCTAGCTGTGGTTCATGGGAAGAGCATACATACAATGACACTGGTGGATCCGTGTGTGGTTCATGGGAAGAACATACATGCAATGACACTGGTCCATCCATGGGTGGTCTGTGGGAAGAACACACATGCAATGACACTGGTGGATCCATGTGTGGTTCATGGGAAGAACACACATGCAACGACACCGGTGATATGTGGTTTGTGAGAAGAACACACATGCAATGACTCTAGTTGTGGTTCATGAAAATAGCAGACATGTAATGACACTGGTGGATCCATGTGTGGTTCATGGGAAGAACACACATGCAATGACACTGGGTGTGGTTCATGATATGGTCTGTGAGAAGAACACACATGCAATGACTCTAGCTGTGGTTCATGAAAAGAGAAGACATGCGATGACTCCAACTGTGGTTCATGAAAAGAGCAGACCTGCGATGCCACCTATGGATCCACGTGTGGTCTATGCGAGGAACACACATGCAATTACACCAATGGATCCTTACGTGGTTTGTGAGAATAACACACATGTAATGACACTGGTGGATCCATGTGTGGTTCATCCGAAGAACACACATGCAAGGACACAGGTGATATGTGGTCTGTGAGAAGAACACACATGCAATGACTCTGGTGATATGTGGTTTGTGAAAAGAACACACATGCAATGACTCTAGATATGGTTAATGAAAAGAGCAGACATGCAATGACACTGGTGGATCCATGTGGGGTTAATGAGAAGAACACACACGCAATGACACTGGGTGTGGTTCATGATATGGTTTGTGAGAAGAACACACATGCAATGACACTGGTGGATCCATGTGTGGTCTGTGAGAAGAAAACACATGTAATGACACTAGGTGTGGTTCATGATATGGTTTGTGAGAAGAACACACATGCAATGACACTGGTGGATCCATGTGTGGTCTTTGGGAAGAACACACATGCAATGACACTGGTGATATGTGGTCTATGAGAAGAACACACATCCAATGACTCTAGCTGTGGTTCATGAAAAGAGGGGACATGCAATGACACTGGTGGATCCATGTGTGGTTCATGGGAAGAACATACATGCGATGACACTGGGTGGATCCATGTGTGGTTTGTGAGAAGAACACACATGCAATGACACTGGTGGATCCATGTGTGGTTCATGGGAAGAACACACATGCAATGACTCTGGTGATATGTGGTTTGTGAAAAGAACAGACATGCAATGACTCTAGCTGTGGTTAATGAGAAGAGCAGACATGCAATGACACCGGTGGATCCATGTGTGGTTTGTGAGAAGAACACACATTAAATGACACTGGGTGTGGTTCATGATATGGTTTGTAATAAGAACACACATGCAATGACTCTAGCTGTGGTTCATGAAAAGAGCACGCATGCGATGACTCTAGCTGTGGTTCATGGGAAGAGCAGACATACAATGACACTGGTGGATCCGTGTGTGGTTCATGGGAAAAACATACATGCAATGACACTGGTCCATCCATGGGTGGTCTGTGGGAAGAACACACATGCAATGACACTGGTGGATCCATGTGTGGTTCATGGGAAGAACACACATGCAACGACACCGGTGATATGTGGTTTGTGAGAAGAACACACATGCAATGACTCTAGTTGTGGTTCATGAAAATAGCAGACATGTAATGACACTGGTGGATCCATGTGTGGTTCATGGGAAGAACACACAAGCAATGACACTGGGTGTGGTTCATGATATGGTCTGTGAGAAGAACACACATGCAATGACTCTAGCTGTGGTTCATGAAAAGAGAAGACATGCGATAACTCCAACTGTGGTTCATGAAAAGAGCAGACCTGCGATTCCACCTATGGATCCATGTGTGGTCTATGCGAGGAACACACATGCAATTACACCAATGGATCCTTACGTGGTTTGTGAGAATAACACACATGTAATGACACTGGTGGATCCATGTGTGGTTCATTCGAAGAACACAAATGCAAGGACACAGGTGATATGTGGTCTGTGAGAAGAACACACATGCAATGACTCTGGTGATATGTGGTTTGGAAAAGAACACACATGCAATGACTCTAGATATGGTTAATGAAAAGAGCAGACATGCAATGACACTGGTGGATCCATGTGGGGTTAATGAGAAGAACACACACGCAATGACACTGGGTGTGGTTCATGATATGGTTTGTGAGAAGAACACACATGCAATGACACTGGTGGATCCATGTGTGGTATGTGAGAAGAACACACATGCAATGACACTAGGTGTGGTTCATGATATGGTTTGTGAGAAGAACACAGATGCAATGACACTGGTGGATCCATGTGTGGTCTTTGGGAAGAACACACATGCAATGACACTGGTAATATGTGGTCTGTGAGAAGAACACACATCCAATGACTCTAGCTATGGTTCATGAAAAGAGCAGACATGCAATGACACCGGTGGATCCATGTGTGGTTCATGGGAAGAACATGCATGCGATGACAATGGGTGGATCCATGTGTGGTTTGTGAGAAGAACACACATGCAATGACACTGGTGGATCCATGTGTGGTTCATGGGAAGAACACACATGCAATGACTCTGGTGATATGTGGTTTGTGAAAAGAACAGACATGCAATGACTCTAGCTGTGGTTAATGAGAAGAGCAGACATGCAATGACATCGGTGGATCCATGTGTGGTTTGTGAGAAGAACACACATGAAATGACACTGGGTGTGGTTCATGATATGGTTTGTAAGAAGAAAACACATGCAATGACTCTAGCTGTGGTTCATGAAAAGAGCACGCATGCGATGACTCTAGCTGTGGTTCATGGGAAGAGCAGACATACAATGACACTGGTGGATCCGTGTGTGGTTCATGGGAAGAACACACATGCAAAAACACTGGTGCATCCATGGGTGGTCTGTGGGAAGAACACACATGCAATGACACTGGTGGATCCATGTGTGGTTCATGGGAAGAACACACATCCAACGACACCGGTGATATGTGGTTTGTGAGAAGAACACACATGCAATGACTCTAGCTGTGGTTCATGAAAAGAGCAGACATGCAATGACACTGGTGGATCCATGTGTGGTTCATGGGAAGAACACACATGCAATGACACTGGGTGTGGTTCATGATATGGTCTATGAGAAGAACACACATGCAATGACTCAAGCTGTGGTTCATGAAAAGAGCAGACATGCGATGACTCTAACTGTGGTTCATCAAAAGAGCAGACCTGCGATGCCACCGGTGGATCCATGTGTGGTCTATGCGAGGAACACACATGCAATTACACCAATGGATACTTACGTGGTTTGTGAGAATAACACACATGTAATGACACTGGTGGATCCATGTGTGGTTCATCCGAAGAACACACATGCAAGGACACAGGTGATATGTGGTCCGTGAGAAGAACACACATGCAATGACTCTGGTGATATGTGGTTTGGAAAAGAACACACATGCAATGACTCTAGATATGGTTAATGAAAAGAGCAGACATGCAATGACACTGGTGGATCCATGTGGGGTTAATGAGAAGAACACACACGCAATGACACTGGGTGTGGTTCATGATATGGTTTGTGAGAAGAACACACATGCAATGACACTGGTGGATCCATGTGTGGTATGTGAGAAGAACACACATGCAATGACACTAGGTGTGGTTCATGATATGGTTTGTGAGAAGAACACAGATGCAATGACACTGGTGGATCCATGTGTGGTCTTTGGGAAGAACACACATGCAATGACACTGGTAATATGTGGTTCAGGAGAAGAACACACATCCAATGACTCTAGCTGTGGTTCATGAAAAGAGCAGACATGCAATGACACCGGTGGATCCATGTGTGGTTCATGGGAAGAACATGCATGCGATGACACTGGGTGGATCCATGTGTGGTTTGTGAGAAGAACACACATGCAATGACACTTGTGGATCCATGTGTGGTTCATGGGAAGAACACACATGCAATGACTCTGGTGATATGTGGTTTGTGAAAAGAACAGACATGCAATGACTCTAGCTGTGGTTAATGAGAAGAGCAGACATGCAATGACACCGGTGGATCCATGTGTGGTTTGTGAGAAGAACACACATGAAATGACACTGGGTGTGGTTCATGATATGGTTTGTAAGAAGAACACACATGCAATGACTCTAGCTGTGGTTCATGAAAAGAGCACGATGATGACTCTAGCTGTGGTTCATGGGAAGAGCAGACATACAATGACACTGGTGGATCCGTGTGTGGTTCATGGGAAGAACACACATGCAAAAACACTGGTGCATCCATGGGTGGTCTGTGGGAAGAACACACATGCAATGACACTGGTGGATCCATGTGTGGTTCATGGGAAGAACACACATCCAACGACACCGGTGATATGTGGTTTGTGAGAAGAACACACATGCAATGACTCAGGCTGTGGTTCATGAAAAGAGCAGACATGCAATGACACTGGTGGATCCATGTGTGGTTCATGGGAAGAACACACATGCAATGACACTGGGTGTGGTTCATGATATGGTCTATGAGAGGAACACACATGCAATGACTCAAGATGTGGTTCATGAAAGAGCGGACATGCGATGACTCTAACTGTGGTTCATGAAAGAGCACTGCATGCCACGGTGGATCCATGTGTGGTCTACGAGAGGAACACACATGCAATTACACCAATGGATCCTTACGTGGTTTGTGAGAATAACACACATGCAATGACACTGGTGGATCCATGTGTGGTTCATGGGAAGAACACACATGCAATGACACAGGTGATATGTGTTCTGTGAGAAGAACACACATGCAATGACTCTGGTGATATGTGGTTTGTGAAAAGAACACAGATGCAATGACTCTAGCTGTGGTTAATGAAAAGAGCAGACATGCGATGACACTGGTGGATCCATGTGGGGTTAATGAGAAGAACACACATGCAATGACACTGGGTGTGGTTCATGATATGGTTTGTGAGAAGAACACACATGCAATGACACTGGTGGATCCATGTGTGGTCTGTGAGAAGAACACATATGTAATGACACTAGGTGTGGTTCATGATATGGTTTGTGAGAAGAACACACATGCAATGACATTGGTGGATCCATGTGTGGTCTTTGGGAGGAACACACACGCAATGACACTGGTGATATGTTGTCTGTGAGAAGAACACACATCCAATGACTCTAGCTATGGTTCATGAAAAGAGCAGACATGCAATGACACTGGTGGATCCATGTGTGGTTCATGGGAAGAACATACATGTGATGACACTAGGTGGATCCATGGGAAGAACACACATGCAATGACACTGGTGATATGTGGTTTGTGAGAAGAACACACATCCAATGACTCTAGCTGTGGTTCATGAAAAGAGCACACATGCAATGACACTGGTGGATCCATGTGTGGTTTGTGAGAGGAACACACATGCAATGACACTGGTGGATCCATGTGTGGTTCATGGGAAGAACACACATGCAATGACTCTGGTGATATGTGGTTTGTGAAAAGAACAGACATGCAATGACTCTAGCTGTGGTTAATGAGAAGAGCAGACATGCAATGACATCGGTGGATCCATGTGTGGTTTGTGAGAAGAACACACATGAAATGACACTGGGTGTGGTTCATGATATGGTTTGTAAGAAGAACACACATGCAATGACTCTAGCTGTGGTTCATGAAAAGAGCACGCATGCGATGACTCTAGCTGTGGTTCATGGGAAGAGCAGACATACAATGACACTGGTGGATCCGTGTGTGGTTCATGGGAAGAACACACATGCAAAAACACTAGTGCATCCATGGGTGGTCTGTGGGAAGAACACACATGCAATGACACTGGTGGATCCATGTGTGGTTCATGGGAAGAACACACATCCAACGACACCGGTGATATGTGGTTTGTGAGAAGAACACACATGCAATGACTCTAGCTATGGTTCATGAAAAGAGCAGACATGCAATGACACTGGTGGATCCATGTGTGGTTCATGGGAAGAACACACATGCAATGACACTGGGTGTGGTTCATGATATGGTCTATGAGAAGAACACACATGCAATGACTCAAGCTGTGGTTCATGAAAAGAGCAGACATGCGATGACTCTAACTGTGGTTCATCAAAAGAGCAGACCTGCGATGCCACCGGTGGATCCATGTGTGGTCTATGCGAGGAACACACATGCAATTACACCAATGGATCCTTACGTGGTTTGTGAGAATAACACACATGTAATGACACTGGTGGATCCATGTGTGGTTCATCCGAAGAACACACATGCAAGGACACAGGTGATATGTGGTCTGTGAGAAGAACACACATGCAATGACTCTGGTGATATGTGGTTTGGAAAAGAACACACATGCAATGACTCTAGATATGGTTAATGAAAAGAGCAGACATGCAATGACACTGGTGGATCCATGTGGGGTTAATGAGAAGAACACACACGCAATGACACTGGGTGTGGTTCATGATATGGTTTGTGAGAAGAACACACATGCAATGACACTGGTGGATCCATGTGTGGTATGTGAGAAGAACACACATGCAATGACACTAGGTGTGGTTCATGATATGGTTTGTGAGAAGAACACAGATGCAATGACACTGGTGGATCCATGTGTGGTCTTTGGGAAGAACACACATGCAATGACACTGGTAATATGTGGTCTGTGAGAAGAACACACATCCAATGACTCTAGCTGTGGTTCATGAAAAGAGCAGACATGCAATGACACCGGTGGATCCATGTGTGGTTCATGGGAAGAACATGCATGCGATGACACTGGGTGGATCCATGTGTGGTTCATGGGAAGAACACACATGCAATGACACAGGTGATATGTGTTCTGTGAGAAGAACACACATGCAATGACTCTGGTGATATGTGGTTTGTGAAAAGAACACAGATGCAATGACTCTAGCTGTGGTTAATGAAAAGAGCAGACATGCGATGACACTGGTGGATCCATGTGGGGTTAATGAGAAGAACACACATGCAATGACACTGGGTGTGGTTCATGATATGGTTTGTGAGAAGAACACACATGCAATGACACTGGTGGATCCATGTGTGGTCTGTGGGAAGAACACACATGCAATGACACTGGTGGATCCATGTGTGGTTCATGGGAAGAACACACATCCAACGACACCGGTGATATGTGGTTTGTGAGAAGAACACACATGCAATGACTCAGGCTGTGGTTCATGAAAAGAGCAGACATGCAATGACACTGGTGGATCCATGTGTGGTTCATGGGAAGAACACACATGCAATGACACTGGGTGTGGTTCATGATATGGTCTATGAGAGGAACACACATGCAATGACTCAAGATGTGGTTCATGAAAAGAGCAGACATGCGATGACTCTAACTGTGGTTCATGAAAAGAGCAGACCTGCGATGCCACCGGTGGATCCATGTGTGGTCTACGAGAGGAACACACATGCAATTACACCAATGGATCCTTACGTGGTTTGTGAGAATAACACACATGCAATGACACTGGTGGATCCATGTGTGGTTCATGGGAAGAACACACATGCAATGACACAGGTGATATGTGTTCTGTGAGAAGAACACACATGCAATGACTCTGGTGATATGTGGTTTGTGAAAAGAACACAGATGCAATGACTCTAGCTGTGGTTAATGAAAAGAGCAGACATGCGATGACACTGGTGGATCCATGTGGGGTTAATGAGAAGAACACACATGCAATGACACTGGGTGTGGTTCATGATATGGTTTGTGAGAAGAACACACATGCAATGACACTGGGTGTGGTTCATGATATGGTTTGTGAGAAGAACACACATGCGATGACACTGGTGGATCCATGTGGGGTTAATGAGAAGAACACACATGCAATGACACTGGGTGTGGTTCATGATATGGTTTGTGAGAAGAACACACATGCAATGACACTGGTGGATCCATGTGTGGTCTGTGAGAAGAACACATATGTAATGACACTAGGTGTGGTTCATGATATGGTTTGTGAGAAGAACACACATGCAATGACACTGGTGGATCCATGTGTGGTCTTTGGGAGGAACACACATGCAATGACACTGGTGGTATGTTGTCTGTGAGAAGAACACACATCCAATGACTCTAGCTATGGTTCATGAAAAGAGCAGACATGCAATGACACTGGTGGATCCATGTGTGGTTCATGGGAAGAACATACATGTGATGACACTAGGTGGATCCATGGGAAGAACACACATGCAATGACACTGGTGATATGTGGTTTGTGAGAAGAACACACATCCAATGACTCTAGCTGTGGTTCATGAAAAGAGCACACATGCAATGACACTGGTGGATCCATGTGTGGTTCATGGGAAGAATAGACATGCGATGACACTGGGTGGATCCATGTGTGGTTTGTGAGAAGAACACACATGCAATGACACTGGTGGATCTATGTGTGGTTCATGGGAAGAACACACATGCAATGACTCTGGTGATGTGTGGTTTGTGAAAAGAACAGTCATGCAATGACTCTAGATGTGGTTAATGAGAAGAGAAGACATGCAATGACACCGGTGGATCCATGTGTGGTTTGTGAGAAGAACACACATGCAATGATACTGGGTGTGGTTCATGATATGGTTTGTAAGAAGAACACACATGCAATGGCTCTAGCTGTGGTTCATGAAAAGAGCACGCATGCGATGACTCTAGCTGTGGTTCATGGGAAGAGCAGACATACAATGACACTGTTGGATCCGTGTGTGGTTCATGGGAAGAACACACATGCAATGACACTGGTGCATCCATGGGTGGTCTGTGGGAAGAACACACATGCAATGACACAGGTGGATCCATGTGTGGTTCATGGGAAGAACACACATGCAACGACACCGGTGATATGTGGTTTGTGAGAAGAAGACACATGCAATGACTCTAGTTGTGGTTCATGAAAAGAGCAAACATGCAATGACACTGGTGGATCCATGTGTGGTTCATGGGAAGAACACACATGCAATGACACAGGTGATATGTGGTCTGTGAGAAGAACACACATGCAATGACTCTGGTGATATGTGGTTTGTGAGAAGAACACACATGCAATGACTCTGGTGATATGTGGTTTGTGAAAAGAACACACATGCAATGACACTAGCTGTGGTTAGTGAAAAGAGCTGACATGCAATGACACTGGTCGATCCATGTGGGGTTAATGAGAAGAACACACATGCAATGACACTGGGTGTGGTTCATGATATGGTTTGTGAGAAGAACACACATGCAATGACACTGGTGGATCCATGTGTGGTCTGTGAGAAGAACACACATGCAATGACACTGAGTGTGGTTCATGATATGGTTTGTGTGAAGAACCAACATCCAATGACACTGGTGGATCCATGTGAGGTCTTTCGGAAGAACACACATGCAATGACAATGGTGATATGTGGTCTGTGAGAAGAACACACATCCAATGACTCTAGCTGTGGTTCGTGAAAAGAGCAGACATGCAATGACACTGGTGGATCCATGTGTGGTTCATGGGAAGAACATACAGGCGATGACACTGGGTGGATCCATGTGTGGTTTGTGAGAAGAACACACATGCAATGACACTGGTGGATCCATGTGTGGTTCATGGGAAGAACACACATGCAATGACACGGGTGATATGTGGTTTGTGAAAAGAACAGACATGCAATGACTCTAGCTGTGGTTAATGAGAAGAGCAGACATGCAATGACACCGGTGGATCCATGTGTGGTTTGTGAGAAGAACACACATTAAATGACACTGGGTGTGGTTCATGATATGGTTTGTAATAAGAACACACATGCAATGACTCTAGCTGTGGTTCATGAAAAGAGCACGCATGCGATGACTCTAGCTGTGGTTCATGGGAAGAGCAGACATACAATGACACTGGTGGATCCGTGTGTGGTTCATGGGAAGAACATACATGCAATGACACTGGTCCATCCATGGGTGGTCTGTGGTAAGAACACACATGCAATGACACTGGTGGATCCATGTGTGGTTCATGGGAAGAAAACACATGCAACGACACCGGTGATCTGTGGTTTGTGAGAAGAACACACATGCAATGACTCTAGTTGAGGTTCATGAAAATAGCAGACATGTAATGACACTGGTGGATCCATGTGTGGTTCATGGGAAGAACACACATGCAATGACACTGGGTGTGGTTCATGATATGGTCTGTGAGAAGAACACACATGCAATGACTCTAGCTGTGGTTCATGAAAAGAGAAGACATGCGATGACTCAAGCGTGGTTCATGAAAGAAGCGGACTGCGATGCCACCTATGGATCCATGTGTGGTCTATGCGAGGAACACACATGCAATTACACCAATGGATCCTTACGTGGTTTGTGAGAATAACACACATGTAATGACACTGGTGGATCCATGTGTGGTTCATCGGAAGAACACACATGCAAGGACACAGGTGATATGTGGTCTGTGAGAAGAACACACATGCAATGACTCTGGTGATATGTGGTTTGTGAAAAGAACACACATGCAATGACTCTAGATATGGTTAATGAAAAGAGCAGACATGCAATGACACTGGTGGATCCATGTGGGGTTAATGAGAAGAACACACACGCAATGACACTGGGTGTGGTTCATGATATGGTTTGTGAGAAGAACACACATGCAATGACACTGGTGGATCCATGTGTGGTATGTGAGAAGAACACACATGCAATGACACTAGGTGTGGTTCATGATATGGTTTATGAGAAGAACACAGATGCAATGACACTGGTGGATCCATGTGTGGTCTTTGGGAAGAACACACATGCAATGACAATGGTGATATGTGGTTTGTGAGAAGAACACACATCCAATGACTCTAGCTGTGGTTCATGAAAAGAGCACACATGCAATGACACTGGTGGATCCATGTGTGGTTCATGGGAAGAACAGACATGCGATGACACTGGGTGGATCCATGTGTGGTTTGTGAGAAGAACACACATGCAATGACACTGGTGGATCCATGTGTGGTTCATGGGAAGAACACACATGCAATGACTCTGGTGATGTGTGGTTTGTGAAAAGAACAGTCATGCAATGACTCTAGCTGTGGTTAATGAGAAGAGCAGACATGCAATGACACCGGTGGATCCATGTGTGGTTTGTGAGAAGAACACACATGCAATGATACTGGCTGTGGTTCATGATATGGTTTGTAAGAAGAACACACATGCAATGGCTCTAGCTATGGTTCATGAAAAGAGCATGCATGTGATGACTCTAGCTGTGGTTCATGGGAAGAGCAGACATACAATGACACTGTTGGATCCGTGTGTGGTTCATGGGAAGAACACACATGCAATGACACTGGTGCATCCATGGGTGGTCTGTGGGAAGAACACACATGCAATGACACAGGTGGATCCATGTTTGGTTCATGGGAAGAACACACATGCAACGACACCGGTGATATGTGGTTTGTGAGAAGAAGACACATGCAATGACTCTAGCTGTGGTTCATGAAAAGAGAAAACATGCAATGACACTGGTGGATCCATGTGTGGTTCATGGGAAGAACACACATGCAATGACACTGGGTGTGGTTCATGATATGGTCTGTGAGAATAAGAACACACATGCAATGACTCTAGCTCTGGTTCATGAAAAGAGCAGACATGCGATGACTCTAACTGTGGTTCATGAAAAGAGCAGACATGCGATGCCACCGGTGGATCCATGTGTGGTCTACGAGAGGAACACACATGCAATTACACCGGTGGATCCTTACGTGGTTTGTGAGAATAACACACATGCAATGACACTGGTGGATCCATGTGTGGTTCATGGGAAGAACACACATGCAATGACACTGGTGGATCCATGTGTGGTTCATGGGAAGAAGACACATGCAATGACTCTGGTGATATGTGGTTTGTGAAAAGAACAGACATGCAATGACTCTAGCTATGGTTAATGAGAAGAGCAGACATACAATGACACCGGTGGATCCATGTGTGGTTTGTCAGAATAACACACATGCAATGATACTAGGTGTGGTTCATGATATGGTTTGTAAGAAGAACACACATGAAATGACTCTAGCTGTGGTTCATGAAAAGAGCACGCATGCGATGACTCTAGCCGTGGTTCATGGGAAGAGCAGACATACAATGACACTGGTTAATCCATATGTGGTTCATGGGAAGAACACACATGCAATGACACTGGTGGATCCATGTGTGGTCTGTGGGAAGAACACACATGCAATGACACTGGTGCATCCATGTGTGGTTCATGGGAAGAACACACATGCAATGACACCGGTGATATGTGGTTTGTGAGAAGAATACACATGCAATGACTCTAGCTGTTTGTTCATGAAAAGAGCAGACATGCAATGACACTGGTGGATCCATGTGTGGTTCATGGGAAGAACACACATGCAATGACACTGGGTGTGGTTCATGATATGGTCTGTGAGAAGAACACACATGCAATGACTCTAGCTGTGGTTCATGAAAAGAGCAGACATGCGATGACTCTAACTGTGGTTCATGAAAAGAGCAGACCTGTGATGCCACCGGTGTATCCATGTGTGGTCTACGAGAGGAACACACATGCAATTACACCGGTGGATCCTTACATGGTTTGTGAGAATAACACACATGCAATGACACTGGTGGATCCATGTGTGGTTCACGGGAAGAACACACATACAATGACACAGGTGATATGTGGTCTGTGAGAAGAACACGCATGCAATGACTCTGGTGATATGTGGTTTGTGAGAAGAACACACATGCAATGACTCTGGTGATATGTGGTTTGTGAAAAGAACACACATGCAATGACTCTAGCTGTGGTTAGTGAAAAGAGCAGACATGCAATGACACTGGTCGATCCATGTGGGGTTAATGAGAAGAACACACATGCAATGACACTGGGTGTGGTTCAAGATATGGTTTGTGAGAAGAACACACATGCAATGACACTGGTGGATCCATGTGTGGTCTGTGAGAAGAACACACATGCAATGACACTGGGTGTGGTTCATGATATGGTTTGTGTGAAGAACCAACATCCAATGACACTGGTGGATCCATGTGAGGTCTTTCGGAAGAACACACATGCAATGACAATGGTGATATGTGGTCTATGAGAAGAACACACATCCAATGACTCTAGCTGTGGTTCGTGAAAAGAGCAGACATGCAATGACACTGGTGGATCCATGTATGGTTCATGGGAAGAACATACATGCGATGACACTGGGTGGATCCATGTGTGGTTTGTGAGAAGAACACACATGCAATGACACTGGTGGATCCATGTGTGGTTCATGGGAAGAACACACATGCAATGACTCTGGTGATATGTGGTTTGTGAAAAGAACAGACATGCAATGACTCTAGCTGTGGTTAATGAGAAGAGCAGACATGCAATGACACCGGTGGATCCATGTGTGGTTTGTGACAAGAACACACATTAAATTACACTGGGTGTGGTTCATGATATGGTTTGTAATAAGAACACACATGCAATGACTCTAGCTGTGGTTCATGAAAAAGAGCACGCATGCGATGACTCTAGCTGTGGTTCATGGGAAGAGCAGACATACAATGACACTGGTGGATCCGTGTGTGGTTCATGGGAAGAACATACATGCAATGACACTGGTCCATCCATGGGTGGTCTGTGGGAAGAACACACATGCAATGACACTGGTGGATCCATGTGTGGTTCATGGGAAGAAAACACATGCAACGACACCGGTGATATGTGGTTTGTGAGAAGAACACACATGCAATGACTCTAGTTGAGGTTCATGAAAATAGCAGACATGTAATGACACTGGTGGATCCATGTGTGGTTCATGGGAATAACACACATGTAATGACACTGGGTGTGGTTCATGATATGGTCTGTGAGAAGAACACACATGCAATGACTCTAGCTGTGGTTCATGAAAAGAGAAGACATGCGATGACTCCAACTGTGGTTCATGAAAAGAGCAGACCCGCGATGCCACCTATGGATCCATGTGTGGTCTATGCGAGGAACACACATGCAATTACACCAATGGATCCTTACGTGGTTTGTGAGAATAACACACATGTAATGACACTGGTGGATCCATGTGTGGTTTATCCGAAGAACACACATGCAAGAACACAGGTGATATGTGGTCTGTGAAAAGAACACACATGCAATGACTCTGGTGATATGTGGTTTGTGACAAGAACACACATGCAATGACTCTAGATATGGTTAATGAAAAGAGCAGACATGCAATGACACTGGTGGATCCATGTGGGGTTAATGAGAAGAACACACACGCAATGACACTGGGTGTGGTTCATGATATGGTTTGTGAGAAGAACACACATGCAATGACACTGGTGGATCCATGTGTGGTCTGTGAGAAGAACACACATGCAATGACACTGGTGGATCCATGTGTGGTTCATGGGAAGAACACACATGCAATGACTCTGGTGATATGTGGTTTGTGAAAAGAACAGACGTGCAATGACTATAGCTGTGGTTAATGAGAAGAGCAGACATGCAATGACACCGGTGGATCCATGTGTGGTTTGTGAGAAGAACACACATGAAATGACACTGGGTGTGGTTCATGATATGGTTTGTAAGAAGAACACACATGCAATGACTCTAGCTGTGGTTCATGAAAAGAGCACGCATGCGATGACTCTAGCTGTGGTTCATGGGAAGAGCAGACATACAATGACACTGGTGGATCCATGTGTGGTTCATGGGAAGAACACACATGCAATGACACTGGTGCATCCATGGGTGGTCTGTGGGAAGAACACACATGCAATGACACTGGTGGATCCATGTGTGGCTCATGGGAAGAACACACATCCAACGACACCGGTGATATGTGGTTTGTGAGAAGAACACACATGCAATGACTCTAGCTGTGGTTCATGAAAAGAGCAGACATGCAATGACACTGGTGGATCCATGTGTGGTTCATGGGAAGAACACACATGCAATGACACTGGGTGTGGTTCATGATATGGTCTGTGAGAAGAACACACATGCAATGAATCTAGCTGTGGTTCATGAAAAGAGCAGACATGCGATGACTCTAACTGTGTTTCATGAAAAGAGCAGACCTGTGATGCCACCGGTGGATCCATGTGTGTTCTACGAGAGGAACACACATGCAATTACACCGGTGGATCCTTACGTGGTTTGTGAGAATAACACACATGCAATGACACTGGTGGATCCATGTGTGGTTCATGGGAAGAACACACATGCAATGACACAGGTGATATGTGGTCTGTGAGAAGAACACACATGCAATGACTCTGGTGATATGTGGTTTGTGAAAAGAACACAGATGCAATGACTCTAGCTGTGGTTAATGAAAAGAGCAGACATGCAATGACACTGGTGGATCCATGTGGGGTTAATGCGAAGAACACACATGCAATGACACTGGGTGTGGTTCATGATATGGTTTGTGAGAAGAACACACATGCAATGACATTGGTGGATCCATGTGTGGTCTGTGAGAAGAACACACATGTAATGACACTAGGTGTGGTTCATGATATGGTTTGTGAGAAGAACACACATGCAATGACACTGGTGGATCCATGTGTGGTCTTTGGGAAGAACAGACAAGCAATGACACTGGTGATATGTTGTCTGTGAGAAGAACACACATCCAATGACTCTGGTGATATGTGGTTTGTGAGAAGAACACACATGCAATGACTCTGGTGATATGTGGTTTGTGAAAAGAACACACATGCAATGACTCTAGCTGTGGTTAGTGAAAAGAGCGGACATGCAATGACACTGGTCGATCCATGTGGGGTTAATGAGAAGAACACACATGCAATGACACTGGGTGTGGTTCATGATATGGTTTGTGAGAAGAACACACATGCAATGACACTGGTGGATCCATGTGTGGTCTGTGAGAAGAACACACATGCAATGACACTGGGTGTGGTTCATGATATGGTTTGTGTGAAGAACCAACATCCAATGACACTGGTGGATCCATGTGAGGTCTTTCGGAAGAACACACATGCAATGACAATGGTGATATGTGGTCTGTGAGAAGAACACACATCCAATGACTCTAGCTGTGGTTCGTGAAAAGAGCAGACATGCAATGACACTAGTGGATCCATGTGTGGTTCATGGGAAGAACATACATGCGATGACACTGGTGGATCCATGTGTGGTCTATGAGAAGAACACACATGCAATGACACTAGGTGTGGTTCATGATATGGTTTGTGAGAAGAACACAGATGCAATGACACTGGTGGATCCATGTGTGGTCTTTGGGAAGAACACACATGCAATGTCACTGGTAATATGTGGTATGTGAGAAGAACACACATCCAATGACTCTAGTTGTGGTTCATGAAAAGAGCAGACATGCAATGACATCGGTGGATCCATGTGTGGTTCATGGGAAGAACATGCATGCGATGACACTGGTGGATCCATGTGTGGTCTGTGAGAAGAACACACATGCAATGACACTGGTGGATCCATGTGTGGTTCATGGGAAGAACACACATGCAATGACTCTGGTGATATGTGGTTTGTGAAAAGAACAGACATGCAATGACTCTAGCTGTGGTTAATGAGAAGAGCAGACATGCAATGACACCGATGGATCCATGTGTGGTTTGTGAGAAGAACACACATTAAATGACACTGGGTGTGGTTCATGATATGGTTTGTAATAAGAACACACATGCAATGACTCTAGCTGTGGTTCATGAAAAGAGCACGCATGCGATGACTCTAGCTGTGGTTCATGGGAAGAGCCGACATACAATGACACTGGTGGATCCATGTGTGGTTCATGGGAAGAACATACATGCAATGACACTGGTCCATCCATGGGTGGTCTGTGGGAAGAACACACATGCAATGACACTGGTGGATCCATGTGTGGTTCATGGGAAGAACACACATGCAACGACACCGGTGATATGTGGTTTGTGAGAAGAACACACATGCAATGACTCTAGCTGTGGTTCATGAAAAGAGAAAACATGCAATGACACTGGTGGATCCATGTGTGGTTCATGGGAAGAACACACATGCAATGACACTGGGTGTGGTTCATGATATGCTCTGTGAGAAGAACACACATGCAATGACTCTAGCTGTGGTTCATGAAAAGAGAAGACATGCGATGACTCCAACTGTGGTTCATGAAAAGAGCAGACCTGCGATGCCACCTATGGATCCATGTGTGGTCTATGCGAGGAACACACATGCAATTACACCAATGGATCCTTACGTGGTTTGTGAGAATAACACACATGTAATGACACTGGTGGATCCATGTGTGGTTCATCCGAAGAACACACATGCAAGGACACAGGTGATATGTGGTCTGTGAGAAGAACACACATGCAATGACTCTGGTGATATGTGGTTTGTGAAAAGAACACACATGCAATGACTCTAGATATGGTTAATGAAAAGAGCAGACATGCAATGACACTGGTGGATCCATGTGGGGTTAATGAGAAGAACACACACGCAATGACACTGGGTGTGGTTCATGATATGGTTTGTGAGAAGAACACACATGCAATGACACTGGTGGATCCATGTGTGGTCTGTGAGAAGAACACACATGTAATGACACTAGGTGTGGTTCATGATATGGTTTCTGAGAAGAACACACATGCAATGACACTGGTGGATCCATGTGTGGTCTTTGGGAAGAACACACATGCAATGTCACTGGTAATATGTGGTCTGTGAGAAGAACACACATCCAATGACTCTAGCTGTGGTTCATGAAAAGAGCAGACATGCAATGACACCGGTGGATCCATGTGTGGTTCATGGGAAGAACATGCATGCGATGACACTGGGTGGATCCATGTGTGGTTTGTGAGAAGAACACACATGCAATGACACTGGAGGATCCATGTGTGGTTCATGGGAAGAACACACATGCAATGACTCTGGTGATATGTGGTTTGTGAAAAGAACAGACATGCAATGACTCTAGCTGTGGTTAATGAGAAGAGCAGACATGCAATGACACCGGTGGATCCATGTGTGGTTTGTGAGAAGAACACACATTAAATGACACTGGGTGTGGTTCATGATATGGTTTGTAATAAGAACACACATGCAATGACTCTAGCTGTGGTTCATGAAAAGAGCACGCATGCGATGACTCTAGCTGTGGTTCATGGGAAGAGCAGACATACAATGACACTGGTGGATCCGTGTGTGGTTCATGGGAAGAACATACATGCAATGACACTGGTCCATCCATGGGTGGTCTGTGGGAAGAACACACATGCAATGACACTGGTGGATCCATGTGTGGTTCATGGGAAGAACACACATCCAACGACACCGGTGATATGTGGTTTGTGAGAAGAACACACATGCAATGACTCTAGCTGTGGTTCATGAAAAGAGCAGACATGCAATGACACTGGTGGATCCATGTGTGGTTCATGGGAAGAACACACATGCAATGACACTGGGTGTGGTTCATGATATGGTCTATGAGAAGAACACACATGCAATGACTCAAGTTGTGGTTCATGAAAAGAGCAGACATGCGATGACTCTAACTGTGGTTCATGAAAAGAGCAGACCTGCGATGCCACCTATGGATCCATGTGTCGTCTACGAGAGGAACACACATGCAATTACACCAATGGATCCTTACGTGGTTTGTGTGAATAACACACATGTAATGACACTGGTGGATCCATGTGTGGTTCATCCGAAGAACACACATGCAATGACACAGGTGATATGTGGTCTGTGAGAAGAACACACATGCAATGACTCTCGTGATATGTGGTTTGTGAAAAGAACACACATGCAATGACTCTAGATATGGTTAATGAAAAGAGCAGACATGCAATGACACTGGTGGATCCATGTGGGGTTAATTAGAAGAACACACACGCAATGACACTGGGTGTGGTTCATGATATGGTTTGTGAGAAGAACACACATGCAATGACACTGGTGGATCTATGTGTGGTATGTGAGGAGAACACACATGCAATGACACTAGGTGTGGTTCATGATATGGTTTGTGAGAAGAACACAGATGCAATGACACTGGTGGATCCATGTGTGGTCTTTGGGAAGAACACACATGCAATGTCACTGGTAATATGTGGTCTGTGAGAAGAACACACATCCAATGACTCTAGCTGTGGTTCATGAAAAGAGCAGACATGCAATGACACCGGTGGATCCATGTGTGGTTCATGGGAAGAACATGCATGCGATGACACTGGGTGGATCCATGTGTGGTTTGTGAGAAGAACACACATGCAATGACACTGGAGGATCCATGTGTGGTTCATGGGAAGAACACACATGCAATGACTCTAGTGATATGTGGTTTGTGAAAAGAACAGACATGCAATGACTCTAGCTGTGGTTAATGAGAAGAGCAGACATGCAATGACACCGGTGGATCCATGTGTGGTTTGTGAGAAGAACACACATGAAATGACACTGGGTGTGGTTCATGATATGGTTTGTAAGAAGAACACACATGCAATGACTCTAGCTGTGGTTCATGAAAAGAGCACGCATGCGATGACTCTAGCTGTGGTTCATGGGAAGAGCAGACATACAATGACACTGGTGGATCCGTGTGTGGTTCATGGGAAGAACACACATGCAATGACACTGGTGCATCCATGGGTGGTCTGTGGGAAGAACACACATGCAATGACACTGGTGGATCCATGTGTGGTTCATGGGAAGAACACACATCCAACGACACCGGTGATATGTGGTTTGTGAGAAGAACACACATGCAATGACTCTAGCTGTGGTTCATGAAAAGAGCAGACATGCAATGACACTGGTGGATCCATGTGTGGTTCATGGGAAGAACACACATGCAATGACACTGGGTGTGGTTCATGATATGGTCTATGAGAAGAACACACATGCAATGACTCAAGCTGTGGTTCATGAAAAGAGCAGACATGCGATGACTCTAACTGTGGTTCATGAAAAGAGCAGACCTGCGATGCCACCGGTGGATCCATGTGTGGTCTACGAGAGGAACACACATGCAATTACACCAATGGATCCTTACGTGGTTTGTGAGAATAACACACATGCAATGACACTGGTGGATCCATGTGTGGTTCATGGGAAGAACACACATGCAATGACATAGGTGATATGTGGTCTGTGAGAAGAACACACATGCAATGACTCTGGTGATATGTGGTTTGTGAAAAGAACACAGATGCAATGACTCTAGCTGTGGTTAATGAAAAGAGCAGACATGCAATGACACTGGTGGATCCATGTGGGGTTAATGAGAAGAACACACATGCAATGACACTGGGTGTGGTTCATGATATGGTTTGTGAGAAGAACACACATGCAATGACACTGGTGGATCCATGTGTGGTCTGTGAGAAGAACACACATGTAATGACACTAGGTGTGGTTCATGATATGGTTTGTGAGAAGAACACACATGCAATGACACTGGTGGATCCATGTGTGGTCTTTGGGAAGAACACACATGCAATGACACTGGTGATATGTTGTCTGTGAGAAGAACACACATCCAATGACTCTAGATGTGGTTCATGAAAAGAGCAGACATGCAATGACACTGGTGGATCCATGTGTGGTTCATGGGAAGAACAGACATGCGATGACACTGGGTGGATCCATGTGTGGTTTGTGAGAAGAACACACATGCAATGACACTAGTGGATCCATGTGTGGTTCATGGGAAGAACACACACGCAATGACTCTGGTGATATGTGGTTTGTGAAAAGAACAGACATGCAATGACTCTAGCTGTGGTTAATGAGAAGAGCAGACATGCAATGACACTAGGTGTGGTTCATGATATGGTTTGTGAGAAGAACACACATGCAATGACACTGGTGGATCCATGTGTGGTCTTTGGGAAGAACACACATGCAATGACACTGGTAATATGTGGTTTGTGAGAAGAACACACATCCAATGACTCTAGGTGTGGTTCATGAAAAGAGAAGACATGCAATGACACTGGTGGATCCATGTGTGGTTCATGGGAAGAACAGACATCCGATGACACTGGGTGGATCCATGTGTGGTTTGTGAGAAGAACACACATGCAATGACACTGGTGGATCCATGTGTGGTTCATGGGAAGAACGCACATGCAATGACTCTGGTGATGTGTGGTTTGTGAAAAGAACAGACATGCAATGACTCTAGCTGTGGTTAATGAGAAGAGCAGACATGCAATGACGCCGGTGGATCCATGTGTGGTTTGTGAGAAGAACACACATGCAATGACACTGGGTGTGGTTCATGATATGGTTTGTAAAAAGAACACACATGATATGACTAGCTGTGGTTCATGAAAAGAGCATGCATGCGATGACTTTAGCTGTGGTTCATGGGAAGAGCAGACATACAATGACAGTGGTGGATCCATGTGTGGTTCTTGGGAAGAACACACTTGCAATGACACTGGTGAATCCATGTGTGGTCTGTGGGAAGAACACACATGCAATGACACTGGTGGATCCATGTGTGGTTCATGGGAAGAACACACATGCAATGACACTGGTGATATGTGGTTTGTGAGAAAAACACACATGCAATGACTCTAGCTGTGGTTCATGAAAAGAGCAGACATTCAATGACACTGGTGGATCTATGTGTGGTTCATGGTAAGAACACACATGCAATCACACTGGGTGTGGTTCATGATATGGTCTGTGAGAAGAACACACATGCAATGACTATAGCTGTGGTTCATGAAAAGAGCAGACATGCGATGACTCTAACTGTGGTTCATGAAAAGAGAAGACCTGTGATGCCATCGGTGGATCCATGTGTGGTCTATGAGAGGAACACACATGCAATTACACCGGTGTATCCTTACGTGGTTTGTGAGAATAACACACATGCAATGGCACTGGTGGATCCATGTGTGGTTCATGGGATGAACACACATGCAATGACACAGGTGATATGTGGTCTGTCAGATGAACACACATGCAATGACTCTGGTGATATGTGGTTTGTGAAAAGAACACACACGCAATGACTCTAGCTTTGGTTAATGAAAAGAGCAGACATGCAATAACACTGGTGGATCCATCTGGGGTAAATGAGAAGAACACACATGCAATGACACTGGGTGTGGTTCATGATATGGTTTGTGAGAAGAACACACATGCAATGACACTGGTGGATCCATGTGTGGTCTGTGAGAAGAACACACATGCAATGACACTAGGTGTGGTTCATGATATGGTTTGTGAGAAGAACACACATGCAATGACACTGGTGGATCCATGTGTGGTATTTGGGAAGAACACACATGCAATGACACTGGTGGATCCATGTGGGGTTAATGAGAAGAACACACACGCAATGACACTAGGTGTGGTTCATGATATGGTTTGTGAGAAGAACACACATGCAATGACACTGGTGGATCCATGTGTGGTCTGTGAGAAGAACACACATGCAATGACACTGCGTGTCGTTCATGATATGGTTTGTGAGAAGAACGCACATGCAATCCCACTGGTGTATCCATGTGTGGTCTTTGGGAAGAACACACATGCAATGACACTGGTGATATGTGGTTTGTGAGAAGAACACACATACAATGAATCTAGCTGTGGTTCATGAAAAGAGTAGACATGCAATGACACTGGTGGATCCATGTGTGGTTCATGGGAAGAACAGACATGCGATGACACTGGGTGGATCCATGTGTGGTTTGTGAGAAGAACACACATGCAATGACACTGGTGGATCCATGTGTGGTTCATGGGAACAACACACACGCAATGACTCTGGTGATATGTGGTTTGTGAAAAGAACAGACATGGAATGACTCTAGCTGTGGTTAATGAGGAGAGCAGACATGCAATGACACTAGGTGTGGTTCATGATATGGTTTGTGAGAAGAACACACATGCAATGACACTGGTGGATCCATGTGTGGTCTTTGGGAAGAACACACATGCAATGACACTGGTGATATGTGGTTTGCGAGAAGAACACACATCCAATGACTCTAGCTATGGTTCATGAAAAGAGCACACATGCAATGACACTAGTGGATCCATGTGTGGTTCATGGGAAGAACAGACATGCGATGACACTGGGTGGATCCATGTGTGGTTTGTGAGAAGAACACACATGCAATGACACTGGTGGATCCATGTGTGGTTCATGGGAAGAACACACATGCAATGACTCTGGTGATGTGTGGTTTGTGAAAAGAATAGACATGCAATGACTCTAGCTGTGTTTAATGAGAAGAGAAGACATGCAATGACACCGGTGGATCCATGTGTGGTTTGTGAGAAGAACACACATGCAATGATACTGGGTGTGGTTCATGATATGGTTTGTAAGAAGAACACACATGCAATGACTCTAGCCGGGGGGTTCAAAAAAAAACACCACGCGATGACCTCTAGCTGTTCATGGGGGAGACATATACATAACACTGCTGTGGATCCATGTGTGGTTCATGGGAAGAACACACATGCAATGACACTGGTGGATCCATGTGTGGTCTATGGGAAGAACACACATGCAATGACACTGGTGGATCCATGTGTGGTTCATGGGAAGAACACACATGCAATGACACCGGTGATATGTGGTTTGTGAGAAGAACACACATGCAATGACTCTAGCTGTGGTTCATGAAAAGAGAAGACATGCAATGACACATGTGGATCCATGTTTTGTTCATGGTAAGAACACACATGCAATGACACTGGGTGTGGTTCATGATATGGTTTGTGAGAAGAACAGACATGCAATGACATTGGTGGATCCATGTGTGGTCTATGAGAAGAACACACATGCAATGACACTGGGTGTGGTTCATGATATGGTTTGTGAGAAGAACACACATGCAATGACACTAGTGGATCCATGTGTGGTCTTTGGGAAGAACACACATGCAATGACACTGGTGATATGTGGTCTGTGAGAAGAACACACATCCAATGACTCTAGCTGTGGTTAATGAAAAGAGCAAACATGCAATGACACTGGTGGATCCATGTGGGGTTAATGAGAAGAACACACACGCAATGACACTGGGTGTGGTTCATCATATGGTTTGTGAGAAGAACACACATGCAATGAGACTAGTGGATCCATGTGTGGTTTATGGGAAAAACACACATGCAATGACTCTGGTGATATGTGGTTTGTGAAAAGAACAGACATGCAATGACTCTAGCTGTGGTTAATGAGAAGAGCAGACATGCAATGACACTGGTCGATCCATGTGTGGTTCATGGGAAGAACACACATGCAATGACACAGGATGTGGTTCGTGATATGGTCTGTGAGAAGAACACACATGCAATGACTCTAGCTGTGGTTCATAAAAAGAGCAGACATGCGATGACTCTAACTCTGGTTCATGAAAGGAGCAGACCTGCGATGCCACCGGTGGATCCATGTGTGGTCTATGAGAGGAACACACATGCAATTACACCGGTGGATCCTTACGTGGTTTGTGAGAATAACACACATGTAATGACACTAGTGGATCCATGTGTGGTTCATGGGAAGAACACACATGCAATAACTGTGGTGATATATGGTCTGTGGAAAGAACACACATGCAATGACTCTAGCTGTGGTTAATAAAAAGAGCAGACATGCAATGACACTGGTGGATCCATTAGGGGTTAATGAGAAGAACACACACGCAATGACACTGGGTGAGGTTCATGATATGGTTCGTGAGAAGAATACACATGCAATGACACTGGTGGATCCATGTGTGGTCTGTGAGAAGAACACACATGCAATGACACTGCGTGTGGTTCATGATATTGTTTGTGAGAAGAACACACATGCAATCCCACTGGTGGATCCATGTGTGGTCGTTGGGAAGAACACACATGCAATGACACTGGTGATATGTGGTCTTTGAGAAGAACACACATCCATCGACTCTAGCTGTGGTTCATGAAAAGAGCAGACATGCAATGACACTGGTGGATCCATGTGTGGTTCATGGGAAGAACAGACATGCGATGACACTGGGTGGATTCATGTGTGGTTTGTGAGAAGAACACACATGCAATGACACTGGTGGATCCATGTGTGGTTCATGGGAAGAACACACATGCAATGACTCTGGTGATATGTGGTTTGTGAAAAGAACAGACAAGCAATGACTCTAGCTGTGGTTAATGAGAAGAGCAGACATGCAATGACACCGGTGGATCCATGTGTGGTTTGTGAGAAGAACACACATGCAATGACACTGGGTGTGGTTCATGATATGGTTTGTAAGAAGAACACACATGCAATGACTCTAGGTGTGGTTCATGAAAAGAGCACGCATGCGATGACTCTAGCTGTCGTTCATGGGAAGAGCCGACATACAATGACACTGGTGGATCCATGTGTGGTTCATGGGAAGAACACACATGCAATGACACTGGTGGATCCATGTGTGGTCTGTGGGAAGAACACACATGCAATGACACTGGTGGATCCATGTGTGGTTCCTGGGAAGAACACACGTGTAGTGACACTGGTGATATGTGGTTTGTGAGAAGAATACACATGCAATGACTCTAGCTGTGGTTGTACAGAGCAGAGATGCAATGACACTGGTGGATCCATGTGTGGTTCATGGGAAGAACACACATGCAATGACACTGGGTGTGGTTCATGATATGGTCTATGAGAAGAACACACATGCAATGAATCTAGCTGTGGTTCATGAAAAAAAAGACATGCGATGACTCTAGCATGTTTCATGAAAAGCGGATTCTGTGATGCCACGGTGGATCCATGTGTGTTCTAGAGAGGAACACACATGCAATTACACGGTGGATCATTATTGGTTAGTGAGAATAACACACATGTAATCACACTAGTGGATCCATGTGTGGTTCATGGGAAGAACACACATGCAATGACACAGGTGATATGTGGTCTGTGAGAAGAACACACATGCAATGACTCTGGTGATATGTGGTCTGTGAAAAGAACACACATGCAATGAATCTAGCTGTGGTTACTAAAAATAGCAGACATGCAATGACACTGGTGGATCCATGAGGAGTTAATGAGAAGAACACACACGCAATGACACTGGGTGTGGTTCATGATATGGTTCGTGAGAAGAACACACATGCAATGACACTGGTGGATCCATGTGTGGTTTGTGAGAAGAACACACATGCAATGACACTGCGTGTGGTTCATGATATTGTTTGTGAGAAGAACACACATGCAATCCCACTGGTGGATCCATGTGTGGTTGTTGGGAAGAACACACATGCAATGACACTGGTGATATGTGGTTTGTGAGAAGCACACACATCCAATGACTCTAGATGTGGTTTGTGAAAAGAACACACATGCAATGACTCTAGATGTGGTTAATAAAAAGAGCAGACATGCAATGGCACTGGTGGATCCATGAGGGGTTAATGAGAGGAACACACACGCAATGACACTAGGTGTGGTTCATGATATGGTTCGTGAGAAGAACACACATGCAATGACACTGGTGGATCCATGTGTGGTCTGTGAGAAGAACACACATGCAATGACACTGCGTTTGGTTCATGATATTGTTTGTGAGAAGAACACACATGCAATCCCACTGGTGGATCCATGTGTGGTTGTTGGGAAGAACACACATGCAATGACACTGGTGATATGTGGTTTGTGAGAAGCACATACATCCAATGACTCTAGCCGTGGTTCATGAAAAGAGTAGACATGCAATGACACTAGTGGACCCATGTGTAGATCATGGGAATAACAGATATGCGATGACACTGGGTGGATCAACGTGTGGTTTTATGAGAAGCACACACATGCAATGACTCTAGTAATATGTGGTTTGTGAAAAGAAGAGACATGCAATGACTCTAGGTGTGGTTAATGAGAAGAGCAGACATGCAATGACACTAGGTGTGGTTCATGATTTGGCTTGTGAGAAGAACACACATGCAATGACACTGGTGGATCCATGTGTGGTCTTTGGGAAGAACACACATGCAATGACACTGGTGATATGTGGTTTGTGAGAAGAACACACATCCAATGACTCTAGCTGTGGTTTATGAAAAGAGCAGACATGCAATGACACTGGTGGATCCATGTGTGGTTCATGGGAAGAACAGACATGCGATGACACTGGGTGGATCCATGTGTGGTTTGTGAGAAGAACACACATGCAATGACACCGGTGGATCCATGTGTGGTTCATGGGAAGAACAAACATGCAATGACTCTGGTGATATGTGGTTTGTGAAAAGAACAGACATGCAATGACTCTAGCTGTGGTTAATGAGAAGAGCAGACATGCAATTACACCGGTGGATCCATGTGTGGTTTGTGAGAAGAACACACATGCAATGACACTGGGTGTGGTTCATGATATGGTTTGTAAGAAGAACACACATGCAATGACTCTAGGTGTGTTTCATGAAAAGAGCACGCATGCGATGACTCTAGCTGTCGTTCATGGGAAGAGCCGACATACAATGACACTGGTGGATCCATGTGTGGTTCATGGGAAGAACACACATGCAATGACACTGGTGGATCCATGTGTGGTCTGTGGGAAGAACACACATGCAATGACACTGGTGGATCCATGTGTGGTTCTTGGGAAGAACACACGTGTAGTGACACCGGTGATGTGTGGTTTGTGAGAAGAATACACATGCAATGACTCTAGCTGTGGTTGTACAGAGCAGAGATGCAATGACACTGGTGGATCCATGTGTGGTTCATGGGAAGAACACACATGCAATGACACTGGGTGTGGTTCATGATATGGTCTATGAGAAGAACACACATGCAATGAATCTAGCTGTGGTTCATGAAAAGAGCAGACATGCGATGACTCTAACTGTGGTTCATGAAAAGAGCAGACCTGCGATGCCACCTATGGATCCATGTGTGGTCTATGCGAGGAACACACATGCAATTACACCGGTGGATCCTTACGTGGTTAGTGAGAATAACACACATGTAATCACACTAGTGGATCCATGTGTGGTTCATGGGAAGAACACACATGCAATGACACAGGTGATATGTGGTCTGTGAGAAGAACACACATGCAATGACTCTGGTGATATGTGGTATGTGAAAAGAACACACATGCAATGAATCTAGCTGTGGTTACTAAAAATAGCAGACATGCAATGACACTGGTGGATCCATGAGGAGTTAATGAGAAGAACACACACGCAATGACACTGGGTGTGGTTCATGATATGGTTCGTGAGAAGAACACACATGCAATGACACTGGTGGATCCATGTGTGGTTTGTGAGAAGAACACACATGCAATGACACTGCGTGTGGTTCATGATATTGTTTGTGAGAAGAACACACATGCAATCCCACTGGTGGATCCATGTGTGGTCGTTGGGAAGAACACACATGCAATGACACTGGTGATATGTGGTTTGTGAGAAGAACACACATCCAATGACTCTAGCTGCGGTTCATGAAAAGAGCAGACATGCAATGACACTGGTGGATCCATGTGTGGTTCATGGGAAGAACAGACATGCGATGACACTGGGTGGATCCATGTGTGGTTTGTGAGAAGAACACACATGCAATGACACAGGTGGATCCATGTGTGGTTCATGGGAAGAACAAACATGCAATGACTCTGGTGATATGTGGTTTGTGAAAAGAATAGACATGCAATGACTCTAGCTGTGGTTAATGAGAAGAGCAGACATGCAATGACACCGGTGGATCCATGTGTGTTTTTTGCGAAGAACACACATGCAATGATACTGGGTGTGGTTCATGATATGGTTTGTAAGAAGAACACACATGCAATGACTCTAGCTGTGGTTCATGAAAAGAGCACGCATGCGATGACTCTAGCTGTGGTTCATGGGAAGAGCAGACATACAATGACACTGGTGGATCCATGTGTGGTTCATGGGAAGAACACACATGCAATGACACTGTTGGATCCATGTGTGGTCTGTGGGAAGAACACACATGCAATGACACTGGTGGATCCATGTGTGGTTCATGGGAAGAACACACATGCAATGACACCGGTGATATGTGGTTTGTGAGAAGAACACACATGCAATGCCTCTAGCTGTGGTTCATGAAAAGAGCAGACATGCAATGACACTGGTGGATCCATGTGTGGTTCATGGTAAGAACACACATGCAATGACATTGGGTGTGGTTCATGATATGGTAAGTGAGAAGAACACACATGCAATGACTGTAGCTGTGGTTCATGAAAAGAGCAGACATGCGATGACTCTAACTGTGGTTCATGAAAAGAGAAGACCAGTGATGCCATCGGTGGATCCATGTGTGGTATATGAGAGGAACACACATGCAATTACACCGGTGGATCCTTACGTGGTTTGTGAGAATAACACACATGCAATGACACTGGTGGATCCATGTGTGGTTCATGGGAAGAACACACATGAAATTATACAGGTGATAAGTGGTCTGTGGAAAGAACACACATGCAATGACTCTGGTGATATGTGGTTTGTGAAAAGAACAGACATGCAATGACTCTAGCTGTGGTTAATGAAAAGAGCAGACATGCAATGACAGTGGTGGATCCATGTGGGGTTAATGAGAAGAACACACATGCAATGACACTAGGTGTGGTTCATGATATGGTTTGTGAGAAGAACACACATGCAATGACACTGGTGGATCCATGTGTGGTATGTGAGAAGAACGCACATGCAATGACACTGGGTGTGGTTCATGATATGGTTTGTGAGAAGAACACACATGCAATGACACTGGTGGATCCATGTGTGGTCTCTTGGAAGAACACACATGCAATGACACTGGTGATATGTGGTCTGTGAGAAGAACACACATCCAATGACTCTAGCTGTGGTTCATGAAAAGAGCACACATGCAATGACACTGGTGGATCCATGTGTGGTTCATGGGAAGAACAGACATGCGATGACACTGGGTGGATCCATGTGTGGTTTGTGAGAAGAACACACATGCAATGACAATGGTGGATCCATGTGTGGTTCATGGGAAGAACACACATGCAATGACTCTGGTGATATGTGGTTTGTGAAAAGTACAGACTTGCAATGACTCTAGCTGTGGTTAATGAGAAGAGCAGATATGCAATGACACCGGTGGATCCATGTGTGGTTTGTGAGAAGAACACACATGCAATGACACTGGGTGTGGTTCATGATATGGTTTGTAAGAAGAACACACATGCAATGACTCTAGTTGTGGTTCATGAAAGAACATGTCACGATGACTCTAGCTGTGGTTCATGGGAAGAAGCGGACATACAATTACACAGGTGGATCCATGTGTGGTTTATGGGAAGAACACACATGCAATGACACTGGTGGATCCATGTGTGGTCTATGGGAAGAACACACACGCAATGACACTGGTGGATCCATGTGTGGTTCATGGGAAGAACACACATGCAATGACACCGGTGATATGTGGTTTGTGAGAAGAATACACATGCAATGACTCTATCTGTGGTTCATGAAAAGAGCAGACATGCAATGACACTGGTGGATCCATGTGTGGTTCATGGGAAGAACACACATGCAATGACACTGGGTGTGGTTCATGATATGGTTTGTGAGAAGAACACACATGCAATGACACTGGTGGATCCATGTGTGGTCATGAGAAGAACACACATGCAATGACAGTTGTTGTTCATGATATGGTTTTTGCGAAGTACACATTTGCAATGACACTGGTGGATCCATGTGGTCTTTGGGAAGAACACACATGCAATGACACTTGGTGATATGTGGTGCGTGAGAAGAACACACATCCAATGACTCAAGCTGTGGTTCATGAAAAGAGCGGAACATGCAACCTTTGAGTGGATCCATGTGTGTTTCATGGGAAGAACACATGCGATGACCTTTGGTGGATCCATGGGTGGTGCATGGAAGAACACACATGCAATGACTCTGGTGATATGTGGTTTGTGATAAGAGCACACATGCAATGACTCTAGTTGTTGTTCATGAAAAGAGCAGACATGCAATGACACTGGTGGATCTATGTGTGGTTAATGAGAAGAACACACATGCAGTGACACTGGTGTGGTTCATGATATGGTTTGTGAGAAGAACACACATGCAATGACTGGTGGATCCATGTGTGGTGCATGAGAAGAACATACATGCAATGACACTGGGTGTGGTTCATGATATGGTTTGTGAGAAGAACACACATGCAATGACATGGTGGATCCATGTGTGGTCTTTGGGAAGAACACATGCAATGACACTTTGGGGATATGTGGTGCAGAGAAGAACACATCCAATGACTCTAGCTGTGGTTCATGAAAAGAAGCGGACATGCAATGACCTTTGGTGGATCCATGTGTGGTTCATGGGAAGAACAGACATGCGATGACCTTTGGGTGGATCCATGTGTGGTTTGTGAGAAGAACACACATGCAATGATAATGGTGGATCCATGTGTGGTTCATGGGAAGAACACACATGCAATGACTACAGTGATATGTGGTTTGTGAAAAGAACAGACTTGCAATGACTCTAGCTGTGGTTAATGAGAAGAAGCAGATATGCAATGACACGGTGGATCCATGTGTGGTTTGTGAGAAGAACACACATGCAATGACAGGTGTGGTTCATGATATGGTTTGTAAGAAGAACACACATGCAATGACTCTAGCTGTGGTTCATGAAATGAGCACGCATGCGATGACTCTAGCTGTGGTTCATGGGAAGAGCAGACATACAATGACACAGGTGGATCCATGTGTGGTTTATGGGAAGAACACACATGCAATGACACTGGTGGATCCATGTGTGGTCTGTGGGAAGAACACACATGCAATGACACTGGTGGATCCATGTGTGGTTCATGGGAAGAACACACATGCAATGACACCGGTGATATGTGGTTTGTGAGAAGAATACACATGCAATGACTCTAGCTGGTTCATGAAAAGAAGCGGACATGCAATGACCTTTGGTGGATCCATGTGTGGTTGATGGGAAGAACACACATGCAATGACACTGGGTGTGGTTCATGATATGGTTTGTGAGAAGAACACACATGCAATGACACTGGGTGTGGTTCATGATATGGTTTGTGAGAAGAACACACATGCAATGACACTGGTGGATCCATGTGTGGTCTGTGAGAAGAACACACATGCAATGACACTGGTTGTGGTTCATGATATGGTTTGTGAGAAGAACACATGTGCAATGACACTGGTGGATCCATGTGTGGTCTTTGGGAAGAACACACATGCAATGACACTGGTGATATGTGGTCTGTGAGAAGAACACACATCCAATGACTCAAGCTGTGGTTCATGAAAAGAGCGGACATGCAATGACACTGGTGGATCCATGTGTGTTTCATGGGAAGAACAGACATACGATGACACTGGAGGATCCATGGGTTGTCTGTGGAAAGAACACACATGCAATGACTCTGGTGATATGTGGTTTGTGAAAAGAACAAACATGCAATGACTCTAGTTGTTGTTCATGAAAAGAGCAGACATGCAATGACACTGGTGGATACATGTGTGGTTAATGAGAAGAACACACATGCAGTGACACTGGGTGTGGTTCATGATATGGTTTGTGAGAAGAACACACATGCAATGACACTGGTGGATCCATGTGTGGTCTGTGAGAAGAACACACATGCAATGACACTGGGTGTGGTTCATGATATGGTTTGTGAGAAGAACACACATGCAATGACACTGGTGGATCCATGTGTGGTCTTTGGGAACAACACACATGCAATGACACTGGTGATATGTGGTCTGTGAGAAGAGCACACATCCAATGACTCTAGTTGTGGTTCATGAAAAGAGCAGACATGCAATGACACTGGTGGATCCATGTGGGGTTAATGAGAAGAACACACATGCAGTGACATGGGTGTGGTTCATGATATGGTTTGTGAGAAGAACACACATGCAATGACACTGGTGGATCCATGTGTGGTCATGAGAAGAACACACATGCAATGACTTTGGGTGTGGTTCATGATATGGTTTGTGAGAATAACACACATGCAATGACACTGGTGGATCCATGTGTGGTCTTTGGGAAGAACACACATGCAATGACACTGGTGATATGTGGTCTGTGAGAAGAACACACATCCAATGACTCTAGCTGTGGTTCATGAAAAGAGCAGACATGCAATGACACTGGTGGATCCATGTGTGGTTCATGGGAAGAACAGACATGCGATGACACTGGGTGGATCCATGTGTGGTTTGTGAGAAGAACACACATGCAATGACAATGGTGGATCCATGTGTGGTTCATGGGAAGAACACACATGCCCTGACTCTGGTGATATGTGGTTTGTGAAAAGTACAGACTTGCAATGACTCTAGCTGTGGTTAATGAGAAGAGAAGATATGCAATAACACCGGTGGATCCATGTGTGGTTTGTGAGAAGAACACACATGCAATGACACTGGTTGTGGTTCATGATATGGTTTTTGAGAAGAACACATGTGCAATGACACTGGTGGATCCATGTGGTCTTTGGGAAGAACACACATGCAATGACACTGGTGATATGTGGTCTGTGAGAAGAACACACATCCAATGACTCAAGCTGTGGTTCATGAAAAGAGCAGACATGCAATGACACTGGTGGATCCATGTGTGTTTCATGGGAAGAACAGACATGCGATGACACTGGTGGATCCATGGGTGGTCTGTGGAAAGAACACACATGCAATGACTCTGGTGATATGTGGTTTGTGAAAAGAGCACACATGCAATGACTCTAGTTGTTGTTCATGAAAAGAGCAGACATGCAATGACACTGGTGGATCTATGTGTGGTTAATGAGAAGAACACACATGCAGTGACACTGGGTGTGGTTCATGATATGGTTTGTGAGAAGAACACACATGCAATGACACTGGTGGATCCATGTGTGGTCTGTGAGAAGAACGCACATGCAATGACACTGGGTGTGGTTCATGATATGGTTTGTGAGAAGAACACACATGCAATGACACTGGTGGATCCATGTGTGGTCTTTGGGAAGAACACACATGCAATGACACTGGGGATATGTGGTGCAGAGAAGAACACACATCCAATGACTCTAGGCATGTTTCATGAAAAGAGCAGACATGCAATGACACTGGTGGATCCATGTGTGGTTCATGGGAAGAACAGACATGCGATGACACTGGGTGGATCCATGTGTGGTTTGTGAGAAGAACACACATGCAATGATAATGGTGGATCCATGTGTGGTTCATGGGAAGAACACACATGCAATGACTCTGGTGATATGTGGTTTGTGAAAAGTACAGACTTGCAATGACTCTAGCTGTGGTTAATGAGAAGAGCAGATATGCAATGACACCGGTGGATCCATGTGTGGTTTGTGAGAAGAACACACATGCAATGACACTGGGTGTGGTTCATGATATGGTTTGTAAGAAGAACACACATGCAATGACTCTAGCTGTGGTTCATGAAAAGAGCACGCATGCGATGACTCTAGCTGTGGTTCATGGGAAGAGCAGACATACAATGACACAGGTGGATCCATGTGTGGTTTATGGGAAGAACACACAAGCAATGACACTGGTGGATCCATGTGTGGTCTGTGGGAAGAACACACATGCAATGACACTGGTGGATCCATGTGTGGTTCATGGGAAGAACACACATGCAATGACACCGGTGATATGTGGTTTGTGAGAAGAATACACATGCAATGACTCTAGCTGTGGTTCATGAAAAGAGCAGACATGCAATGACACTGGTGGATCCATGTGTGGTTCATGGGAAGAACACACATGCAATGACACTGGGTGTGGTTCATGATATGGTTTGTGAGAAGAACACACATGCAATGACACTGGGTGTGGTTCATGATATGGTTTGTGAGAAGAACACACATGCAATGACACTGGTGGATCCATGTGTGGTCTGTGAGAAGAACACACATGCAATGACACTGGTTGTGGTTCATGATATGGTTTGTGAGAAGAACACATGTGCAATGACACTGGTGGATCCATGTGTGGTCTTTGGGAAGAACACACATGCAATGACACTGGTGATATGTGGTCTGTGAGAAGAACACACATCCAATGACTCAAGCTGTGGTTCATGAAAAGAGCGGACATGCAATGACACTGGTGGATCCATGTGTGTTTCATGGGAAGAACAGACATACGATGACACTGGAGGATCCATGGGTTGTCTGTGGAAAGAACACACATGCAATGACTCTGGTGATATGTGGTTTGTGAAAAGAACAAACATGCAATGACTCTAGTTGTTGTTCATGAAAAGAGCAGACATGCAATGACACTGGTGGATACATGTGTGGTTAATGAGAAGAACACACATGCAGTGACACTGGGTGTGGTTCATGATATGGTTTGTGAGAAGAACACACATGCAATGACACTGGTGGATCCATGTGTGGTCTGTGAGAAGAACACACATGCAATGACACTGGGTGTGGTTCATGATATGGTTTGTGAGAAGAACACACATGCAATGACACTGGTGGATCCATGTGTGGTCTTTGGGAACAACACACATGCAATGACACTGGTGATATGTGGTCTGTGAGAAGAACACACATCCAATGACTCTAGTTGTGGTTCATGAAAAGAGCAGACATGCAATGACACTGGTGGATCCATGTGGGGTTAATGAGAAGAACACACATGCAGTGACACTGGGTGTGGTTCATGATATGGTTTGTGAGAAGAACACACATGCAATGACACTGGTGGATCCATGTGTGGTCTGTGAGAAGAACGCACATGCAATGACACTGGGTGTGGTTCATGATATGGTTTGTGAGAAGAACACACATGCAATGACACTGGTGGATCCATGTGTGGTCTTTGGGAAGAACACACATGCAATGACACTGGTGATATGTGGTCTGTGAGAAGAACACACATCCAATGACTCTAGCTGTGGTTCATGAAAAGAGCAGACATGCAATGACACTGGTGGATCCATGTGTGGTTCATGGGAAGAACAGACATGCGATGACACTGGGTGGATCCATGTGTGGTTTGTGAGAAGAACACACATGCAATGACAATGGTGGATCCATGTGTGGTTCATGGGAAGAACACACATGCCCTGACTCTGGTGATATGTGGTTTGTGAAAAGTACAGACTTGCAATGACTCTAGCTGTGGTTAATGAGAAGAGAAGATATGCAATAACACCGGTGGATCCATGTGTGGTTTGTGAGAAGAACACACATGCAATGACACTGGGTGTGGTTCATGATATGGTTTGTGAAAAGAACACACATGCAATGACTCTAGTTGTGGTTCATGAAAAGAGCACGCATGCGATGACTCTAGCTGTGGTTCATGGGAAGAGCAGACATACAATGACACAGGTGGATCCATGTGTGGTTTATGGGAAGAACACACATGCAATGACACTGGTGGATCCATGTGTGGTCTGTGGGAAGAACACACATGCAATGACACTGGTGGATCCATGTGTGGTTCATGGGAAGAACACACATGCAATGACACCGGTGATATGTGGTTTGTGAGAAGAATACACATGCAATGACTCTAGTGGTTCATGAAAAGAGCAGACATGCAATAACACTGGTGGATCCATGTGTGCTTCATGGGAGGAACACACATGAAATGACACTGGGTGTGGTTCATGATATGGTTTGTGAGAAGAACACACATGCAATGACACTGGTGGATCCATGTGTGGTCTGTGAGAAGAACACACATGCAATGACACTGGGTGTGGTTCATGATATGGTTTGTGAGAAGAACACACATGCAATGACACTGGTGGATCCATGTGTGTTCTTTAGGAAGAACTACACATGCAATGACACTGGTGATATGTGGTCTGTGAGAAGAGCCCACATCCAATGACTCTAGTTGTGGTTCATGAAAAGAGCAGAGATGCAATGACACTGGTGGATCCATGTGTGGATCATGGGAAGAACAGACATGCGATGACACTGGAGGATCCATGGGTGGTCTATGGAAAGAACACACATGCAATGACTTGGTGATATGTGGTTTGTGAAAAGAACACACATGCAATGACTCTAGTTGTTGTTCATGAAAAGAGCAGACATGCAATGACACTGGTGGATCCATGTGCGGTTAATGAGAAGAACACACATGCAGTGACACTGGGTGTGGTTCATGATATGGTTTGTGAGAAGAACACACATGCAATGACACTGGTGGATCCATGTGTGGTCTGTGAGAAGAACACACATGCAATGACACTGGGTGTGGTTCATGATATGGTTTGTGAGAAGAACACACATGCAATGACACTGGTGGATCCATGTGTGTTCTTTGGGAACAACTCACATGCAATGACACTGGTGATATGTGGTCTGTGAGAAGAGCCCACATCCAATGACTCTAGTTGTGGTTCATGAAAAGAGCAGAGATGCAATGACACTGGTGGATCCATGTGTGGATCATGGGAAGAACAGACATGCGATGACACTGGTGGATCCATGAGTGGTCTGTGGGAAGAACACACATTCAATGACACTGGTGGATCCATGTGTGGTTCATGGGAAGAACACACATGCAATGACACCGGTGATATGTCGTTTGTGAGAAGAACACACATGCAATGACGCTAGCTGTGGTTCATGAAAGAAGCGGAACATACAACATGGTGGATCCATGTGTGGTTCATGGGAAGAACACACATGCAATGACACCGGTGTGGTTCATGATATTATGTGAGAAGAACACACATGCAATGACTCTACATGGTTCATGAAAAGAGCGGACATGCGATGACTCTAACCGTGGTTCATGAAAAGAGCAGACTGCGATGCCACTGTGGATCCATGTGTGGTCTATGAGAGGATAACACATGCGATTACACGGTGGATCCTTACATGGTTTGTGGGAATACACACATGCAATGACATGGTGGATCCATGTGTGGTTCATGGGAAGAACACACATGCAATGACACTGGTGATATGTGGTGCATGAGAAGAACACACATGCAATGACTCAGTGATATGTGGTTTGTGAAAAGAACACACATGCAATGACTCTAGCTGTGGTTAATGAAAAGAGCAGACATGCAATGACACTGGTGGATCCATGAGGGGTTAATGAGAAGAACACACATGCAATGACATTGGGTGTGGTTCATGATATGGTTTGTGAGAAGAACACACATGCAATGACACGGGTGGATCCATGTGGGGTCTGTAAGAAGAACACACATGCAATGACACTGGGTGTGGTTCATGATATGGTTTATGAGAAGAACACACATGCAATGACACTGGTGGATCCATGTGTGGTCTTTGGGAAGAACACACATGCAATGACACAGGTGATATGTGGTCTATGAGAAGAACACACATGCAATGACTCTGGTGATACGTGGTCTGTGAGAAGAACACACATCCAATGACTCTAGCTGTGGTTCATGAAAAGAGCAGACATGCAATGACACTGGTGGATCCATGTGTGGTTCATGGGAAGAACAGACATGCGATGGCACTGGGTGGATCCATGTGTGGTTTGTGAGAAGAACACACATGCAATGACACTGATGGATCCATGTGTGGTTCATGGGAAGAACACACATTCAATGACTCTAGTGATATGTGGTTTGTGAAAAGAACAGACAAGCAATGACTCTAGCTGTGGTTAATGAGAAGAGCATACATGCAATGACACCGGTGGATCCATGTGTGGTTTGTGAGAAGAACACACATGCAATGACACTGGGTGTGGTTCATGATATGGTTTGTAAGAACACACATGCAATGACTCTAGGTGTGGTTCATGAAAAGAGCACGCGTGCGATGACTCTAGCTGTGGTTAATGGGAAGAGCAGACATACAATGACACCGGTGGATCCATGTGTGGTTCATGGGAAGAACACACATGCAATGACACTGGTGGATCCATGTGTGGTCTGTGGGAAGAACACACATGAAATGACACTAGGTGTGGTTCATGATATGGTCTGTGAGAAGAACACACATGCAATGACTCTAGCTGTGGTTCATGAAAAGCGCAGACATACGATGACTCTAACTGTTGTTCATGAAAAGAGCAGACCTGCGATGCCACCTGTGGATCCATGTGTGGTATATGAGAGGATAACACATGCGATTACACCGGTGGATCCTTACATGGTTTGTGAGAATAACACACATGCAATGACACTGGTGGATCCATGTGTGGTTCATGGGAAGAACACACATCCAATGACATAGGTGATATGTATCTGTGAGAAGAACACACATGCAATGACTCTGGTGATATGTGGTGTGTGAAAAGAACACACATGCAATGACTCTAGCTGTGGTTAATGAAAAGAGCAGACATGCAATGACACCGGTGGATCCATGTGGGGTTAATGAGAAGAACACACATGCAATGACACTGGGTGTGGTTCATGATATGGTTTGTGAGAAGAACACACAAGAAATGACACAGGTGGATCCATGTATGGTCTGTGAGAAGAACACACATGCAATGACACTGGGTGTGGTTCATGATATGGTTTGTGAGAAGAACACATGCAATGACTAGTGGATCCATGTGTGGTCTTTGGGAAGAACACACATGCAATTACACAGTGATATGTGGTGAGAAGAACACACATGCAATGACTTTGGTGATATGTGGTTTGTGAGAAGAACACACATCCAATGACTCTAGCTGTGGTTCATGAAAAGAGCAGATATGCAATGACCTTTGGTGGATCCATGTGGTTCATGGGAAGAACACACATGCGATGACACTAGGTGGATCCATGTGTGGTTTGTGAGAAGAACACACATGCAATGACACCGGTGGATCCATGTGTGGTTCATGGGAAGAACACACATGCAATGACTCTGGTGATATGTGGTTTGTGAAAAGAATAGACATGCAATGACTCTAGCTGTGGTTAATGAGAAGAGCAGACATGCAATGACACTGGTGGATCCATGTGTGGTTCATGGGAAGAACACACATGCAATTACACTAGTGGATCCATGTGTGGTTTGTGGAAGAACACACACGCAATGACAATGGTGGATCCATGTGTGGTTCATGGGAACAACACACATGCAATGACTCTGGTGATATGTGGTTTGTGAAAAGGACAGACATGCAATGACTCTAGCTGTGGTTAATGAGAATAGCAGACATGCAATGACACCGGTGGATCCATGTGGGGTTAATGAGAAGAACACACATGCAATTACACTAGGTGTGGTTCATGATATGGTTTGTGAGAAGAACACGCATACAATGACTCTAGGTGTGGTTCATGAAAAGAGCACGCATGCGATGACTCTAGCTGTGGTTAATGGGAAGAGCAGACATACAATGACACCGGTGGATCCATGTGTGGTTCATGGGAAGAACACACATGCAATGACACTGGTGGATCCATGTGTGGTCTGTGGGAAGAACACACATGCAATGACATCGGTGGATCCATGTGTGGTTCATGGGAAGAACACACATGCAATGACATAGGTGATATGTATCTGTGAGAAGAACACACATGCAATGACTCTGGTGATATGTGGTTCATGAAAAGAACACATGCAATGACTCTAGCTATGGTTAATGAAAAGAGCAGAAATGCAATGACACTGGTGGATCCATGTGGGGTTAATGAGAAGAACACACATGCAATGACATTGGGTGTGGTTCATGATATGGTTTGTGAGAAGAACACACATGCAATGAAACTAGTGGATCCATGTGTGGTGTATGAGCCGAACACACCTGCAATGACTCTGGGTGTGGTTCATGTTCTGGTTTGCGAGATGAACACACATGCAATGACACTGGTAGATCCATGTGTGGTTCATCGGAAGAACACACATGCAATGACACAGTGATATGTGGTCTGTGAGAAGAACACACATGCAATGACTTTGGTGATATGTGGTTCATGAGAAGAACACATCCAATGACTCATTGTGGTTCATGAAAAGAAGCGGATATGCAATGACACTTTGGTGGATCCATGTGTGTTCATGGGAAGAACACATGCGATGACACTAGGTGGATCCATGTGTGGTTTGTGAGAAGAACATAGATGCAATGACCTTTGGTGGATCCATGTGTGGTTCATGGGAAGAACACACATGCAATGACTCTGGTGATATGTGGTTTGTGAAAGAATAGACATGCAATGACTCTATGTGTGGTTAATGAGAAGAACACATGCAATGACCTTTGGTGGATCCATGTGTGGTTCATGGGAAGAACACACATGCAATTGACACTGGGTGGATCCATGTGTGGTTTGTGAGAAGAACACACATGCAATGACTTGGTGGATCCATGTGTGGTTTGTGAGAAGAACACATGCAATGACACTGAGTGGATCCATGTGTGGTTAATGAGAAGAACACACATGCAGTGACACGGGTGTGGTTCATGATATGGTTTGTGAGAAGAACACACATGCAATGACACTGTGGATCCATGTGTGTGCAGTGAGAAGAACACATGCAATGACACTAGGTGTGGTTCATGATATGGTTTGTGAGAAGAACACACATGCAATGACACTGGTGGATCCATGTGTGGTCTTTGGGAAGAACACACATGCAATGACACTGGTGATATGTGGTCTGTGAGAAGAACACACATCCAATGACTCTAGCTGTGGTTCATGAAAAGAGCAGACATGCAATGACACTGGTGGATCCATGTGTGGTTAATGGGAAGAACAGGACATATGATGACCTTTGGGTGGATCCATGTGTGTTTTGTGAGAAGAACACACATGCAATGATAATGGTGGATCCATGTGTGGTTCATGGGAAGAACACACATGCAATGACTCTGGTGATATGTGGTTTGTGAAAAGTACAGACTTGCAATGACTCTAGCTGTGGTTAATGAGAAGAGAAGATATGCAATGACACCGGTGGATCCATGTGTGGTTTGTGAGAAGAACACACATGCAATGACACTGGGTGTGGTTCATGATATGGTTTGTAAGAAGAACACACATGCAATGACTCTAGTTGTGGTTCATGAAAAGAGCACGCATGCGATGACTCTAGCTGTGGTTCATGGGAAGAGCAGACATACAATGACACAGGTGGATCCATGTGTGGTTTATGGGAAGAACACACATGCAATGACACTGGTGGATCCATGTGTGGTCTGTGGGAAGAACACACATGCAATGACACTGGTGGATCCATGTGTGGTTCATGGGAAGAACACACATGCAATGACACCGGTGATATGTGGTTTGTGAGAAGAATACACATGCAATGACTCTAGCTGTGGTTCATGAAAAGAGCAGACATGCAATAACACTGGTGGATCCATGTGTGCTTCATGGGAGGAACACACATGAAATGACACTGGGTGTGGTTCATGATATGGTTTGTGAGAAGAACACACATGCAATGACACTGGTGGATCCATGTGTGGTCTGTGAGAAGAACACACATGCAATGACACTGGTTGTGGTTCATGATATGGTTTGTGAGAAGAACACACATGCAATGACACTGGTGGATCCATGTGTGTTCTTTGGGAACAACACACATGCAATGACACTGGTGATATGTGGTCTGTGAGAAGAGCCCACATCCAATGACTCTAGTTGTGGTTCATGAAAAGAGCAGAGATGCAATGACACTGGTGGATCCATGTGTGGATCATGGGAAGAACAGACATGCGATGACACTGGAGGATCCATGGGTGGTCTATGGAAAGAACACACATGCAATGACTTGGTGATATGTGGTTTGTGAAAAGAACACACATGCAATGACTCTAGTTGTTGTTCATGAAAAGAGCAGACATGCAATGACACTGGTGGATCCATGTGCGGTTAATGAGAAGAACACACATGCAGTGACACTGGGTGTGGTTCATGATATGGTTTGTGAGAAGAACACACATGCAATGACACTGGTGGATCCATGTGTGGTCTGTGAGAAGAACACACATGCAATGACTTTGTGTGGTTCATGATATGGTTTGTGAGAAGAACACACATGCAATGACAGGTGGATCCATGTGTGTTCTTTGAACAACTCACATGCAATGACACTTGGTGATATGTGGCGTGAGAAGAGCCCACATCCAATGACTCTAGTTGTGGTTCATGAAAAGAGCAGACATGCAATGACACTGGTGGATCCATGTGTGGATCATGGGAAGAACAGACATGCGATGACACTGGTGGATCCATGGGTGGTCTGTGGGAAGAACACACATTCAATGACACTGGTGGATCCATGTGTGGTTCATGGGAAGAACACACATGCAATGACACCGGTGATATGTCGTTTGTGAGAAGAACACACATGCAATGACGCTAGCTGTGGTTCATGAAAAGAGCAGACATGCAATAACACTGGTGGATCCATGTGTGGTTCATGGGAAGAACACACATGCAATGACACTGGGTGTGGTTCATGATATTGTTTGAGAAGAACACATGCAATGACTCTACCTGGTTCATGAAAGAAGCGGACATGCGATGACTCTAGCGTGGTTCATGAAAAGAGCAGACATGCAATGCCACCTGTGGATCCATGTGTGGTCTATGAGAGGATAACACATGCGATTACACCGGTGGATCCTTACATGGTTTGTGGGAATAACACACATGCAATGACACTGGTGGATCCATGTGTGGTTCATGGGAAGAACACACATGCAATGACACAGGTGATATGTGGTCTGTGAGAAGAACACACATGCAATGACTCTGGTGATATGTGGTTTGTGAAAAGAACACACATGCAATGACTCTAGCTGTGGTTAATGAAAAGAGCAGACATGCAATGACACTGGTGGATCCATGAGGGGTTAATGAGAAGAACACACATGCAATGACATTGGGTGTGGTTCATGATATGGTTTGTGAGAAGAACACACATGCAATGACACGGGTGGATCCATGTGGGGTCTGTAAGAAGAACACACATGCAATGACACTGGGTGTGGTTCATGATATGGTTTATGAGAAGAACACACATGCAATGACATCTGGATCCATGTGTGGTCTTTGGGAAGAACACACATGCAATGACACAGGTGATATGTGGTCTATGAGAAGAACACACATGCAATGACTCTGGTGATACGTGGTCTGTGAGAAGAACACACATCCAATGACTCTAGCTGGTTCATGAAAGAGCGGACATGCAATGACACTGTGGATCCATGTGTGGTTCATGGGAAGAACAGACATGCGATGGCACTGGGTGGATCCATGTGTGGTTTGTGAGAAGAACACACATGCAATGACACTGATGGATCCATGTGTGGTTCATGGGAAGAACACACATTCAATGACTCTAGTGATATGTGGTTTGTGAAAAGAACAGACAAGCAATGACTCTAGCTGTGGTTAATGAGAAGAGCATACATGCAATGACACCGGTGGATCCATGTGTGGTTTGTGAGAAGAACACACATGCAATGACACTGGGTGTGGTTCATGATATGGTTTGTAAGAAGAACACACATGCAATGACTCTAGGTGTGGTTCATGAAAAGAGCACGCGTGCGATGACTCTAGCTGTGGTTAATGGAAGAAGCACATACAATGACACCGGTGGATCCATGTGTGGTTCATGGGAAGAACACACATGCAATGACACTGGTGGATCCATGTGTGGTCTGTGGGAAGAACACACATGAAATGACACTAGGTGTGGTTCATGATATGGTCTGTGAGAAGAACACACATGCAATGACTCTAGCTGTGGTTCATGAAAAGCGCAGACATACGATGACTCTAACTGTTGTTCATGAAAAGAGCAGACCTGCGATGCCACCTGTGGATCCATGTGTGGTATATGAGAGGATAACACATGCGATTACACCGGTGGATCCTTACATGGTTTGTGAGAATAACACACATGCAATGACACTGGTGGATCCATGTGTGGTTCATGGGAAGAACACACATCCAATGACATAGGTGATATGTATCTGTGAGAAGAACACACATGCAATGACTCTGGTGATATGTGGTGTGTGAAAAGAACACACATGCAATGACTCTAGCTGTGGTTAATGAAAAGAGCAGACATGCAATGACACCGGTGGATCCATGTGGGGTTAATGAGAAGAACACACATGCAATGACACTGGGTGTGGTTCATGATATGGTTTGTGAGAAGAACACACAAGAAATGACACAGGTGGATCCATGTATGGTCTGAGAAGAACACACATGCAATGACACCGGTGTGGTTCATGATATGGTTTGTGAGAAGAACACACATGCAATGACACTAGTGGATCCATGTGTGGTCTTTGGGAAGAACACACATGCAATTACACTGGTGATATGTGGTCTGTGAGAAGAACACACATGCAATGACTTTGGTGATATGTGGTCTATGAGAAGAACACACATCCAATGACTCTAGCTGTGGTTCATGAAAAGAGCAGATATGCAATGACACTGGTGGATCCATGTGTGGTTCATGGGAAGAACAGACATGCGATGACACTAGGTGGATCCATGTGTGGTTTGTGAGAAGAACATAGATGCAATGACACTGGTGGATCCATGTGTGGTTCATGGGAAGAACACACATGCAATGACTCTGGTGATATGTGGTTTGTGAAAAGAATAGACATGCAATGACTCTAGCTGTGGTTAATGAGAAGAGCAGACATGCAATGACACTGGTGGATCCATGTGTGGTTCATGGGAAGAACAGACATGCAATGACACTGGGTGGATCCATGTGTGGTTTGTGAGAAGAACACACATGCAATGACACTGGTGGATCCATGTGTGGTTCATGGGAAGAACACACATGCAATGACTCTGGTGATATGTGGTTTGTGAAAAGAATAGACATGCAATGACTCTAGCTATGGTTAATGAGAATAGCAGACATGCAATGACACCGGTGGATCCATGTGTGGTTTGTGAGAAGAACACACATGCAATGACACTGGTGGTGGATCGTGAGATGGTTTGTAAGAAGAACACACATGCAATGACTCTAGGTGTGGTTCATGAAAAGAGCATCACGATGACTCTAGCTGTGGTTAATGGGAAGAGCAGACATACAATGACACCGGTGGATCCATGTGTGGTTCATGGGAAGAACACACATGCAATGACACTGGTGGATCCATGTGTGGTCTGTGGGAAGAACACGCATGCAATGACACTGGTGGGTCCATGTGTGGTTCATGGGAAGAACACACATGCAATGACATAGGTGATATGTATCTGTGAGAAGAACACACATGCAATGACTCTGGTGATATGTGGTTTGTGAAAAGAACACACAATGACTCTAGCTATGGTTAATGAAGAAGCGGAAATGCAATGACACTGGTGGATCCATGTGGGGTTAATGAGAAGAACACACATGCAATGACATTGGGTGTGGTTCATGATATGGTTTGTGAGAAGAACACACATGCAATGAAACTAGTGGATCCATGTGTGGTCTGTGAGAAGAACACACATGCAATGACACTGGGTGTGGTTCATGATATGGTTTGTGAGAAGAACACACATGCAATGACACTAGTGGATCCATGTGTGGTCTTTGGGAAGAACACACATGCAATGACACAGGTGATATGTGGTCTGTGAGAAGAACACACATGCAATGACTTTGGTGATATGTGGTCTGTGAGAAGAACACACATCCAATGACTCTAGCTGTGGTTCATGAAATGAGCAGATATGCAATGACACTGGTGGATCCATGTGTGGTTCATGGGAAGAACAGACATGCGATGACACTAGGTGGATCCATGTGTGGTTTGTGAGAAGAACATAGATGCAATGACACTGGTGGATCCATGTGTGGTTCATGGGAAGAACACACATGCAATGACTCTGGTGATATGTGGTTTGTGAAAAGAATAGACATGCAATGACTCTAGCTGTGGTTAATGAGAAGAGCAGACATGCAATGACACTGGTGGATCCATGTGTGGTTCATGGGAAGAACAGACATGCAACCTTTGGGTGGATCCATGTGTGGTTGTGAGAAGGACACACATGCAATGACACTGGTGGATCCATGTGTGGTTCATGTGAAGAACACACATGCAATGACACTGGTGGATCCATGTGTGGTTAATGAGAAGAACACACATGCAATGACACTGGGTGTGGTTCATGATATGGTTTGTGAGAAGAACACATGCAATGACACTGTGGATCCATGTGTGGTGCATGAGAAGAACACATGCAATGACACTAGGTGTGGTTCATGATATGGTTTGTGAGAAGAACACACATGCAATGACACTGGTGGATCCATGTGTGGTCTTTGGGAAGAACACACATGCAATGACACTGGTGATATGTGTAGTGCATGAGAAGAACACACATCCAATGACTCTAGCTGTGGTTCATGAAAAGAGCAGACATGCAATGACACTGGTTGATCCATGTGTGGTTCATGGGAAGAACAGACATATGATGACACTGGGTGGATCCATGTGTGTTTTGTGAGAAGAACACACATGCAATGATAATGGTGGATCCATGTGTGGTTCATGGGAAGAACACACATGCAATGACTCTGGTGATATGTGGTTTGTGAAAGAAACACACTTGCAATGACTCTAGCTATGGTTAATGAGAAGAGAAGATATGCAATGACAGTGGATCCATGTGTGGTTTGTGAGAAGAACACACATGCAATGACACTGGGTGTGGTTCATGATATGGTTTGTAAGAAGAACACACATGCAATGACTCTAGTTGTGGTTCATGAAAAGAGCACGCATGCGATGACTCTAGCTGTGGTTCATGGGAAGAGCAGACATACAATGACACAGGTGGATCCATGTGTGGTTTATGGGAAGAACACACATGCAATGACACTGGTGGATCCATGTGTGGTCTGTGGGAAGAACACACATGCAATGACACTGGTGGATCCATGTGTGGTTCATGGGAAGAACACACATGCAATGACACCGGTGATATGTGGTTTGTGAGAAGAATACACATGCAATGACTCTAGCTGTGGTTCATGAAAAGAGCAGACATGCAATGACACTGGTGGATCCATGTGTGGTTCATGGGAGGAACACACATGAAATGACACTGGGTGTGGTTCATGATATGGTTTGTGAGAAGAACACACATGCAATGACACTGGTGGATCCATGTGTGGTCTGTGAGAAGAACACACATGCAATGACACTGGTTGTGGTTCATGATATGGTTTGTGAGAAGAACACATGTGCAATGACACTGGTGGATCCATGTGTGGTCTTTGGGAAGAACACACATGCAATGACACTGGTGATATGTGGTCTGTGAGAAGAACACACATCCAATGACTCAAGCTGTGGTTCATGAAAAGAGCAGACATGCAATGACACTGGTGGATCCATGTGTGTTTCATGGGAAGAACAGACATGCGATGACACTGGAGGATCCATGGGTGGTCTATGGAAAGAACACACATGCAATGACTTGGTGATATGTGGTTTGTGAAAAGAACACACATGCAATGACTCTAGTTGTTGTTCATGAAAAGAGCAGACATGCAATGACACTGGTGGATCCATGTGCGGTTAATGAGAAGAACACACATGCAGTGACACTGGGTGTGGTTCATGATATGGTTTGTGAGAAGAACACACATGCAATGACACTGGTGGATCCATGTGTGGTCTGTGAGAAGAACACACATGCAATGACACTGGGTGTGGTTCATGATATGGTTTGTGAGAAGAACACACATGCAATGACACTGGTGGGTCCATGTGTGGTCTTTGGGAACAACACACATGCAATGACACTGGTGATATGTGGTCTGTGAGAAGAGCCCACATCCAATGACTCTAGTTGTGGTTCATGAAAAGAGCAGACATGCAATGACACTGGTGGATCCATGTGTGGATCATGGGAAGAACAGACATGCGATGACACTGGTGGATCCATGGGTGGTCTGTGGGAAGAACACACATTCAATGACACTGGTGGATCCATGTGTGGTTCATGGGAAGAACACACATGCAATGACACCGGTGATATGTCGTTTGTGAGAAGAACACACATGCAATGACGCTAGCTGTGGTTCATGAAAAGAGCAGACATGCAATAACACTGGTGGATCCATGTGTGGTTCATGGGAAGAACACACATGCAATGACACTGGGTGTGGTTCATGATATTGTCTGTGAGAAGAACACACAGGCAATGACTCTACCTGTGGTTCATGAAAAGAGCAGACATGCGATGACTCTAACTGTGGTTCATGAAAAGAGCAGACCTGCGATGCCACCTGTGGATCCATGTGTGGTCTATGAGAGGATAACACATGCGATTACACCGGTGGATCCTTACATGGTTTGTGGGAATAACACACATGCAATGACACTGGTGGATCCATGTGTGGTTCATGGGAAGAACACACATGCAATGACACAGGTGATATGTGGTCTGTGAGAAGAACACACATGCAATGACTCTGGTGATATGTGGTTTGTGAAAAGAACACACATGCAATGACTCTAGCTGTGGTTAATGAAAAGCGTACATGCAATGACACTGGTGGATCCATGAGGGGTTAATGAGAAGAACACACATGCAATGACATTGGGTGTGGTTCATGATATGGTTTGTGAGAAGAACACACATGCAATGACACGGGTGGATCCATGTGGGGTCTGTAAGAAGAACACACATGCAATGACACTGGGTGTGGTTCATGATATGGTTTCTGAGAAGAACACACATGCAATGACACTGGTGGATCCATGTGTGGTCTTTGGGAAGAACACACATGCAATGACACAGGTGATATGTGGTCTATGAGAAGAACACACATGCAATGACTCTGGTGATACGTGGTCTGTGAGAAGAACACACATCCAATGACTCTAGCTGTGGTTCATGAAAAGAGCAGACATGCAATGACACTGGTGGATCCATGTGTGGTTCATGGGAAGAACAGACATGCGATGCCACTGGGTGGATCCATGTGTGGTTTGTGAGAAGAACACACATGCAATGACACTGATGGATCCATGTGTGGTTCATGGGAAGAACACACATTCAATGACTCTAGTGATATGTGGTTTGTGAAAAGAACACAAGCAATGACTCTAGCTGTGGTTAATGAGAAGAGCGGACATGCAATGACACGGTGGATCCATGTGTGGTTTGTGAGAAGAACACACATGCAATGACACTGGGTGTGGTTCATGATATGGTTTGTAAGAAGAACACACATGCAATGACTCTAGGTGTGGTTCATGAAAAGAGCACGCGTGCGATGACTCTAGCTGTGGTTAATGGGAAGAGCAGACATACAATGACACCGGTGGATCCATGTGTGGTTCATGGGAAGAACACACATGCAATGACACTGGTGGATCCATGTGTGGTCTGTGGGAAGAACACACATGAAATGACACTAGGTGTGGTTCATGATATGGTCTGTGAGAAGAACACACATGCAATGACTCTAGCTGTGGTTCATGAAAAGCGCAGACATACGATGACTCTAACTGTGGTTCATGAAAAGCGGACTGCGATGCCACCTGTGGATCCATGTGTGGTCTATGAGAGGATAACACATGCGATTACACCGGTGGATCCTTACATGGTTTGTGGGAATAACACACATGCAATGACACTGGTGGATCCATGTGTGGTTCATGGGAAGAACACACATGCAATGACACAGGTGATATGTGGTCTGTGAGAAGAACACACATGCAATGACTCTGGTGATATGTGGTTTGTGAAAAGAACACACATGCAATGACTCTAGCTGTGGTTAATGAAAAGAGCAGACATGCAATGACACTGGTGGATCCATGAGGGGTTAATGAGAAGAACACACATGCAATGACATTGGGTGTGGTTCATGATATGGTTTGTGAGAAGAACACACATGCAATGACACGGGTGGATCCATGTGCGGTCTGTAAGAAGAACACACATGCAATGACACTGGGTGTGGTTCATGATATGGTTTCTGAGAAGAACACACATGCAATGACACTGGTGGATCCATGTGTGGTCTTTGGGAAGAACACACATGCAATGACACAGGTGATATGTGGTCTATGAGAAGAACACACATGCAATGACTCTGGTGATACGTGGTCTGTGAGAAGAACACACATCCAATGACTCTAGCTGTGGTTCATGAAAAGAGCAGACATGCAATGACACTGGTGGATCCATGTGTGGTTCATGGGAAGAACAGACATGCGATGCCACTGGGTGGATCCATGTGTGGTTTGTGAGAAGAACACACATGCAATGACACTGATGGATCCATGTGTGGTTCATGGGAAGAACACACATTCAATGACTCTAGTGATATGTGGTTTGTGAAAAGAACAGACAAGCAATGACTCTAGCTGTGGTTAATGAGAAGAGCAGACATGCAATGACACCGGTGGATCCATGTGTGGTTTGTGAGAAGAACACAAATGCAATGACACTGGGTGTGGTTCATGATATGGTTTGTAAGAAGAACACACATGCAATGACTCTAGGTGTGGTTCATGAAAAGAGCACGCGTGCGATGACTCTAGCTGTGGTTAATGGGAAGAGCAGACATACAATGACACCGGTGGATCCATGTGTGGTTCATGGGAAGAACACACATGCAATGACACTGGTGGATCCATGTGTGGTCTGTGGGAAGAACACACATGAAATGACACTAGGTGTGGTTCATGATATGGTCTGTGAGAAGAACACACATGCAATGACTCTAGCTGTGGTTCATGAAAAGCGCAGACATACGATGACTCTAACTGTGGTTCATGAAAAGAGCAGACCTGCGATGCCACCTGTGGATCCATGTGTGGTCTATGAGAGGATAACACATGCGATTACACCGGTGGATCCTTACATGGTTTGTGAGAATAACACACATGCAATGACACTGGTGGATCCATGTGTGGTTCATGGGAAGAACACACATGCAATGACATAGGTGATATGTATCTGTGAGAAGAACACACATGCAATGACTCTGGTGATATGTGGTTTGTGAAAAGAACACACATGCAATGACTCTAGCTATGGTTAATGAAAAGAGCAGACATGCAATGACACTTGTGGATCCATGTGGGGTTAATGAGAAGAACACACATGCAATGACATTGGGTGTGGTTCATGATATGGTTTGTGAGAAGAACACACATGCAATGACACTAGTGGATCCATGTGTGGTCTGTGAGAAGAACACACATGCAATGACACTGGGTGTGGTTCATGATATGGTTTGTGAGAAGAACACACATGCAATGACACTAGTGGATCCATGTGTGGTCTTTGGGAAGAACACACATGCAATGACACAGGTGATATGTGGTCTGTGAGAAGAACACACATGCAATGACTTTGGTGATATGTGCTCTGTGAGAAGAACACACATCCAATGACTCTAGCTGTGGTTCATGAAAAGAGCAGATATGCAATGACACTGGTGGATCCATGTGTGGTTCATGGGAAGAACAGACATGTGATGACACTAGGTGGATCCATGTGTGGTTTGTGAGAAGAACATAGATGCAATGACACTGGTGGATCCATGTGTGGTTCATGGGAAGAACACACATGCAATGACTCTGGTGATATGTGGTTTGTGAAAAGAATAGACATGCAATGACTCTAGCTGTGGTTAATGAGAAGAGCAGACATGCAATGACACTGGTGGATCCATGTGTGGTTCATGGGAAGAACAGACATGCAATGACACTGGGTGGATCCATGTGTGGTTTGTGAGAAGAACACACATGCAATGACACTGGTGGATCCATGTGTGGTTCATGGGAAGAACACACATGCAATGACTCTGGTGATATGTGGTTTGTGAAAAGAATAGACATGCAATGACTCTAGCTATGGTTAATGAGAATAGCAGACATGCAATGACACCGGTGGATCCATGTGTGGTTTGTGAGAAGAACACACATGCAATGACACTGGGTGTGGTTCCTGATATGGTTTGTATGAAGAACACACATGCAATGACTCGAGGTGTGGTTCATGAAAAGAGCACGCATGCGATGACTCTAGCTGTGGTTAATGGGAAGAGCAGACATACAATGACACCGGTGGATCCATGTGTGGTTCATGGGAAGAACACACATGCAATGACACTGGTGGATCCATGTGTGGTATGTGGGAAGAACACGCATGCAATGACACTGGTGGGTCCATGTGTGGTTCATGGGAAGAACACACATGCAATGACATAGGTGATATGTATCTGTGAGAAGAACACACATGCAATGACTCTGGTGATATGTGGTTTGTGAAAAGAACACACATGCAATGACTCTAGCTATGGTTAATGAAAAGAGCAGAAATGCAATGACACTGGTGGATCCATGTGGGGTTAATGAGAAGAACACACATGCAATGACATTGGGTGTGGTTCATGATATGGTTTGTGACAAGAACACACATGCAATGACACTAGTGGATCCATGTGTGGTCTGTGAGAAGAACACACATGCAATGACACTGGGTGTGGTTCATGATATGGTTTGTGAGAAGAACACACATGCAATGACACTAGTGGATCCATGTGTGGTCTTTGGGAAGAACACACATGCAATGACACAGGTGATATGTGGTCTGTGAGAAGAACACACATGCAATGACTTTGGTGATATGTGGTCTGTGAGAAGAACACACATCCAATGACTCTAGCTGTGGTTCATGAAAAGAGCAGATATGCAATGACACTGGTGGATCCATGTGTGGTTCATGGGAAGAACAGACATGCGATGACACTAGGTGGATCCATGTGTGGTTTGTGAGAAGAACATAGATGCAATGACACTGGTGGATCCATGTGTGGTTCATGGAAAGAACACACATGCAATGACTCTGGTGATATGTGGTTTGTGAAAAGAATAGACATGTAATGACTCTAGCTGTGGTTAATGAGAAGAGCAGACATGCAATGACACTGGTGGATCCATGTGTGGTTCATGGGAAGAACAGACATGCAATGACACTGGGTGGAGCCAGGTGGGTGTTGTGAGAAGAACACACATGCAAGGACCCTGGGGGATCCATGTGTGGTTCATGGGAAGAACACACATGCAATGACTCTGGTGATATGTGGTTTGTGAAAAGAATAGACATGCAATGACTCTAGCTATGGTTAATGAGAATAGCAGACATGCAATGACACCGGTGGATCCATGTGTGGTTTGTGAGAAGAACACACATGCAATGACACTGGGTGTGGTTCCTGATATGGTTTGTATGAAGAACACACATGCAATGACTCTAGGTGTGGTTCATGAAAAGAGCACGCATGCGATGACTCTAGCTGTGGTTAATGGGAAGAGCAGACATACAATGACACCGGTGGATCCATGTGTGGTTCACGAGACGAACACACATGCAATGACACTGGTGGATCCATGTGTGGTGTGTGTGAAGAACACGCATGCAATGACACTGGTGGGTCCATGTGTGGTTCATGGGAAGAACACACATGCAATGACACTGGTGATATGTGGTTTGTGAGAAGAATACACATGCAATGACTCTAGCTGTGGTTGTAAAGAGAAGACATGCAATGACACTGGTGGATCCATGTGTGGTTCATGGGAAGAACACACATGCAATGACACTGGGTGTGGTTCATGATATGTTCTGTGAGAACAACACACATGCAATGACTCTAGCTGTGGTTCATGAAAAGAGCGTATATGCATGACTCTAACTGTGGTTCATGAAAAGAGCATACCTGCGATGCCACCGGTGGATCCATGTGTGGTCTACGAGAGGAACACACATGCAATTACACCGGTGGATCCTTACGTGGTTTGTGAGAATAACACACATGCAATGACACTAGTGGATCCATGTGTGGTTCATGGGAAGAACACACATGCAATGACACGGGTGATATGTGGTCTGTGAGAAGAACACACATGCAATGACTACGTGATATGTGGTTTGTGAAAACACACATGCAATGACTCTAGCTATGGTTAATGAAAAGAGTGACATGCAATGACGCTGGTGGATCCATGTGGGGTTAATGAGAATAACACACACGCAATGACACTAGGTGTGGTTCATGATATGGTTTGTGAGAAGAACACACATGCAATGACTCTGGTGGATCCATGTGTGGTCTGTGAGAAGAACACACATGCAATGACTCTGGTGATATGTGGTTTGTGAAAACAGCACACATGCAATGACTCTAGCTATGGTTAATGAAAAGAGAAGACATGCAATGACACTGGTGGATCCATGTGGGGATAATGAGAAGAACACACACGCAATGACACTAGGTGTGGTTCATGATATGGTTTGTGAGAAGAACACACATGCAATCCCACTGGTGGATCCATGTGTGGTCTTTGGGAAGAACACACATGCAATGACACTGGTGATATGTGGTTTGTGAGAAGAACACACATCTAATGACTCTAGCTGTGGTTCATGAAAAGAGCAGACATGCAATGACACTGGTGGATCCATGTGTGGTTCATGGGAAGAACAGACATGCGATGACACTGTGTGGATCCATGTGTGGTTCGTGAGAAGAACACACATGCAATGACACTGGTGGATCCATGTGTGTTTCATGGGAAAAACACACATGCAATGACTCTGGTGATATGTGGTTTGTGAAAAGAACAGACATGCAATGACTCTAGCTGTGGTTAATGAGAAGAGCAGACATGCAATGACACCGGTGGATCCATGTGTGGTTTGTGAGAAGAACACACATGCAATGACACTGGGTGTAGTTCATGATATGGTTTGTAAGAAGAACACACATGCAATGACTCTAGCTGTGGTTCATGAAAAGAGCATGCATGTGATGACTCTAGCTGTGGTTCATGGGAAGAGCAGACATACAATGACACTGGTGGATCCATGTGTGGTCTGTGGGAAGAACACACATGCAATGACACTGGTGGATCCATGTGTGGTTCATGGGAAGAACACACATGCAATGACACCGGTGATATGTGGTTTGTGGGATGAATACACATGCAATGACTCTAGCTGTGGTTGTAAAGAGCAGACATGCAATGAGACTGGTGGATCCATGTGTGGTTCATGGGAAGAACACACATGCAACGACACTGGGTGTGGTTCATAATATGGTCAGTGAGAAGAACACATATGCAATGACTCTAGCTGTGGTTCGTGAAAAGAGAAGACATGCGATGACTCTAACTGTGGTTCATGAAAAGAGCAGACCTACGATGCCACCGGTGGATCCATGTGTGGTCTACGAGAGGAACACACATGCAATTACACCGGTGGATCCTTACGTGGTTTGTGAGAAGAACACACATGCAATGACTCTAGCTGTGGTTCATGAAAAGAGCACGCATGCGATGACTCTAGCTGTGGTTCATGGGAAGAGCAGACATACAATGACATCTGGATCCATGTGTGGTTCATGGGAAGAACACACATGCAATGACATCGGTGGATCCATGTGGTCTGTTGGAAGAACACACATGCAATGACACTGGTGGATCCATGTGTGGTTCATGGGAAGAAAACACATGCAATGACACCGGTGATATGTGGTTTGTGAGAAGAATACACATGCAATGACTCTAGCTGTGGTTCATGAAAAGAGAAGACATGCAATGACACTGGTGGATCCATGTGTGGTTCATGGGAAGAACACACATGCAATGACACTCGGTGCGGTTCATGATATGGTCTATGAGAAGAACACACATGCAATGACTCTAGCTGTGGTTCATGAAAAGAGCAGACATCCGATGACTCTAACTGTGGTTCATGAAAAGAGCAGACCTGCGATGCCACCGGTGGATCCATGTGTGGTCTATGAGAGGAACACACATGCAATTACACTGGTGGATCCTTACATGGTTTGTGAGAATAACACACATGCAATGACACTATCCATGTGTGGTTCATGGGAAGAACACACATGCAATGACACAGGTGATATGTGGTCTGTGAGAAGAACACACATGCAATGACTCTAGTGATATGTGTGAAAAGAGCACACATGCAATGACTCTTGTTGTGGTTAATGAAAAGAGCAGACATACAATGACACTGGTGGATCCATGTGGGGTTAATGAGAAGAACACACATGCAATGACACTGGGTGTGGTTCATGATATGGTTTGTGAGAAGAACACACATGCAATGACACTGGTGGATCCATGTGTGGTCTGTGAGAAGAACACACATGTAATGACACTAGGTGTGGTTCATGATATGGTTTGTGAGAAGAACACACATGCAATGACACTGGTGGATCCATGTGTGGTCTTTGGGAAGAACACACATGCAATGACACTGGTGATATGTGGTCTGTGAGAAGAACACACATCCAATGACTCTAGCTGTGGTTCATGAAAAGAGCAGACATGCAATGCCACTGGTGGATCCATGTGTGGTTCATGGGAAGAACAGACATGCGATGACACTAGGTGGATCCATGTGTGGTTTGTGAGAAGAACACACATGCAATGACACTGGTCGATCCATGTGTGGTTCATGGGAAGAACACACATGCAATGACTCTGGTGATATGTGGTTTGAGAAAAGAACAGACATGCAATGACTCTAGCTGTGGTTAATGAGAAGAGCAGACATGCAATGACACCGGTGGATCCATGTGTGGTTTGTGAGAAGAACACACATGCAATGACACTGGGTGTGGTTCATGATATGGTTTGTAAGAAGAACACACATGCAATGACTCTAGTTGTGGTTCATGAAAAGAGCATGCATGCGATGACTCTAGCTGTGGTTCATGGGAAGAGCAAACATACAATGACACTGGTGGATCCATGTGTGGTTCATGGGAAGAACACACATGCAATGACACTGGTGGATCCATGTGTGGTCTGTGGGAAGTGCACACATGCAATGACACTAGTGGATCCATGTGTTGTTCATGGGAAGAACACATATGCAATGACATTGGTGATATATGGTTTGTGAGAAGACACACATGCAATGACTCTAGCTACGGTTCATGAAAAGAGCAGTCATGCAATGACACTGGTGGATCCATGTGTGGTTCATGGGAAGAACACACATGCAATGACACTGGGTGTGGTTCATGATATGGTTTGTGAGAAGAACACACATGCAATGACTCTAGCTGTGGTTCATGAAAAGAGCAGACATGCAATGACTCTAACTGTGGTTCATGAAAAGAGCAGACCTGTGATGCCACCAGTGGATCCATGTGTGGTCTATGAGAGGAACACACGTGCTATTACACCGGTGGATCCTTACGTGGTTTGTGAGAATAACACACATGCAATGACACTGGTGGATCCATGTGTGGTTCATGGGAAGAACACACATGCAATGACATAGGTGATATGTGGTCTGCGATAAGAACACACATGCAATGACTCTGGTGATATGTGGTTTGTGAAAAGAACACACATGCAATGACTCTAGCTGTGGTTAATGAAAAGAGCAGAGATGCAATGACACCGTTGGATCCATGTGGGGTTAATGAGAAGAACACACATGCAATGACACTGTGTGTGGTTCATGATATGGTTTGTGAGAAGAACACACAAGAAATGACAATGGTGGATCCATGTATGGTCTGTGAGAAGAACACACATGCAATGACACTGGGTGTGGTTCATGATATGGTTTGTGAGAAGAACAGACATGCAATGACTCTAGCTGTGGTTCATGAAAAGAGCATATGCGATGACTCTAACCGTGGTTCATGAAAAGAGCGGACTGTGATGCCACCGGTGGATCCATGTGTGGTCTATGAGAGGAACACACATGCTATTACACCGGTGGATCCTTACGTGGTTTGTGAGAATAACACACATGAAATGACACTGGTGGATCCATGTGTGGTTCATGGGAAGAACACACATGCAATGACATAGGTGATATGTGGTCTGCGAGAAGAACACACATGCAATGACTCTGGTGATATGTGGTGTGTGAAAAGAACACACATGCAATGACTCTAGCTGTGGTTAATGAAAAGCGGACATGCAATGACACCGTGGATCCATGTGGGGTTACTGAGAAGAACACACATGCAATGACACTGGGTGTGGTTCATGATATGGTTTGTGAGAAGAACACACAAGAAATGACACAGGTGGATCCATGTATGGTCTGTGAGAAGAACACACATGCAATGACACTGGGTGTGGTTCATGATATGGTTTGTGAGAAGAACACACATGCAATGACACTAGTGGATCCATGTGTGGTCTTTGGGAAGAACACACATGCAATTACACTGGTGATATGTGGTCTGTGAGAAGAACACACATCCATTGACTCTAGCTGTGGTTCATGAAAAGAGCATACATGCAATGACACTGGTGGATCCATGTGTGGTTCATGGGAAGAACATACATGCAATGACACTGTGTGGATCCATGTGTGGTTTGTGAGAAGAACACACATGCAATGACACTGGTGGATCCATGTGTGGTTCATGGGAAGAACACACATGCAATGACTCTGGTGATATGTGTTTTGTGAAAAGAGCAGACATGCAATGACTCTAGCTATGGTTAATGAGAAGAGCTGACATGCAATGACTCTAGCTGTGGTTCATGAAAAGAGCACACATGCGATGACTCTAGCTGTGGTTCATGGAAAGAGCAGACATACAATGACAGTGGTGAATCCATGTGTGGTTCATGGGAAGAACACACGGGCAATGACACTGGTGGATCCATGTGTGGTCTGTGGGAGGAACACACCTGTATTGACACTAGTGGATCCATGTGTGGTTCATGGGAAGAACACACATGCAATGAAACCGGTGATATGTGGTTTGTGAGAAGAACACACATGCAATGACTCTAGCTGTGGTTCATGAAAAGAGCAGACATGCAATGACACTAGTGGATCCATGTGTGGTTCATGAAAAGAACACACATGCAATGACACTGGGTGGATCCATGTGTGGTCTGTGGGAAGAACACACATGCAATGACACTGGTGGATCCATGTGTGGTCTATCGGAAGAACACACATGCAATGACACATGTGTTATGTGGTCTGTGAGAAGAACACACATGCAATGACTCTAATGATATGTGGTTTGTGAAAAGAACAGACATGCAATGACTCTAGCTGTGGTTAATGAGAAGAGAAGAAATGCAATGACACCGGTGGATCCATGTGGGGTTAATGAGAAGAACACACATGCAATGATACTGGGTGTGGTTCATGATATGGTTTGTGAGAAGAACACACATGCAATGACTCTAGCTGTCGTTCATGGGAAGAACACACATGCAATGACACTGGGTGGATCCATGTGTGGTTCATGGGAAGAACACACAAGCAATGACAGTGGTGGATCCATGTGTGGTCTGTGGGAAGAACACACATGCAATGCCACTGGTGGATCCATGTGTGGTTCATGGGAAGAACACACATGCAATGACACCGGTGATATGTGGTTTGTGAGAAGAACACATGCAATGACTCTAGCTGTGGTTCATGAAAAGAGCAGACATGCAATGACACTAGTGGATCCATGTGTGGTTCATGGGAAGAATACACAGGCAATGACTCTGGTGATATGTGGTTTGTGAAAAGAGCAGACATGCAATGACTCTAGCTGTGGTTAATGAGAAGAGCAGACATGCAATGACACCGGTGGATCCATGTGTGGTTTGTGAGAAGAACACACATGCAATGACACTGGGTGTGGTTCATGTTATGGTTTGTAAGAAGAACACACATGCAATGACTCTAGCTGTGGTTCATGAAAACAGCACGCATGCGATGACTCTAGCTGTGGTTCATGGAAAGAGCAGACATGCAATGACACTGGTGAATCCATGTGTGGTTCATGGGAAGAACACACTTGCAATGACACTGGTGGATCCATGTGTGGTCTGTGGGAAGAACACACCTGCAATGACACTAGTGGGTCCATGTGTGGTTCATGGGAAGAACACACATGCAATGAAACCGGTGATATGTGGTTTGTGAGAAGAACACACATCCAATGACTCTAGCTGTGGTTCATGAAAAGAGTAGACATGCAATGACACTAGTGGATCCATGTGTGGTTCATGAAAAGAACACACATGCAATGACACTGGGTGGATCCATGTGTGGTCTGTGGGAAGAACACACATGCAATGACACTGGTGGATCCATGTGTGGTCTATGGGAATAACACACATGCAATGACACATGTGATATGTGGTGTGTGAGAAGAACACACATGCAATGACTCTAGTGATATGTGGTTTGTGAAAAGAATAGACATGCAATGACTCTAGCTGTGGTTAATGAGAAGAGCAGACATGCAATGATACCGGTGGATCCAAGTGGGGTTAATGAGAAGAACACACATGCAATGACACTGGGTGTGGTTCATGATATGGTTTGTGAGAAGAACACGCATGCAATGACTCTAGATGTGGTTCATGCGAAGAACACACATGCAATGACACTGGGTGGATCCATGTGTGGTTCATGGGAAGAACACACATGCAATGACACTGGGTGGATCCATGTGTGGTTCATGGGAAGAACACACATGCAATGACACTGGGTGTGGTTCATGATATGGTTTGTGAGAAGAACACGCATGCAATGACTCTAGATGTGGTTCATGCGAAGAACACACATGCAATGACACTGGGTGGATCCATGTGTGGTTCATGGGAAGAATACACAGGCAATGACTCTGGTGATATGTGGTTTGAGAAAAGAACAGACATGCAATGACTCTAGCTGTGGTTAATGAGAAGAGCAGACATGCAATGACACCGGTGGATCCATGTGTGGTTTGTGAGAAGAACACACATGCAATGACACTGGGTGTGGTTCATGATATGGTTTGTAAGAAGAACACACATGCAATGACTCTAGGTGTGGTTCATGAAAAGAGCACGCATGCGATGACTCTAGCTGTGGTTAATGGGAAGAGCAGACATACAATGACACCGGTGGATCCATGTGTGGTTCATGGGAAGAACACACATGCAATGACACTGGTGGATCCATGTGTGGTCTGTGGGAAGAACACGCATGCAATGACACTGGTGGGTCCATGTGTGGTTCATGGGAAGAACACACATGCAATGACACTGGTGATATGTGGTTTGTGAGAAGAATACACATGCAATGACTCTAGCTGTGGTTGTAAAGAGAAGACATGCAATGACACTGGTGGATCCATGTGTGGTTCATGGGAAGAACACACATGCAATGACACTGGGTGTGGTTCATGATATGTTCTGTGAGAACAACACACATGCAATGACTCTAGCTGTGGTTCATGAAAAGAGCAGACATGCGATGACTCTAACTGTGGTTCATGAAAAGAGCATACCTGCGATGCCACCGGTGGATCCATGTGTGGTCTACGAGAGGAACACACATGCAATTACACCGGTGGATCCTTACGTGGTTTGTGAGAATAACACACATGCAATGACACTAGTGGATCCATGTGTGGTTCATGGGAAGAACACACATGCAATGACACGGGTGATATGTGGTCTGTGAGAAGAACACACATGCAATGACTCTGGTGATATGTGGTTTGTGAAAACAGCACACATGCAATGACTCTAGCTATGGTTAATGAAAAGAGCAGACATGCAATGACGCTGGTGGATCCATGTGGGGTTAATGAGAATAACACACACGCAATGACACTAGGTGTGGTTCATGATATGGTTTGTGAGAAGAACACACATGCAATGACTCTGGTGGATCCATGTGTGGTCTGTGAGAAGAACACACATGCAATGACTCTGGTGATATGTGGTTTGTGAAAACAGCACACATGCAATGACTCTAGCTATGGTTAATGAAAAGAGAAGACATGCAATGACACTGGTGGATCCATGTGGGGATAATGAGAAGAACACACACGCAATGACACTAGGTGTGGTTCATGATATGGTTTGTGAGAAGAACACACATGCAATCCCACTGGTGGATCCATGTGTGGTCTTTGGGAAGAACACACATGCAATGACACTGGTGATATGTGGTTTGTGAGAAGAACACACATCTAATGACTCTAGCTGTGGTTCATGAAAAGAGCAGACATGCAATGACACTGGTGGATCCATGTGTGGTTCATGGGAAGAACAGACATGCGATGACACTGTGTGGATCCATGTGTGTGGTTCGTGAGAAGAACACACATGCAATGACATCGTGGATCCATGTGTGTTTCATGGGAAAACACACATGCAATGACTCTGGTGATATGTGGTTTGTGAAAAGAATGTACATGCAATGACTCTAGCTGTGGTTAATGAGAAGAGCAGACATGCAATGACACCGGTGGATCCATGTGTGGTTTGTGAGAAGAACACACATGCAATGACACTGGTGTAGTTCATGATATGGTTTGTAAGAAGAACGCACATGCAATGGCTCTAGCTGTGGTTCATGAAAAGAGCAGGCATGCGATGACTCTAGCTGTGGTTCTTGGGAAGAGGAGACATACAATGACACTGGTGGATCCATGTGTGGTCTGTGGGAAGAACACACATGCAATGACACTGGTGGATCCATGTGTGGTTCATGGGAAGAACACACATGCAATGACACCGGTGATATGTGGTTTGTGGGATGAATACACATGCAATGACTCTAGCTGTGGTTGTAAAGAGCAGACATGCAATGAGACTGGTGGATCCATGTGTGGTTCATGGGAAGAACACACATGCAACGACACTGGGTGTGGTTCATAATATGGTCAGTGAGAAGAACACATATGCAATGACTCTAGCTGTGGTTCGTGAAAAGAGAAGACATGCGATGACTCTAACTGTGGTTCATGAAAAGAGCAGACCTACGATGCCACCGGTGGATCCATGTGTGGTCTACGAGAGGAACACACATGCAATTACACCGGTGGATCCTTACGTGGTTTGTGAGAAGAACACACATGCAATGACTCTAGCTGTGGTTCATGAAAAGAGCACGCATGCGATGACTCTAGCTGTGGTTCATGGGAAGAGCAGACATACAATGACACTGGTGGATCCATGTGTGGTTCATGGGAAGAACACACATGCAATGACACTGGTGGATCCATGTGTGGTCTGTTGGAAGAACACACATGCAATGACACTGGTGGATCCATGTGTGGTTCATGGGAAGAAAACACATGCAATGACACCGGTGATATGTGGTTTGTGAGAAGAATACACATGCAATGACTCTAGCTGTGGTTCATGAAAAGAGAAGACATGCAATGACACTGGTGGATCCATGTGTGGTTCATGGGAAGAACACACATGCAATGACACTCGGTGCGGTTCATGATATGGTCTATGAGAAGAACACACATGCAATGACTCTAGCTGTGGTTCATGAAAAGAGCAGACATCCGATGACTCTAACTGTGGTTCATGAAAAGAGCAGACCTGCGATGCCACCGGTGGATCCATGTGTGGTCTATGAGAGGAACACACATGCAATTACACTGGTGGATCCTTACATGGTTTGTGAGAATAACACACATGCAATGACACTATCCATGTGTGGTTCATGGGAAGAACACACATGCAATGACACAGGTGATATGTGGTCTGTGAGAAGAACACACATGCAATGACTCTAGTGATATGTGTGAAAAGAGCACACATGCAATGACTCTTGTTGTGGTTAATGAAAAGAGCAGACATACAATGACACTGGTGGATCCATGTGGGGTTAATGAGAAGAACACACATGCAATGACACTGGGTGTGGTTCATGATATGGTTTGTGAGAAGAACACACATGCAATGACACTGGTGGATCCATGTGTGGTCTGTGAGAAGAACACACATGTAATGACACTAGGTGTGGTTCATGATATGGTTTGTGAGAAGAACACACATGCAATGACACTGGTGGATCCATGTGTGGTCTTTGGGAAGAACACACATGCAATGACACTGGTGATATGTGGTCTGTGAGAAGAACACACATCCAATGACTCTAGCTGGTTCATGAAAAGAGCGGACATGCAATGCCACTGGTGGATCCATGTGTGGTTCATGGGAAGAACAGACATGCGATGACACTAGGTGGATCCATGTGTGGTTTGTGAGAAGAACACACATGCAATGACACTGGTCGATCCATGTGTGGTTCATGGGAAGAACACACATGCAATGACTCTGGTGATATGTGGTTTGAGAAAAGAACAGACATGCAATGACTCTAGCTGTGGTTAATGAGAAGAGCAGACATGCAATGACACCGGTGGATCCATGTGTGGTTTGTGAGAAGAACACACATGCAATGACACTGTGTGGTTCATGATATGGTTTGTAAGAAGAACACATGGAATGACTCTAGTGGTGGTTCATGAAAAGAGCATGCATGCGATGACTCTAGCTGTGGTTCATGGGAAGAGCAAACATACAATGACACTGGTGGATCCATGTGTGGTTCATGGGAAGAACACACATGCAATGACACTGGTGGATCCATGTGTGGTCTGTGGGAAGTGCACACATGCAATGACACTAGTGGATCCATGTGTTGTTCATGGGAAGAACACATATGCAATGACATTGGTGATATATGGTTTGTGAGAAGACACACATGCAATGACTCTAGCTACGGTTCATGAAAAGAGCAGTCATGCAATGACACTGGTGGATCCATGTGTGGTTCATGGGAAGAACACACATGCAATGACACTGGGTGTGGTTCATGATATGGTTTGTGAGAAGAACACACATGCAATGACTCTAGCTGTGGTTCATGAAAAGAGCAGACATGCAATGACTCTAACTGTGGTTCATGAAAAGAGCAGACCTGTGATGCCACCAGTGGATCCATGTGTGGTCTATGAGAGGAACACACGTGCTATTACACCGGTGGATCCTTACGTGGTTTGTGAGAATAACACACATGCAATGACACTGGTGGATCCATGTGTGGTTCATGGGAAGAACACACATGCAATGACATAGGTGATATGTGGTCTGCGATAAGAACACACATGCAATGACTCTGGTGATATGTGGTTTGTGAAAAGAACACACATGCAATGACTCTAGCTGTGGTTAATGAAAAGAGCAGAGATGCAATGACACCGTTGGATCCATGTGGGGTTAATGAGAAGAACACACATGCAATGACACTGTGTGTGGTTCATGATATGGTTTGTGAGAAGAACACACAAGAAATGACAATGGTGGATCCATGTATGGTCTGTGAGAAGAACACACATGCAATGACACTGGGTGTGGTTCATGATATGGTTTGTGAGAAGAACAGACATGCAATGACTCTAGCTGTGGTTCATGAAAAGAGCAGACATGCGATGACTCTAACTGTGGTTCATGAAAAGAGCAGACCTGTGATGCCACCGGTGGATCCATGTGTGGTCTATGAGAGGAACACACATGCTATTACACCGGTGGATCCTTACGTGGTTTGTGAGAATAACACACATGAAATGACACTGGTGGATCCATGTGTGGTTCATGGGAAGAACACACATGCAATGACATAGGTGATATGTGGTCTGCGAGAAGAACACACATGCAATGACTCTGGTGATATGTGGTGTGTGAAAAGAACACACATGCAATGACTCTAGCTGTGGTTAATGAAAAGAGCAGACATGCAATGACACCGGTGGATCCATGTGGGGTTACTGAGAAGAACACACATGCAATGACACTGGGTGTGGTTCATGATATGGTTTGTGAGAAGAACACACAAGAAATGACACAGGTGGATCCATGTATGGTCTGTGAGAAGAACACACATGCAATGACACTGGGTGTGGTTCATGATATGGTTTGTGAGAAGAACACACATGCAATGACACTAGTGGATCCATGTGTGGTCTTTGGGAAGAACACACATGCAATTACACTGGTGATATGTGGTCTGTGAGAAGAACACACATCCATTGACTCTAGCTGTGGTTCATGAAAAGAGCATACATGCAATGACACTGGTGGATCCATGTGTGGTTCATGGGAAGAACATACATGCAATGACACTGTGTGGATCCATGTGTGGTTTGTGAGAAGAACACACATGCAATGACACTGGTGGATCCATGTGTGGTTCATGGGAAGAACACACATGCAATGACTCTGGTGATATGTGTTTTGTGAAAAGAGCAGACATGCAATGACTCTAGCTATGGTTAATGAGAAGAGCTGACATGCAATGACTCTAGCTGTGGTTCATGAAAAGAGCACACATGCGATGACTCTAGCTGTGGTTCATGGAAAGAGCAGACATACAATGACAGTGGTGAATCCATGTGTGGTTCATGGGAAGAACACACGGGCAATGACACTGGTGGATCCATGTGTGGTCTGTGGGAGGAACACACCTGTATTGACACTAGTGGATCCATGTGTGGTTCATGGGAAGAACACACATGCAATGAAACCGGTGATATGTGGTTTGTGAGAAGAACACACATGCAATGACTCTAGCTGTGGTTCATGAAAAGAGCAGACATGCAATGACACTAGTGGATCCATGTGTGGTTCATGAAAAGAACACACATGCAATGACACTGGGTGGATCCATGTGTGGTCTGTGGGAAGAACACACATGCAATGACACTGGTGGATCCATGTGTGGTCTATCGGAAGAACACACATGCAATGACACATGTGTTATGTGGTCTGTGAGAAGAACACACATGCAATGACTCTAATGATATGTGGTTTGTGAAAAGAACAGACATGCAATGACTCTAGCTGTGGTTAATGAGAAGAGAAGAAATGCAATGACACCGGTGGATCCATGTGGGGTTAATGAGAAGAACACACATGCAATGATACTGGGTGTGGTTCATGATATGGTTTGTGAGAAGAACACACATGCAATGACTCTAGTCATTGCTCATGCGAAGAACACACATGCAATGACAATGGGTGGATCCATGTGTGGTTCATGTGAAGAACACACAAGCAATGACAGGTGGATCCATGTGTGGTCTGGGAAGAACACACATGCAATGCCATCGGTGGATCCATGTGGTTCATGGAAGAACACACATGCAATGACACCGTGATATGTGGTTTGTGAGAAGAACACATGCAATGACTCTAGCTGTGGTTCATGAAAAGAGCATATGCAATGACACTAGTGGATCCATGTGTGGTTCATGGGAAGAATACACAGCAATGACTCGTGATATGTGGTTTGTGAAAAGAGCGTACATGCAATGACTCTAGCGTGGTTAATGAGAAGAGCAGACATGCAATGACACCGGTGGATCCATGTGTGGTTTGTGAGAAGAACACACATGCAATGACACTGGGTGTGGTCTATGTTATGGTTTGTAAGAAGAACACACATGCAATGACTCTAGCTGTGGTTCATGAAAACAAGACGCATGCGATGACTCTAGCTGTGGTTCATGGAAAGAGCGTACATGCAATGACACTGGTGAATCCATGTGGTTCATGGAAGAACACACTTGCAATGACATCTGTGGATCCATGTGTGGTCTGTGGGAAGAACACACCGCAATGACACTAGTGGGTCCATGTGTGGTTCATGGGAAGAACACATGCAATGAAACCGTGATATGTGGTTGTGAGAAGAACACACATCCAATGACTCTAGCTGTGGTTCATGAAAAGAGTAGACATGCAATGACACTAGTGGATCCATGTGTGGTTCATGAAAAGAACACACATGCAATGACACTGGTGGATCCATGTGGTCTGGGAAGAACACACATGCAATGACACTGTGGATCCATGTGTGGTCTATGGGAATAACACACATGCAATGACACATGTGATATGTGGTCTGTGAGAAGAACACACATGCAATGACTCTAGTGATATGTGGTTTGTGAAAAGAATAGACATGCAATGACTCTAGCTGTGGTTAATGAGAAGAGCAGACATGCAATGATACCGGTGGATCCATGTGGGGTTAATGAGAAGAACACACATGCAATGACACTGGGTGTGGTTCATGATATGGTTTGTGAGAAGAACACGCATGCAATGACTCTAGATGTGGTTCCTGCGAAGAACACACATGCAATGACACTGGGTGGATCCATGTGTGGTTCATGGGAAGAACACACATGCAATGACACTGGGTGGATCCATGTGTGGTTCATGGGAAGAACACACATGCAATGACACTGGTGGATCCATGTGTGGTCCGTGGGAAGAACACACATGCAATGACACTGGTGGATCCATGTGTGGTTCATGGGAAGAACACACATGCAATGACACCGGTGATATGTGGTTTGTGAGAAGAACACACATGCAATGACTCTAGCTGTGGTTCATGAAAAGAGCAGACATGCAATGACACTGGTGGATCCTTGTGTGGTTCATGGGAAGAACACACGTGCAATGACTCTGGTGGATCCATGTGTGGTCTGTGGGAAGAACACACATGCAATGACACTGGGTGGATCCATGTGTGGTCTGTGGGAAGAACACACATGCAATAACACTGGTGGATCCATGTGTGGTCCGTGGGAAGAACACACATGCAATGACACATGCGATATGTGGTCTATGAGAAGACCACACATGCAATTACTCTAACCATGGTTCATGAAAAGAGCAGACATGTGATGGTACTGGTGGATCCATGTGTGGTTTGTGAGAAGAACACACATGCAATGACACCGGTGGATCCATGTGTGGTCTATGGGAAGAACACACATGCAATGACACTAGTGATATGTGGTTTGTGAGAAGAACACACATCCAATGACTCTAGTGGATCCTTACGTGGTTTATGAGTGGTTTTTGAGAAGAACACACATCCAATGAACTCTAGTGGATCTATCTTGGCATAATTTGATGGATGCCATGATGTATTTCATTGTACAAGACACTCACTTTCCATTTTTATACTACTCAGTATCGCCCTTGGTTTTATGTGGTACTACTCAATTTTGCCCCCCTCTCTATCTTTCGTAGAAGCACAAATCTGTGCTCACCTTGTCTGCTACTCCCTGATTGGTTATCACAGTTGTCACGCGGATCGTGCACACCAACCGTTGATTCTGTGCGATCCAATGATGATCGTTGCACATGTCGTGCCCTTCACAGTACAACGTGAGACAGCACAGACATCTCCCTCAGAGAGACTAATACAAGAAGGAACACGATGTCGTCCATGGAAAAAGTCGTCGAGTGGTCATGTCATGTTTAATCAAGTCTAAAAAGCCTACTACTGCTACTACTACGCCACAATGCATGCGTCATCGAGTGCACGGTCGTCGATGGACAGCTGCAATTTATTGCCACTTGATTTTAATAAGACATATCCCGTTTTTTACGCAGCGGCTCTCAATCGCCAATTTTAGGGCCGTGTCAAACTCAGACATAGAAATTGTGTGCGCCTTTGCATGCGGCTCAATACGTAATCGCCATGCATGGCTCGGAAAAACGTGACGCATCGCGGCGCTGTCGCGATGCACGGTGCAATGATCGCAGGCGCGTTGCACGGTGGTGCAACGAACGTGCCTTGCTTCTATCCACCTTAACTATAGAGCCCTCTCCGCACACCCACTCCCACTCGCCACCGCCCCACGCAACCCTCTCCACTATCCCACCAGCATCCGCAAACTCCCGAGAATACCTCCGCACTTTGGCGATGGCCGAGGAGGATAAGGTGGCCATCGCCTGGTGGGTCGCCGTGAGGAGGCCCCTGCCCTCGCTGGTCCCCTTGACGCTGAAAGCAGCCGCCGCCCGTGCCCTGGAGGCATCGATGGCAGCCCGCCTGCCTAGGACCCCATCCCCACCGACAGAGCCGCCAAGAGGAGCCCCGGCCGCGTAGGAGGCTCACGTCACAAGCAGATCACGCACTTCTTGGGCACCTATGATCCAGATAAGTACATCGCTCCGCTGAACCCCTATGACACCGGCATCAACGACCTATGGTCGGAGGTAACTAGGGTTTGCTCCCCTCCCCTGGTTCTTCTACCGTTTGTTAGAAATAATGGGATAATCTATTTTAAATTTAGCTGGTATTGTCATGTTTAATATTCTGGAATTAATCATGGAAATTGTGCCTAATTATCCAACACCGTTCCCATCTTTGGATGGTAGATCTTGGTTTATTAGGATTCGCTTGTTTGCATTTCGATTGCTCGATCTTCTTACACCATCTACTCCCCCATTTTCTCTTTCTTCCAATAGGTTTCCAGCTGCGACGTCTGCAGCGATGACGAGTCCATTCACACCAAGGCTCGTCAGGTGCTGAGGAGGCTGCGGGCCGGCAAGTACGACGACTTCTTCACGGGCCCCTACTACAGATGCCCCTTCCACAAGGGGGGCGTCTACTGCTTGACGAGACGTGCTGCCGGCGGCACCGTCTTGAACACCTTACTGAAGCATGCAGAGGCCACGGGCTTGGACATCCACAAAAGCAGCAAGCCCGAGCCCGCGAACATCAATGCCTACATCGCTGAACACCGTGCTCTCGGCATTCACCTCCGAAACCTCCAGCGGGTGGCCATCAAAGAGGGTGCATGCCTCCAATCATGCCCAAGGCCCCCAAGTCCAAGAAACTAGGAAGCAAGAAGTGGCGGAGGCGCCAGAGGGAGATGGAGGCGCTGGCGAATGAACGGGTAGGATGTCTCCTTGAATGGATCTGCATCTGCCACGGCTACTGCTGCTAAGCATCTTCTTTTGATTTTCTATATTTTGCTTGCATCCTATTTCTGGCTGAATGCATCGAACCCCATTAAGCAACCTACTACTTTCTATCTCTATATCCTATTTAGCTGCGCACAGCTATATCTACATATTTTTTGTTTTTTGAATGAATGTATTCTGCCTGGTCTGATTTGCTGCTTTAGATTTGCTACCTGATCGGAGGCAAAAAGAGGTCCAAAAGGGAACGAATTATCGAAGAGAGAATCTTCTCTAGATTTGCTACCAATTTGGGCAAAATGAAACATATCTGTTTAGCGAGAGAGGAAAAGGGTACTCTTTCAAACTGCCAGTTAACGAGCTACCATCTTGACGAGGCCCCATCTTGACGTCTCCCTCTACAAGAAGGAACAGTATGCCGTCCATGGAAAAAGTTGTCGAGTGGTCATGTCATGTTTAATCAAGTCTGAAAAGCCTACTACTGCTACTACTACGCCACAACACATGCGTCATCGAGTGCACGGTCGTCGATGGACAACTGCAGTTTATTGCCACTTGATTTTAATAAGACACATCCCATTTTTACGCAGCGGATCTCAATCTCACATCCAACTGGGCCCACCAGAAGAAGCTTGGACGCTTAGCCGAGGCCAAACAACTGAGCTCGACGAGACCTAATGTCTCCGGTTCATCGAGTCACTCGCAGCCATCAACACATCCCTTTACCGAATCTATCACAACCCCACAAATCTCGCCGTACAGCCACCTACCTTCCCCTCTACATTTCCAATTTTAGCTATCGCCAATTTTAGGGTCGTGTCAAACTTTGTACATAGAAATTGTGTGTGCGCCCTTTGCATGCGGCTCCATACAGAACTGCCATGCATGACCCGGGAAAAACGACGATCGCGGCACATGTCGTGGTGCACTTGGGCCGATCACGCTGGCGCTGCACGGTGGTGCAATGAAACGTGCCTTGCTTCTATCCACCTTAGCTATAGAGCCCCTCTCTGCATACCCACTCCCACTCTCGCTCACTATCCTCACGCAACCCTCTCCACTGCCCCACCAGCATCCGCAAACTCCCGAGAATACCCCGTCCGTGCTAGCGATGGCCGAGGAGGATAAGGTGGCCATCGTCGCCTACGTGGCCGCCGGCGAGGAGGCCCCCGTCTCCTCGCCGGTCCCCCTCGACGCGTTGAAAGCAGCCGTTGTCCCTGTCCAGTCCCCAGTGAAGGCATCGATGGCAACCGCCATTCCTAGGCCCCCTTCCCAGCTACTGACGGAGCCACCGAAGAGGAGTTTCGCCGCGAGGAGGCCTCACCGGTCACAAGCGATCACGCACTTCTTGGGCACCGCCGATCCAGCTAAGTACATCGCGCTGCTGCACCCCTATGACACCGGCATCGACGACCTATGGTCGGAGGTAACTTGGGTTTGCTCCCCTCCCCTGGTTCTTCTACCGTTTGTTAGAAATAATCGGCTAATCTATTTAAAATTTAGCTGGTATTGTCATGTTTAATATTCTGGAATTAATCATGGAAATTGTGCCTAATTATCCAACACCGTTCCCATTGTTGGATGCTAGATCTTGGTTTATTAGGATTCGCTTGTTCGCATTTCGATTGCTCGATCTTCTTACACCATCTACTCCCCCATTTTCCCTTTCTTCCAATAGGTTTCCGGCAGCGATACAGCGATGACGAGTCCATTCACACCAAGGCTCGTCAAAAGTGAGGAGGTCATGGGCAGCACGACGGCTTCCTCGTGGACCTCCTGCCCTTCCGCAAGGGGGCGCGTACTACTTGACGAGTCGCATTGGCAAAGACCGTCTTGAACACCTTACTAAAGCATGCAGAGGCCACGGGCTCCGGCATCCACAAAAGCGGCAATCCCGAGCCCGCGAACATCAACGCCTACATCGCTGAACATCGTGTCCTTGGCATTCACCTTCGAAACCTCTAGCGGGTGGCCATCAAAGAGGGTCGCATGCCTCCAATCAGGCCCAAGGCCCCCAAGTCCAAGAAACCGGGCAGCAAGAAGTGGCGGAAGCACCAGAGGGAGATGGCGGAGGCGCGGGCGCTTGCAGGATGTGCCCGCAGCTGCGGCGGATGCCCCTGCTGCTAAGCAGCTTCTTTCTAGCTATATCCTATTTCTGGCGGAATGCATCGAACCTCGTTAGGAAACCTACTTTCTATCGCTATATCCTATTTAGCTGCGCACAACTATATCTACATTTGTTTTGTTTTCTGAATGAATGTACTCTGCCTAGTGTGATTTGCTGCTTTAGATTTGCTACCTGATCGGAGGCAAAAAGAGGTCCAAAAGGGAACGAATTATCGAAGAGAGAATCTTCTCTAGATTTGCAACCAATTTGGGCAAAATGAAACATATCTGTTTAGCGACAGAGGAAAAGGGTACACTTTCAAACTGCCAGTTAACAAGCTACCATCTTGACGAGGCCCCATCTTGACGTCTCCCTCTACAAGAAGGAACAGTATGCCGTCCATGGAAAAAGTCGTCGAGTGGTCATGTCATGTTTAATCAAGTCTGAAAAGCCTACTACTGCTACTACTATGCCACAACACATGCGTCATCGAGTGCACGGTCGTCGATGGACAACTGCAGTTTATTGCCACTTGATTTTAATAAGACACATCCCATTTTTACGCAGCGGATCTCAATCTCACATCCAACTGGGGCCCACCGTAAGAAGCTTGGACGCGCTAGCCGGAGGCCAAACAACTGAGCTCGACGAGACCTAATGTCTCCGGTTCATCGAGTCACTCGCAGCCATCAACACATCCCTTTACCGAATCTATCACAACCCCACAAATCTCGCCGTACAGCCACCTACCTTCCCCTCTACATTTCCAATTTTAGCTATCGCCAATTTTAGGGTCGTGTCAAACTTTGTACATAGAAATTGTGTGTGCGCCCTTTGCATGCGGCTCCATACAGAACTGCCATGCATGACCCGGGAAAAAACCTGACGTACCGTGCACATGTCGTGGTGCACGGTGCAGTCGACTGCGCGGCGCGTTGCACGGTGGTGCAATGAAACGTGCCTTGCTTCTATCCACCTTAGCTATAGAGCCCCTCTCCGCACACCCACTCCCACTCTCGCTCACTATCCTCACGCAACCCTCTCCACTGCCCCACCAGCATCCGCAAACTCCCGAGAATACCCCGTCCGTGCTAGCGATGGCCGAGGAGGATAAGGTGGCCATCGTCGCCACGGGTCAGCCGGCGAGGAGGCCCCCGTCTCCTCGCCGGTCCCCCTCGACGCGTTGAAAGCAGCCGTTGTCCCTGTCCAGGCCCCAGTGAAGGCATCGATGGCAACCGCCGTTCCCAGGCCCCCTTCCCAGCTACCGACGGAGCCACCGAAGAGGAGCCCCCTGCCGGCGAGGAGGCCCCCGCCGGTCACAAGCAGATCACGCACTTCTTGGGCACCTACATCGCTCTGCTGAACCCCTACGACACCGGCATCGACGACCTATGGTCGGAGGTAACTTGGGTTTGCTCCCCTCCCCTGGTTCTTCTACCGTTTGTTAGAAATAATGGGCTAATCTATTTAAAATTTAGCTGGTATTGTCATGTTTAATATTCTGGAATTAATCATGGAAATTGTGCCTAATTATCCAACACCGTTCCCATTGTTGGATGCTAGATCTTGGTTTATTAGGATTCGCTTGTTCGCATTTCGATTGCTCGATCTTCTTACACCATCTACTCCCCCATTTTCCCTTTCTTCCAATAGGTTTCCGGCAGCGACGTCTGCAGCGATGACGAGTCCATTCACACCAAGGCTCGTCAGGTGCTGCGGAGGTTGCGGGCCGGCAAGTACGACGGCTTCCTCAGGGACCCCTACAGCTGCCCCTTCCGCAATGGGGGCGTCTACTACTTGACGAGTCGCGCCGCCGGCAGCACCGTCTTGAACACCTTACTAAAGCATGCAGAGGCCACGGGCTCCGGCATCCGCAAAAGCGGCAAGCCCGAGCCCGCGAACATCAACGCCTACATCGCTGAACACCGTGTCCTTGGCATTCACCTCTGAAACCTCTAGCGGGTGGCCATCAAAGAGGGTCGCATGCCTCCAATCAGGACCAAGGCCCCCAAGTCCAAGAAACTGGGCAGCAAGAAGTGGCGGAAGCACCAGAGGGAGATGGCGGAGGCGCGGGCGCTTGCAGGATGTGCCCGCAGCTACGGCGGCTGCCCCTGCTGCTAAGCAGCTTATTTCTAGCTATATCCTATTTCTGGCGGAATGCATCGAACCTCGTTAAGCAACCTACTTTCTATCGCTATATCCTATTTAGCTGCACACAACTATATCTACATTTGTTCTGTTTTCTGAATGAATGTACTCTGCCTAGTGTGATTTGCTGCTCTAGATTTGCTACCTGATCGGAGGCAAAAAGAGGTCCAAAAGGGAACGAAATATCAAAGTGAGAATCTTCTCTAGATTTGCTACCAATTTGGGCAAAATGAAACATATATGTTTAGCGAGAGAGGAAAAGGGCACTCTTTCAAACTGCCAGTTAAGAAGCTAACATCTTGTCAAGTTACAAGACACATACATAAACATAACACAACGAGGGTAAAATTTATTTTACTAGTATCACTTGATGCGCTAAACATCTTGGCAAGCTAACTGAGTTCCACAAAACAGAAACATAACATTAACAAGTAAAATTTAATTCATTCCTCATCAGACCACTTGATTCTCTTGTCATCATTCCAGGTACTCCACATCCAATGAACTGCTTTGTCCCAAATGGCATCTGACTTGGCTTTCCTATCTTCAGCATCCTGCGGCACAATTAGCGGTGCATCACAGGCCTGATTGTTGCCGCTAGAAGATGCCACCTCTCTGTTTGCTGCTTCAGCTGGAGCCTCTCTGTCAGCTGCTTCAGATGTAGCCAATTTCTTTGCATATTCAACTTCAAACTCAGCTATTCGGAATTTTCTACAAAGGGCTCCCCTAAGCTCGTCTCCCCTCTTGCAAATAGGGCAAAACACGAGGTAACGTTGAAAAAAATGGATCTTCTTGTACAGCTGGTAGGTCACGTAAGCATCTATGGCTGCATACTTCAGGTTTGTATCAGACAACCGTCACTCGTCCCAGAAATCGTGCCTATCCGTAGGGAAATCTTCCTTCATTGTGTCGTACGACTCATCGAGGATTCTAGTTGCAAGTGATGCCATTCCATCCTTCTTCCTGCCCCCTAGGATCTTGACAAGGCGCTGAATATCGATCCAGTTGTGCGCAGGAATTATAATTTCCTCTCGATACAATTTCGAAAAATCAGTTGTTGTGTCGATAGTGCAGAAAACAATTCCCTTTTTTTCAAGGAACTGGCGCAGCGCCGGACATTTCCTATCAGTCCTGAAAGTATGTAGTTTGTCATCACCAAAATTTGTAACTACAAATATTTTGTCAATGCAAGATCATCATCTCAATATAATTTTGAAAAGTTTAGTAAATGCAAGATCAAGACTCTCAACATTGTATTGTCATAATTTATTCGGTTTTGCTATTTCTCATTCGACTGAACGAGTTGCACATTTCTTTTAACTACGGTTGCACTTTTCTTAGGTGATTGAGACTAAAGAAAATCTAAGTCGATTGAGACATAGGCAAACCCTAATTTATTTGGTCCTAAGTAAAATCCAGTAGTTGCAAGATGAGCAAGTGGATAAAGAACAAGGGGAGAAAACCCTAAAAGCGGTTAGCTACAGAGTGCAGATCTACAAACCGGGAGAGGTGGTAGACGAGGACGTGTTTCCGCATGGCAAGTTGAACGACTTCATTCACTTCATATGGGTGCTCCGGGGTGTACTCGAGGTCCAATCCCACAAACTTGTCCTTGTCTATCCCAAGCCAACCCTCATATATCCTCAGGACACAGACCACTGTCTCCTCCTCGTTGGTGTAGACAACGTCTATCTTCTTGTTGTCATGGGTAGTGAAGCTTGTCTCTAGAGTGCGTAGATCTTCCATGGCGGCAAGGAGAAGACGGGAAGAAGATAGTAGATGACAGGAAGAAGAAGAGTGGTTTCTACGAGGCAGGGGAATGGTGGAACCGTCAATGCACTTTTATGGTAGGGGTTAACGATTGGGACGGAAGTCCAAGGAGAGACGCGTGGAGGTGGCCATTTGATACGTCCATTTGCATCACTATTCTATGTCTTAATTCACTATTATTCATTGATATATTTCGTATTGAGAGGTGATACTTATGTTATTTCATCTGTTTTTGCATGGTTGATGACCTTTGGAGCATGGACCGCTACAGTCAGGATTCTGATGGAAAAGGTGCTATTTTGAGGCAAAATTCACGAAGATCAGAAAATCTGGGAAAATATACAGAAAATTCTATTTTTCCAGAAGACTCAAGATGCCAGAATATGGAGTGGAGGTGGGCCACAGGGGGTCCACACCACCCCATGGAGCGGGCAAGCCCAAGCCGCGCCAGGGAGTGGTGTGGCCACCTGCCCCCCACCTCTCCCTCGGCGATATCTTCCTCCCAAACCCTAAGACTGGGAGCAACCACAGAAGATTCTCGCCTCAAGGGCGGAAAACACCAAGAGAGAAGATCTCTCCGGCAGATGATTGCCGGGGAATTCCTTCCCGGAGAGGGGAGATCGTCGCCATCAACACCACCATCAAGCTGGACTTCATCGGGATCATCAGCATCATCACGACCATCATCACCATCAGCACCCTCATCACCATCTCCATATTGCTGTAACAATTGAGCTGAATCTTCCATAGTTCATAGGGGAAACTTTCCCGGTGTTGATTACTCCTTGTAGTTGATGCTATTGAGTGAACCGTTGAATTATTGTTTATGTTCAGATTGTTATACATCATTATTTCATCTCTGATCATGATCCATATGATGTCTCATGAGTAGTTCGTTTTGTTCTTGAGGACATGGGAGAAGTCTTGTTGTTAGTAGTGGAGTTGCGTTGAGAAAGATTCAATAGATTGTTATTTAAGTTGTGGTGTACTTCTTCTAGTGGTGTCATGTGAACGTCGACTACATGACACTTCACCTATATGGGCCTAGGGGAATGCATTGTGTATTTGGCTACTAATCGTAGGGGTTGCCGGAGTGACAGAAACCTGAACCCCCGTTAGGAAACCATTGCACAAGGGACGTAAGGGTCTTAGAGTTTAAAGCTGTGGTTAGGTTTCTACCTTAATTACTTTCTTGTACTTATGGATGTTTGCAAGCGGTATAATCACAAGTATGTATTAGTATTGGATGGGACGGTACATTAGCATAGGTTCACCCACACAACACTTAGCAAGCTAGAGAAGATTAATCGACTATATGAAGCAAAAGCACTTGACAGTCTTCCCATGTGTCCTTGAGAACGTTTGGTCATCAATAGAGATACAACCGGCTTGTTCTTTGCTGCATTTATTCCTATTGTCTTTTATTTACTCGTACTTTGTTTACTTGCTTTATCGAAATCCCCTAAAAATCTGTTTGCTAAGTATTTGCAGAGAATTCCTGATCCATACCACTAGCCAGCACCTTCTGCTCCTCGTTGGGTTTGACACTCTTACTTATCGAAAATACTATGATACACCCCCTATACTTGTGGGTCATCAAGACTATTTTCTGGTGCCGTTGCCGGGGAGTGAAGCGCTATTGGAGAGTGGAATTGGTAAAGGAAACGTCTACTGTGAGTATTGTTTACTTCTGCTAGTTGCTTTATTTTCGTTATGGATAATTCGCTGAGTTTCTTATTTGGTAATGCTACTACCACTGCTAAGGTAGTAGATAAGCCACCACCTGCTGAGAAAGATGTTTTCAAAATACCTACAAGAATTATTGATCGAGTTATGGATAACTACTATGTTGGGGATGGAACTGTCCATCCCGGTGATCATCTAATCTTTATACACGAATTATGCGGGTTGTTCAAGTGTGCAGGTATTACTACAGATCAAGTTAAGAAGAAGTTATTTTCATTATCACTAAAAGGAAGAGATGGGGAATGGTATAAGCTGCTGAAGAATGGTCAAGCTCTGGAATGGGAGGAAATAGTGCCTCTCTTTTATTCAAAGTTTTATCCTCCTAGTTAGATTCATAAAGATCGGAATCAAATATACAACTTTTGGCCTCTTGATGGAGAGAGTACAGCTCAAGCTTGGGGGAGATTGAAGTTACTAATGCTCAAATGTCCCATTCATGAGCTCCGCAACAATATTATTATCAACAACTTTTATGCAAGGCTCCCTCTACATGACAAGGATTTATTGGATGCTTCTTGTGCTGGATCATTCACTCGTATGGAAGAAGAAGCTAAATGGGACCTTCTAGATCGTATTCAAGACAATGTTGAAGCTTGGGAGAATGACAAAGGTAGAAAGTCAGGTATAAATTATGATTATGAATGCATTGAATCTTTTATGGAAACTGATGACTTTCAAAATATTAAAAATGCTTATGGTCTAGACTCTCAAGCTACTGCTTCTTATTTTAAGGCTTTTGCTTCCTATATTGAAGTGCCTGAAAAGAAGTGGAATAAGTATCATAAGCCTTATAAAGATATTGCTAAGAGTGTTCCTTCAAGAAATACTGAAGTTTATACTGCTAATCATGTTTTCCCTGAACCTTATATTGAGAAAATGCCTTTTCTAGTTAAGGTAAAGGAACATTCTATGATAGCTAGTATGGTTAATAAAAGTACTAGTAAAGCTGTTGAACCTGATAAACAAATGGTTGATGAACCTATTGTAGCAAATGTGAAAGACTTTGTTGCTAAATATGAAAAAGAGGGACACACTATCCTTTGTAAGGATACCTCTAATATTGTTTCGCATAGTAGTGTTATGAGAGCTAGTATTCCTATGTTTTCTGTTAGAATAAGTGATCATTGCTATGATAGTCCTTGTGATAGCTATATTGTTAAGTTTATGCATGATACTGAAAGCTATTATGAGAAAGGGAAAAGTGTTCTTGTGCACCTCAATAATATCAAGTTTCCCCGTTTTATGCTGAAAGTTTTTATGTTGCACTTCTTTTGCCTTCTTATGCAAGTTGCCTGTGGTTCCAATAACTTGTTTGTTTACAAAATCCCCTTACATAGGAAGTGGGTTAGACTTAAATGTGCGTGTGTTTTTGCTTCTTAATGATCTCTTTCACTTCAATTCATATCCCTATGAGAGCTTCTTCAAAACTATCATGCCCATCTTAATGACTATAAAGAAAGAGCTTTATGGGAGACGACCCAATTTGTTTTTGCTTTTAGTTTGTTTTTGTTTCTTTGAGTCTTGGAAGTTATTACTTTGGTAATAACCGCTCCTTATCCGTTTTTGTTTGGTTTTTGTGTCAAGATCAACCTCTAATGAGAGAGAAGTAATATTTGGGGAAGTTGCTGTCCCGAAACAGATTTTTGTGCTTCACCATAAAAATTCGTGAGAGTTCTCTGTATGTCAGATTGAGCTGTATTTTTTGTGCTTCTGCCCCAGGTTGTTATTTAACTTTCGTTAGTTTTGCACTTTTTGATTTGAGCAACAGAAGATTTTCGAAAAAATTGATCTTTACCTGCTGGTCTGTTTTGACAGATTTAGCCAATCTTGCATTTGCTTCTTTATTCGATTTCCTTTTTGGGTTTTCGGAAGGAGTTGCTACAGTAGCTTTTGTTTTGATGGTTTTCAGTCGAAGTTGGACTCAAAAGGTTTTTAACTTCACTTATACTAATGTTGCTAGTAAGAATTGTGTGAAGTTTTGTGTGAAAGAAATTTCCAGGAAGTGGAGATAATGGTGTAACAAGGAAGAGAAAGGTTTTATGACTCGAGTAATAAGTATATGAAGATGAAGATATCGAGGATATTCAAGTGATGACTCCGGAAGGATCCACTCAATACCAAATTCAGAGACCTACAAAGTCCGTTTCCATCTAGGTAACAGTTCTGGGAAGAAAAGTTCTGCGAAAATACAATCCAACTATATTTTTGCAGTTTTCAGTCAAATAGGAAAGCTACGAAGCAAAAAAGGGACGGAACCGGAGCCAGGGTGGCTCACACCACCCTGTGGCGCAGGCTCACCCATGGCCGCGCCACTAGGTGGTGAGTCCACACAGGACTCCGTCTCCGACCCGTTTTCTCCCAGTACCTTCCTTTTGATATGAAACTTCGTAATATATAACCCCCGGATCTTCCGAGGTTCATATATCGTGTTTTTGTTGTGTTTTTGTTTCGATCTGTTTCTGCCAGGGGTAATCTCAGATTTAGAGCCACAATGTCTTCCTCTAGAACATCCAAGGGAGATCCCTTAGAAGATATCATCAACCCATACATGAGAGAATTGAAGATTCATCCCAAAGAGTTGTTGCTTGAAGGTTTGGAGGTCCGGATTAAGGAGGTTTAAGGACCTAAAGGTGATGGAAATCTAGAGGACAGGATGGAAGCATTGGAGCAAGAAGTCTTTAGGTACACGAAGATGGCGGAGCGCGAAGTGGACATCATCCACAAATTTTGTTCCGAACTCATCGCCGAGCACCAAAAGGAGACTTCTGAACTCAAGGATGAAGTCTTTTCACTCCGCCAAACAACCAACGATCTACAAGCACAATTCTATGACATTCAAAATCAAAACTGTGAGTATGAGGCTAGATTTAAACGCATAAGTGCTGCCGCAAGTTTCAGGATGTTGGAAACCACGATGTCCTTTGTTGATGGGAAGCCTTTACCCTGGAAGACGGATGGAGACAAGAAGATACCACCACCTACGAAGGAGTAATTCATCATCAGGTTTCGCATCCCCTTAGTTTGTTCCAAGCTTGGGGGAGTGCCGCGGTATCATATCACTATCTTCTATCTTTTTACCTTATTAGTAGAGTTATATCATGAATAGAGGAGTTATTGTGTAGTATGGTTTGCATTATGGAAGTGTCCCCTCTCTCTTTAGATTGGTATCCCTTGGTGTGAGTTTCCGTTATGGAATATTAATGAGAAGTTCTATCATTCACTCTTTTGCATAGCTTATGATAGTTTTCAATTCGTGGTTATATGATTGATCTTGTTGTTAGTATTGGTATCACTTTGGGATCATTGAGTTAATTTAGTTGGTTTTGGCAAACCTGGCTCGGTCAGTAGCAACACTATTTTTGAGTGGAAAGAAAAATATAGAAGTACTCTAAAGAAAAATAATTTCATCATCTTTCTTTATTGATTTGCTCATAAGTCTAGTATTCTCTAGTTAAGATCTTTTGTGCTTCCAAGGAAGTTTGCATGTTTGTTTTTATCACATGTATGTTTGTTTCTTTCCTCCAACTCTTATACTTTCTACCCAGCCTTTCTAGCCAAAAACCTGTACTGAGAGGGTATTCTTCTCGTGCATCCACTCCTTTAAACCAAAACCTTTGCCATTTGTGTCCACCATACCTACCTAGTAGCATTATTGCTATTCCAAGTAAATTCTTGTTTTGTCTACCTCCCAAATTAAACTTGTTATGTGAAAATTAGTGATTAAAGCTCTCACGAACTTGATGGCACACTTTATTTTCTTGCACTTAATAAACTTGAACCATTGGGTCCTTCTTTGTTGCGTATATGCTTGCGCTTTATGAGTTGAAGTTAGCAGAACCATGTATCATGGGGACCGCTTTTAGCACTTCATTGGTACTTGTACCTAGTTGATATCATGTTCTTTTGCTTATGGATCCCGGCGGTGTGAAATAAAAGTGGAACTTGTAAGATCATGGAGTTTATATGTGTGTTAGAGAAACGCCTGGGCCGCTAGCCTAAGCCATGCCTAATCATGGTGGAAACTTGCAGCATAACTATAGTGAGCATTCTATGAAGCATCCTCAATAAAAACCTATGCAAATAGCAAATAAAAAGATCGCTGAGATGCTCACTGTCTGCTTGCCTTGTCATTTTGATTATGGGATAGCTCCTGTGTCATGTGTAAGGGTACCCTGCCATGGTTCTCGATGATACGCATGTATTTACAATGACAAGAGCTTGCTCGTGACTGAAGTTGAGTAGCATGAGGATCGGTACTCATAAGTAAGGGGCATGAGATTTCAACTTATAACTTGTCAAGCATATCCTCTTAGTTGTGTCACTTTAACCTTAATCACCTAAAGATGCCTATGATAGGGGCAATGAGAGCTGAAAGCTAGTAAGTATCATAATTTTTGGGAGCTCTTTATGAGACTTGCAATCCCTGCTTCCCTCTGCGAAGGGCCTTTCTTTTACTTTGTAGTTGAGTCAGTAAACCTATTGCCTTCTATCTCGTCAAGTATTTTGAGTTGATGTGTTTCATTCATTCATATGATGATTTATTCAATCATGTTTCTTATGTTCCTTGTTTTGCACATTGCTCTTATCTTGATGTTTACTACTTTGAATGCTATCATTGAAAACCAGCTATTTGTGAACTCCAGCAAATTATCAACTATTCTTCGACCAAGAGCTAAGTTTGCCATTACCAATTACAATTCACTTTATGTATCTTTATTGTGTTTCCTTTACTCATTGCACGTTAAGTTGTATAATAGTGAGTTGTCTTCTATTATGATCTATGTATTTGATGAATGTGATGCTTCTTGTCTGTATTCTTTTATTGACTCTTCACTCCATAAAACTGAGATCATGTTTATTCAGCTCAGTTTCGCTTGGGGACAAGCGAAGTCTAAGCCTGGGGGGATTTGATACGTCCATTTTGCATCACTATTCTATGTCTTAATTCACTATTATTCATTGATATATTTCGTATTGAAAGGTGATACTTATGTTATTTCATCTGTTTTTGCATGCTTGATGACTTTTGGAGCATGGACCGCTGTAGTCAGGATTCTGATGGAAAAGGTGTTGTTTGGAGGCAAAATTCACGAAGATCAGAAAATCCGGGAAAATATACAGAAAATTCTATTTTTCTAGAAGACTCAAGATGCCAGAATATGGAGTGGAGGTGGGACACAGGGGGCCCACACCACCCCATGGCGCGGGCAAGCCCAGGCCGCGCCAGGGAGTGGTGTGGCCACCCTGGCCCACTCCAGCCTCTCCCCTCTGGCGTATATCTTCCTCCCGAAACCCTAAGACTCGGGGAACGACCACAGAAAGATTCCACCGCCTCTGCGGGGCGGAAAACACCGAGAGAGAAAGATCTCTCCGGCAGACAGATTTCTGCCGGGGGAATTCCTTCTCAGAGAGGGGAGATCGTCACCATCAATACCACGATCAAGCTGGACTTCATCATCATCATCATCACCACCATCATCACCATCAGCACCCTCATCACCATCTCCATATTGCTGTAACAATTGAGTTGAATCTTGCATAGTTCATAGGGGAAACTTTCCCGGTGTTGATTACTCCTTGTAGTTGATGCTATTGAGTGAACCGTTGAATTATTGTTTATGTTCAGATTGTTATACATCATTATTTCCTCTCTGATCATGATCCATATGATGTCTCGTCAGTAGTTAGTTTTGTTCTTGAGGACATGGGAGAAGTCTTGTTGTTAGTAGTGGAGTTGCGTTGACAAAGATTTAATAGATTGTTATTTAAGTTGTGGTGTACTTCTTCTAGTGGTGTCATGTGAACGTTGACTACATGACACTTCACCTATATGGGCCTAGGGGAATGCATTGTGTATTTGGCTACTAATCGTAGGGGTTGCCGGAGTGACAGAAACCTGAACCCCCGTTAGGAAACCATTGCACAAGGGACATAAGGGTCTTAGAGTTTAAAGCTGTGGTTAGGTTTCTACCTTAATTACTTTCTTGTACTTACGGATGTTTGCAAGGGGTATAATCACAAGTATGTATTAGTCTTGTATGGGACGGTACATTAGCACAGGTTCACCCACACAACACTTAGCAAGCTAGAGAAGATTAATCGACTATATGAAGCGAAAGCACTTGACAGTCTTCCCATGTGTCCTCGAGAACGTTTGGTCATCTATAGAGATGTAACCGGCTTGTCCTTTGATGCATAAAGGATTGGGCCACTTGCTGCATTTATTCCTATTGTCTTTTATTTACTCGTACTTTGTTTACTTGTTTTATCGAAAACCCCTAAAAATCCGTTTGCCAAGTATTTGCAGAGAATTCCTGTTCCATACCACTAGCCAGCACCTTCTGCTCCTTGTTGGGTTCGACACTCTTATTTATCAAAAATACTACGATACACCCCCTATACTTGTGGGTCATCACCGTTCCAGCTTTTGAGTAAACAAAAAATAATTATAACGCTGATACACGGGCCCTGTTTTTTCACGTCAATACACTGGGTAGGGGGTGTTGTCCTATCCACTGTGCCAACACTGCAAGCCTACGTGACAGCCACCCCGCCTAAGCGACGGGAGCGACATAAGGGCGAACTGACAGGGGGCCCAACTTGACGCCCGTTAGCCTGATTTTTTGTATTGAAACGTAAAGTTGAATTCGTGCGGAAAAAGACCCTCTGAGTATTTGGCACACCAACATTAGTCATCCTGGCTGATTTTAGGGAACTTGGGTACCGCGTTGCCTGTACACCCCAACTTTTGGGCCGCAAAGTGATAATCTCATGAATGAGGGAGAGGTAGGGCACCCACCATAGCCGGCGCCATGCCCCTTGGGCTGCCCCTCCCTATATAAGGAGCACCTCCTCCTCCTCCACTCTCACACCTCCTCGTGAAGGATCTCTCTCCCCATCTAGAAATTATTCCCCATGGTCTCGGATTAGCGAGATACATGTTCCTGGTGTCTTTATCTAGAAAGGAGTTGCTGCTTCCGCTGCTTTGCTGGAGCGAGGGACGGAGGTTGTCGGGGTACCGGACATGTGTGCGATCACGGATGCACCGCTGCTTGGTGGTGCTGGACTTGGTGGTGCTGGACTTGCTGGAGCTGGATCTGATGGACGTGCTAGAGCTGGATCTGCTGGACTTGCTGGACTTCATCACAATCTTGAGATTGGCAAGTGCTGGACTTGCTAGACTTCATCCACGAGTTCCATCTCGTTAACAAAGCTTTGTTGTCTTCGAGGGTATGTTCTCTATGGATGTATATCCACCCGTTGCTTGTATCTAATAGATAGATCTTGGCATATAATAGTTGCCATCATAGGAATTTTTTTGTTTTCTATGCTGCGAACCCAACAGTGGTATTAGAGACTGATCTATGTGTATATTCTTTGCAAGTGTAGAACACATATCAGTATGTGGGCGATGATAATCATGTTATTGCTTCTTTCATGTATTTTGGATATTGGTGGCATAGTGGAATGAAGCGGCCCAGACTAACTTTACATGTCCTCGCACATGAGACCGGTTCCACGACTGACATGCAACTAGTTTTGCATAAGTGGCTAGCGGGTGTCTGTCTCTCCTACTATTGTCAATATCTGTTTTTAGAACGAGTTGCTAATAACTTAGTTATCATCGTTGTGGTTCCATGTTCGTACGTAAGACCGATTCTATCTTCGAAAGCCCTAAGCCACGTAAAACTTGCAATTGATAAATTAGAGGCGTCTAGTTTAGATTGTTGTTGGGCTAGTGTCATGATATGGTAATGTTGTAAATTGATATATAGTTGATACTCTTACAACACACCTAACATTTAAGTTCCATAGACCTTGGCCTTACTCAAAAGGAATAATAGAGATCATACCACGATGCACGTGATGGTGATCAAATGCATGGACCATATCATTCCACTTTACACATATGATGTTTGCATCTTATATTGCTAGTTTGGCATTTTAGTAGCATTATAAGATGATCCCTCATTTAGATATCAAGATAAAAATGTGTTCTCCCTTAAGTATGCACCGTTTATGTTTCGCCGCTTCAAGACATCACGTGATGATCGGGTGTACTTGAATCCATGATCATATTTCGGGTGTAAGACAGTTTTACACACCAGAGTACTAAGGTTCTTACTTGCCGAGCCTAGCATGTAGAGACATGGCCTCGGAACACGGATCGAAAGGTTAAGCATGAGTCATATGGTAGATATGATGCCCATAGAGATGCTCGCCTTTGAAGCTACACCGACTCACGTGATGATCGGACTTGGTGTAGTGGATTTGGTTCATGTAATCACCAAAAAGACACGAGGGATGTCGTTTTTAAGTGGGAGTTCATTTCTAATTTGGATTAGTCGAACTGAATTTTTCATAAACTAAATCGAAGTGAATTTGAATAATTTATTGTAGTCATTGGCATCTGTTTACTACCTTATGCTTAGTTTTAATTGAGATAATAGATCTATAGAATTCTGGATATTTGCTTTATGAACTAGTATCATATTGTTTTGAATGTCAATTTTAGAAGTCATATTGCGAACTTTTAGCAAACTCTATTTACTCCATGAATTTTAATAAGTAATATTAAATCGAGAGTAAGAATTCCAATGTTCGTATCTAAAGTATCATGTTTGCCTCCATGATTCTTGATATTCAAAAGTTATTTTTAATATTGAGGTTATGTAGGAGCTGAAAGAATTGTTTCAGAATCCATCATGTGTGGAAGATATTTTGATATCTGAAACAATGTTTATGGTTGCAATTTGATAGAGTATAATTTGGCAAAATACATGTTCTCACATTGTATGAGAATTTGTGAAGGTTTTATATGCTAGACGTCCTAATCTCTCGAAAAGGTTTTGGGAACTAATGTTATACTCACGATTCGTCCTTATAAGCCATAGTTTCTTGATAATGAAAGTTGTCATGATAAGGATGAAAATAAGATATAAGTAAAATGTTTACTACACTTAAAAGATTACTAAAGGATGGATTTTTGAAAGAACACCAAACATTAGAAGATGGTGATGTACTTGACAGTGCAAGTCCAAAGGTATTAGTATTTTACTATACATGTTTTGGACTATGTGTCATATGTATGGTGCCACTATTGATGTGGATAGATTCTTTTAAAAGGAAAAGGAAATGCTGAAAGAGAATCTATAAAATATTTGGCAGAAAATAAAAGATTGGTAATGTCCAGCTAAGGTATATATAAGATATACATGTTATGGTTGTATTATTTGCTTGTTAAACAATGTGGTTCTTGGGTATTGGATACCGAGTTGGTTGGTATGAAATATCATACAGAACAACGCAATTCATGAACTACAATGTCCTAAGTAACTAGCAAAAGAATATGTGATGATGTTCATCGAAAACAAATAAAGTGTTGTTGCATTCATCATTGACATGAAAGCTTTCCTTCAAGATTTGTTTAAATAATTGTTATTTTGTTCCAGTATAATGAGAACAATGGTTGTTCAAATATTTACCGTATTCCATAGAAGATGGATGAACTATTACAAGTCTAGTTGGAGAAATCACGTCCGTAAAACTAATGCTAAAATGTCAGAAGACAAATGATTGAAAGATCACTTATGAAGTGATATCGCCGTTTAAATTATATTGGAAAGAAAACATGAAGAAACTCCATGTTGATGGATTTTTCTAGTCTTTTGATTTTGATCAATTGACGCTTGTGAAATTTTCCTCGAGATAATTGAAACTTCATTCATAGGCCAAAGAGGAACACATGACTAACTTATTGGAAAGTGTGCCTGTTGATGTGCATAGTCCATTATGTGTAGCCATATGCGATGGATCTTTTTGCTTCATATGCTTTCTCCGGAAATTTTGAGTGAATATATCAATATATTTACTTAATAAGTAAGAAGTATGAAACATTTGAAAATTCTTCAAAGACTCTCAAGATGAAGTAGAAAATCATTGTAACAAGAAAATAAAGAGTTTATGATTTGATCATAAAGGAAGATATTTGAGGTACAGGTTTAGCAAAACACCTAAGATTTTGGGAATTGTTCGATGGATTTGCATTTCCTGATAAACCATAGGAGTATGGTATATTCGAGAAATCAAATCAAACCTTGTTTGACATGGTAAGATCAAAGGTGTCATTTATAAAACTACCATTATGTTTTACAGATTAAAGCTTTAGAGACTACCACTTTTACACTAAAAAGAGCACCATCGTGATCCATTGAAATGACACCATATGAGTTATGGTTTGGGATAAAACCCGAGTTGTCTTTTCTTAAATTTTGGTATGCTATGCATAAGTTAAATGTTTACAACAAAAGTCGGATATGCACGTCTTTGTAGGTTATCCCAAAGAATTTGTTAGGTATTCCTCCATAACACCAAAGACAAAAGAGTTTGTCGCTTGGAACGTTAAGTTTCTTGAGAAAGAATTTTTCGTGAAAAGTTAAGTGGGAGGACAATAGAACTTTGATAAGGTTATTGAACCTTAGATATATGAGCTAAGTAGCACAGCGCCAGAAAGTGTCTCGGTGGCGGCCACAATGCTCATGGATCCCATGATTACAAAGGTTGTGATCTTGGAGATTAGAGTTCCTATTTGAACCATATGCATCGGGTAACAATCAAATAGTGAGATTTGATAAACTAGTCGTTATTGTTTTGACAATAATGAACCAACTGCATGCAAAGAAGCGATGATGGGCCCTGACTCCATAGAATGACTAGAAGTCATAAAATCCGTGATAGTTTCCATACACGAGAAATCAAGCTTTTGAACTTGGAAGACCCTCCAAAAAGGCATGGAGCCTATCTGTCGTGTTTGGACCTATAAAGAAATATAAATGGATGATTGACATCTGTTAAATATTTGACATGTTGAAAAGGAATTAACGACTATGTTCAAGGAGTTGATTATGACGGATTAATCTACCAACCACTACATATAATTTGGTATATGGTAGTTGAACAAACAAAATAATGTTCTTCTAAAAGAATGATTACCTAGGACATGTAGATGACATGGTCCAAAGGGTTTTGTTAATTCAAAGGGTGCTAAAAGGGCATATAAACTTCAATAGTTGAAGTGAGCATAGCGGAGTTGGAATCTTCACCATGATGAAAATGTTAAAGGAGTTTAATTTCATCGGAGACGATGAAGATGCTTGCATTTGCAAGAAATTAAGTGGGAGTGCTAAGACAAATTTCCAACACATTATGCAAAGTATATATTGTTGATTGGAGATTACGTATATTTTATTGACACGGGTTAAGAATTTCATTAAAATTAGATTTTGATGAAAGACTTGGGCAAAACCGGAATATTCAGCATCAATGTCTTTATGAATAGATTGAGACGCTAATATGGTTATGCCCGACGTACATATATGAGATATTGAAAAGGGTTCAATATGGAAACAACAAGAAAGGTTCTTGCGGCATGGAAAGGATTGTATCAAGATTCAGGTGTTTCAACACTTGGTGAGTAAAATCACATGAAGATTTTGATCAATAATACCGTGATATGTACATATCCAGATATGTCCAATGCTCTAAATGTTATGAGCATATACCCGAATGATTCATAAGATAATCATTGGACGATAGTAAAGATATTCTTATGAGCTTTGGAAGAACTAAGAATATATCATGTATAAGTGAAAAATAGTTGATAATAGTTCATTGTAATATGTTACATTGATACTAGTTTGTCACAAGATACAAATTAAATTTATCTCAATTTAAACTATGGGTGGCCCAATATTATGGAAAGGAAATTCCATGATGGATTTGGATAAGTTCCAAAGTTAAGACATTGTGACGGATACTACAACAAAAGGCTAAGTATATGACTGCCATAGTAGAAGCAAATGAGGGCATTTGTGTCAAGTAGTTTGTTATCAAACTGGGTGTGGTTCGTAGTGGGATAATATTATGAAGATATATTGTACAAGAATACTATCGACATGTTTTAATCCAAAGTAACTAAAGGTCTCACCAAAGGACTATATTTATACAATGCCATCTCATTAAAGAATGAGTGACGCGTAGAGACGCAACGACATGCAAATACACATGGACCTAAAAATGTCAGATCCGTAGATTATGTTAACCACTAGCAAACACGTACATTCAACACCTAGGTGTTGTATATACAAGTTTACAAACTAGATTATTGACTCTAGTGCAAGTGGGAGACTGAAGGGAATATGCCCGAGAGGCAATAATAAAGTGGTTATTATATTATTCCATGTTTATGATAAATGTTTATTTTGCATGCTATAATTGTATTAATTGGAAATGTTAATACATGTGTGTTTAATAAACAAAATACAAAGTTCCTTGTAATTCCTCTCATATAAACTAGCTCGTTGATTAACAAGATGATCAAGGTTTCATGATCATGGACATTGGATATTGTTAATAACGAGGTCACAACATTGGTGGAATGATGTGATGAACATTCATCTGAAGTATAGCATTACGATCAAAGTCATTATGTTTATATTGATAACATCATACAAAGTAATCCTAATCCTTAGACCATGAAATCATGTTAATCCTAATCCTTAGTATCTTCATAACATCAAATGTCACACCGTAACAGGGTGACTATAAAGGTGGGTCCAGTGCTACGAAGGTGTTATGTAGATGCTCATTTATCAAGAGTGGGATTTGTCCATCCCGATGACGGATATATATACTCGGAGCCCTCTTGGTGATATCACATTGAAATAGCTTGCAAGCAAGTGATGTGACCACTAGAATGTTATATCACGGGAACAAGAAAAGAGTGCATGTTGGCAACGAGATCAAACTAGGTATTGAGATACCGATGATCGAATCTCGGACATGTAATAGATCGGCAAGTGTACGACTACATCATCCACGAGTTCCATCTCGTTAAAAAAACTTCGTTCTCTTCGAGGGTATGTTCTCTATGGATGTATATCCACCCATTGCTTGTATCTAATAGATAGATCTTGGCATATAATAGTTCCCATCGTAGGATTTTTTTTAAGTTTTCTATGTTGCGAACCCAACAATTTTGTAGAGTTTGTTCCATTAGGCAGCGCTAAACATATCCTTGGTGTTCTACGATTTGTGGAGTTTGTTAGAGCTTAGTGTGACAACTCAATATTACATTGCCCTTGCCGGTTGTGTGTGAATCAGAGGGTGTTGCCTCAAACTATAGTGGAAGACCATATTTTTATATTTGGGATGCTAAGCACATATGTTAGATGGGTATTTCGTGTTGAACCATATGATCCTCTATATGAACCGGGGGAAGTACATCTTTATCATCAAGATCAAGTAGGGGAAGAAGATGTTGATCATCTAGATCAACTTGGAGAAGCGCGAGGAGAGAAAAAGTGCAAGCTGCAAGAAATAGGTTTCATTTCTGGTACTTCCGCTATGCTAGATGACAAGGTATATCTGTAGAAAAAAAATGTTCAGGTTGTGTCTCTTTGATGTTTCTCTATAAATGTATCTGTTAATATACTAATCGCAGAAGCACATAACTGAGGAGGACTTTAATGGTAATGGCGATGACATGTTCATTGATGAGCCTGCACCTGAGGCTGTGGATCAGGTACACTACTTCTGGATGGAGTTGATGTAGGGATACTAATCATCAGGGTTGTACTTTTGGTGTCGTTTGGGTAGTTTCATGACCACTATCCAAGCTGCAAAACTCTTGGGGTGCACCTGATATCTCTCTAAATATATGTAGAGCTATCCGATGATTGGTTCGCTAGTGTCGTAGTACTATAATATGGAGGTACCTTATGACTTCTAGGCCTTTGTTAGCAGAACTATAATTGGAAACTATTCTATATATTAGTATATCTATGTGTCTGTGTGTGTTTCTAGTCTGAAATCCGAGCTTATGCTTTTATCTGTTCCCAAACAGTTTTTGAGGCATCCAGCGCTGGTGCCCTATGATGCAACTACCGCCGTCTTGTCCTTTGCTAGCGCTTCCCCTCCCTCGATGCTCCGTGAGCCAAATCAACAAGAGGATATATAAGCTGGGATCAATTTAATTCAAAGAGGGGTAATTTTTTGGTCGTGGGAGAGGAAGATGGGAGAACTAGTAGTACCAAGGGAAGGAGGAGGATGGCTCACTCAATTATTTATCTCACCCACTTGATGTGGGACCCACTATAACTCACGCCCTTGAAGTGGGTCGCACTTTAACTTATCCCATGAAACTGCTGTAGGCCACTATGTGATAGATGGGATCAAAAATTCAGAAATCTCCTGGCAAAATGTTCCCGCCACCACCACTTAAAAATATTACTATATAAAAAGTGTACTGCCCAACCCTACTACTATTGTACTACTACTCTGCTGCCCATTCCTTTCTACCGACCAGACAAGAAACCACCATTAGCTAGCTCCAGCAAGCAACTATTCGAATTGGTGCAACCATTTTCCCCACTTTTCTCCAATTGGGGAGTTCTTGCTGAGATAGGTGGGTGTATTTTCTCACCTCGAATTCTAGCTTTTTTTAATTTGCTGCCGATTGGGACATTGGGGGTACTATTAGTAGTAGTATTCGGTATGCTTTGATTCTGGAGTGCTTGCTTATTGCTTACCTTGGAATCACCTAATCAGGATATTTTCCCTCTGCTCTAATCGATTGGGTCATTTGGGTGGGGGTAGGGTGGGATGGGGGTGGGGGTACTGATTTCGTATGGATTCTGGATTGAGGCATGGTCACCGCCGTTCTGATTGGGGCATTTGGTTGGGTTCAATTTTGGTGTTCTTCACTTCTGTAACCTTTAGTTTCTACTCCTAATGTGCAATGGATTTTGTGTCAGATTCTGTATGGAGAACTATGGGTCAGTGGCGCACACAGCCACTATAGACAGGGATGGTCTCGTTAGTTCCTTTAAAACTTTCCTAAAAAGGTAATGTAGTAGTATATTCATTGCGTTCTTCCATTCTTTCCCATGCTAAAAGTGGTTGGCTGCAACCTGGATGTACCCCTATGCTAAAAGTTTATCTATCTACATCCTGTTTTTGTGGAAGCCTTCGTGACACCATATCTTCTTTATTTACTGTAGCACGGTGGTACATACCTGCGAACATGCGGTGCTCCAGATGCGGCAAACAGGATGGTACCCCCACACGCTGTAGGATCCGACCACTACCACTACTCACCAAACAAGCCCAAGGCCACTGACCAGTTGGGAGGGCTTAGCTTAAAGATAAAGGTATTTTTTCTTAATCCACTTATTACCATGGTGCAGTCTGATTTAATTATTATATGCTTGGTGTCATGCATGCTTATCAGATGTTTAGAAACATATGTATGATTTTATTAATTCTGGCACTGTGTTTATGTGAATATAGATCTAGATCTTTCTGACTATCCCATACAGTCATATATTACTACTATGTACTATATTGAATTGTTGAGCTCTATTGCTATTTATGTAGATTGAAGGTGCTGCTGTGGAGGCTGAGGCTACTATAGAGGCTAGTATATTGCTGATGCTTTCACCAAAATCGGACATCGTCTACATGACAAGGAAGCGCCAACACAGTACCCAGGTGGGCAGTGACCTCTCTAAGAAGTGGGTATAATTTGGAAATCAACAATTTCACATGTTATGATTTTCCGTGTTATTGTTATTAGCTAGTATATCTTTACGCTGATCAGAAGTTCAGAAACATCAAATCTATTTTCTTTACAAGCAATGGTTTTTGTGATATTATTAGATTTACATGCTCTTTACATAATTTAACCTTTCCACTTAATTTCAATCAGTACAACGCACCAGCTACTCACCCCTTTCTTCTATCGTCCTCTTGCCATGCTTGTGGATTGAAAGGGGGTTATTATGCCCTTCCAAAGGAAGAGGGAAGAAAATAGTGCATGGCCACTCTTAGTGAAGGGTACCCATGGTATCAGGTATGGATTCCAAGTGGTTTAGACCAACTTGATGTAAGATCTTGTATCTCACTTTTCTTGCTGTCGCCTTACTTCACTATCAATTTTCTCATGAAGGCTGTCCCTTGTCTCACACACCCTATTATAAAGAAGATGTTCGGAAATGATAAGTTTCTAACTCTGTATAGCGAGGGCCCTATAGGCATGCGGCAACTATATGATGTGGATGATTCCCAAATGATGGACACCACCTATATGGGTGGCCGAGGTTGGTGCAAGTATGTCTGTGAGAATGGTCTAAAGTAGGGGGATGAGGTAGCATTCAATTTTAGCAAGCCTGGGCAGATACTTGCACACAATCCTACACTTGTTGACCTAAGGACCAAGAACAAAGGTAGTAATAATTAATTTGCTTCTGTACTCATCACGACCTCTAATGATTTTCTTCCGACTAACTATTCTGCACCATTGTCTTTTCTCATCATATGAATATGACCACTTATGTAGTCTACTTCCCCTCATGTACCCCCAGAAGGGTGCCAGCATCAAGCTTCTAGCACCGGCACCGACGCTAGTTCCTACAACGGCACCTATTGACCTAAGTAGGAGAAAGAATGGAGGTGGTAACTTAATTTGCTTGTATACTCTCAGCTCTGTCTAGGAGTAACTATTCTATAAGAAACCATTTTTCTTGTACACATCTCATATGCCTCTCTGACCACTCTTATAGTCCCCTTACCTATCCCCCAGAAGGTAACCAGCATCAAGCTGCTCGCACCCGGACCGACACCGGCCCTAGTTCCTGCTCCGACACATGTTGACCTAAGGAGAAAGAATGGAGTTAGTAACTTAATTAGCTTGTATACTCATCATATCCTCTGATCACTGTCTTGTGAGTAACTGTTATATAAGAGACCATTTTGCTTGTACACATCTCATATGCCTCTATGGTCCCTATAGTCATCTCAGCTACCCCTCAGAAGAAATCTAGCATCAAGATGCTGGCGACGACATTGGTTCTGGCTCCTGCACTAGCCCCTCTACAATTAACTGCATCGACACCATCTCCTACACCAACACCAGCTCCAGCACAGGCAGGGCACCATCTCCTAGACCAGCACCAACTACCGCACTAGCCCCAGCATAGGCACCGACACAAGCTCCTTCATCTCCCCGGGTAGTGCCTTATGAGACCATATCCTACACATGTGTCATCACAAGGTCGCACCGGATTATGTTTGTGAGTATATGGCGGCAGATAAACTGCTCTGAATGTCTTCCCAAGTTTCACATGATTGAGTGCATTGCTCTTATTAATTATGCATTTATCTCTTGCTTTGACTCAGAAATTGCCTAAGAGTGACACAAAGAAACTCCAGGCCAGACGTGTCTTCAATATGAAGAGCGAAGGAGTGCAAATTGAGGGAGTCCACGCCATTAACTGGACTGATGGGCGCTTGGCTGCTACTTCTAGGTGGATCAAGTTCCAAAAAGCAGCCTAACTTACCAGTGGAAGAATGGTCAAGGTCGATGTATCTTGCTGCCCTAAATGCCACATGTTGTTCATGAAGTTCCTAGTTGTCTAGCTCTTTGGTCGCATGCTATTCTAATTAATTATGTGGTTGTCTTATCTCCACTGATCATATATGGATGGTAAAACTATGATAACCTTTTGCTGAATTGGAGCTATGACTAGTACGTACTTGTATGGTATATCTCAATCTATATGACGGTTCCATATATGACCAAATATTATTACAATGATTGTGTTCCAATGGTCGAGTATGTATGGAGAAAAGGGCAAAATGATTGTGTGACATGGTTTTTAGAGCTAAAACAAGAACTGACTCTCTCTATACTATTATTGAATTTCACTGTCTATATTGTTGAATCAGTCACTTTGAAATGCTGCTGAATTGGACAAGTGCTGTTGAATATGAACTAGGAATCTATCGGTATTTTTATGTCTTATTCTATATTGTTTAATGTTTCAAATGCTACTGAATTTCTCAAAAGTTATGTCGTTGCTGCTGGGCTGCTTGCACTAGAGCTTTTTCATGTGTGTCATCGGAACTATTGGATGTGTTTGGATAGAGATGAGAGGGTAAAGATACGGCGTGATTTCACCAAGTGAATTCATTGGTACCAGCCCTATTTTGGTGCATGCGGTGTGTGTCCCTAGTTCTTTAGAGATTTTTACATAAATGTCTGCAAATGTAATTATCGCTTTTTTCCTCTCTCGGTGAGGTCTGTGTTTGAATCCAGCGAGCCACAATCTAGTGAAATTTGAGATAGGAGCCCATCGACCATAGCCCAATTTGTTTTTAATTTGGCATTTTTGGCATTGCCCCCTACCTAAAAAAACTCTGCCTACGCATGTTTTTAAGAAACTAATCCATTATGTGGCATTTTATAAATTGAGGTTCTAGTAGCACTGCCATTTTATTTTAAGAGAGATAAACATGGACACACAAATTAGTTTTAAGAAGACTATACATAAGTTATAAGTAATATAAAGCTTTTAATGATAATTTTCATCTGATTTCTTTAGCGTAGTGGCAACGCATATATTTGTTGAGGTTTTGAGTTTGAATCCTGTGTGCTTAACATATATTTATTTTGGTTTACGTTTTTTTCATGTAGAAATATTGCTTTATGGAGAGGCTGACGTCATGGATCCATAGCCTGTAGCGTCCCTCGAGTTTAATGTGCGGGTTTAAAAAAAGAAGTTAAGTACTTGTATAGAGAGGTTGGCATCAAGGACCCACAAGCCAGAACATACTAGGGAGGCTAACATGCACAAACCGGAATATACCAAGGAGGCTGACAAGTGGGCCCCAGTAGCAAGACCACACGCGGCTGCCGCATCGAGCAACGTTGCTAAGGTCAAAATAGTAGACGCAGCCAAAAAAAGTCCATCATACACACGTTTCATTTTACAGAGATACTGGCATGGGGGACCTAGTAGAGAGACCTTATACAGGTGTTACATCGAGCAACATTGCCAAATTCGAAACGAGAACGCGCAAGAGAGAAAAGTCTACCATGCACACATTTCTTCTAATGAGAGGGACATGGGGGACTACTGACCACAACTCAAAGAAATTTGAGAAAGGATCCCAGGGAGCATAGCCCTGAACATTTTAGTTCGACATTTTAGGGGTTAGGGGACTGCTGAGCACAACCTAGTGATATTTGAGAAAGGAGCCCATGGAGCATAGCCTATGTAGTATAGCCCATGTAGAGCAGCCCATGTAGATAGCCAAACTCTTTTTAATTCGGCATTTTGGGCATTGCCCCCACCTCTCAAAAAAAAACTCGGCATACCCATGTTTTAAAGAAACTGCTACATTATGTGGCATTTTACAAATTGAGATGCCTGAGCGCTGCCATTTTATATTTAAAAAGAGATAAACATAGACACACAAAATATTTTTTTAGAAGATTGATACAGAAATTGTAGTACTAATACATGTTTCATGATATATCTTCTATAAATATCTTTGGTGTAGTGGCAAAGCACCCAGTTTACGTCTATTTGATTTGAGGATCTTGAGTTCGAATCCCCAGTACCTACATATATATATCTTGGGTTTCCATTTTTTCTTATAGTAATATCGCATTACGGAGAGGCTGACATCGCGGACCCACCATCCTGCAACATCCTTCAAGTGTAATGGTTGGATTTGAAAAAAGTTAAATACTTGTACAAAGAGGCTAGCATTAGGGAATCAAGAACCCATCAATCCAGAACATAGTAGAGAGATTGACATGGGGGCCCAGCAGCAAGACCATTCCTAACTGCCGCATCGAGCAACATTACCAAGGTCAAAACTGCGGACGCAGCCGAAAAATTCCATCATACACACATTTCATTTATAGAGAGACCGACATGTGGGACCCAGTAGTGTGACCTCATACATGTGTTGCATCGAGCAATGTTGCCAAGTTCGAAACAGGGAGGCGCGAGCGAGAAAAAAGTCTAGCATCCACACATTTCTTCTAATGAGAGGCTGACATGGGGGACGCAGCAGCCTGAAAAAAGGCTGATGCAGCAAGCAACGTTATCAAGTTCGAAACATGGAGGCGCGGGAGAAGAAAAAATGCAATCATACAATTGATCATTCTAATGAGAGGCTGACATATGGGACCCAACTTCGTGACCATACAGCAGATTCTTCGAGCAACGATATCTAGTTCGGAACATGGTAGCGCTAGAGAAGAAGAAAAATTCCATCATACACATGATTCTTCTAGTGAGTGGCTGATACAAGGGACCCACTAGGCTGAATAAACGCCTGATGCAGCGAGCAATGCTATCAATTTTGGAACACAGAGGTGCGACCAAGGGAAAAATTCCATCATACTCACATTTCTTCTAATCAGAGGATGACATGTGGGGTCCATCAGCATGATTAAATGGTAGATACATCGAGCAGTGATATCAAGTACAGAACAGGCTAGCGCGAGCAAAGGCAAAAATTCCATCATACACACGATTCTTCTAATGAGAGTATAACATGACGGACCTAGCAGCGCGACTAAGCGGCAGATGCATTGAGCAACGTTATCGTGTTCACATCAGGGAGGCAAGAGCCAATGAAAAAATGCATCATGCACATGTTTCTTCTAAAGAGAGAATGACATGTGGGACCCAACAACATGATTAAATGGCAGATGCATCGACCAATGCTATCAAGTTCGAAACATGGTAGCGTGAGCGAAGGAAAAAATTCCATCATACACATGATTCTTCTAATGAGAGGCTGACATGTGGGACCCAGCAGCCTGACTAAATGGCAGACACATGGAGCAACGTTATTGATTTCAAATTAGGGAGGCGCGACCGAAATGTATGGTGCGCTAGAGACACTAACTTTTGGGACCCACATGCCTCAAAAGACTTCAGCGAGTCAACATCGAGTAAGGAACTAGAAATCTTGCTTCTACCACACGCCGTCCGAGGTTCCTCCATGTTTTTAGCAGTTTTGTCATAGTAGAGGGCCGCAAAACTAGAAGAAAATGTTTTCCATTATCCACAGTAGAGCAACTAAATTCATCACGGAAGACACACCTTCTACGACGACCGAAGGGCCCAATCATTGTGGATGGACACTTTTCTTGTAGTGGAAGCAATGGGGAAAGTTGTCTTATGGGACATTGAACTGTCCCCACGTGACATCACCTACGAGTGTGGCTTATTGATAAAATCGTAGGTTCTCCTCGATTTCCTGGTCAATTGGGTGGAGCTCTAGCTGCCTGACACCCCAGACATGTTGAGTGTTTGGACAATGCACTTCGACTGGTCCAAGCGCCAAGAAGGAGCGGCTGCTGGTGTCGTCTTCACATCCCTGCAAGGTGACAGGATGAGGTACGTACTACTGATGAAGTTCCATGCATCAAATAATGAAGCAAAGTATGAAGCCCTCATCCACGGGCTACGGATGGCAAAGGCTTGCGGCGCCACTCGCCTGATGATATACGGCGACACAAGCCTCATCGTACAACAAATGATGAACAAGTGCGACGCCATTAGTGAAAACATGATCACCTACCACGACCTCTACAACTCACTCGAAGGAGACTTCGACGGCTGCGAGCTCTGGCACATTGGCCACGAAAGTAACGAAGAGGGCGACCAATTGGACAACATTGGCTCCACCTGCGTCCTAGTACCACCCGGAGTATTCCTGGAGAAAATATGCGAATGCTCCATCAAGATCAAGCCAGTCAAGGGCCCACCAGATGCAGCAATGCACTCGGGGGGCTATGCCACCCGAATACTCTGAAGCATCCGCTAAAGCAGAGCTAGCTCCTTCACCCGAATGACCCATGGAGGCCATGCTCATCGAACCCTCCTGGACTCAGCCATACATCACATACCTGCTCAGCAAAAAGCTACCGGACGACCTGACCGGCGCACAGCATATCGCTCGTCGCTCAAAAGCCTTCACCATCATCAATAGTGAGCTTTACAAGTGTAGCATCACCATAATCCTCCATTGGTGTGTCACTAACATCGATGGAAGAAGCATCCTCCTCGACATTTATGAAGAAACCTCTAGGCATCACGCCGGCAGTCGTGCCCTTGTCGCCAAGGACCTACAAGCTGGCTTCTACTGGCCAACCACAATGCGTGGTGCCAAGGACATTGTGACCAAATGCAATGATTGCCAAAGGTTCGTGGACAAGCCACTCTCACCAGGCTCCGAGCTGCGTCCAATACCATTGTCCTGACCTTTCGCGCAATGGGGACTCGACATGGTCGGCAAGCTCTAGAAATCTTCACCCAGAGGCTATGTCTACCTCCTCATAGTGGTCGAAAAGTTCACCAATTGGATCGAGGCTACGCCTGTCACCAACCAAATCGGCACCACTGTCATCATGTTCTTCGAGTCCATCGTCTACAGGTTCGGGGTGCCACACATTAACATGACCGACAATGGAACAAACTTCACCTCGAAGGAGTTCGAAGGCTTCTCTGACTAGCTGGGCATCAACATCAGCTACGCCTCTATGGCACACCCCCACACCAAAGGCCAAGTTGAAAATGGAAATGTCCTCGTCTGCAACGTCATCAATAAGCGACTCCTTCGGCTTCTCAAACGAGCGGTCGAAGCCTGGGCGAAGGAACTACCCTCCATACTCTAGAGGCTACAGACAACTCCAAACAACGCCACCGGCTACACACCCTTCTTCATGTTGCACGGCATGGAAGCGGTGCTACCATCCGAAGTACACTACAAGGCCACATGTGTCGTCGCCTATAATGAAGCCGATCTACCACTGCACTAGAAGATGACGTCGACCTCTAGACGAAACGCGTGACATCATTGTTGCATGATCGACGGTGTACCAGCAGAGCCTCTACAACTACCACAACCGAGGACTGCACCCAAGGTCCTTCGTCGAAGGCGACCTCGTCCTACGACTCAAGTAGAAAGGACACATAAAGCTTGAGTCCCCCCTAGGAGGGACCCTACATCATCACCGAAGTGATCCCAGGTGGCGCCTATCGCCTCAAGGATGTAGAAACTAGAGTAGCATAGTCCAACCCTTGGAACGTCGAGCAGCTGCGATGTTTATACCCCTAGATGTTTTTCCTTTCAATAAGTCCACTTATCTAGGCTACTTAGCCAACACATGTACTTGCTACCCTTCAAATCAATACAGCTAAGTTCCTCAAACTATGAGTTAGTTTCCTTTTACTTCGCATGTAAACTATGAGTTAGTTTGAGGAACTAACTCATAGTTCATTACATGCGAAGTAAAAGGAAACTAACTCATGTGTTGTACGCGATTGCGTGCGCCAGCAACTATGTCTACCTCCACGACAACTTCACCGATTTCAACTCTAGTAAATATCAACTGCGACAACCTTAGTAGCTGACTCAGCCTGCAATCAAATCCTTGAGAACTCCAACCCAGTTGTAACTCAACTGACAGGTTGGCAAGGTATTGAGATTGTTCAAAGTTAGGCTAACGAAAAGGCGAAGTAGAAATGCACTCACGTCAATATATACAACACATAAAGCAATATTATCCCAGATTACACAAATTTTACATTATCTACATGTCCTATGCATGACAAGATCTACACTTGTCATTGGAGTATGACGTTCGTCCGCTCGTCAAATAGCCGAATGATGTCTTCCACTGGTGAGAGACCGCCCGATAATGCGGTTGCATATTCCACGCCATGCCATCTAGAGGCACGGGTAGTCCTTCAACAATGGCGTCTAGGTCCACATCTGGACGCTGCATATGAACAAGAGCAAGCGCATCCTTGGCACCTGCAAGAAGCTGCTGGCGCACGTAATCGCGTACAACACCCGCATCTTGGAACTTCTGTAGAAATGCCAGCAAACTAAAGGGAGCTTCGTCCAGCGGAAACATCGCACTGTAAATGGATACGAAGGAGGACCGTTCTCTCTTCAAGTAATGCAGCACCCGAGAAATGCGATCCTACAATGTTGCTAGCATGATCGCTTGGCTCCGATCGGTCCAGAGAAGAATTCACCAGCTTCTAGATCTGCCTAAGTAAGGCAATTCAATCAGATGTTTATGCATTCTTTTTCCTCTTGAGGAATACGATTCACAACTATACACCCAAGGTCAGAAGAGATCAGTAGACATAAATAAATACACAAAGAGTACAAATCAGTCAGAGATTCTAACACTGTAGGTGCTCGCTGATTTGGGCCACTTCACCAAGAAGATACTTCTCTTGTTATAATGCCTTCTCCGCTTTAAATTTCCACACATTAGCGTTCCCTTTAATGATCGTGAGTGTTATCTCCAACTGCTTAACGCAATCTCGTAAAAGGGGAAGTTGGGGCAACTCGTCAGCCTTGAATGTCGTAGGGGAACCGAAGGAGCATCAAAAGAGGTGGCACCTGGCGCATCGCTAGTGGTGCCCTATACATGAAAACATCCAAAGAATAAGAGCCTATCGGACGAGTCGACAAGAAAAACAACTGAGGAAATGGGCACGAGTAAAGATATCAGCAGAAGACATTTATACACATTCATCCAAAAGAATCATAGTCATTGTCACTCACCATCAACTATGTGTGAGCACTACGACTAGAAAAAGGTACCAGGATTACAAAAGAAAGGCAATCGCAAGCGGTGCCAAGCTACATAAGCATCAGTATCCGAAGGCTTCATGATGCCCGCGACAACTTCCGCCATTAAGGCATTCGCTGCAGACAACCTTTTATTCTCCTCGATGTACTTGGCAACCAAATCAATTAGTCGAGTGCCATATTTCTTGTAGCACTTGACGAGAGGGCCGAAAGCTACCTCCTTGCTGTCTGTTGTCACCGGCATTGCGGAGGTGACCTTGATGACATCCATATTGGTGTCATAAACCTTACGCCATAGCAAGCCTCGAGGAGGCACTCACGGCCTTCTGAATATGGTTGTATTCCTCTAGGAACCATCTGGAAAAGCATCTGCAAGGCTGCCAACATCTTCGAGGCCAATATGCTTCGGGAACATCTCCTGGTGGAAGTGACCAAGTGCAAACTTGGACTTGATGAGAGTTTCCTTGTCATAGGTGCTACGATCTTCAACTACGCTCTCGGCACCATCCAACGAGTCCTCATGTTCAAGCGCTTGGTGGTTGAAGTTGACACCAGCCGCATCTATAGATGCAAGGGGAAGTGGACTAAGAAACACATCAGGTAAGAGGAAGATGCTAAACAAGCAAAGAACACATACTATAGAATGCATGGCCAACAGTCATGAGCTGGTCCTGCTCCACCGCAGCTGCTGCAAGTTTGTCTTCGTGCTGCCTCGACTCCAACTTCACGCACTCAACGGCTTCCACCACATTTTTCTCTTTTTCCTCGGCATTTCTGAGACTCTTTTCGAGATTCTCTAGGCGACACATAACCTAGTTGTTATCCTCTGGCACACAACACGGCATCATCCATCAAATGGCAGACATAGAAATTAACCAATATACAAAGGATAAAAAGTCACCTTGGAGCTACCTGAAGTCCAATTCCAGCCACACGTACTACTGGCCCATCTACACCATGTTCCGCATGAACAGTTGCGCATGTGTTAGAGTCAATACATAGAGCTCGGGGAATTCCAAGAGGGAACCAAAAGGAAACTTACATGTTCACCCGAAGACTCTAGAAGATCCTGCTCCACATTTCGAGGAACGACGACCTTGTGCCGAACCTAGCTTGGATGAGCTTGAGCAGTTGTCATCATCAGTAGCCACCGTCTTCGGAGAAGGAGAAACCACTCCTGTGCTCGCAGCCTTAGAATCTATGACACCCTCCTCCACATCGCCCTTGATGGACTCTTCTAGGGAGGACTCCCTCATGATTCAGCAAACAAAACCATACTTCAAGACCCAGCCAACAAATTTAAAAAAGCCATGGTAGAAGTCGAAAACACTCACGTGCTGAAGTCATCAAGGTCGAACACCTCCTTCTTCTATTTCTTGTCTAGGCGCGCATCTTGGTAGTTCGAAGAAGTCTTTGCTAGAATCAGCCCGATGCTTTGCATCGAGGCGAGACCCTTCGGAATCTCCGGAGTCGAGGCATCCGAATCTTCATTCCAGCCCCTCTTGCGAGTGCCATCATCGCTAGACTCAGGGGCTTCTTGCGACTGAGCTGCAGAGACAGTGGAGTCTGACTCCTCTCTCTAGCTCCATACCCACAGGGGTGTCCCACTTATCGGGTAAAGGGGACATCATGCCTTTCACCTTCCAATTCTACAAGAGCATTAGAAACACCATCAAGTTTACACCAAGTAATCAAAGAGAAGAAAATACTAGGAATGATATTAGCTCTGGCACAGGCTTGGTGCCACAAAACGATACATTCGACGTATCCACGGGGAGAGCCTCTTTGGAAGTCAGTTTGGTCAAAGACCTGATTTTCCACTCCAGCTCCATGGATGACATATCTTCTAAATACGTACGGGTCAGATCATAGGAGCCAGCATAAAGGAACAATGGATACCCTCTAGCAGGAAGAGGTTATACCCGATGTCACAAGAAGATTCTAATAATGTCGATGTCGGTGACCTCTTTGCCATGGACCAGTTGCAGATTCAACACCCACTATTACAAAGCATCGACTTTTGTAGTCTCACTTGAAGGAACATTGTTCTTGCAGGATCACTTCTTGTTCTTCTCCGCACTCGCGTCAAATGGATCCTGGCCATACGTATGGTCTCCCAGCTTCTGGTCGCGCATGTAGAACGACTTGTCCCTCCATCCTTGAGCAGAGTTGACAAATTTAAGGCTGAAGTACTGCATGCCTGAGTGAATGGATATGCTGCATCCAACAACTACATACACCACATACCCAGAACCCGACGAACTCTTCAATCCATATATATTTTTAAGATCCCGAATTGTGTCTCAATTCCAAGCCAACATTGACAAAGTGTGATGAAGGAGGCGATATGAAGAATTGAATTGGGAGACAGCTGGTGTAGCTGAATCTAGTATAGAAAAAGAAAACCACGCACAAACTCGTGGAGGGGGAGAGAAAGTCCTCGAAGGATGAAGGCAATGAACATCCCATGAAATCCAACAAGAGGATTGGGGATTACCACGGTGCTAGGAATCTGGCATTCGGCCTCGATCGCTGGAATCAGGGCGGCTTGGCGGAGTGGCCACATGTTAAAGGCCCTCACCAAGGAGTGCCACCACGTGCCATTGGTTACTCTGCTCCCTCCAGCCTTCTTCTCGGGGGAGGCAGCACCTCTTGATCTAGCGCCATTGGTCTTCTTACTTTTCCCCATCGTTGCGGCACACGTCATCGGCTGGGACGGCAAGAACAAACTTGGAAAAACATAAAGCACGTCATGTGCAATATGTAGCGAAAGAACAAGGGCGTGGTGTGCATAGGAGCATATGTGAAGGAGAAAGGAAGAAGAAGATGAAGATGGGTATTTTTTACTAACGCAAACCTCTTACTTAATAGGTAAGATGTGCATTCCAACCTTCTGACGCATGGCAAGCATCAGCGCAAACACGTGGTGGCGTGATAAACAAATCGTCATCGCACGATCTCCACTACACATGGAAATCTAGGAGACGTGGTTAATACCCCAATTTACGCAATGACTAGTCAAATCCTTGTCAACTTTTGGGTGCCCACAGCGTTAGGTCCAATCACACTGCTCACCCTGACGGTTGAGCTCACTGCTCGTCATCAATGATGTCATCATTATTCACACTCTCGGTAGAGGTATGGAACCGATAAGGGTTCTTTCTTCGATTGCCTTCAAATCTTCAGTTTTTGTTCGTACGACTCAATTAAACACTCGAGGGTAGTCCTAACAGGAGCACTGGTCGCGCACCCGAGGAACTTCCATGTCCAGTGTACAGCCCAATAGTTACACACCATGAGAATGTACACTTTGACTCCTCTTTCGAATCAATGATTCGACTACGAACTCGGGGGATACTCCCATAGGGAGCGTTCATCGAGCACCCTACAAAAACAAAGAAAAAGTAAGGGCATTCACTCACCCGAACCTCTGCATTCATTGTGTTCCCAGCATGGATTTACACATCTTCAATCAAAGGTCTCAGCGACACTGCTAGATTACAATGTCAAGATCAAAGACAACGTCTTCATGACCACCCGAATCATCTCTGTGGTGACAAACATTCAGATGATACATCTGTGATGTAAAGATAAGACCTACAAATATCATCTACTAGCCTAGCAACCTCATCCGCAGTGCTCTACCAGATACATACTATACCAACAGTGTGATGAAAAATCCCTGCGAACTCGTTGGGTACATAACCATTACCACTAGAATTCGACTCAGTAAGTCCTCCACTGCATGAGTCGAATTACACTAGAAATTCCCGAATTCGAGCCCTGGGACTCGACTTTTGAGTAGATGACATCATTTTTTCCCAAGAGCAATTAATCGGTCCTGATCTATCGGATGAGCTAGGCATGTGCATCAATCATCCTTATGACTCGAACAATATGACTCGATAAACTCGAGTGATAAACTTCAAATTCTCCATCCAAATCTAAGATTCGAATGGATACTCGGAGCTATTGACATAGGTATGCCCTACGGGTGCCTAAGATTTCCCTACTCGGTCGACCCAACAGGAGCCCATGTGACGATATGCCAACCAATAGTGAAGCCCATGAAGATTCGGGTGGCCCCATGCCAGTGAATGATGCGACTCTTTGATGGACACAACAAGATTTAGATATAAATTTTAAATAACTAACCCTAACTTGTAACCGACTTGGTTGTATCATGAGACCCAGCCACCTCATATAAATGCCCAGATGGAACAACGAGGAGGATCATCGCAAACCCTAGCACATACACACTCCATATTACATCTACGCACCATCGCCATCAAGGCACCTTTGTAAACCGTCGGTTCGTTCATCAATCGAGAGCAGCCAAGAAGGAGTAGGGTTTTCCCTATGGGGGCCTAAACCTGGGTAAACATCGTGTCCCTGAGTTGCTTGCTTATTAGCCAAACAAAGTATCCAGTGCTCCCCTCTTCCTTAAAACACAAGTCCATAAACTATGGGCATTGACGTGGTAACCCAATGTCACAAATAATAAAGATATTTTTTTGACTTATCTCAAATGTTCATAATAATTTTTATGCCATGCTATAACTGTATTAAGAGGAAACATTAGTACACATGTGGTATGTAAACAAACAAAGTCCCTAGTTGCCTCTAGTTGACTAGCTCATTGGTCAACTGATGATCGAGGTTTCCCAATCATGGACATTTATGTCAATTAACAATGGGTCATGTCATTAGATGAATGATATGATGTACCCACACCCAACAATAGTATTGCAACGAGATTCGTTCAAAAGTTCAACATTGTGATATCTAGTACAACATAGTAACCCATTCCTTTGACAGTGAGATCATATCTAATCATAATCAGTAGAGGCTGCTTTGACTGCATCAACCATCACACCCTAACAGGTTGGTCATAAAGTTGTCTATCAAGTTTTCCAAAGGGATAGTTTGAGGCGTATGTATCGAGATCAGGATTTTCCAATCTGCGTGACAGATAGATGTTACTAGGTCACAGGAATTTAATGTCACGAGAATGAGAAAATGTGTTTATCGGTAACAAGATCAAACTAGGTATAGAGATACCGAAGATCCGATCTTGGAAAAACCAGGTATCATATAGCAAAGGGAATGAGACTTGATGTTTTAGGTTGAACCGATCAAGTTAATTTGTTGAATGCATGGGGGCTATCATCAGTTTCCAGATCCTGCTATTGGTCATTGTTCCGAGAGATGTTTCAATCATGTCTACAAATTCCTGAACCGTAGGGTGGCATGGTTAAGGATAGTTGATGCTTAGGGATTGTTCCGAGATCGTAGGAGAAAAGAGAGAACTCTAGAATAGATCTAGGATGGCACCGAAAAAGTTCTAAGGATATCCGATGATGATCGTATAGTTCCGAAAGGTGTTTTGGAGTGACAGGAATTAAATAATATGTTTTTGATATTAATTAGATGAATTAATATTAAAAATATTTTTTAATTGAATTTAAGAGCAACCCACCTAAACGGGCCCTTCCTAGAGGGAAAGGCTCATGTAGGGGAACCCCCCCAAAGGGCAAGGAGGCTACCCGGGGCAAGGTGGCCGGTTGGACCAAGGTGGTGGCGGCGAGTGCGGGGCCCATTAGGGTCGGTGACCCTTTAGTCCCACCTTGCCCATCTCCTTGTGGTGATGATCCTCCTCCTTGTATATAAAGAGGGGATCCCCTCTCCTCAAATCGTTCAATTGTCTTTTGCCTATCTCTCTCCTCTATCCCTCTCTCTCACGTGTGGTTCCCAAGTTGGAACATGCATACAGGGACAGGGTTTTCTCCACCATACACACACTATTGTGATACTAGATCTTTGGTCTAGATCTATCTTCTTCCGCTGCTTCACTGGACCAGAGCCCCGGGGACATCGTCAACACCGGATGCGTGTAGAACCGTGGAGCTGCTGCTAGTTGTGACACTCATCACTTGTACGCATGCATGACCTTGAGTTCAGCGTCGCGGTATGACTATATCAATTATCATCAATGTTGGCTGGGACTTAACGCTTTTCGGCTTTCAAAGGTGTGAACACCGAATCCTTCAATTACCTTACATCTGCATAAAATAGGTCTTGTCTATATCATTCATGTTTCTAGGATTTTTTTGTTTACTACTCAGGAACCCTGCAGCGGTATCACATCCGATCTATGCATAGTTTGTTGGTACAGTTAAAACACATAGTGATATGTCGGCATTGATTTTCTAGTTGTTACCCTCTCACGTGTACTTGTTCATACCGCGACAATGTTTGATGAAGCTTCCCGACCGACCTTACGTATAATCTTACACAAGAATGGTTCTACACCTAACATATGGCTTGTACCATATATGTGCTGGCGGATGTCTATCTCTCTTACATTAGTTGGTATATCATTTATGTCGTGGTGGTGTCACGGCAGATGCCATGGATAGGCTAAAGGTGGGGACTAATACACGCTAGGGGAATCCAGGGAGGGATAGTGAAGTGATTCTCCACACAGAAGTTTATATTTGCTTTGTCTCCAAGGTTACAAGTGCTCCTAGAGTTGTATTGGTGAGAGGAGGAAGAAGGATCCCTCTTACTCTCGCTCACAGATCACCCTTAAAACCCTAGCCAAACTAGCCAAATCGGAACCTCCTCTATAGAAGCCCTAGCCCTCCTTATATAGGGGGGGCTAGGTCTCCATCTAGGGCATACGTGGAGGTATATTCCTAGAATATGCCATCTCCCAAAGTAGTAAGCCGACCGGGTTGCTTTTCCCTCACGTCACACATGCAGATGCTACGTGAGCCTCTGCGGCGCCCGCGTCAGCCGACATGGGTATCGTTACCCTTGTCGGCCACGCCTCGATAGTCTGCCCTTATGTTCGCTTCACTCAGCGGTGCGTGCAGGCTTCTTTTGACCAGCGAGATTCCTTCCTTCTCCTAGAAGCTAGATGTGCCCCGGATCATACTTGATCGGGCCACACCTGTTCCTGCATACAAGTTAAACATGCACTTCCGACTTACTGCTTAAGTCGGTTGAGACTTAGTTAGGCGAACGACCCTTGGTCTGGGTTACCCCGTGATTCGGCCTGCCTTGAGGTGACCCAGCCAGCATCCGCTTTGGCCTTGCCGAACCTCGGCTAGCTCGGCCTTTATACCCCGGCGTGACCCTACCCGGGGGTATCCCCCCAACATTAGTCCCCGAAGCTGGTGCGGTCTTAGCTGCCTTGGCCGCTAAGGCCACATCAGGTTCAATTATGTTTGACCTTTGGACGTTATTTCTGAATTACCTCCTTGTCTCGGGTTATTCGGATTTACGTTCCCCTTGCACGTTCCAAGTTTTCACTTGTCGGCCGGGTTACCGCTTCAACTCGGACCTCATGACTTTACTTTCCCTCTGCACATTCCAAGTTTTCACTTGCTAGCCGGGTTACCACGGTCCTATCCGGGTCTTCCTTACTTCTCTCGTACGCCATCCCACGTGGAGGCTAATCATTATGTTGTCTCATTTTAAGGGCCAGCACAATAACCGCCGCAGTAATTGTCAGTCATCACTGTGCGTGGATCACGTCACGCCTGCCTCCTCGTTTACCGCATCATCGTGTCACGTCATGGGACCAACTCCACTCTGTGGCCTTCGGTGTGGCTCCTTGTTGATTGGTTGATGTGGGTGGTGTCGTGGTGGTGTCACGGCAGATGCCATGGATAGTCTAAAGGTGGGGACTAATATGCGCTAGGGGAATCCAGGGAGGGATAGTAGAGTGATTCTCTACACAGAAGTTTCGTATTGATGTTCAGTCTCCAAGATTACAAGTGCTCCTCGAGCTGTATTGACAAGAGGAGGAAGAAGAAACTCTCTTACTCTTGCCTATTAACTAGCCCAAGAACCCTAGACCCACAAGTATTTTCCTTGCTATGTATCTGAAAAGACCCAACCCCCTTACCAGAACCCCAACCCCCCCTTATATAGGGGTGGTTCGGTCCTGGCCTAGGGCATACGTGGAGGCATATTCCTAAGAATTTGCCTCCTCCCAAATTAGTAACCCGACAGGGGTGCTTTTCCCCCATGTCACTCTTGCTTTAGCGACGTTGCCTCTCTGCGGCCTGCGTCGGCCCGGCGTGGCGTCGTCACCCTTGTCGGCCACGATCCGGTGGTCCTGCCTTGCTTTATTCGCTCATCCGATGCACGGGCCTTCTTTTTGACTAGAGATATTCCTTCCTTCTCCTAGAAGCCAAACGAGGATCCGAATCACAGTTGATCCGGCCACACCTGTTCCTGCATATAAGCTAGACAAGTGTCTCCGACTTATTCCTTGAGTCGGACGAGACAATGTTAGGCGACCCCCCTGGTCCGGGTTACTCCGTGATCTGGCCTGCCTTGAGGTGACTCGGCCAGCATCCGCTTTGACCTTGTCGAACCTCGGCTAACTCGGCCCTTATACCCCGGAGTGACCCTACCTGGGGTTATCCCCCCAACATTAGTCCTTGAAGCTGGTGCGGCCTCAGCGGCCTTGGTCGCTAAGGCCACATCAGGTTCATTCGTATCTACCCTTCGGATGTTTATTTCTGGGTTATATGGATTTACGTTCCCTTTGCACGCTCCAAGTTTTCACTTGCCGGCCGGGTCACCACTTTGGCTCGGGTCCTATGGTTTTACTTTTCCTCTGCACAGTTCAAGTTTTCACTCGCTGGCTGGGTTACCTTCATGTCTCGGATCCGGGCCTTGCTTCCTTCTCTGTACGCCAACCCACGTAACGATTAATCATTTTGTCGCCTTATTTTAAGGGCCTGAGCAGTAACCGCCGCAGTAGATGTCAGTGATTACTGTACGGGGGTTACGTCACATCTGTCTCCTTGTTTACCGCAACTGCACGTCGTGTCATGGGATCACATTTACTCTGCGGCCCCCAGTGTGGCTTCTCTCTGATTGGTCAACGCTGGCGATACATGGCCACACTGTGTAGTTTTCCAGCACAGCACGATCCCATTTGTTCATGACTGAGGGCGGTTAAATAGGGAAGGGGCACTCTCCTTAGAACTTTTCCATCTCCGCGCCCCCTCGCCCGTTCCTCTTCTTTTTCCTCGCAACCGAGCCGCCGGCAGTGCCCGTTGCAGCAGCGCCGCTGCCGCATTTTCTTCGTTTCTCCGCACCGCAATCACTGCTGCGCCTCTGTTCAGCCACGGGTCCTCGTCAGTCTAGACCGTAGAGCCCCGCCGCCGCTAGCTCCAGTGACGACACCGGAATTGAGATGACGGAGGAAGAGATCATTGTTGTTGAACAGGATATGGAGGAGGACGCGGCAAGTGACCTTGGCACGTGGGCGGCTCCTGTTCTGCGAGGCGACATCGCTGGCTCTACGGACCAGCGCATTCCCTTGGCGTCGCTGCTCGTCTCCCCTCCTTGGAGCTGGCCCCCTCAACCAATCTGGGCGAATTTGTTGTTTTCTTATCCCATTTCCAACGAGGATTTGGGCTTCCAGTGAGTGATTTCTTCCAGGACTGGATCCAAACCTATCACTTGCAACCACATCATCTCCTGGCGAACACCATCACCTCTCTGTCCGCTTTCGTTTCTTCGATCGAGGGCTACACCGGGCTATGGCCTACGAAGGAGTTGTGGATCCGGTTCTTTGGCCTCCGCTGCAACGTGGTCCCCAACATCCATGTCGAGTCGGAGGACAAACAACTAACTAAGTTCGGAGCTGCCTCGATCTCGCCCCAGAGGTATTCAATCTTTCCCCGGGTCACCGGGCTTGACTCCTGCAAAGGGTGGGCCTGGACCTTCTTCTACGTCCGGAATGAAGGCATGGAAGATTTGATCTGGTTGCTTCCCTACGCTCCGGGTCCCCCTGACACGGATTTCTGGGAGGAGGTTGCCAGGAAGCCTACAACCCTGGCCAACCAAGTGAACAAAAGGTTTGCGGAGCTGAAGAAGCTCAGATTGCGCAACGAGGATGCCATGATTACATTCGTGCGCAACCGAATCTCTCCCCTTCAGTGGCGCACTCACAAGTTGTGCCATATGAGCTTTAGTCGCGACCCCAACCGAACCTCCTCATTCGAGTTGAGCAATACGGAGATCTTCCGCTGGGTCAAGGCTCTTTTCACCACCCATAAGGACTTCTCCGCCGAATGGACGTGGGGAATTGAGCATTACTTCCGTGTGAGCTCCCTCCGGCGTAAGCTTGGTAAACTTATCTCGGATCAATTTCATGTCGGCTCTTATCACATTCTTGACTTTGCTCCTTGTGCTTTTTTCTCAGTTGTTTCTCCAGCAAATCCTCGAGGATGGCCCGGATCCGACCCTTAAGTGGGCCCCGGACCGAGAAATTCCGGACGAGGAGGAGCCGGACCAGGAGATGTTCCTCCCCACACCTGATGCCACCAGACGACCCAGCGGTAAATTCTCTTCTCTGAGAGATTAGCACGACGATGAGGATGACTCGGATATCGATGTGATTGAACCCGTTGAGGTTGTCCCTCTTTCTTTTTCTTACCCGGCATTAGCTAACCCCGGTGGGCACATCCACAAGGATCCTCCCCTTGCCACGGGCGAGCCTGCTCCGGCGGCGTCAAAGAAGAAGCGCAGAACCGCGTCGAGTTCTTCTTCCGAACCTTCTCAGCCTTCCAAAAGGCAAAAGAAGGCCAGAGACAAGACTGCCTCCAAACGAGTAGGCAAAGCCCCAGCAAGGAGGGCCCGGAAACCTAAGGAGGCAGAGACCTCGGATGCGTAAGTTCTTTTTTCACTGCGCAACACACTTCTCCACCTTGGGTAATTTCACTCCTGACATTATTTTCTCTTGCAGGGCTCCTGTGGAGGTCCCTCAGAGCGGATCAGGCATCTACTTTCCTCTTCGCTCCAGTCCTTCCCCTCCCCGTGACGACGAGTCACGCCCGCTGAGCCGGGTTAAATTCCGCTTGTCCCGGATCTTGTACACTTCGAGTATGCACACATCTAGAGCCGGGTTAAGTTCCGCTTGGCCCGGATCTTGTACACTTCGAGTATGCACACATCTAGAGCCGGGTTAAGTTCCGCTTGGCCCGGATCTTGTACACTTCGAATATGCACACACCTAGAGCCGGGTTAAGTTCTGCTTGGCCCGGAGCTTGGACACTTCGAATATGCACACACCTAGAGCCGGGTTAAGTTCTGCTTGGCCCGGATCTTGTATACTTCGAATATGCACACACCTAGAGCCGGGTTAAGTTCCGCTTGGCCCGGATCTTGTACACTTCGAATATGCGCACACCTAGAGCCGGGTTAAGTTCCGCTTGGCCCGGATCTTGTATACTTCGAATATGCACACACCTAGAGCCGGGTTAAGTTCCACTTGGCCCAGATCTTGTACACTTCGAATATGCACCGAACTAACTTTACACGCCTGTGCCTTTGTCAGGTAACCACCAACCGTCGGGCGCCCGAGTTTTCCGCTGCTTGATACCCATAAGATCTTGCGCGCAAAACACGTTGCACTTGGCGTGGAGCATGAAAAGAGAGGTAATTTCCTCCCTTAACACCTTACCATTTCATTTGCTTCTGCCGGACTAACCTCCTTATTCGGTTTTTTGCAGCTGGGGTGGAGGCTGAAAACAAGATTATGCGGAAAAACTTGGAGGAAATCCGAGGTATGTCCCCTTTCGGCCAACCGCGCTGTGTTTTCCATTCTTTCTTTTTCTTGACTCGGCAAACATTCACTCCTCGGCTTTGCCGAGTCAACACACTATTTCAGCATCACTTGAGGATAGTGTCCCGTGCCTGATATGATGCTGCATTTTCTCGAACAAGCAGGACAGCATCAAGCCGAGCTGAAGAAGAAGGACGATGAGCTTGCCCTCCTCCGGACCAAGGACGGCGAGATAGCCAAACTCAAGGCCGATATGGAGAAGATGAAGGCCCAACACAAAACCGAGCTCCAGAAAGTTGGCCAGAACTTCACCGAAGAGCGTGAGAGCTTTACCCTTTAGATCTCCAAGAACCAGGATCTGCTCAAGGAATCCGAAGTCCGGCTTGGGTTGGCGCTTGCCGAGCTTGAACAACTTCGGCAGAGACGCGATAGTTGTATCAAGGAGTTGACCCGGATCCATCGCCATATCTCACGTAAGTTTCTTCGCCTTGCCCGACCTAGTTTTCCGGGTTAGCTCATATGCATTTGCTTCAGCATCCTCCCTTTCCTTATTTTCAGATAACTTTCCGGAGGGTACTGCCATCGCCAGTGCTGCCATTACCAAATTCCGCCAAGAAAAGGGTACTCCCATCGCTCCTGATGGTGAGAGCATCCCCTTGGACATGGAGGACTTGTTGGTTAGCGTGTCAGCTCGGGTGGAAACTATCAAGAACTATGGAAAAGATCTCCTCGACGTTGCAGTCCAGATCTTCAACACATTCTGACCCCACCTTTATACCTCGGCGTGACCCTACCCGGGGGTATCCCCCCAACATTAGTCCCCGAAGCTGGTGCGGTCTTAGCTGCCTCGGCCGCTAAGGCCACATCAGGTTCAATTATGTTTGACCTTTGGACGTTATTTCTGAATTACCTCCTTGTCTCGGGTTATACGGATTTATGTTCCCCACGTTCCAAGTTTTCACTTGCTGGCCGGGTTACCGCTTCAACTCGGACCTCATGGCTTTACTTTCCCTCTGCACATTCCAAGTTTTCACTTGCTGGCCGGGTTACCACGATCCTATCCGGGTCTTGCTTCCTTCTCTCGTACGCCATCCCACGTGGAGGCTAATCATTATGTTGTATCATTTTAAGGGCCAGCACAATAACCGCCGCAGTAATTGTCAGTCATCACTGTGCGTGGATCACGTCACGCCTGCCTCCTCGTTTACCGCATCATCGTGTCACGTCACGGGACCAACTCCACTCTGCGGCCTTCGGTGTGGCTCCTTGTTGATTGGTTGATGTGGGTGGTGTCGTGGTGGTGTCACGGCAGATGCCATGGATAGGCTAAAGGTGGGGACTAATATGCGCTAGGGGAATCTAGGGAGGGATAGTAGAGCGATTCTCTACACAGAAGCTTCGTATTGATGTTCAGTCTCCAAGATTACAAGTGCTCCTCGAGCTGTATTGACAAGAGGAGGAAGAAGAAACTCTCTTACTCTTGCCTCTCAACTAGCCCAAGAACCCTAGACCCACAAGTATTTTCCTTGCTATGTATCTGAAAAGACCCAACCCCCTTACCAGAACCCCAACCCCCCCTTATATAGGGGTGGTTCGGTCCTGGCCTAGGGCATACGTGGAGGCATATTCCTAAGAATATGCCTCCTCCCAAATTAGTAACCCGGCGAAGTGCTTTTCCCCACGCCACTCTTGCTTTAGCGGCGTTGCCTCTGCGGCGCTGCGTCGGCCGGCGTGAGCATCGTCACCCTTGTCGCACCACGATCGGTGGTCCCGCCCTTTATTCTGACGCTCATCCATGCAGCGCCGGGCCTTCTTTTTGACCAGAGATATTCCTTCCTTCTCCTAGAAGCCAAACGAGGATCCGGATCACAGTTGATCCGGCCACACCTGTTCCTGCATATAAGCTTGACAAGTGTCTCCGACTTATTCCTTGAGTCGTACGAGACAATGTTAGGCGACCCCCCTGGTCCGGGTTACTCCGTGATCCGGCCTGCCTTGAGTTGACTCAGCCAGCATCCGCTTTGACCTTGCCGAACCTCGCCTAACTGGGCCCTTATACCCGGAGTGACCCTACCCGGGGTTATCCCCCCAACAGGTGGTACACGGCCATTGCGTGCGGCTTGCCCGCAGGATGCGATCCCAGTTTCTCCTCGTGGGAGAGGTTAAATAGGGGAGGGGCGCATCACTTAGGCTTTTTCCCCTCACCGCGCCCCTCTGCCCTTTGCTCTTCTTCTTCGACTTCCGCGCGACCGCGCCGCCGCTACTGCTCCCAAGCAGCAGTGCTGTCGCCGCATTTTTTCCCCCAGATTTCTACGTCATCGCCGCTGCTACGCGCCTCCTCCACCACGGGTCGCTGCCAATCTAGGCCTCTGCCCCCTGCTGCCGCTAGCGCCAGCAAGGGCAGCGATTATCAGATGACGGAGGAGGAGCTCGTCGTTGCTGAGCAAGAAATGGAGGAGGACTCCGCCACCGTGGACCATGGTGCGTGGGCCGGGTCATGGGTCTGCCAAGATGACTTGGACTGGCTCTACCGGACCAGACGCATCCCCGCCGGCGTCATCGCGCGCCTTGCCTCCGCCGAACTTGCCCCCTCACCCAATCCGGGTGAGTACGTTGTGTTCTTTTCGCACTTCCAGCGGGGGTTCGGTTTGCCAGTCAGCGATTTATTCCATGACTGGTTGAGCACGTACGAACTCCAGCCGCACCACCTTCTTGCCAACGCAATCACCTCACTTTCCGCTTTTGCCTCTACGATCGAGGGCTATGCCGAATTGTGGCCCACGAAGGAGCTATGGATCCCGTTTTTCAGCCTTCGTCGCAATGTCATTCCGAATATTCAACTTGATCCGGAGGACAAGCAGCTCACTCAATTCGGAGCTGCATGCATCTCACCCAGAGGTTTTCCATCTTACCTCGAGTCACCGGGCTGGAGTCCTACAAAGGATGGGCCTGGACTTTCTTTTATGTCCGGAATGAGGGCACTGAAGACTTGATCCGGCTGCTTCCCTATGCTCCGGGTCCACCTAACCCAGAAACATGGGACGTTATCCCCAAGAAGCCCACAGCCTTGGCCAACCAGGTCAACAAGAGGTTTGTGGAGATGAAGAAGCTCAGGTTGCGCAACGAGGATGCTATGATCACGTTAAATGCGCCAGAATCTCCCCATGAGGCGCACCCACAAGGTCTGCCATATGAGCTTCGGCCGTGACCCCAACCGGACCTCGTCCTTCGAGTTGAGCAACTCGGAGATCTATCGCCGGGTCAAGGCTCTCTTCACGACCCACGAGGACTTCTCCACTGAATGGACATGGGGAATTGAGCATTTCTGCCGGCATAGGCTCCCTCCCTCGGTAAGCTTCGTGGCGCAAATTTTACTCCGGGTTAATTATATGTCGGTCATTGTTCCATTTTTAACTCTGTTGCTCATTCTTTTCCTCAGCTATTCCTTCAGCAGACCCTCGATGACGGCACCGATCCGACCCTTAAATGGGCGCCTGACCGGGAGACCCTGGACAAGGAAGAGCCGGACCAGGAGATGTTCCTCCCGATGACCGATGCTACGAAGTGACCCACCGGTAAACCCTCTTCTATTAGAGATTTCCCGATGATGAAGATGACTCGGATGTCGAGGTGATTGAACCTGTTGATGCTGTCCTCCTTTCTTATGCTTTTCCGGCATCATCTAACCCCGGTGGGCAGATCCACGAGGACCCTCCCCTTGCCATGGGGGAGCCTGTTCCGGCAGCGCCGAAGAAGACGCGTGGAGCTGCATCAAGTTTCTCCTCCGGGCCTTCTCAGCCCTCCAAAAGGCGAAAGAAGTCCGAAGACAAAACTGCTTCCAAGCCTGTAGGCAAGGCCCCGGCACAAAGGGCTCGGAAACCCAAGGAGCCCCAAACCTCGGACGCGTAAGTCTCTTTTTCTCCTGCAACTTGTTCTTTCTTGCATTGTAATTTCTCTTCTGCCATTATTTGATTTGATAGCGCTGCGGTGGAGACCCTCAGAGTGGATCTAGCATCTCTTCGCCGCTTCATCCTAGCTCCCCTCCCCCTCGTGACGATGAGTCACACCCGCTGAGCACTATTCCAGAGGGTTTTGCGGCTGCTCCGGGTTCTAGCCCGCCTCGTCAAGAGGGGGGGAGCCCGGAGCGGGGGAGACGGATCCAGCGGAGGTAGCGGCATCCACCACTTCGGCTCCACTGCAACCAGCAACTACTAAAACCACCTCCGTACCACCACCAACACCAGCACCAGCACCAGCACCAATTCTGGCACCAATTCCGGCACCAGCAACAAGGGCACCAGCGCCAAGCTCCTCCGCCTCGTCCGAGTCTTCTCAGTCTCGGCGAGGAAGTACTCAGGCAGCTCCTAAGGGGAAATCAGCCGCAACCACTTCCTCCTCTCAGCAAGCCAAAGGCAAGAAAGCCCCTAACGTCACCAGGGCAGCGTCCACCGGGTCTGGACAGCGCACCCTCGCGTCCATGCTTGCCCAGAAGGCTCCAGCACCGAAGGACGCCCCTGCCGAGGCAACTAGTGCGCATCAACTTGTTCTGCACACCAGTCTGGCCCTTGCTCAGGTTGAGAGGAGAGAGGCACATGCGAGGGGCTTGGTGGCGCCCCACATTCTCAGCGAGGAGCGATATCCTCCGACCTTGATCGAGTTTATGAATAACTGGAACAAGGCGGAGTTCGTCTATAACGACGATCTCCTGGAGAAGTTCGGTCCCGCCGAATTCGCTGCCCAGATGAATACATCCTCTAAGGCGATTAACCTTGTGGGTCGGATGATGGAGGTACGTTACTTCACCTTTTCCTTATCACGCATTTAGCAATATAACCATTAGTCCCGAGCCTGCGGGGGAGTAACTTGTTACTCGGCCGGATGCTCCTTAGAGAACTAACGTAGCTCCTTCATAATTTCAAATATGCACACACCTAGAGCCGGGTTTAGTTCCACTTGGCCCGGATCTTGTACACTTCGAATATGCACACACCTAGAGCCGGGTTTAGTTCCACTTGGCTTGGATCTTGTACACTTCGAATATGCACACACCTAGAGCCGGGTTAAGTTCCACTTGTCCCGGATCTTGTACACTTCGAATATTCACACACCTAGAGCTGGGTTAAGTTCCACTTGGCCCGGATCTTGTACACTTCGAATATGCACACACCTAGAGCTGGGTTAAGTTCCACTTGGCCCGGATCTTGTACACTTCGAATATGCACACACCTAGAGCTTGGTTAAACTCCACTTGGCCCGGCTCTGAACACTTCGAATATGCACACACCTAGAGCCGGGTTAACTTCCACTTGGCCCGGATCTTGTACACTTCGAATATGCGCAAGGCTTAAGCCAAATTTTCATATTCTTTTCAGGTGACCACCAACCGCCGAAGTGCTGAGTTCCAGCGTCTTCTGGATACCCACAAGATGCTACTCGCAAAGCACAATGCACTTCTCGCTGAGCATGAGAAAAGGGGTAAGTTTCTCCCTTGGCGCTTCTCCGTTTTCCTTCAACTCCCTCTGCCGAACTAATCTCATTATTTGGTTTCCGCAGCTGGTGTGGAGGCTGAGAACAAGATTATGCGAAAGAACCTGGAGCAGATCAAGGGTAAATCCTTATTGTCTGACCCTGCTTTGCTTTCCATCTTCTTTTCTTCTTGGCTCGGCAAACATTCATACCTCGGCTCTGCCGGGTCAACACGCTATTTCAGCATCTCTTGAAGATAGCGTGCCCGTGCCTGACATGATGCTGTATTTTCTCGAACAAGCAGGGCAGCATCAGGCCGAGCTCAAAAAGAAAGACGATGAGCTTGCCCTCCTCCGAACCAAGAACGACGAGATTGCCAAGCTAAAGGCAGAAATGAAGAAGATGAAGGCGCAGCACCAAACCGAGCTTGAAAAGGCTGGCCAGGACTATACCGAAGAGCGTGAGCGCCTCAACCTCCAAATCTCCAGGAGGCCGACATCAAACTTGAGTCGGCCAACGCTGAGCTGGTGCAGCTCCGCCAAAGATGCAATAATTGCATCAATGAATTGACCCGGATCCACAGCCACATTTCACGTAAGTTCCTTTCCCTTATCCGACATATTTCTCCGGGTTATTTCATATGTCTTTTCTTCAACTTCTTTCTTTGCCTTGTTTTCAGGCCACTTTCCAGAGGGTAATCCTATTGCGAGTGCTACTATTGCCAACTTCCGCCGGGAGAGGGGTATTCCCGTCGCTTCTGATGGTGAGAGCATTCCCCTTAACATGGAGGACTTATTGGTCAGCCTATCATCTCGCGTGGAAATCATCAAGAACTACGGCAAGGATCTCCTCGACGCTTCAGTCCGAGTCTTCAACATGTTCTGGCCCGGTGAGAGCGCTCCAAAGAGAGTTCCACTTCTTGCTGAAAAGCTGTCAGAGATCGAGACTCAGCTCGACCTTCGGAGGGAGTCCGCTAGACGTGCTGCAGCTGAGACCGTTCTTCACCACATACTCACGTGGTATGAGAAGATCGATCTCAGTCTCCTGACGCGTGTGCGCACTGGATCCAAGTGGACCAATGACCCGAAATGGGTAGCTCGGAGCAAGGCTTGTGCCCATAGCCTTGTTGAATATTCTCCCATTCACGAATGGACTGAAGGTCCGAGCTTCCTGGAACCCGCTGGCGACAAAGGGGTCGAGAATGCCGAAGATAGTTCGGACGAGGGTGGAGAGGACGATGCCTCGGATATCGAAGAATACGAAGATGACGCCGAACTTCCTCCTCCTGCTGCTCCTTAATTAAAAACACTTGAAAACTTATCAGATCCCCGGTATGCCGGGTGGAAATGTATCCCATACTTATGTAATATTTTGCTACGAAGTTTATATGCCAGATTAACTTGGGCGTAGTCCCCGAGTTTCGTTTTCTTGTTCGTCCAATCTTCTGGCTTGGTTCGTGTCTACCTTGATTCGGTTTTATGACTTACGAATCTGAGCTTCAAAAATTGTTCTAACAATACTCAGAAACTTTTAGGCTTAGCTCAAAATAATTTAGCATAATAGTTTGAAAGTAAATACAAGGTTAGTCCAAAAAACAAACATCGGCTCGATTAAGTTCTTTTCCTTAGTCGTTTTTCATGTGCTACGCAATTCCAAACTTGTTCTCTTGCTTGCCATGAAGCCAATTCTTGTTGGACAGCAGCAAATCGAAGAGTTGGGTTTTTGGTGCTCACACACTACTGATCCGAGTTAAGTAGAACAACTTACTCCAGCTGACATAAAAATAATAAAAAACAACAAATATTATTAAGGCAGTCCCCGAGTTGCTGCTCGAGGTGCCAATATTTCATTCATAACCTCATTGCCGGCATACATACTGACATACGAGAAGACTCGGATACATACACTTCTCTGCTAAGTGTAGAAAGGACGAAGTAGAGCTACATTCCATGGGCGCTTAGATTCTTCGTCGGACCTGTCCGCCTTGTTCTTTTCCTGTGGCTTTGCATCTATAAGATAATAAGAGTCATTGTGCAATGCTTTGCTCACGATGAACGGCCCTTCCCATGGGGGGATAATTTATGCATGCCGGTAGTACGTTGTACCAACCGGAGAACCAGATCGCCTTCCCGAAAGACTCGGGGGCTTACTTTCCTGCTATGATAGCGTCGGAGATTTTGCTGATATATGGCGGATCTGGACAATGCCAGTTCTCTCGCTTCTTCCAGCAGATCAACATCATTTTGCCGGGCTTCTTACACTTCGGCTTCTGTGTATTGGGTGACCCTAGGCAAATCATGCTCTATGTCGGCTGGTACTACAGCTTCTGCCCCATATACTAGAAAAAACAGCGTATAGCCTGTTGATCGATTCGGAGTTGTCCTTAAACTCCACAGTACCGCTGGTAGTTCTTCTATCCAGCACCCCGCTGATCTTTGCAGTGGCTCAATGAGCCGGGGTTTTATCCCGGATAGTACTAATCCGTTGGATCTTTCCACTTGTTTGTTCGATGCGGGGTGGGCTACCGAGGCTATGTCGAGTCAGATCTTCTTGTCCCGGCAGAAACGCGCAAATGCTCCTTTCGCAAAATTTGTTCCGTTATCAGTTATGATACTGTGTGGGTAACCGTACCTCAAGATTATATCTTTGAGAAACGTTACGGCCGTAGCCCCATCACATTTCCTAATAGGCTTTACTTCGATCCACTTCATAAATTTATCCACCATGACCAAAATGTGAGTCATGTTTCCCCTTGCTGGTTTAAACGGACCAACCATATCCAAGCACCATACAGCAAATGGCCATGTAATTGGTATGGTCTTAAGTTCCGACATTGGCATATGTGTCTTGGTAGCGTACCTCTGACAACCATTGCATTTTCTCACCAGATCTTCTGCTTGTTCTAAGGCACTTGGCCAGTAGAACCCATGCCGGAATGCTTTTGCCACCAGGGCTCGGGATGAAGCATCATGCCCGCACTCTGCTTGGTGTATATCTCGGAGGATGTCAAGCCCTTCTTTCGGGTCAACGCATCGCTGGAGTACATTGGTTACACTCCGTTTGTACAGCTCGGAATTGATAATCGTGTATTCTTTTGCTCTCCTCTGAGTTTGCCTGGCTAACACCTCCTCAGTGGGTAACGTTCCATCATTCAGGAAATGAAATATAGGCAATGCCCAAGCTGGTATTGCTCGTGTAGGGAACACATCCTCATCAATCTCCATCTGATCCACCGGCATAACTTCAACAGGATCACGCTGAGCAGTCCCCGGGTCCTGCGAGGTAGTCCGCGGGTTCGCTGAGGCAGTCCCCGGGTTTGCTGATGCAGTCCCCGGGTTTCACGCACTACCTCCCATGTCAATGTCCATGGGCTCAGCTCCGGATTCTGTATCTCCCGGGACATAGATCGAGTCGGTTCCTGCGGACGGCCCGATAGATGGTTTTCTGAGGTGTTCCAATGCTACACCCGGTGGAACTGCTTGTCGGGTTGATCCGAGCTTCGATAGCATGTCGGCAGCCTCATTTTCCACCCAGGGCACATGGTGAAATTCACACCCCTCAAAGTACCCAGATATCTTCTATACATGAAATCTATACAGCGCCATGTTTGGATCAAGGGCTTCCCACAGTCCTGATACTTGCTGTACTACCAAATCCGAGTCGCCAAAGCATATGATCCGACGTATCCCAATCTCTTTTGCTACCTTGAGCCCATGCACAAGTGCTTCATACTCTGCGACATTGTTCGATGCCGCGAAATGGATTTGGAGCACATATTTCAGATGGTCCTTCTTTGGCGAGGTAAGCACAACTCCGGCACCTAGCCTGGTTTTTGTTTTTGACCCGTCAAAGTGCATCCTCCAGTAGTTCAGATCTGGTGGCGGTGGTTCGTATTGTACCTTGGCCCAATCTACAAAAAAGTCCGCCACCGCCTGAGACTTGATTGCTTCTCTTCTGTCATATTGTGGCGCATAAGGAGCTAATTCAATTGCCCATTTTGCGATTCGACCACTTGCATCCTTGTTACCCATTATCTCGGATATGGGAGCCTCACATACTACTTTGATGGGGTGCTCCTCAAAGTAATGCTTTAACTTCTTTGTCGCCATATAGAAACCATGTGCCACCTTTTGAAAGTGCGGGTAGTTTTGTTTTGAGGCTGACAACACCTCGCTCAAGTAATACACTAGCCTCTGCACCGACTTACCCTCTTCATCGCGCTCTACTACAATCACTGCACTTACAACTCGGTTGGTTGCGGCTATGTAGAGCAACATTGGCTCCTTTGATAGCGGAGAGGCTAACACTGGTGTAGTGGCTAACATCTTTTTTAGGTGGGCAAAGGCTTCATCGGCATGTGGCGTCCAAACGAACTTATCCGACTTTTTCATGAGTTGGTAGAGAGGCAATGCCTTTTCTCCCAACCGACATACAAACCGGCTCAACGATGCTAGGCACCCAGTGAACTTCTGAACATCGTTAAGACACTTCGGCAGCTCCATTCGTTCAATGGCCCGGATCTTAGTTGGATTAACTTCGATACCTCGGCTGGAGACGAGAAATCCGAGTAATTTTCCAGCCGGGACACCGAAGGTACATTTTTCCGGGTTAAGCTTCATTCGGAACCTTCTCAAGTTCGTGAAAGTTTGCCTGATGTTGCCAAGGAGCGTTTTGCTTTCCTTGTTCTTGATAACCACATCATCCACATATACTTGTACATTTTGACCTATTTGGTCATGCAAACATTTTTGCATACATCTTTGGTACGTTGCACCTGCATTACGTAAACCAAACGGCATAGTGCGATAGAAATAAGCCCCGTACGGGGTGATAAATGCGGTCTTTATTTGATCATCCGGATTCAGAGGTATCTGGTGGAAACCAGAATATGCATCAATGAATGACAACAGTTCACATCCCGCGGTCGAGTCTATGACCTGATCTATCCTCGGCAGTGGAAATGGATCTTTTGGACACGCCTTGTTCAGGTTCATGTAATCGATACACATACGCCAAACTACTACCACGTTCAGATCATCCTTCTTCTTTTCCACCAGCACCGGATTAGAGAGCCAATCCGGATACCGTACTTCCATGATAAATCCTGCTGCTAGCAACCAAGCTATCTCGTCTCCAATGACTTTTCTCCTATCCTCGGCGAAGCGGCGGAGAGGTTGCTTCACCGGCCTTGCTCCGGGTCTCACGTTCAAAGAGTGCTCGGCCAACTCCCTCGGAACACCTTGCAAGTCATGTGTAGACCAAGCAAAAATATCCCGATTCTCACGGAGGAAGTTGACGAGCTCGCTTTCCTATTTATCATTTAACCCGGCACCAATTGTTACGGTGCGCTCTGGGAACATATCATCCACAGGCACTTTCTTAGTATCCTTTGCGGCTTGGAACGAAACGCTACCATGTGGGTTAGTCAGCGCCGGCATATACTGCTGCGCGGACTGAGCTAATGCCGCCACCTCCTGGATTTTTCTTTTCTCTTGCGCAATCACGAGTGACTCGGCTAGGTTAGACCCGGCTGAGGCACACTCAATGGAACGTCGGAAATCTCCTACAATGATAATCACTCCATTTGGCCGGGGCAACTTCATCTTCAGATAACCGATGTGGCAGCTTGCCATGAACTTGTTCAATGCTGGCCTTTCGAGTAACGCGTGATACGCACTTTCCAAGTTCACCACCTCAAACTCCAGATTCTCCATTTGGCAATTATCTCTCGTGCCGAACAATACGTCAACCTGAACTTTGCCTATGAGGTCACAAGAAATGCCTGGTACAATACCATGGAAAGTTGTCCTTGTAGCCTGGAGCATGTTCTCCGAGATACCCAACTTGCGCATTGTATCCGCATACATGATGTTAATGCTACTGCCATTGTCAATCAGTACCTTGGAGAATCTCACATTGATGTTAGGCCCAATGAATGTCGGGTCCAGCACTAACGCATATGAGCCAGGACTCAGCATAAGCTTGGGATGATCCTTGATGCTCCAAATGATTTCTTGGTCAGACCAAGGCATATACCTCTTCACCGCAGGCCCTTACCACATTGACCTCCATATGTCGGCGCTGCAAGCTTTTCCTATCTGTTTCCTCAGTGGTAAATACACAGAAACTCTGATGATGCTCCCTGTACTCATTCCTCCCCTCATTTCCTGGGTACCTCTGATCCGGCTGGTGCTGATTTTCCACCTGATGCACTTCATCCCTTCTCCCATTGTTGTCATACCTCAATGGAGGGGGAGGCAACATTAGCTCTTGCATGTTCGCTCTGGAGAGCAATTGCTGCCGGGGTAACTCCTGTCGAGGTTCATCATTCCGGGGTGCCTGGGCATTCCCAGAACCACCTTGTTCTATCTTACGCATCCACTCACATTGCCTTGTTGTGTGACCCGCTGGGTTATTCGGATTTGGCGTGTGAAACTTACACGGCTGATCCAACATCGACTCATAGGTGTACCTCGGACGGTCCTTCCTTTCTTGCCACTGTTTCTTTTGTTCTGGCGTCCAAGTTTTCTTGCCATCGTCTCTCGGAGTCCATTTCTCTCCAATTTTCTGGTGTTAACTGCCCCCTGTTCTGGGCTGATCTTGATTCACAGCTGCAACTTGTTGCGAACCGTATCGATGATCTGGTCTATCATCCCTCCTTTTACCTCTGTAGTCATTCCTCCGGGATGATCCGGCCCCATCTCTCTGGTAGTACCCATCGTTCGACTCGTTTAACACAAGCCTAGGTTGAGTCGGATCTCCCAAAGCATACGAATCAGCAATCCGGATCATCTCTGCCAACGTGGTGGGCATCTTCCTTTGTAACTGTTGCCACAATTCGCTTGCATATCTACATCCCTGTGCAAACCACGCTATGGCCTGTGATTCTATCACGCCCTCACATGAGTTTCTGACGGTACACCACCGGGTTAAAAACTCCCGATCCGTCTCATTCGGTCTTTGCTTGCACATGGCTAGTGTCTGTGGCCTATTCGGCCTCTGATACGTACTCAAGAAATTGCTAATGAACATCTCTTCAAAATCGATCCAGCAGTTAATGCTTCCGGGTGGCAAATTTTTCAGCCATACCCTTGCCGGGCCCTCCAACATCTGGGGTACGTATCGTACAGCCCACCTCAAGTTGCGTGTGGCAATTTTCACAGCCGTTGCATAATTTATCAACCAATCTTCCGGCTTAGTGCTGCTGTCATACGTCTTCGTGCCTCTGGGTAACTGGAAGTTAGGTACCGGTAGCTCTTTCATGATCCGGGGTCCAAAACATGCAGGACCCGGGGGACCTTGAATTTCAATCTGCTCCGACCTATACAGTTAATCCAGTTTCAACCTGGCATCGTCCGGCATCAAATCTCTGCTTCCCAATCTCGACCCTATCACATGATAGTCCGGCCTTGGGTATCCTGCATTTACCATTTCCGAATCTCCATCGTTGTACCGGTCTCGCTCTCGTGGCGCATCTCTCTGTTGCATACCTCGGCTGGTGCTTTGCTCTTGCCTTGGCATATTCCGCTGCTGCGGTTGTCCTGTAGAGTTGCGCTGTCCGGCATTGCCGTTAACAGCGTTTCCTTGACCGGCATTGCCTTGGTCACGGTTACCTCGGCCAGCTTCACCTCGGCTTACACTCCGTCGATTGTTGTTTCTTTCTACCTCTTTTGCCTTTCCTGCCCTTGTCGGGTCATACGGAACAATCTGCTTGTTTCTCCTAGCCGAGGTTACTACCTCCTCTCTCCTTTGACCACCATGAGGGGACGATGCGGCTCCAGCGGATTTCTCCGGGTTACCCACCGCCGAATGAACGATCTTGGAGGCTCCAGCTCTTTCCGGGTTTGCCCTAAGCAGTTCCTCATTTTGCCTGTTCGCGATCCGAACCAACTCATTGAGCCGATCTTGCTGTCTCTGACGGGCATCACCCGTCAGACCCTCTAGCTTGGATGCGGCTGCATCTGCTGCTCTGAGGTTTTTTGCCGGGGTACTGTACTTCGGCAGCCCCACGGACAAACAGTTTTCAGACTCCTCAATCTGAGTATCCCATTCTTTGTTCATTTCACTCATGAGATTTCTCCCCTTCACTTTTACAACATCTACTTTGTTTGCCTTTGCGTACTCACGCAGCGACATGTTCAACGACTGCTGAGCCGCAACAATCTTTTTTGCTCCCTCCAGAATTTTCTGCCTAGTTTCCTCTAGTTCGGCCTGTGCTTGAGCCAGATCTACCACCGCTGCTACCGGGTTTGCCAAGCTATCCATAGCTTCTCTCAGTACCTTCTCAGGCCTCTCTAATGGAGGTCCTCTACCTTTCCTCGGTGCCTTAGGTGTTACCTCCGGATCTGGCGCCGGACCGTTGCTTGCGCCCGCACCAGGCGCGGTCATCAACACTTCAACACGGTCCGAGGAGCGAGCGATACGCGCCCTTTGAACCACGCTAAGGGGTGGTTCCCCTGCTTCAACGACGTGCCGCGGATGAACGCAAGATACGTCCACAGCAACGTAGACCTTGTGCGCACCCAACTTGACGAAGAGGCCGTTGCGCGGAATTGGGCGCGTGCCGAAGCAACCAGCGTTGTCGCTGACAAAGTCCAGCGCTCCAAAGCGCTAAACGAGCCCGGAGACGATGCGTTCGTCGGTGCCGATGAGGTTTCCCGTCCGGATCTTCACCCCTGCTAGCGCCACTAGCCCCACGGTGGGCGCCAACTATCGTGGTGGTGTCACGGCAGATGCCATGGATAGGCTAAAGGTGGGGACTAATACACGCTAGGGGAATCCAGGGAGGGATAGTGAAGTGATTCTCCACACAGAATTTTATATTTGCTTTGTCTCCAAGGTTATAAGTGCTCCTAGAGTTGTATTGGTGAGAGGAGGAAGAAGGAGCCCTCTTACTCTCGCTCACAGATCACCCTTAAAACCCTAGCCAAACTAGCCAAATCGGAACCTCCTCTACAGAAGCCCTAGCCCTCCTTATATAGGGGGGGCTAGGTCTCCATCTAGGGCATACGGGGAGGTATATTCCTAGAATATGCCATCTCCCAAAGTAGTAAGCCGGCCGGGTTGCTTTTCCCTTGCGTCACACATGCAGAGGCTACGTGAGCCTCTGCGGCGCCCGCGTCAGCCGACATGGGTATCGTCACCCTTGTCGGCCATGCCTCGGTGGTCCTGCCCTTGCCTGCTTCGAGCGTCGCACGGGCTTCTTTTGACCAGCGAGATTCCTTCCTTCTCCTAGAAGCTAGATGTGCCCCGGATCATAGTTGATCCGGCCACACCTGTTCCTGCATACAAGTTAAACATGCACTTCCGACTTACTGCTTAAGTCGGTTGAGACTTAGTTAGGCAAACGCCCTTTGGTCTGGGTTACCCCGTGATTCGGCCTGCCTTGAGGTGACCCGGCCAGCATCCGCTTTGGCCTTGTCGAACCTCGGCTAGCTCGGCCTTTATACCCCGGCGTGACCCTACCTGGGGGTATCCCCCCAACAATTTACAAAGGAAGGCCTTGAAAATGGATTTAAAGAAACAACTAGTCAATCAATGTTGTGGTTGAAAGTTTGTAGGTAAGAAACATTTCTTTTGCGAAAGCCATAATAGCCACGTAAAACATGCAAAAGATAAAGTAGAGGTGTCTAACTTTATTTGGTAGGGGCATGTGATATGATATGGTCTAGGTAAGTATGTGTGAAATAAGACACTGGCATGGAGGAACCCCTGGACCTGGTGCCATGCCAGGGAGTGCTCGTTGGAGATCAAGGCACAGGGACCATGTCATGTCACATACATATGATGTTAAAATTCTTCATGCATCTTATTTTTCTTATATTAGACTTATGACGGTAGCATTATAAGATGATCCCTCAATCCAATGCTAATAACCATGTTATCCCTTTAGTGTGCACCACTAAGAACATTCTCTATTATGAAGCACACCGTGATGATCGAGTGTTAGACATATCAGTGTTTGCATATGATGGGTGTAAGCCATGTTGCACAACAATACACTAAGGTTAATGTTGGCGAGCCCAGCATGTAAAAACATGGCCTAGGAACATAAGTAACCAACGGTTAAGCATGAGTCACATAGTTGATGTGATTGACATTCTGATGTCTACCTTTGGAACTAAGTTATTGACCGTGACGATCGGGGTGGTATAGAGAATTAGGATCATGTAATCATTAAAACAATGATGAGGGATGTTTGTTTAAGTGGGAGTTCATCAGTAATATGAACCATTATCATGAACTAAACAATATAAGTGGGTTTGCATAGTTCGTTGTAGTTACCATCGTCTATTAAACTACCTTGCGCTTAGTTGCAATTGAGATAATAGAACTATACTCTCCAAGATACTTAATATATGGACTACTACCATATTATTTGAAAACTTTCAAGTAAACCTAACTTACTAGATAAGGATAATAAGTTGTATTAATCCCAGAGTAATTGATTCGAAAGTTAGTGTCTAAAAGATCATGCTTGCCTCCATGATGCTTGATATTGGAAAGAATTTTTTTAGTATCGAGATTATCTAGGAGCTAAAAGATTTGTTTAAAAAATCATCTTGTTTATAAGATATTCCGATCTAAAACATTATTTGATTTCAATATGGTAAAATATAATTTAGTCTAAAACCGATTATCATATTGGATGAGTATTTTCGAATGACTGTGAAACTAGTCGTACCTATCGCCAAATAGGTTTGGAGACTAATGTTATACAAACGTTTGTCCTTATAAGCTATAGTAGTTTCATCATGAAAGTTTTCATGATAGGATAGATAATCATTATAGGTAAAATGTTTACTATACTAAAAGATCACTAAAAGTGTAAGTTTGAGGGTATTAGTGTTTGACTAATATACTTGGAACAAGTACCATGTGATTGGTGCCACTATTGATGTTGATTGATTCTTCTGAAAGAGAGGAGAACATTGAAAGAGAATCCATAAATCTAATTGGCAGAAATAAATGGACTAGAATTGTCCAGCTCAGGTATATTGAAGATATACATGTTATGAGTATATTCCTTGCTTGTTCAACCATTATAATTCTTCGGTATTAGATACTGGATTGATTGGTATGAAGTGTCATACAAAGAAACTCAATATAATAAATACAATGGCGTAACTAGCAAGAGACTATGGTGATGATGCTCATCGGTAAACAAATAAAATGTTATTATGTTTGTCATCTACATCAAAAACCAAGCCATCAAGATTTATTCTGATTTGGTTCTAGTATTGTGATAACAAGTTGTTGTTCATGTATTTGTTGTATTCCATGGATGATGGTTGAAACAGTATAAATATTTTTGGTGAAATAATATTCATAAAACTAAATTCTAAATGATTGGAATTTCACTTAAGTGCGACACCATTGTTTAAGTTATATTGGAAAGAATAATATGAAGGAATTCCATGTTGACGTAATTTTTTAGTCAAGTTGTTTTCGAATGAATTGACACTTGTAAGACTTTCCTATAGATAACTAAAACTCTGTTCACGGGAAAAGGTTGAACGAATGGCTAACTTATTGGAAGTAATACATATTGATATATGTGGTCCATTATGTAAAACCGTTTGTGGTTGATTATTATACTTCGTATACTTCCACCAAGGACTTGAATAAATATATGAGTATATTTGTTTAATGAGGAAGAAGGATAAGACATTTGAAACATGTTCAAAGGTTTTAGTGTAAAGTAGAAATCATAATAACAAGAAAATCAGGATGTTATGATGGGATTATAAAATAAGATATTTGAGTTACAGGTTTTGTAAACATCTAAAGGTTGAGATTTTTTTCATAAACTTGAGTATCCCGAAACACCAGAGTAGTATTGAATGTTTTGAGAATATAATAGAACCTAGTGTGACTTGGTAATATCAAATATAAAACTCTATTATGATATAAAATATTATGCTATAGTGCCTACTTCTTATACACCAAAAATAGCAACATAATGATCCGTTGAAATGGAAAGGGTAAAACCTAATTTGTCCTTTCTTAAATTTTGGTATGCAATACATATGTAAAATGTTTAAAAAACCAAAGTCAGATATGCACATCTTTATAGGTTATTCCAAAGGTGTCATTGGGAATTCCTCCATTGTAACACAAAATACAAAAGTCTATGTCGCTAAAACAACGAGTACTTTGAGAAGGAATTTTTCTTGAAAATTTAAGTGGGAGGCAATAAAAACTTTGATGAGGTTATTTGAACCTAAGTGACATGATCATAGTAGCGCAATGCCAGAAAGTGTTCTAGAGGTAGCTACAATGCTCATAGCTACCAGTTCTACAAATGTTATAGTTCCAGAAATATATCTTTCTATTGAACAATGTGGACCGGGTGATAATCAAATAATAAGATTTGAGGGCGAAGTATCGTTATTGGACAATGATATACTGACTACATGCAAAGAAGCGTTGATGATCCCTGACTCTGTTAAATGGCTAGAGGCCATAATAATTCATGATAGTATTCATATATGAAAATCAAGTTATGAACTTGGTAGATCCTCAGGAAGGCGTGAAGCTTTTCAACGCTTAAGTGGATCTATAAATAAAATAAACATACATGGATGTTTATATATGTGAAATGGTTGACATGTCGGAAAGAAGTTTATGACAAAGATCAAAGAGTTGACTATGACAAGATTTAATATTCCACAACGATATTTAGTCTGTAGAAACCACTACATACTGAATTACGATAGTTGAATAAACAAAACAACGGTTACCTAGGATGTGTACATGACATCATACAAAAGGATTTTGTTAATTCAAAGGGTGCTAAAATATATGAAAACTTCAATGGTTGAAGAAAGCATCGGGGAGTTGGAATCTTCACCATGATGAATTTGTTAAAGAGTCTAATTTTATCAAAAAATGATGAAGATCCTTGTGTTTACAAGAAATTAAGTGGGCGCATTAAGACATACCTCCAATGCTTTATGTGAAATACATTTTTTTGATTGGAAGTGATGGATATTTATTTTAATGCAAATTAAGAATTTCATTAAAATTGGCTTTTGATGAAAGACTTAGGAAAACCAGAAATGACATGAAAGTATACAAAGAGAGACTAAAATGCTAATATAGTTATGCCAAAGTACAAAGATGAAATATTGAATTAGTTCAACATGGTGACATATTTTGAGTCAGAGCTAAGTGAGTTTCCCGGTCAATATTAGACTAGAATAGTTCTTGCCACATGATATCAAGATCAATTATACTGACAATTGGTAAGTGAAACGTCATGAATCATTTGATTAATCATGAATTCCATGATATGTATATATCTAAAGGAGTCATATGCTCTAAGTGTTAGGAGCATAAACTAGAGTGATTCATAAGATGGTCATTAGACAATCGTAATGATATTTTTGTGTACTTTGGAAGAACCAATAATATATTGTGTATGTAGAAGTGATGAAATAGTTCATTCTAATGTGTTACATTGATACAAGTTTTTGCCACAAATCTAGAATAAATAATAGCAGTAGATTGTTTTGGCTCAAATTGATATCTGTGTCGTCCCGATTCTCTTTGGCCATGAGATGGACACCGGAAAGAACACATGGCGATGTCACAATACATCCCTACTATCCTGTCAGGCGGGACCGTCCACGGTCCAGGGTGATAGATTCCCTACCGCATACGGGAGCACCAAACGGCGTTGTACTCCACATCGCTGGGAGGTAGGCCGCACATGAGACATGGTCCCACCGTCAGCGTGCGTGGGAAGTACCACGCTATGTGAGACACGTTTTGGCGTGACATGCCTCCGCTCCCACCGTGTGGCGGGGCCCGTCGACATCGGACGTGGCATCATCGGTGCTCATTCACGCGGTCATGGGACCCGTTCGGAGCATGCGTGTCAGTGTAGACCCTAGGCGTTCGTGGTTTATCGTAGATGCGGGGCACGTATATATTCGATGTGGCACCGTAGACTATAGCTGGGCGTGGTTTATCGTAGCATAGGGGGGTGCTTACGTCCTACGTACCATCATAGGATCTAGACGCCCGCGGTTCCGCTCGGTGGATGGTCCTGCGCAAAGACGACGTGGCCCCATAGACTGTAGGCATGCACGATTTGTTGCTGCTATGGGGCCCGCGTATATCCGACGCGGCGGTTTCAACCTTAGCCACACTTGCGGCAAAGCGGATACTTCATAGCGTAGATACTTGACGTCACGACAGGTGAGCTGTCTTTCAAGATTGCCTTTTTGTCGCTTGTAGGTGGGATCACGCTAAGGATCTAGGCAATAGCAGCTATAGGTTACGTGTTTTCTCGCGATCTCAGAGTTCACTGCCATTTCCATACGCGGATACTGCCATCATCAGTTTTTCATGGGGAGGGGTCGCGCGAGCGAGAGACGCATCATGCGGATTTCCACGGAACAATACCACCTGCGGTGCATACAATAGCCATTGCCTTGTCTCGGTTATCCGCACCATCTCTCTTTCTTCGGCTCTTTCTCTACACACACACTCTATGCATTTTTTTCGTGGCAAGTTCAGCCGGACAAGATTCGGCTCACGAGCCATCTGTCTCTGCTTTGTAGGTTCTTTACGCTCTCATCTATTGTGGCTGGCAATACGGTTCGCTAGTCGTTCGGCTCCCCTTTGTAGGTTGTTTACACTCTCATCTATTGACGCTGGTGACCTGCTCTGCCTCTTCTCTTTCCCTTTCTCGCTAACGTCATGTTTCCTCTGATCTCGCAGGTTTCATTCTCTACCATTGACTATTTGTTCTACTTGTTCTAGGCTTCTTCTGGGGTACTATTTTCCGTTGTCATTATTTGCCTCTTCATTAGGTATATTTTTTTGACGCCTTTCCAGTGTTATTACTTGCGTTTAATAACGGTGTTTCTTTGTATCACGCAGATTTCTTTCTCTGTCGAGGTCCGTCATGTTGCATGGTTCTCCCCTGTCTTGGTTCTCCGCACGGTTAGTCTTTTTTAGTGACGCGTGTGTTTCATACTGCAACATCTAAGTTTTCCTCGTGTTTTTTCTTCCTACAGGTTTGGTAGGCGCGTTTCAGGAAACGTTCCGTCATTTCTTCCTTTCACTATCGGCGATCGCTCACCTCGCTTCCTGATCTAGGTAAGTATCCATCGTATTTAGAGATGTCTTTAGATAAACTATGTTCGAGACATCTTTTTAATGTCGGCTCTATAGTTTCTTCCAATCTATGAGGGCGTTATTCGTGAGCTTTACGTAGTTTCATCGCACGCGTCTCGCGCTGTTCCGGCGACTGAATAACCGAGCTTTCTACATAGAGCTTTCTTCTAGATATTTGCAGCAAAGCCCTTGTACATGGGCTCTGCGGTATGCATCACGACGTTACTGTTTTCACAACTCCTGTTCTTGCAACGTGTTTGCAAGTATATGTTTTGCATCATCTTATTTCTTGGAAGTGGGTAGACCGAGTCTTCCGCTTTGTCTTTTTTCGCATGTGTTATTACGTACGTGCTTTTTTCCTTGCATATGCCTACATTAAACTTTCTATAGGAGCTGAAGGTGGGCAACACAGACTCCGCTGTGGTCGTAAGGGTGTGTTGCTTATGCGACTGATGAAGCAGTGTGTACAACGGACCGATACTTGCTTATGCGACTGATGAAGCAGTTCGTGTGGAAATCGTCTTTGTTGACTCGAAGGTAGATCATTTTGGTGTCTTTAGCTGGCATCGTTTCATGTTTTCCTATCATGGGTCTGACTGCATACTTGCTTGCTTGATTTTTAGGTTGCTGATATTTACGCGAAAATCGGAAAAGCACACATATGCGGGCTTAGGGTGCAGCTAGAGGAAGGCAACGTGTACATGTCATGGCGGTTTACATTCTCCAATGCTTGGGTTGCCTATCGTGCTGTCAAGGGATGGCTGATGATCTGTCTCACTCGAGACACTGTCATCGATGAGTTAGTCCAGCATCCTGAAGAATCCGCAAAACTTGTATGTAATCCTATTAGATTCACCAATCTAGATGCTTTAGTTGGAGATGTGTCGTGCTTCGTTGGCACGTTACATTTTTCGGTCACTATTTAGCCGGTTTCTTTCATATGACTATGTATTTTTATTCTGGCAGACATCGTTAATATCGTCGTCCGCGTTTCCTATCTCCAAGCTCTACATGTAGCAGGAAACCTCATAGATTTTGTGATCAACAAGCAAAGTGCACTCATTAAAGACGACATGTATGTGCAGATAATGTTTTTTCTTTAGGCAACCTTTGTTTACTTAACGTGTGAAAATGACACAGATGCCGCCTAGAGGGGCGTGAATAGGTGGTTTAAAGCTTTTACGATATGGACTTAATTAAGACGGAATAAAACTAGCGTTTACTTTGTCCAGCTCAAAATCTATATAAACTATGGTTCATCTATGTACACCAAAACCTTATACTAAGAAAGATAAGCAACTATATGATAGCAAGATATATGACTTCAAGCATAAAGGCTATCACAAAGTAAAGTGCATAAGTAAATAACTCGGGTATAGAAATAACCGAGGCACGCTGAGACAACGATGTATTACCGAGTTCCTCCCATAAAGGGAGTATGTCTTGTTGGAGGGGTGGGTGGTACTAAGCTAGCACGCCACAAGAGGCCTCACCCTATTCTCCTATGGACCTTGCCACAAAAGTCCGGATCTAGTTCTCCACTATCGGTACCCTTCTAGGCGGGAACCGATGGCTTTACAACAAGCTTGGGGAACACATCCACAATTGAATCGGAGACTCCCAAGTATCACCACAAACCTGAAAAATAACTAAACTGTCTATGATTCCAAGAACCCAAGAGTAAAAAGCTTATCACCTTTCACCCAATCGAATCGTCACCGAGAACTCAAACCGATACACCAAATGCAATGGAAGAATTCAAGAAGTGCTCATCTGCTTCTCTACCAAATTCCACCAAAACTAGAAAAGCTATTGGGGAACAAGAGAGGAAGAACACAAGAGGAAATACACAAAAGAAACCCCAAGATCTAGATCTCAAGATGTTCCCCTCACATAGAGGAGAGATGGATTGGTGGAGTTGTAGATCTAGATCTCCCATTTCAACCCCCCCCCCCACACACACAAAAAGATTCAAGAAACATGGGAGGGATTGAGAGTATTTGAAAGCTCTTGAAGGTAGATCCAACAGAGGAGAGAGAGGATGCAAGCAACCATCCCAAGGAGGAAGAAGGGGACTTTTATAGCCTCCCCAACAAAATATGACCATTTGGAACCTCTAGGCTGGATTTTCCGGCCCCTCGTAGGGCCGGATAATCCGCCCCTAGAAAAATGGCTAAGGAGTTTGCTGCACGAGCCCTAGAACAGGGGTTGGGTATTTGGGTAGTTGGGTTGGATAATCCGCCCCTCGAAAACTGGTAGAAACAACAAAAGTAAAACAATCACAAGTTTTATATCCAGACTCCGATTTTGATGATCTTGAGCTTGTTTCGATGATGGTAACGAGCCCTACAAGATCATGAAGGGAACCATAATATACCAGCAAGGGAGGATAGAACCAAATGATGAAATGTTTAACCTATCTTTAAAAGACAAACCGGTAAAACCTCCAATATCAAAAACGCAATAGAGAATGCATATGAAATCCATTTTCGATGAACTTGAGCTTGTCATGGAGATTAACACAATCTATAAATCTTCTAATGGATAAGAACCAAGAATGATGATGCCAAGTATGCAAAGGTTTGATCTCTCTCCGAAGGATATGATCAACTTACTAACTCGAGAGCCCCTCTTGATAGTACGGGTACCTATCCTATAAATGGGTCTCCCCAAATAACACCAGGAGACAAATAAGAAAGGAACACTATAAAGAGAATAACTTTGACTTTCACATATTCCACTTGAGCTTGATGATGATGATCTTGTCCACCTCAAGATGGAACAACTTTCTTGATTGCGCTAGCTTAATGAAGTAGATAGGAGTTCGTTGATCATCCTAACTTGTCTATATTTATCATTGAGTCACCACTTCTTCCTTATGAAAGAGATAAGAATCCAATGCATCTCCAAAGTACCTAAAACAAAATTTGAGTACAATATTGTCCCCAAACTTATTGGGTCCAAAGTAGTTAGCGAAACTAAAACACATAGGAGATACTCCACATAAATATGTGCATATTGATATGAACTTGAATTTCATGCACATCTTAGCCAATTAGAATTTGGTGGACTTTACCCTATATATTGGATCATGGAAAGCAAACATGCCATAATATGTACATGTAGTAAATATGCTTTCATAAGACTTTCAAGAACCAAACAGAGATGTAATTTGAACAAAACACCAAAGTGTGATACGAATAACTGTTGTCCAAATTATATCAAAGACCAAATAAACACATGCAAGATCATAAGTCTAGCAATGAACTAGAAAAAACCAAAGAGCAAGATATGGACATACACACAAATGCTTAAGGGTTTATCTCATTCTAAAAGGTCAAAAAAATAAACAAGGAATTTGAAAAAAACAACTCCTCAAAACAGCACATAGCAAGGTTGCAACAACCAAATCAAACTCTCCACATTTTCATGATGGCACAAAGTACCAAAACAAAAAGGTTTGTCATCCAAAGAAATAAAAACAATATGGGTCAAAGCAAGAAGCACAAAAAGAGTGTTCTAAATAATATAGGAGAACTCACCCCATGATTAGTGCATTATTTAAGATTTTCCATTTGAATACAAAATGCACACACATGGGATCATCATCTCTACCTACATCAAAATAGAGCACTAAATTCAAGTCAAATCAATATCCATAAGAGGCAAAAAGATATAACTAGATAATATATTAATGGACATTATAGAATTTGAATTTCTCATGAGTATGACATACCACATAGAAACTAGATAACCTTGGGATATCAATAATAAGTGGTATTCCTCATTTACATGCATTTTTAGGATTGTGGAATGACCAAAACACACGACTCCCCCAAAATGGGATAATCCATAAATTTTTCGCAAGAGCCAAATAGTATAACAAATAGGTTCAATAAAGGCTCAACACAACCAAACAATTAAATGGTGTGCAAGCCAACATATGAAAATAAACCTGATAACTCAAGATAAGTAAGTGGTCATGCATAACATCTACAAACACATAAAAGGTACAAAACCAACACATGCATAAGGAGCGAGTAATTTTCAATGTAAATGAGTTAAGAACATGTTACCGCAAGGAGGAGCAATGGATATATGATAGAGATATGATAATCCAAATGACTTGGCTTGAGAGAATATAATTGATGAAGTTCCCTGAATTATTCATGATGTAGCCAAGTCTCCAATGTCCGTAAACAACACCTATTGATGAAGTTTTAGCTTATTGGTCCCCAACCAAGTTGGGTCCTAAGAATTTAGTCATGATATGCTTGGCAACCGAAATGGTTCTTTTCTTGACACAACATTGGGCACCAACAAATTTGGCAAACACAATGCCAACCTCTTCCTTACAAAGATAATAAGCATCGTCAATCAAGATAGGGTTGGATGAGGATTTACCAATGGTGCATGAGGAAGATAAGTGACCCTTTTCACGACATATGTAGCAAGTTCTTATCTTATCTTATTTCTTCTTAATTGATAACATAACATGAGGATTGACTCGATCCTTCTTGGGAAGTGGCATATCTTGAACTTGAGATGGAACTTGGGACTGCTTACCTTGTTTCTTCACACTAAGAGGCTTATTCTTCAATGGGCAAGATATAACATGGTGCCCTTCAATTTTGCACTTGAAGCAAACAATCTTGGCCAAATTCTTGACTTGTTATTGGCCCTTATTTTTGTTTCTCTTTAACTTATTCTTGTTAGTGGACTTATTCTAGATATTGGATTTGAATCCAAGCCCACTCTTATCATTGGGGGATTTTTGCATACTCAACATTTTTTCAATTTTGGACTTCCCTTCATGACACTTTTTCAAGTCATTCTTCAAAGAAGTGACTTGAGCCTTGACCTCGTTGATTTCATATACATGGTTAGTATCAACAACAATACTAGAGGAAGTAGATGCTTCATTGTTAGAGCAACAAGGGAAGGAATGCAATTCATCACAAGATGTAGAAATAGCATGAGTGGATGAATTACTAGGACTAGCACATGTCAATATGACATTTGTAGTGGATATAGTGCTAATGTCCACATGAGGCTCATTAGACGTTACCTTTGACATAATAGCCTTATGAGCAAAATTTAGCCTATCATTGGAGACTAGAAGATCCTCATGCAAGATTGTGAGATTAACATGACTTTTTTCCAAATTCTCATAATTGCTAGATAGCAAAGAAAGTTGAGCCTTTAGCTCAACATTCCCCTTCAAAATAAATGTTTCACAAGGAATAGAGTTAGTATCACAAGCATCATTATAATTAGCAATAGAAGAAGACAACTTGGCTTTCTTTTAAGATCAATTGCCACCTCAAGATCTTTATCACGGTTTTCTTTTACTTTAGACACTTCTAGAGTAAATGTCTTCTTAAGAGCTGATTTACTTGCTTATGCTTCCTTTTTAATCACTTTTACTTCAGCACAAGCATGGTCACGTTCTTTAGTGAGCTTAGAAATTATTTCATTATTAGACTCCTCAATAGATTCGAGTTCCTCATAAGAGCAACTCGAGTCTATTTCTCGTCCTCAAGGGCATTCGTTTACGATGCAATCTCAAGAGAATCCTCTCTTTCAATCCATCATTTTTCTTCAATGATTTTCTCCTGATACTGAATAAGTTTTTGGCTCTCAATAGCAATAGTCAAGATTTCATACAAGTTAGAGCAAGCAATTCTATTCTTACAAAGAAAATGATGAACAATATCACCCTTTTTACATAATGAGGCCACATCAACCTCTTTATCCTCATTATCCGCATCCCCGTCAACACAAGAGGTATTGGGTTCCAAAGTAGGAGATACCTCTGAAGCCCTAGCCATAAGGCATAGGTGGGTACCATGAGACGATGACGGTGAAGAATTACTTGAAGCTCCATTCAATATGTTTTCTGGACCCATAGAATCTTCGTTTTCCTCTACATTGTTAGACACACAACAACTAGAGGAAATAAAAGCATTTTTATCATGGCAACAAGGCATAGAAAGAATATCATCATGAGATTTATTCAAACAACTTACATGAGATATGCAAGGACTATCGACATGAGCATGTAAATCATATATAGTGCTAGCAGCGTTTAAGTCCACATATGAATCATTGCAATGAGATAGAGATGAAGGATCACCAAAAATAAGCTTACTATCATCATTGCAATTTTCATCACCACTCACTGTATCATTACCTTGTGTCTTTCCACACTTTAGTGAAGTGGAAGAAGATGAGAAATCATCACGGACGGAAGTGGAAGCAATACCATCATCCTCAATAATGTTGGACACATAATATTTATCTTGAAGTTTTGTTCATAACTCATGAGTGCTCCTAAAAGGTATGATTGAAGAAGTAACTACATAGCTCAAAGAATTAACAAGCACATTAGAAGCTTGAGCATCGAGATAAGTTTTTCTCATCCTCACAAGATAGTTATAGGAAATCCATTGGAGGAGGAAAACCTATATCTACAATTTTCTCCAAATTTGGGTCCATGGCCTGAAAATGATTAAGCATACGGATTTTCCAAGTCTCATAATATATGCCATCAAATATGAAAATGTCATTGTGCACTAATACCCTAATCGACATCTTTACTCTCTAGGTGGTGAAGCCTAAAATGAGAGACCAGGCTCTGATACCAATTGAAAAGGACACAGATGCTGCCTAGAGGGAGGGGGTGAATAGGCGGTTCCAAACTTTTACGACATGGGCTTAACAAAGGCAGAATAAACCCAACGTTTACTTTGTTAAGCACAAAACCTATATAAACTATGGTTCACCCATGTGCACCAACAACTTATGTTAAGAAAGACAAGAAACTATGTGATAGCAAGTTATATGACCTCAAGCACGAAGGCTATCACAAAGTAAAGTGCATAAGTAAATAGCTCAGATATAGAAATAACCGAGGCACGTAGAGACAACGATGTATTACTGAGTTCATCCCGTAAAGGGAGAACGTCTCATTGGAGGGGTGGGTACTAAGACCACCAAGCCACAAGAGGTCTCACCATATTCTCCCGTGGACCTTGCCACAAAAGTCCTGGTCGACTTCTCCACTATCGATACCCTTCGAGGCAGGAACCGACACCTTTACAACAAGCTTGGGGCACACATGCACAACTGAATTGGAGGATCCAGAGTATCACCACAAACCTAAAAAACAACTGAACCATCTAGGATTCCAAGAACCCAAGAGTAAAAAGCTTCTCAACTTTCACCCAATCGAATCCTCACCGAGAACACAAACCGATGCACCAAATGCAATGGAAAGAACACAAGATGTGCTCAAGTACTTCTCTACCAAATTACACCAAAGCTACAAATGCTATTGGGGAATAAGAGAGGAAGAACACAAGAGGAAATCCATAAAAGAAACCCCAAGATCTTGATCTCAAGATGTTCCCATCACATAGAGGTGAGATGGATTTGTGGACTTGTAGATCTATATCTCCCCTTTCAAACCCCCCAAAAGATTCAAGAAATATGGGAGGGTTTGAGAGTATTTGCAAGCTCTTGAAGGTAGAAACAATAGAGGAGAGAGAGGATGCAAGAAACCAACCCAAGTAGGAAGAAGGGGGGCTTTTTATAGCCTCCCCTACGAAATATGACCGTTTGGAACCTCTAGGCCATATTTTATGTCTCCTCGTAGGGACGGATAATCCACCCCAAGAAAAATGGCTAAGGACTTTGCCGCGTGAGCCCTAGAACAGGGGCCGAATATTTGGGTAGTTGGGCCGGATAATCTGCCGCCTCGAAAACTGGCCGAAACAACAAAAGTAAAATGATCACTACTTTTGCATCTGAACTCTAATTTTGATGATCTTGGGCTCGTTTCGAACATAGTAAGGAGCTCTACAAGATCATTGACGGCCTTCAAATGCACAGGTTTGTCAGGGCATCTTTTCGCGGAAGTATTAATTCATGTTTTTATATCGATCCCAATAAGGAGCCTAGGTAAGTGTCTTTATGTGACGTTTCTGTTGCACTCAAGGTGTCACATTGTCTTGAGTGAATTGACTACAATTTTTGTAAGTGGAAGGGGTGAGTGAATAATAGAGGAAACTTGAGTAAATGAAAATGCAAGAAGTAAATAACATAAAAGTAAAAGTGAGGAAAGTGATCGAGGTTCCTATAGATGAGAAGTTAGGCGCGGAGAGAAATAGTTCGTGGTAATAGTGAATGTGCCAGATGGATGAAATGTAATAAGTGATTGTGATACTTCTTATTCATAGGTGAGTAGGAAAGCAACCCCTTACCGACTAGGAGTCCTCTTTGATGGGGATATGCCGAATAGGGTATGCCCAGCAGGACGTTCTGATTGGACCAAAGGCCTTGTGAGTGGGCCTACAGGACGGCGACTGGAATGCGACTAAGATGAAGGCCTAGCGATTGGAGATTGGAGGCCCAGAAGCGTAATTGAAGCCCAGTCGGATTAGGTCAAAGCCTCTGAATCCATATCTTGTTTGGTTGTAAACGATAAACCCTAGGGAGGTTCCCCTTATATAAGCCTCCCTAGCGTACTTTGAGGACTTACGTTCCATCATACACCCCTTCAAGCGACTCGCTGCTTAGACGCCGAGCTCGCCACCCCTGTAACTCGCTATCCATCAATCTAATCTAGCAGGAGTAGGTCTTTACCCTCTGGGGGGCGAACCTGGGTAAATCCATGTGCACCCGCCCCCATCTCGCACCATAGATGGCCGTCAGCTCTTACCCCCGATTCTATCAATCGCTGCCTATGGCAGCGACTACCGTGGCCATTTCCACGATAGTGACGCCCAACGTGGGACCTAGCCGGACTGGCCTAAGTTTTGCGATGAGACCATACTTTCCAATCGATCGGTTGATCGCCACCGGCTGCATGATCGCTAGCGGCGGGATCCTCCAGATCCTTCCCATCAGCTACATCCCGGCGTCACGCCCGATCACCCACAACGTGATAATGCTGGTCGGCACCATCAACTTGTTCGTCGGCTTCACCAACACAGTCGACCCGGCAGTAACAATGATCGTCGGTGGATCGCCGCCATGCCGCAATCTGCTCTCGGAGGAGCAGGTCCGCTGCATCAACTGCCTCACCACAGAATACGACTCAGCTGCTAGCAAGGCGGTCGAGACCAATGCCGCCACGGACGACGCGACCCTCCATGACGACGCCAACTCCGTGACCCCTGCCTCGGTCGACGGATCCATCACTGCAACATCACGGGACGACTCCATCACGCGGGTCTCCAACCCTGAGGACTTCGAGGATTCCTCCATCCTTGGGATCTTCGATTCTGACTCCAGCTCGAAGTCCCTGAGGACGACTCCATCACGCGGGTCTCCAACCCTGAGGACTTCGAGGACTTCCACGCTAGATCCAATCGCTTCAACACGATCTACATGATGGGTAGCACGGTTGCCCCGCCAGATCCATTCTCCACACCGATCCCTCCAACCACCATGGCCACGGAGGTGGAGGAAGCCCGCCTGTGACTGGAGGAGGCACAACACAGGGAGCTAGCCGAGCGCGAGAAATTCCGCCTCGAGCAGGCGATGGTGTAGGAGTTGTCGCTCTACCACAAACGACGCATCAGGACCCGCTTGAACTCCAACGTCTAGGGCCGCGTCCTGAACTTCAACGACAAAAGTGACCCCGCACGCGCGCCCGGGCGTGATTACTGCGAGAATGTGCCACCAGGTGGCAGCAATCGACCACCACACAGCGCACTAGCGACTGGTGCCCTACCTCCACCCATTGGTCACGCGCCCCCACCGGACCAAGCGCGGATCATAATCTCTCCACAAGCCTGTGACGCCAACGGACTCCTACTATACTCCACTCCGATGGACAACGTCATTGCGGCCGACGCTGCAGTCGCCCGCCTCGACATTCCAAGGAGAGGGCGCGCTGCAGATCCAGTACGCCAAGTCCCTACTCGCCAGGGCCGTCGAGAAGCAAGCCGCGATAGTCGTCCCGCGAGGGCGGATGTATCCCTGCTCATCGGCAAGCAGGGCAGCCTCAAGCGGCCCTCCAACCGTCACCAACACTGTGACCTGCCCACCACCCCAGCCCCTGGCACATCAGCCATGGGCCGCCAACCCTGCGATCTCCACCAACGAGCTGTGGTCGGTGAACAACACGGTCGCCACCAATGGACAATCCGTCGACGCCTGAATGCACATCGTCAACAACCAGGCTTGGCGGGCGCGCCAGCCCAATGACTTGAGGCACACCCTCACCATCTGCGGCGACTCTGAACCCAGAGGCTCGCTCAGCCGAGTCGGCCCCCAGTGCTTCGGGCCCATGATCAGAGGCGAAAAGTACCCCACCAACTTCAAGGTGCCCAAGGAGATTGAAAAGTACGACCCAACATACGACCCAGCGGTGTGGCTCGATACCGACCTACTAGCCGCTCGCTACCTCACCCTAAAGATGGAGGGTGTGACCCGGCAATGGATCAACACTCTCCCTGCCGATAGCATCGACTTGTGGGAAGATATGTGGTACACCTTCGTCAGGCACTTCGAGGGCTCCTACACCCGCGCCACCACCATTTTAGACCAGGAGCGATGCATCCAGGGGCATCGCGAGTTGACCCGCCACTGGATCCAGAGGTGGCAGGGACTATGGATCAACACCTCTGGCATTCACCCAGACATGGCGATTCACTGCTTCAAGAACGCGTGCCGGCACGAACCCCTGGTTGCTAAGATCAATAGGGTCTACCGGACGCTCGACAACATCCCCGACCTCCTCGAGATCGCCAAGCAGTACGTGTTGGAGGACCCGAAACGGGACTCTGACAACGAGTCTGGAGGAAGACGCCGCGTCAGCAGCCACGACAATGGACGACAGTGCGACATGCGCTACAGCAACACCCGCCTCACCGCCAAGCGCCGCAATGACGGGCGAGTCGACTTTTTTGCTAACGCCAGTTACAGCCAACGCGACCCGAAGAACTTCCGCTGCGACGGGGAAAACTACCACGATAGCGGAAACTACCGTGCCAACAACGCAGGGAGGCCAAAATTCGACCCCGCTGCCCTGCTCAACCACCCCTACGTCTACGACAGCAGGGAGGGAAACCTGCCACCCACACCACCGTGGACTGCCATTCTCTAAAGGAGATCGAAATGGCAATGCGAGAAAGGGAGGACCCCAACAACAACCCACCAAGGGACAACGGCAATGCTGGCGGGTTCGGAAACACCGTCGGCTCGCTACACACCTTCACTGGGCTCGGCACCAAACGCGAGAAGAAGGTGCTCACCCGCGCGGTTGCCGTCAATGCAGTGACCCAAGTTGACATCCCCCGCTTCCTCAACTGGTCCGAGCAAAGCATCACCTGGAGTCGCCAGGATCACGTGCATAGAATCGAATATCCAGGGTGAGTTGCCCTGGTGGTCAGGCTCAAAGTGGACAACTACTGGCTACCCAAGACGCTGATGGACGGCGGAAGCTCCATCAACATCATGTACTTGGACACGTTCAAGAGGCTGCACCTCCTAGAGTCAGCGATCGAGTCAACACTCACCACCTTCCATGGCATCGTCCCGGGTCGGAAGGCGTATCCAATCGGCAAGGTGACGCTGCCAGTCACCTTCGGCACACCAGCAAATTTCCGCACCGAGCGGATCATCTTCGAGCTGGTGAACTTCAGCAGCCCTTACCACTGTGTCCTAGGGCGCCAGGCATTTGCCAAGTTCATGGCGACCCCGCATTACACCTACAACATGATGAAACTCGCTGGGCCAAGCGGCATCATCACCGTCCATGGCGACCCTGACATGGCCATGGAATGCGAGGACAAAGGCGCCGAGCTTGCCGGCGCTGTTATCACCGTGGAGACCGACCATGCGGAAGAGCTAGCGGAATACGCGGGCAACACCAACAAGGACGACCCCACCATTCTGAAGAAGTGAACCGCCGCGAGCTCCACGTTCAAGGTGATCACGCACACCCGCACCGTCAAGCTCGTCCCAGGCGACTCCAGCCAGACGGTCACCATTGGGGCGCACATGAGCCCCACATAGGAAAGCGCGCTCATCGAGTTCCTCTGTGAGAATCGCGACATCTTCGCATGGAAGCCATCCGACATGCCTAGTGTCCCGAGGGAACTCGCTGAGCACAAACTCAACACTGACCCCAAATTGCGACCAGTAAAGCAGTTGTTGTGGCCCTTCAATGAAGAGCACCGCCGAGCAATCACCTAAGAAGTATAGCGCCTGCTAGCCGCAGGCTTCATTCGGCCAATCAAGTACTCCAAGTGGCTGGCAAACCCAGTCCTGGTCCTGAAAAAGAACAACATCTAGAGAATGTGTATCGACTACACCAACCTCAACAGTGCCTGCCTGAAGGAGGAGTTCGTTCTACCACGCATCGACTAGATCATTGACCCAACTACAGGATCGGAGTCGCTGTGCTTCCTCGACGTGTATTCTGGCTACAACCTGATCAAAATGGCGGTCAAGGATGAGGAGAAGACGTCGTTCATCATGCCATTCGGCGCCTTCTGCTACACGGCCATGATGTTCGGACTCAAGAATGCCGGCACCACCTACCAAAGGTGCATGCAGGAGTGCCTCGCGAGCCAAATTGGCCGCAACATACACGTCTACATCAACGACATGGTGGTAAAATCCACCCGCCAGGACCACATGCTCGCCTACCTGGCCGAAACGTTCGCAAATTTGCAGAGGTATAACATCAAGCTCAACCCAGGGAAATGCACCTTCGGCATCACCACCGGACAGCTCATGGGGTACGTGGTCTCCAAGCGAGGCATCGAGGCCAACCCCACCAAGATCGACACCATCGCGTGACTCGGGAAACCCGAGTGCCTGCGTGACGTCCAGAAGTTGGCCGGGCGAGTCGCGGCTCTCAGTCTCTTCATCCCCCGGCTTAGTGAGAAGGCAATGCCCCTCTACTGCATGATGCGCAAAAATCCCACGTTCCAATGGGACGCAGAGGCGGACAATGCGCTCAAGGCACTCAAAGAAGTGCTACTCGTGGCTCCACTACTCGCTGCCCCAATCAAAAAAGAGCCAATGCTCGTCTACATGGCGGCCTCCACTCGAGTCGTCAGCGCTGTGATGGTCGTCAGACGACCAAAAGAGGGCAATGAGCACCCTATTCAGTGCCCCGTCTACTACATCAACGAGGTCCTGACGGACTCAAGGGAGCGCTACCCGCAGTACCAGGAGTTGGTATATGTGGTATTCCGAGCCCAGAGGAGGCTCCCCCACTACTTCTAGGAGCACCCAATCACGATCGTCTCCTCTGTGCCGTTGCAAGACATCATCCGCAACCGCGAAGCGACTGGGCGAGTCGCTAACTGGGCCGTCGAGATTGGCGTCCACAACATCAAGTACGAGCCATGCAAAGCAATCAAGTCGTAGGCCCTGTCCGATTTCCTCGTTGACTGGGAAGAGGCACAACAGCCGGAGAAGCTCCCCTACCTCCATTACTGGTCGCTCCACTTCGACGGATCCAAGAACACCGACGGCACCGGGGCAGGGGTCATACTGACCTCCCCCAAGGGAGACAAGCTCTCCTACATGCTCCACCTCGATTTCAAGCCCTGCAGCAATAACATGGCCGAATATGAGGCCCTCCTTCACGACATGCGGGCCGCCAAGGAAATGAACGTCAATCGGCTACGATGCTACGGCGACTCCGACCTAGTCGCCGGCCAAGTCCCGGGGACCTGCGACGCTGTCTCCCCAACAATGATAGTGTACTGCTAAGCGTTAGACCAGCTGGGAGGCTACTTCACCGGCTACTCAGTCGATTGGATCGACAGGCGCAAAAATGAGGAGGCGGACGCCCTCTCCCGCATCGAGTCGGCTTGACTGACGCCACCCACATGAGTATTCCTCGCCGTCATTCACAAGCCTTCGGTCTGCCCACCGAAGGAGATCGACATCGGGATACCATTGCAACCAGAGCCCGCCTTTGTCGCTATGGTCATGGAGCCTAGTCACTGGACTGCACCATACGTCGCCTTCCTCGAGCACAAGATCCTCCCAAGCAACGAGGCGGAAGCGCGAATGATCGTACACCGTTGCAAATCCTTCGTCATCATCAACGGCGAGATCCACAAACGCAGCATGACCGGCGTGTTCTAGCACTCAATACAGCCAGAAGGACGCAAGATCCTCTAGGACATCCACGTCGGCGACTGAGGCCATCACGCTGGCGCCAGGTCCCTAGTCGCCAAAGCCATGTGACATGACTTTTACTAGCTCACCGCGCATGCTGACGCCACTGACATCGTCCAATAGCGCGTCGGGTGCGATAAGTACGCCAACCAGACGCATCTCCCTGGTTCGGCACTCAAGACCATCCCCATCACCTGGCCATTCGCCGTATAGGGCATGGACATGGTCGGCCCGTTCAAGAAGGCCCCATCCAGCTTCACCCACCTCCTAGTCGTGGTCGACAAGTTCACCAAGTGGGTCGAAGCCAAGCCGATCAAAAAGTGCGACATCAAGGCGGCCACCAAGTTCCTCCGCAAGCTCATCTCCCGATATGGTTACCTATGCAGCATCATAACCGACAATGGCAGCAACTTCGCCAAGGGCGCCATGGCAGAATTCTATGAAGAACACAACATATGACTCAACCTCGCCTCAGTCGCCCACCCGGAGTCGAACGACCAAGCAGAACGCGCTAATCATAGCGTCCTCCACGGGCTCAAGCTGTGACTTCAAGTGCCCCTCGAGCAAACCTCAGGATGCTGGGTCAAAGAGCTCCCCTCTGTAATATGGGGGATCCGCACCTCTGTCAACCGCTCCACGGGGTTCACGCCCTTCTTCATGGTATACGGCGCCGAGGCCGTAATGCCAACCAACCTGGAGCATGACTCACCTCGAGTCACCAACTATGTCGAGGCGACAAACAAGATCGCCCGCTAAGACAACATCGACCAGCTCGACAAGGCACGTGATCTAGCTCGCTCCCGCACTGCCATCTACTAGCAGGGACTCCGCCGCTACCACAGCCGCCGAGTCCGGACCCGCACCTTCCAGGAAGGTGACTTGGTCCTACGACTGGTCCAGGACAAGAATGGCCTGCACAAGCTTCCCCCCCCCATGGGAGGGGCCATTCGCCATAGGGCGCATCCTCGGCAACAACGCCTACTACCTCATCAACATACGAGGCAATGGCTAGCTGGAGGTCGGGAGGCCATGGAATGTAAACCTCCTCCAAAAGTTCTATACATAGAACTCAAACTTGTACCAAGATGATATATAATAAAATACATTCGATTCGCACAAATTGTGTCTACTCCATATTCTTGTGCCACTCGCACTCGTAAATTTAGCAATATGCTACCTACGGAAGTCAACCCTTGGTCGAGCGATTGACACGGCTAAGTAGTGCGACCCAAGGGCACCGAAGATATTCGGGCTTTGTGTCATCCACGAACATGCTAACCTGGAGGCGCCATCGGAGTCGCACCACTCGACTGGCCTACCGGGCTAAGACGAGTGATAAACGCTTCCCACATCGACCTGTCCTCCCCATCCTCGTGCAAAGCGACTCGAATGGTTAAGTACCACGCACGGGGACTTCGCAACAAGAAAACCCCACGCGGGTCGGGAACACACCAAGTAAGAGAGCTGCCTTGGACTCGCCACGCGACTGGCTCTCCGAGCCAGGGGAAGAGACGTGTTACAAACAACGCATCAGACCTTACAATAGGCACATGCCCAAAACGGCTAAGTACCATGCTCGGGGACTCGCCTAAATCGACCCTACTCATGCTCGGGGACTCAGCTAAAAACAGAGCCCCTTCGGAGTCGCAAGGCGACTATCCCAACACGCCATGGCAAATCAGTCTCAACCAAAACAAAAATCCAAAGAAAATACACATGCACATAAACGAGTTATACCCCACTAAAGGGCGGACGTGCTCGGGGACTCGCTCAAACAAAGATTCAATATATCACATAACTGACCATGCATTGTGAGTCCATTGACTCCCCTTACTTTCATATATACATATTGTTCATATCACAAAATGGCCATCAGGGATAACTTACAAAAGCCCCCAGGGCAGCTATCTATTTTGCAGGCCCCGATGAAGAAGTGCCACCACCGCCCTTGACAGAATGTATGGCTCCCACGGATTTGTTGGGTATGTCATCAGTGACTTTGATTGCGCCGACCGGAAGGGTTGCTCCGACTTCAGGTCTACATGCTCCATCTCGGGGTTGCCCGGTGACACCACCGTCTCCTAGTACGGTAGCAAGTCCCCCATCGCCAGCACCCGATCCGCGAAGGGAGCAGCCTTGGTGGTCAGCCTCAACACCTCCGACATCTCCACCGAGCCAATCGCTGAAGGGTAGCCGCTGGTGACGTCGTCGAGGTCAAAGTCGTTAGGGAAATGCGCGAGCCCCAGGCTCAACGCCGTGGTGGCCCCACGCCTGAAGGCCGAACGCGCCATCCATTCTACAACGGCGGGCGCCTCTTCTAGGTAGCGCCATACTTCAGTCAGTCCCCCAAGTATAACCTTGGTGGGGGACATCCCTTGAAGCACCGCCTGGACGCACAACGCCGAGGCAGTGGCTACGTTCACCACCACGGTCACGCATTATGAGGCGTCAAAGGTCTGCACCACTGGATCGCCTTGCCCTATCAAAGCTGCAATGTCAGACACCTAATGTCACTACGGACTCACCCACTCGGGGACTCACCGCATACATCAAAGAGGAAAGCAACCACTCACCAAGGAGTTTCCAGCAGTTCTCCGTCACATGCTTCTCAAGGGCAGCAAGGTCGCCCTGCAGCCCGAGGATAATTGAATCAGCAGCCTTCCGCTCCTCCTCCGCCGCGGTGACTGTGGCCTTGGCACTCTCCTCAGAAGATACCATTGACGCCTTCGCGTCCTCCAATTCCTTCACCAACGAGTCGATCCGCTCCTTTGTTATGTCCAGATCAGCAGCCGGGACATACCTCTCTCGGGCCTTGGCAATAGAAGCCGGAAGACCATCTACAAAGGAATAGCAAGAAAAGTCAGTCCACTATAAACACCAGCAGCTCGCGATCGCCAAGTAAAACAATAACTCACTAGCAGTCTCCTGGAGTCGTTGGTTGGCCTCCTGCGCCACGGGCATGTTATGCTCTAGGCGCTCCTTCGCGGCCTGCCGATCCGCCAATTCCCTCTACAAGCCCTGCAAACAGAATGACACTCAACAACTGCAAAACCACAATTTTTAGTGCCTAGCCGCTGAAATTCAGCGACTAGACACTCAGGGACTGGCGACTAGAAGAATTTTAGTGCCTAGCCGCTGAAATTCAGCGACTAGACACTCGGGGACTGGCGACTAGAAGAATTCTAGTGCCCAACCACTGAAAATCAGCAATCAGGCACTCGGGGACTGGATATACCTGAATGGCGGCACCAAGCATGCCATGGAGTTGGTTGGCGTCCGATGAAGGAACCACATAGGATGTATGCCCACGAGGAGGCCCAACATCTTCATCAAGGATCTCTGGAAACTGCATAGACTGGCTCTCCGCTGCAAATGGAAATCCCTTTGCCATAAAGCGCGGAAACGATGCAGCCACCCTAGTTGGAGCATTATTTGTCGGTGTCGGTGGTTCCGTCGAATAAGCCCCCTTGACTTCCTCCGTGCGGGCGGCAGGATCACTCCCCCTCACACCACCCTCCGTCGCCACGCTGGCAACATCTCCTTTCTTCTTCTTCGCGCCTTCAGTAGGCGCGACCTCTGCAGTAGGCTTCCTTTTATTAGGAGGATCGGCCTCCTCTACGGTAACGACTAGCGGAATTTTAGCCACCAAAGGGCGACCTATCTTCTTGGCGTTGGACTTGCGAAAAACCAACGTCAGCAAAGAAATCATATAAGGAAACACCCAAGAACAGAAAGTAAGATTCGCGACTCAATTGGCGATCTGAAGAACACACAGTCCCGTGCTGATGCGAGCGGGTTTATCTAGCTCCAGGCCCAGCTTGCACGAGAGGCCCTTCTCAAAAACATTCGAGGCCCATGACACCACGGACTTCTTCGATGATGAAGCCACGGTCGTAGGAATTTCTGGCCCAGACGACACGGTCGTCCCCGCTGGTTGTGGCGACCTCGGCGTGGCGGCTTCAGCAGCTCCAGGCTCCTACGTAGCTGAAGTCGTTGGCACGATCATCGTGAGCGGAACTTCCATCCCCACTACCGCGTCCGCAACTTCTGGCCCCATCATCGGAGTCGTATCCTCCGGGATCTCCGGCGAGGTCCTGGCCACATCGTCGTCGGACTTATCGTCCGACCCAAACGCCACCACCAGTATGGGTCGACTCCTTCATGGGCAACTTCGTTTTGCGCATGGGCTTCGCAAGCATGGCTGTTCGTCGTTAACTATGCTCTTGCAAAATTTTGTCGTCTTCATCATGCTCTTCAAGGCTGCGACTCGCCTCGATCTTGTGCTACTTCTGCATGCGAGCCACGGGCGCCAGGGGAGGGACCTCCCTCTCCTCTTCTTCTTCGCTCTCGGAGGATTCTCCATTGGTCCCCTCCTCGAGCTCCTTGGGGACCTCTTCGTCGAGTGGGGGAAGCCAGCCCTCAAGAACCTAAAACAACTGAGAATGGCCACGAATAAACGTCAAAGGATGCGGGTGCAAATTACCTCGCGAGAGTCACGACTGAAGATTAATCTGGTGAGAATGGCTTAGCGTAGGAGCTTCATTCTTCCCGGACATGTACGGGGCGAGCCCGGCCAATGTGGTGGTAAATTCCGCGTCGATGATCTTCTTCAAGGTGGCCTTGTAGTCCGCGGCGTCCCAAGACAACTTGCTGGTCCGGGAAGGATCGTTCTTCCCGGTGTATTCATAAATCTAATGGGGCCGGGTCGCCAACGGGGTCAAGCGCCGCCCAAGCCAGCAATTGTACATATTGATTGTGGACAATCCCTGGTCCTTTAGCTTCTGGATCTGGTCCATCATCTCCGTAACAGCCATCCTCTGATCGTCGGGGAGCTTGTCTGCTATCAACCGGCAGGGCTCGCTTCTCTCCACGACGAACTCGGGAAGCGCCACTTCACCGGAGGGGGGTGGATTCTTTCACATAGAACCATCTTTTCTTCCACTCGCTCGCGGCTTTCTTTGGTAGCAGGAGCTTGAAGAAGTTTGCCTTCAGCTTTAATTGGAACATAACACCACATGCTGCCAAGACCGGGCCGCCGGACCCCTCGCGCCCGATACGACCATGGAACAGCTCCAACCACAATGGGAAGTACGGCCTACAACCGAGGTAGCATTCACATAAGGCGACAAAGATCGCCAGTTGCTCAATGTTGTGCGGGCCAAGGTCTGATGGCTTGATCGCATAATACACGCAGAACCACCAGAAGAAGACCGAGTGGGGAACCCCAAGACCCTCTCCAAGTAGCTTGGGAAGCAGATGAACTCGCCAGCGCGTGGCCTCGGCTCGACCTCAGAGGACGCGGGAATCCGCCAATTCCCCTTACAGAGGACCCCCGTGTCCTTGAATGATTTGAGCTGCGCCGCGTTGCACTTGGACTTCCCCCACAGATCTTTCGAAGGCGCCATCAGGAAAGGAGCAAGATCGCTCGGTCTGGGAAATTTGGATCAAGGAGAGGCAGAGAGAATGGATGCACAAATGTGAGGAATGCAGGGAAGGGTCTACAGGACTATTCCGTCAATCCCCTTATAAAGAAACGTTGCCCGCCAATTTCGGGATAGCCGTTACCCTTGGTAATTATGCCAAAGTTACCTTTGGATTACCCAATGGCTAGTTTGACCAAGCCGATGGTCCAACTCCTTCCGCTCGACTCGCCTGCAGCTATACCTTGTTCGGTCGACAGGTGCAGCGATTCGACAGTGAATGCATTCGCCAAGGTAGCGACTGGAAACCCGGTGGGAAATTTCCTCGATTCTCGATAGAGTCCATCGCTGATTTGACTAGGCGTCCAAATTGGACTCGCCTACTCCGACTGTGAAATGAACACCTGCGTTTGAATCAATGGTGGCCTTGGGGACTACTGATGGGGATATGCCGAATAGGGTATGCCCAGCAGGACGTTCTGATTGGTCCAAAGGCCTTGCGAGTGGGCCTGCAGGACGGCGACTGGAATGCGACTAAGATGAAGGTTGGGCGATTGGAGGTAGTTTGAGCACTTACGTTCCATCATATACCCCTTCAAGCGAATCACTGCTTAGACGCCGAGCTCACCACTCCTGTAACTCGCTCTCCATCAATCTAATCTAACAGGAGTAGGTCTTTACCCTCCGGGGGGCCGAACCTGGGTAAATCCATGTGCATCCACCCCCATCTCGCACGGCAGATGGCCGCTAGCTCTCGCCCCCGATTCTATCAATCGCCCCCGATTCTATCAATCGCTGCCTATGGCAGCGACTGCCATGGCCATTTCCACGACACTCTTGGCAAATTCATCCCAGTCCCAATGATCCATCTTCTTGTTACCACAGTAATGGTCAGCACATTAATTAAGGTCTTTCGACCAGATCAAGGCTTTAGTCTTGATGGTTCCTTTTTATCCTCGAGTAGTAATAGCTCCTCATTAAGATCAGCCAGGTCACTCGGGGGTTTCCAATTCGCTAGTATACAAATTCATACCTATGAGTTCTCTGGATCATGTTATCCGGGCCCTTAAATTAGACAAGCATTAGGAAAACATGGATATTCATTCTCAAAATATAATAATCATGACAACAATCACAAATGGATGGAAATAAGGGAGGAACAACACATCTTACCAATCCCCTACATCTCCCACGCCTATGGGGATTTACTCAGACATGAGAGGAAGATAGATCAAGGGATAATGATATTGCAAATATGAATCATCTCAACTTTACCGTAGCAAGGCACAATACCGTTTGAGGATCAATTCAAATACAAACCAAGGTAGACCAAAGTATCAAACCATAATCTTACAAGTGCCAATCTCTCTCTCTCTTAGTACAAATGGGGAAGATGGTGGAGAGAATGATTTAGAGGCTAGGGATCACGAAGAATGAGACGGTGTTCTTCTCCTTCTTCAGATATGATCTCCCCTCTTCTATATGTATTTGTGGTGGCTGTGTTGTGTTTTTTCGTCCCCCCTCCTTCACGAAAGTTCCTTGTATTGATATAACGGAGCCAAAGGAGGGTCGTATGGGCGGACGGTACGGGTGCGTACCGACCGTACCAGTGGTCGTTATGGACTCTAGACACCTCTAAGGAAAGGGGCTCACTAGTACAAACGTGTAACTTAGAGACATCAATTTCCCATGGGCCTCAGCCGAATTCTCGTTCCGGCTCAAGCACATAGCTTCTAAGAGCACATCACCTGAGCCGGTTTTTCTTTGCGGCTCTAAGATAGGATACCTTAGACTATGAAAAAAGGAAAACGCCTCTAACATGTATGAGATGGAGATGGCCTGTATTTTGAACCACTTGCAAGAACTTGTCAACCTTAGACGGCCTATGCTAGGGACCGTCTCCAATAGTGAGGCGACCTGAGTCGGATTCTAACAAAGACCGTCTCCAGAACTAGTGTGCCTCGAAGCGGCTTTTAAAGTGACCATCTCTAGTGTGTGTAAACCATTTTAAGTAATAGCATGCTAATTCGAACTTCATCATAGCTGACATGACACATAATCATGATTCAGTAGATAGGTAGACATATTATCTAAAGAACTTATTATAGCATCTCGATCACGGTAACAATAGCCACATAGTATGGGAAATCCATACAAATTTAGCAATTACATGTTACAGCAGTACATACAAAATGCAGTCCATAAATCAATCAACTAGCATAATGACTACTCTCTAACAAACGAGGATTGCATTTATAATCGGCCGCCTGGTGGAAGTTGCTGAACCAGAATATGTACCTCTCCATTATCTTTTTCATCAAAGAAAAAAAGGACAATGATATCCTACTCTAGGTTGACCCTTCTCACAACTTTCTCCCATCCAGTCGTCAAGATTCATTTGACCCAACTCCCATCTTCATCCTAACCATATTTGGCTTTTTTCTCTTCATTTGCCAAACATGGACATCAATAGGTTCATCAAGGCGATTCTTTAGTTATTTTCTTGTGAACTCATCTCCAAATGTCTGGGCAAGCACATAGAATTAAAGAATTAGCATGCTTGTGATTACTAGAAGTATTTAAATATCACATCGTAGCTTGTTGATAACATCATCAAGAATATATCATCTTACCAGCTTGCACTTCTTTTTCATGACAAATGAATGGGGCAGCCTATAGACGTAGTACTTGATTTTTGGTGGAAATTCAGGTTCACACCAGTCTAAGTGGAAGTCTACATGAACTTCTTTCTGATACATGTCGTTTCCAAAAAGGCTCTACTTATCAAAATCAGTGTCCCCCTTGATTTGAAACCCTGATGCAACAACACATAATTTTTATAAATGCGGTGGAATATTAATACCTATTGTCTAAACGCATACAAAACAGATGGCAGCAATTTTGATGTTCTTTTGATATCACTAAACTCAATCCTCTCAGTGGACTCTTCATATGTTGACTGGAATTCAAAACCACCAAAGTTAATGCGAAAACTGTCATCGCTAGACAGCGTGACTGCATAATAACCACAGGTTCCCATCTATTAAATAAATACAAACAGAGAGCATCTTAATACAATCAAAATGCAAGCATACTAATGAAGTGACAATCAAAATAGACCAATGAAGTGATAATTAAATCTCTATTGCTGGAAGTGACAATTAAATCTCTATTGCTGGAAGTGACAATTAAATCTCTATTGCTGGAAGCGACAACTGCAGATTTTGAGATTTATACAAGGGGAAAGAGTTGGGACAGATGCAAGATGTCTGGGGGAGGCCCTCCCATTAGCACCATCAGGTCTTCGCACCTCGGTAACCTGAACCTTAAATTCGAGAAGCAAAATGGCAAATCCCATGGAAAAAATTGCTTAATCGAAGCTGCTGATATAGGGTTTTCGGGGTTTCGTTTTCACGCATACCTGCCTGTATGACGAAGGGGTCCTTGGAGGTGAGGGAGAGCATCCACATCGCACGGGACAAGAGGCGGCAGTGGTGGAGAGGCATAGGACCGGAGGTGGCGGTTGTGGAGGGCGGCGTCGGTGGACAGTGGTCTGGGCAAGCGGGGAAGAACAAAAGTGGCACAGATCTGAAATATTTGTCCAAATATTTTCATATATTTGGTGCTAAGTACTAGTCTCAGACAGCTGCAAGTGTATAAAGTCTCTAAAAACGTCTGTTCTTTGAATATTTTACATTTTTCCGCCATGTACTTGACCACAAGTAATTAAAAAAGCTAAAATTCAGAACTCCTCGTAACTCCGATGTTTGATTTTTCTAAAATTTGAGAATTATTCATAATTTAAAGCAAAGAAAGGCGTGTATACATGCTTTCTAGAGTGAATTTGAGTCCCCTAAGACTAAATAAGGTTCATAAATTGAAGAAAAAATTGGCGTGCGGCTCTAAGATACGAGACCTTAGATTGTGAAAAATGGAAAATGCCTCGAATATGTACGAGATGGAGATGACCCGTATTTCGAACCACTTGAAAGAACTCGTCAACCTCAAACGGCCTATACAAGGAACAATCTCCAATAGTGACGCGACCTGAGTCAGATTCTAACAAAGACCGTCTCCAGAACTAGTGTGCCTCGAAGCGGCTTTTAAAGTGACCATCTCCAGTGTGTGTTAAAAAATTTAAGTAGTAGTATGCTAATTCTAACTCGATCATAGCCGACATGACACATAATAATAATTCAGTAGACAGGTAGACATATTATCTAAAGAACTTATTATAGCAGCTCAATCACGGTAAAAATAGCCATATAGTTTTTGAAATCCGTACAAATTTAGCAATTACATGTTATGGCAGTACATACAAACTGCAGTCCATAAATTAATCAGCTAGTATAATGAGTACTCTCTAATAAACCAGGATTGCATTTACAATTGGCCGCCTGGTGGAAGTTGCTCAACCAGAATATGTACCTCTCCAGTATCTTTTCCATCAACGCAAAAAAGGACAATGGTATCCTGCTTTAGGTTGAACCTTCTCACAACCTTCTCACATCCAGTCGTCAAGATTTCATTTGACCTACATCTCATCTTCATCCCAACCATATTTATCTTTTTGCTCTTCATTTGCCAAAAATGGCATCAAGGCGATTCTTTAGGTATTTTCTTGTGAACTCAGCTCCAAATGTCTAGGCAAGTACATAGAATTAAAGAATTAACAAGCTTGTGATTATTGGAAGTAGTTAAATATCACATGGTAGCTTCTTGATAACATGATCAAGAATATATTATCTTACTAGCTTGCACTTCTTTGTCATGACAGATGAATAGGGTAGCCTGTAGACGTAGTACGTGATTTTTGGTGGAAATTTGGATTCACACCAGTCTAATAGGAAGTCTACATGAACTTATCCCAGATACATGTTGTTTCCAAAAAGGCTCTGCTATACAAAATCAGTGTCCCCCTTGTGTTGAGGCCCTGATGCAACAAAAATTAATTTTTTATGCGATGTAATATTAATGCCTACCGTATAAACGCATACAAAATAGATGACTGCAATTTTGATGTTATTTTGATACCTCTAAACTCAATCCTCTCAATGGACTCTTCATATGTTGACTAGAATTCAAAACCACCAAAGTTAATGAGAAAACTGTCATCACTAGACTCCGTGACTGCATCGTAACTACAGGTTCCCATCTGCTAAATAGATACGAACAAAGAGCATATTAATACAATCAAGATGCAAGAAGACTAAGGAAGTGACAATCAAAATAGACCAATAAAGTGACAATTAAATCTCTATTGCTGGAAGTGACAATTTAATCTCTATTGCTGGAAGTGACAACTGCAGATTTTGAGATTTATACAAGAGGAAAAGAGTTGGGACAGATGCAAGCAGTCTGGGGGAGGCTCTTTTGATGGTACCATTAGGTCTTCGCACCTCGCTAACCTGAACCTTAAATACGAGAAGCAAAATGGCTAATCCTATAGCAAAATTCCCTAATCGAAGCTGCTGATTTAGGGTTTTAGGGGTTTGGTTTTCACGCATACCTGCCTGGACGACGAAGGGGTCCTCTGAGGCAAGGGAGAGCGTCCGCACCGCAGAGGACCAGAGGCGGCAGTGGTAGAGAAGTAGGGGACCGGAGGTGGAAGTGGTGGAGGGCGGCGGCGGTGGACAGTGATCTGGGTGGGCGGGGAAAAACAAAAGCGGCACATATCTGAAATATTTGTCCAAGAACGTCCGTTCTATGAACATTTCACATTTTTCCGCCAAATACTTGACCACTAGTAATTTGAAAAAGCTAATATTTGGAACTCCGGATATATTCGGAACTCCAACATTTGATTTTCCTAAAATTTGAGAATTATTCTTAATTTAAAGCAAAGAAAGGTGTGTATACATGCTTTCTAGGGTGAATTTGCGTCCCCTAAGACTAAATAAGGTTCATAAATTGAACAAAAAAATTGGCGTGCGGCTCTAAGATACGAGACCTCAGACTGTGAAAAATAGAAAATACCTCTAATATGTATGAGATGGAGATGACCCGTATTTCAAACCACTTGCAAGATCTCATCAACCTCAGATGGCCGATATTAGGGACCGTCTCCAATAGTGACGCGACCTGAGTCAGATACTGAAAAAGACCGTCTCCAGATCTAGTGTGCCTCGAAGCGGCTTTTAAAGTGACCATCTTCAGTGTGTGTAAAACATTTTAAGTAATAGCATGCTAATTCGAACTCGATCATAGCTGACTTGAAAGATAATCATAATTCAGTAGACAGGTAGATATATTATCTAAAGAACTTATTATAGCAACTCGATCATGCTAAAAATAGCCACATAGTTTTCTAAATCCATACAAATTTAGCAATTACATGTTGTGGCAGTACATACAAACTGCAGTCCATAAATAAATCAGCTAGCATAATGAGTACTCTCTACCAAACAAGGACTGCATTTATAATCGGCCGCCTGGTGGAAGTTGCTGAACCAGGATATGTACCTCTCCATTATCTTTTTCGTCAAAACAAAAAAGGACAATGGTATCCTGCTTTAGGTTGAACCTTCTCACAAACTTCTCCTATCCAGTCGTCAAGATTGCATTTGACCCAGCTCCCATCTTCATCCTAACCATATTTGGCTTTTTGCTCTTCATTTCCCAAACATGGACATCAATAGGTTCATTAAGGCGATTCTTTAGGTATTTTCTTATAAACTCAGCTCCAAATGTCTGGGCAAGCACATAGAATTAAAAAATTAGCATGCTTGTGATTATTGGAAGTATTTAAATATCACATGGTAGCTTGTTGATAACATGATCAAGAATATAGCATCTTACCAGCTTGCACTTCTTTTTTCATGACAGATGAATAGGGTAGCCTGTAGACGTAGTACTTGATTTTTGGTGGAAATTCGGGTTCACACTAGTCTAAGAGGAAGTCTATATAAACTTTTTTCATGTACAAGTTGTTTCCAAAAGGCTCTTCTTATCAAAATCAGTGTCCCCCTTGTGTTGAGGCCCTGATGCAACAAAAAATAAATTTTTAATGCGGTGAAATATTAATGCCTACCGTCTAAACACATACAAAATAGATGCCTGCAATTTTGATGTTCTTTTTGATACCTCTAAACTCAATGCTCTGAGTGGACTCTTCATATGTTGATTGGAATTCAGAACCACCAAAGTTAATGCGAAAACTGTCATCGCTAGACAGTGTGACTGCATCGTAACTACAGGTTCCCATCTGCTAAATAGATACAACCAGAGAGCATATTAATACAATCAATATGCAAACATACTAAGGAAGTGACAATCAAAATAGACCAATGAAGTGACAATTAAATCTCTATTGCTGGAAGTAACAATAAAATCTCTATTGCTAGAAGTGACAACTGCAGATTTTGAGATTTATACAAGGGGAAAAGAGTTGGGACAAATGCAAGCCATCTGGGGGAGGCTCTCCCGATGGCACCATCGGGTCTTTGCACCTCGCTAACCTGTACCTTAAATACGAGAAGCAAAATGGCAAATCCCATAGCAAAATTCCTCAATTGAAGCTGCTGATTTAGGGTTTTGGGGGTTTGGTTTTCATGCATACCTGCCTGGACGATGAAGGGGTCTTTAGAGGTGAGGGAGAGCATCCGCACCGCAGGGGACCGGAGGCGGCAGTGGTAGAGAGGCAGGGGACTGGAGGTGGAAGTGTTGGAGGGCGGCGGCGGTGAATAGTGGTCTGGGCGGGCGGGGAAGAGCAAAAGTGGCACATATCTGAAATATTTTTCCAAATATTTTCAGATATTTGGCGCCAAGTACTAGCCTCAGACAGCCGCAAGTGTAAAAAGTCTCTAAGAACGTCCGTTCTCTGAATATTTCACATTTTACCGCCAAGTACTTGACCACTAGTAATTTGAAAAAGCTAATATTCGGAACTCCGGCGTTTGATTTTCCTAAAATTTGAGAATTATTCATAATTTAAAGCAAAGAAAGCTGCGTATACATGCTTTCTAGAGTGAATTTGAGTCCCCTAAGACTAAATAAGGTTCATAAATTGAAGAAAAAAATTGGCATGTGGCTCTAAGATATGAGACCTCAGACTGTGAAAAATGGAAAATGCCTCTAATATGTATGAGATGGAGATGGCCCGTATATCAAACCACTTGCAAGAACTCGTCAACCTCAGACGGCCTATCCTAGGGACCATCTCCAATAGTGAGGCGACCTGAGTTAGATTCTAACAAAGAACGTCTCTAGAACTAGTGTGCCTCAAAGCGGCTTTTAAAGTGACCGTCTCTAGTGTGTGTAAAACATTTTAAGTAATAGCATGCTAATTCGAACTTGATCATAGCTAACATCACACATAATCATGATTTAGTAGATAAGTAGACATATTATCTAAAGAACTTATTATAGTAGCTCGATCACGGATAAAATAGCCACATAGTTTTGGAAATCCATACAAATTTAGCAATTACATGTTATAGCAGTACATATAAACTTCAGTCCATAAATAAATCAGCTAGCATAATGAGTACTCTCTAACAAACCAGGATTGCATTTATAATCGGCTGGCTGGTGGAAGTTGCTGAACCAGAATATGTACCTCTCCATTATCTTTTTCATCAAAGCAAAAAAGGACAATGGTATACTGCTTTAGGTTGAACCTTCTCACATACAGTCATGAAGATTTCATTTGACCAAGCTCCCATCTTCATCCTAACCATATTTGGCTTTTTTCTCTTCATTTGCCAAACATGGACATCATAGGTTCATCAAGGCGATTCTATAGGTATTTTCTTGTGAACTCTGCTCCAAATGTCTGGCCAAGAATGTAGAATTAAAGAATTAGGAGGCTTGTGATTACTGAAAGTATTTAAATATCACATGGTAGCTTGTTGATAACATCATCAAGAATATATCATCTTACCATCTTGCACTTGTTTTTCATGACAGATGAATAGGGCAGCCTGTAGACATAGTACTTGATTTTTGGTGGAAATTCGGGTTTACATCAGTCTAAGAGGAAGTCTACATGAACTTCTTTCAGATACATGTCGTTTCCAAAAAGGCTCTGATTATCAAAATCAGTGTCCCCCTTGTGTTGAGGCCCTGATACAACAAAACATAATTTTTTTATTGCAGTGGAATATTAATGCCTACCATCTAAACACATACAAAATAGATGACTACAATTTTGATATTCTTTTGATACCACTAAACTCAATCCTCTCAGTGGACTCTTCATATGTTGACTGGAATTCAAAATCTCCAAAGTTAATGTGAAATCTGTCATCGCTAGACAGCATGACTGCATCGCAAGTAGAGGTTCCCATTTGTTAAATAGATACAAATAGAGAGCATCTTAATACAATCAAAATGCAAACATACTAAGGAAGTTACAATCAAAATAGACCAATGAAGTGACAATTAAATCTCTATTGCTAGAAGTGACAATTAAATATCTATTGTTGGAAGTGACAACTGCAGATTTTGAGATTTATACAAGGGGAAAAGAGTTGGGACAGATGCAAGCCATCTGGGGAGGCTCTCCCGACGGCACCATCGGGTCTTCGCACCTCGCTAACCTGCACCTTAAATACGAGAAGAAAAATGGCAAATCCCATAGAAAAATTCCCCAATTGAAGCTGCTGATTTAGAGTTTTGGGGGTTTGGTTTTCACGCATACCTGCCTGGAAGATGAAGGGGTCCTCGGAGGCGAGGGAGAGCATCTGCACCGCAGGGGACCGGAGGCGGCAGTGGTAGAGAGGCAGGGGACCGGAGGTGGAACTGGTGGAGGGCGGCGGCGGTGGACAGTGGTCTGGGCAGGCAGGGAAGAACAAAAGTGGCACATATCTGAAATATTTGTCCAAATATTTTCAGATATTTGGCACCAAGTACTAGCCTCAGACGTCCGCAAGTGTAAAAAGTCTCTAAGAACTTCCGTTCTCTGAATATTTCACATTTTACCGCCAAGTACTTGACCACTAGTAATTTCAAAAAAGCTAATATTCGGAACTCCGACGTTTGATTTTCCTAAAATTTGAGAATTATTCATAATTTAAAGCAAAGAAAGGTGTGTATACATGCTTTCTAGAGTGAATTTGAGTTCCCTAAGACTAAATAAGGTTCATAAATTGAAGAAAAAAATTGGCGTGCGGCTCTAAGATACGAGACCTGAGACTGTGAAAAATGGAAAATGCCTCTAATATATATGAGATGGAGATGTCCCGTATATCAAACCACTTGCAAGAACTCGTCAACCTCAGACGGGCTATCCTAGGGACCATCTCCAATAGTGAGGCGACCTAAGTCAGATTCTAACAAAGACCGTCCCTAGAACTAGTGTGCCTCGAAGCGGCTTTTAAAGTGACCGTCTCTAGTGTGTGTAAAACATTTTAAGTAATATCATGCTAATTCAAACTCGATCATAGCTAACATGACACATAATCATGATTCAGTAGATAAGTAGACATATTATCTAAAGAACTTATTATAGCAGCTCGATCACGGATAAAATAGCCACATAGTTTTGGAAATCCATACAAATTTAGCAATTACATGTTATGGCAGTACATACAAACTGCAGTCCATAAATCAATCAGCTAGCATAATGAGTACTCTCTAACAAAATAGGATTGCATTTATAATCGGCTGTCTGGTGGAAGTTGTTGAACCAGAATATGTACCTCTCCATTATCTTTTTCATCATAGCAAAAAAGGACAATGGTATCCTGCTTTAGGTTGAACCTTCTCACATCCAGTCGTGAAGATTTCATTTGACCCAGCTCCCATCTTCATCCTAACCATATTTGGCTTTTTTCTCTTCATTTGCCAAACATGGACAACAATAGGTTCATCAAGGCGATTCTTTTGGTATTTTCTTGTGAACTCAGCTCCAAATGTCTAGGCAAGAACGTAGAATTAAAGAATTAGCAGGCTTGTGATTACTGAAAGTACTTAAATATCACAAAGTAGCTTGTTGATAACATCATCAAGAATATATCATCTTACTAGCTTGTACTTCTTTTTCATGACAGATGAATTGGGAAGCCTGTAGACGTCGTACTTGATTTTTGGTGGAAATTCGGGTTTACACCAGTCTAAGAGGAAGTCTACATGAACTTATTTCAGATACATGTCATTTCCAAAAAGTCTCTGCTTATCGAAATCAGTGTCCTCCTTGTGTTGAGGCCCTGATACAACAACACATATTAATGCCTACCATCTAAACACATACAAAACAGATGACTGCAATTTTGATGTTCTTTTGATACCACTAAACTCAATCCTCTCAGTGGACTCTTCATATGTTGACTGGAATTCAAAATCACCAAAGTTAATGTGAAATCTATCATCGCTAGACAGCATGACTGCTTCGTAAGTAGAGGTTCCCATTTGTTAAATAGATACAAATAGAGAGCATCTTAATACAATCAAAATGCAAGCAAACTAATGAAGTGACAATCAAAATAGACCAATGAAGTGATAATTAAATCTCTATTGCTAGAAGTGACAATTAAATCTATATTGCTGGAAGTGACAACTACAGATTTTGAGATTTATACAAGGGGAAAAGAGTTGGGACAGATGCAAGCCGTCTGGGGGAGGTTCTCCCGACGGCACCATCGGGTCTTCGCAGTTCGGTAACCTAAACCTTAAATTCGAGAAGCAAAATGGAAAATCCCATGGAAAAATTCCTTAATCGAAGCTGCTAGTTTAGGGGTTTGAGGGTTTGGTTTTCACGCATACCTTCCTGGACGACAAAGTGGTCCTCGGAGCCGAGGGAGAGCGTCCACACCACAGGGGACCAGAGGCGGCCATGGTGGAGAGACAAGGGACCGGAGGTGGTGGTGGTGGAGGGTGGTGGCGATGGACAGTGGTCTGGGCAGGTGGGGAAGAACAAAAGTGGCACAGATCTAAAATATTTGTCCAAATATTTTCTGATATTTGGTACCAAGTACTAGTTCAGACGGTTGCAAGTGTAAAAATTCTCTAAGAACATCAGTTCTCTGAATATTTCACATTTTGCCGCCAAGTACATGACCACTAGTAATTTGAAAAAGCTAATATTCAGAACTCCGGATATATTCGGATCTCTGGATATATTCGGAACTCTGGATATATTCGAAACTCTGGCGTTTGATTTTCCTAAAATTTGAGAATTATTCATAATTTAAAGCAAAGAAAGGTGTGTATACATGCTTTCTAGAGTGAATTTGAGTCCCATAAGACTAAATGAGGTTCTTAAATTGAAGAAAAAAATTGGCTAGTACAAACCTTGGATCTTTATCCTCACAGGCATGATGACTAGTGTTGATGCGCTTTGCTGCAGAGAAATAAGGTGTGAGTGTTTTGAATTTGACTAATTCAAATGTTTAATCATGAAGTGTGAACATTTGGTTACTTAATTATGAATTTTTCACCAATATAATCTTTTTTTCATGTATTCTTTGAAGGAAATCTCGTTGAGTGAATATTTGAACAACCAGAAATATTCAAAACTCCGTATTTTGTTAATCCTAAATTTTGAGAATAATCATAATTTAAAGGCCAAGGGAGGTGATTACTTCAATACAAATTTTCCACCAATTTAAAATCTTGTTGATGTATTTCACCAATTTGACTAATTCAAATATTTGAACACTACAAATTTTAAGGAACTCCATATAATTGAACACTGGAAATTTTAAGAAACTCCATATAAAGGAGTAGATTAATATATATAGAAGGTTCACAAGAAACACCACGGATATATTATGTTACATGCAACCGTAGGTAATACTTAACTAAAACAAAATAAAATCAGGGGCAACAGCAAGAGGCCGGGACACAGAGACGCCTAGCTGGGGCAACAACAACAATCCAGGACATCCTACTCGAGCGGATACAGGCCAGTCCTGACATAATCCTAGAGGAATTTGCCGAAGGCTGCATGCTGCGGCAAGGTCTTCGACTGATGCCTTCGGCCTCATCCTTTGCCAATGTCCACTGTGTGCTAGATCATACTGTCGAGGTCCGTGTCGATGGCTCTGTCATAGAATGGGCAAACCAGTCTCCCCCTATGGTAGAAAGGGATTTTCCCACACCGTAACCACCTCAGCACGTAGCGGCTCTTGTTGTCCCTAGAGTACTTGCTACTGCCCACTTCATTAGAATCCTCCTACATATGATTTTTAAGAACATAACTTAGAACTCATACATATGATTGAATTGTATTACAACTCAAGAATTGACAACATATATGTAATACAATATTAAATTGGTATCAAAGAGAATGCATCTCATGAATAGTTTGATCATTTCATATATCATGTCATCTGAACAAAATGACAATTAATTGGATCAGAATATATGTAGAACAAAGATTGTAGCCTCATAAGTTTCTTCAGGGATGGTGTAAGTGAACCAAGTAACAATTGCACAACCTATTGTTCTTGGACATTGCCCTAGGTTCGCTAACTCATCCTTGAAAAAATCTGACATCAATGTGTCTGCCTTTCTTTTGGGGAAAATTTGAATCATTGGCCACAATAATAAATTGAAATATAATCCTACGAAAAAATATTCAGGGATATACATATTCCGGTACATACGTAGAAACAACTTATGATCAAAACAATGCATATACATATGCATCATATGAATCATTCAAATATCAGAAACAATTAAAAGATCTAGTTCCATATGAGAATAATCAAGGGCCTCATAATTTTTTTCAGAGATGGAGTTAGCGAACCAAAGTACAAACAACACAACCTATATTATTTGTGTACATTGCTGCCTCAGGTTCACCAACCCATCCCTAAAAAAATGACACCATCATTTGTGTCTCCCCTTACACTGTTTTGGGGAAATTTCAATCACCGGCCTTAGTGAGAAAATGAAATGTAATTCTTATACAGTATGAATGCATGCATGCAATTAAAATTCAAAGATCATAGTTCTATGAATGTAGAATGAATCTAGGGGCCTAATAAGTTTCTTCAGGGATGGTGTTAGTGAATCAACTAACAATTGTACAACCTATTGTTTTTGTACATTTCCCCGGGTTCGCTAACTCATCCCTGAAAAAATCTGACACCAATGTGTGTGCCTCTCTTTGGGGGCAAATTTAAATCATTGGCCAAAGTAAAATTTAAAATGTAATCCTACAAAACAATATTTAGGGATATACATATTCAAGTACAAAAACAATCTTCAGGTACATGTATAAAAAACTTATGCTCAAAACCATTCATATACATATGCACCATATGAATCATTCAAAGATCAGAAACAATTCAAAGATCTAGTTCCATATGACAATAATCAAAGGCCTCATAATTTTTTCAGAGATGGAGTTGGGGAAACCAAAGTACCAACAACACAACCTATATTGTTTATGTACATTGCTAGATCAGGTTCACCAACCCATCCCTAAAAAACGACATTGTTATATGTGTCTCCCTTGCACTCTTTTGGGGCAAATTTCAATCATGGCTAGTGAGAAACAATTCAAAGATCAGAGTTCAAAGGTCATAGTTCATATGTGTAGAATAAATCTAGGGCCTCATAATTTTCAAGACATGGAGTTAGCGAACCAAAGTACCAATTGCACAACTTTTATTGTTGTACATTACCTTAGGTTCTACAACCATCCCTAAAAAATCTGACACCATCATATATGTGTCTCCCCTTGCACTCTTTTGGGGAAAATTTGAATTATTGGCCTCAGTAAGGAATATAAATGTAATGTTATGCATGTTGTGTATCAAAATCAACACTCAACTGGCAAACCCTAAAACCCCAAAGGCAAATGTTATAGACCGATTAAATTTACAGGACAAGAAGAACTATATGAACAACAACGAGTTAAGCAAATGTAAATTTACTATACGGCAGATGAGCATATTGGGGTTTTGTGACAAGACAGGTTGGGGTTTTGGGATTGGATGGTAGATGCATCAATCAACCGTTCAAACTATATATATACTACCCTACTTCAAGAGCAAATGCATCTATATACGATTGAGCAAATCCTACGTATGAATAGTGAAATATGCGGCTGCAACTAGAGAAGCTAGCAAAGTAGTACCTCAGACTTCTCATTGGAGACCTCCTCCTCAAACTCGTCATTATTCGTGATTGTGTCGATGATTTCTTGGTGGAGGATGGGATCGTTGATGTAGAGCACAGGGTTGCCTCCGCTTGCCGCATGCCCCTCATCCAGATCTGCCGCTGGAACCACGACATTGTCGGCTACATGCTGCTCGACGGTGATGGCGACTAGCTGGATGGATGAGCTCGAAGCCTCGACTACACGGTGACGAGCGGCATGCATGCCCGGATAAGCCGCCACCGCCTGCTCGGTGACGACCGAGCCATCTACTGCTGCGCCTCCAACTAGGTTCACCTCCGGCTCGTCTCCACGCTTCATGGCGCAACTAGGGAGGGTGTTGGTGCAAGCGAAGGAGCTTTCGCACGCGCGGAAGGTGCAGATTGGGTTTTGTGACTTGATAGTTTGGGGAAAATGACATGAGCTCATGGAAGAAAAAGCCCAAGCGGGTTTATATACACGGGACCCTTGGTAGTCCTTGAGTGGACACGTGGGTGTGGACTCGTATGGGTGGGAGGTCTACCATGATCTCCACTTTCTAACTGCATTAAGAACATGCACAGGCTTTCCCTAAAAAAACAAGCGCATGCTACCTCAGGAAGGTGCACGAAGCTAGTTTTCGAGAGGGGTGGCATAATGGCCCGCCTCAATATACACCTAGAGGCGTTTAATATTTCTTTCCAGCTGCAATTGAGTGATTTAGAGAGACATCTCAGCTTCAGTCTAGAGGCTATTTGTTTTAACGACTAGATGAGGGGAAATCGTACTAGAGACGGTGTATATTAAAAACCGTCTAAGATCAAAGTTAGAGCCGGTCAAAAAATTATGATCGCCTGAGGTTGATGAACACAGCCGGTGGTTTGTATTTTTGGGGTAAACCGGCTCTAGACACAGTCTCTAAGTAACAAGTTTGTACTAGTGGATTTAATTGGGGATTTGTTTCTTCAGGTGTAATTATCTCATAAATGCTATCAGATCTTCCAAAAATGTTTATTATCTGAAAACAATCATAAGAAACCAAGGTTTCGCTAATTTGAGATGTTAGCATTAGTAAAAGGGAGAAATCTAGTGAAACACGAAAATAAAGCAAAGGAAAATAAATGATAAAAAGTATTGAAATTTGGAGCTATCAACTTCCCCAATCTTAGTTGTTACTCGCCCTCGAGTGAAAAAGCTATAATAAATAATAGCTAGAAATTCAATCAAGGGGAAAAACTAACAAGTTCAAGGTTGTATCATATTCCATTGTCACAAATCCTACAACCTTAAACATGATGTCATGGTGGTGGCATGACAGATGCCATGTATAGGCTAAAGATGGGGCCAATATAGCAATAGAGGTATCCGGGAGGAATAGTGTGGTGATTCTACACACAGATGGTTTGTATTTCAATGGAGGTTTACAACTGCTCCTTGAGCTGTTCGTAGGAGGAGGAAGATGCCCTTCTCTACTACCCACACCTCTCTCTCTAGGGTTTTACCTTAGTAAAATGGCCGACCCTCTCTGTGGAGGTCCTGGTACTCCTTATATAGGGGAGCCCAGGTTGCAAGTTAGGGCATACGTGGAAGGCATATTCTCCGAATATGCTTCTCCCAAAATAGTAGTGCGCTCCTTTTTCCCTTCGTAAGCTGGTCCAGACTCATGGCGTAAGCCTCTCTAAGCGCCTCTGCGGCGCGGCATCACCCGACAAAGGGAACGTCACCTTTGTCGGCCCGTACCCGCTGGTCCTCCCATCTTTCCTCTGCACTCACGCTACTGTGGAGAGTGAAAACCTTTGACCAAGGAGATTCTTTCCTTCTCATGTAAGCCAAGTGGTAACCCGGCCCAGGCCTGGTTAACTCGGCACTATGGGTAACTACAAACAAGATACAAAGAAACTACCGACATATGTTTTGTGTCGGCTGAGGTAACGATGGGTGAACTTCGTCCGGGCCGGGTCTTCCGTAAGTCGGCCTGCCTTGAGGTGACTCGGCAAGCCTGCGCTTTGACCTTGCCGTACCTCGGCTACTATGGCCTTTATACCCCGGCTTGACCCTACCCGGGGTTATCCCCCCAATATTAGTCCCCGAAGCTGGTGCGGTCTTAGCAAATTCAGCTGATAAGGCCACAATAGGTTCAACCCGCCAAGTTCTTTATTCTTCTTGCCGAGTTACTCAATGACTTGGCTTGTTCATTGTGGACTTTGCTTTTCTTGACTTCCCTTGGCTCATTCCGAGTTATTCCTTGCTGGCCGGGTTATTCTCACATATTCGGGTTACCCACTTAGATTCCATCCTTCTCGTGTATGCTTCCCCACATCCTACATGGAGGGTAATCATTACTTTGCCTCATTTTAAGGGTCTACTCTAGTTACTGTGTCAACGTCACATCATGGTCGCCTCTTCGATAACCGCAATGCCACGTCACGTCTCACGATCTGTTGCACTGTGTGGTCCTTCCTGTGGCTTGTTGTTGATTGGTTGATCTGGCAGATACACGGCCACACCGTGTGGCTCGTTGCACAGCACGATCCCACTACCCCACTTAGGGGCATGGTTAAATAGGGGGTGATGGAGGCCCCTTGGTCATTTCCCCTGTTTGCACGTGCGTTTTACTTTTCTTCTTCTTCCTATATGCAATAGCACCACCTCCACCACTGCCGCGCTTCGCTACTGCTTACTCTACTGCTCCTCCGCTCGTAGTCCGCCACTAGTCCTTGCCAATCCAAGCCTCTGCCCTCTGCTTCAGATTGGATCCGCAAAAGTGAAGATCTAGAGATGCCTGTGGAGCTCACCATTGTTGAGGAGCATGAAGAGGGCGGCGAGGCCCACGAGCGAGGAGCTTGGGCCAGTTCCTGGGTTTGCCAAGACGACCTTGGCTGGCTATACCGGACACGCCGCATCCTCGTCAGGGTTACCTATGGCCTTTGTTGCGAGCAGACCACTCACTCTCCCAATCTGGGTGAGTTTGTATTTCCAACGTGGGTTTGGCTTTCCCGTTAGCGACTTCTTTCATGAATTCATCACCACCTTTTCTCTGCAACCACATCATCTTCCGGCTAACGCCATCACTTCCCTTTCTGCTTTCATGTCCAGGGTAGAGGGGTATCTTGGCCTTTGGCCCACCATTCATATTTGGTTCTTGGGCTTTAGAGCCAATGTCGTTCCGGACAAGGAGGCTGCCCCTGCCTACAAAGCTCTAACTCAGTGCGGGGCGGCTTCCATCTCACCCCGGAAAAAGTCTAGCTTCCCCCGAGTTACCGGTTTGGAGTCTTGCAAGGGATGGGCCAGAACATTCTTCTATGTGAGGAACAATACCGAAGAAGACATGATTCGGCTGCTTCCATTCTCTCTTGGTGCCCCAGATAGAACGCTTTGGAGACAGGTTCCGTGACAGTCCGGCACTTTGGTCGAAGTAGTGAAGAAGCACGTCACCGAGGTGAATAAGCTAGGATTGTTCGGGGAGGACATCATGATCACCTTTATCCGTAATCGCATCTCCCCGCTGTAGAAGCACACTCAGAAGCTTTGCCATATGAGCGGGCACCTCGACCCCAGCACTTCATTCTTTGAGATCACCAATGATCAGATTTTTCGCCGAATCAAGGCCATCTTCAAGATAACCTCGGATATGACCAAAGATTGGGAATGGGGGTTTGAGCATTTCTACCGAGATAGGTCAGCTCCCACGATATTTCTCCTATTCGACCTTCTTTTCCGAGTTGCCTCATTTGCTTGATCCATTTGTCTTGTTCTTTTAGACATTTCTTCAACAGACAATTGAGAATGGCAAGGACCGCACCTCAAGTGGGGAAAGGACCGTGATACCTCAGACACGGAAGATCTAGACTCCGAGATGTTCTTACCCCTTCCGGACAGCCACAGGCGATCCTCTGGTAAGACATGTGTCTTAAGGGATTCACTGGATGATGATGAGGATGATGATGATTGTGAAGTTCTTGAGGTATTTGATCTAGTGCCCATCTCATATGCTTTTCCGGTTGATTAGGCTCCAGCTAACCTGACGGGTCAGGTCCACACTAGTCTGCCTCTTGCCGTGGGGGGGCTTGTCCCTGTCCCGGCGAAGAAGTGGGCCGCAACTTCAGCTCCTTCTACCGATTTGCCCCGAACTAGGAAAAGACTGAAGAAATCTGGCAACAAAGCCCAAATTAAGCCTCCGACTAAGGCCACAGTTCAGAGGGCACCGAAGCCCAGGGAACCAACTACTTCCCCCGAGCAAGTTCCTCTTTACTTCCTTGTTCTTTAAATAACTTCTTTCCCTTCACTTGTATTTCTTGTTTCTCTCTCTGTTTTAACTTGATGTTCATCTTCCTTCTGATTTGGCAGGGCCCCCAAGGACATTTCTTAGAGAGGCTCGAGTATAGCCTCACCTATCTGGGTTGATCCACCTTCTCCTTGCCATGATGACGCTCGCCTCTTGACCCCCATTCAGGAGAGCTCTACGCCTGCACCGAATCTCAGCCCACCTCGGCAAGAGGAGGGCAATTCGATTCCGAGGGTGGTGATGCCTCCAAATATGTGGCTATGCTGGATTACCCCAGTTCTTCTTCAGTTCAGCACCTATTTGATGGTGGTGCCAGCAATATCGGCACCGAGAAAGTTCCTACCGAGGTGTCGGTGACCCCGGTGCCGACCCTAGTTCAGCCCCCACCAACTCCAGTTCCAGCTTCAAGTTTTACTACTCAAGCTCTTCCCGCCTCGTCCGAGTCTTCACAAACTCGTCGAGAAGAACAAACCAAGGCCAAGCTTCAAGCCAAACCTTCCAAGCCAACTTCCTTGGTCGAGAATACATTTTGGCAGAAGCCACAAACCAAGCCTCATGTGCCATCTTCGATGGCCGAAGATCAAACTACTTCTTTGCCGCAGCAGACCAAATCGAGCACCAAGGCCAATAAAACTGCCGAGGTTACCAAGGGCAAGAAGGCTTCTGAGGCTGCCAAGACCATGCCGAAAGGACCAACAGCCGCGTCTAGGCAGCGCGCCGTTGCATCCATGATGCAACAAGGCAGTGCTGCTTCCGGCTCTAGCACAGATAAACAACTTGCTTTGCACACCAACCCGATTGCAGCTTAGTCTACCCGGAAAACATCTCATGCCAAGGGCTTGGTCATATCCTGGACTCTCAGCGGGGAGAGCTATGGCTCACTCAGCGAATATGTAGAGAACTAAAATAATGCAGAATACATCAATGAAAATTCTGATAATCCGCTAAAGTTCGGTCCTGTCAAGATGAACACAGCCGCCAAAGCTATTGGCCTTGCCAGCAAGATGATGCAGGTAAATTCTTCCGACATCCCTTACATATGCGCAAGTACCCATAGATATATCCACTAGTCCCCGAGCCTCTAGGGGAGTAACTTGATACTCGCCCGGATGCTCTTAGAAAACTAGTATAATTCCTTAGTAGTTTCAAATATCTACTCACCTAGAGCCGGGTTAAGTTCCACTAGGAGGATCTTGATTATCTTCAAATATTCACTCACCTAGAGCCGCGTTGAGTTCCACTTGGCCCGGATCTGAGTAGATTCGATTATTCACTCACCTAGAGTCGGGTTAAGTTCCACTTGGCCCGAATCTGAGTAGATTCGATTATTCACTCACCTAGAGCGAGGGTAAGTTCCACTTGGCCCATATCTGAGTAGATTCGATTATTCACTCACCTAGAGTCGGGTTAGGTTCCACTTGGCCTGGATCTGAATAGATTCGATTATTCACTCACCTAGAGCCGGGTTAAGTTCCACTTGGCCCGGATCTGAATAGATTCGATTATTCACTCACTGAGATCCAGGTTAAGTTGCACTTGGCCCGGATCTTGAGTAAACTTCAAATATTCACTCACCTAGAGCCTGGTTAAGTTCCACTTGGCCCGGATCGGAGAAAACTTCAATAATTCCTTGTGATGCATGAACTAACATTCTCCTTTTTAGATCACCACCAACTGTAGGACCATTGAGTTTCAGCGGCTGTTGGACTCCCACCAGGACCTTTGCGCCAAGCATAAGACCTTGCTGCCCGAGGTGAAAAAGAAAGGTAGAGAATTTTTCTTTCATATTCCCTCAAATTCATTTCCCTTCATCATAAGCTTGCCGAATTAACTTTTGACTTAGACTGTGTAGCTGAAGTGGAAGCTGATAATAAGGCTCTTCAAAAGAAGTTGGCTGAGATGAAAGGTAAATTTTTCTTTGCTCCTTAACCTTTGTCATTTTTCCTTCTAACTCGGCAGATAATTATACCTCGGCTCTGCCGGGTAAAAAAACTATTGCAGTGTCTCTTCAAGATAGCATGCCTTTTCCTGACATGATGTTCTACTTTCTTGAACAAGCAGGACAATATCATGCCGAGTTCAAGAAGACGATGAAATTTCCTAGCTCCGGCTCAAGGATGATGAGATCACTCGGCTCAACGTCGAGATTGAAAAGTTGAAATCCCTCTAGAAAGCTGAGCGGGACAAAATTGACCAAACCTTCACCAAGGAAAAGGACCGGCTTCAGACCGCTCTTGAGAAAAGCAAGGATATGCTAAAGAACACCGATATCAAGTTTGATTCGGTGAATACTTAGTATGACAATCTCAAGAAGAGAAATGATGCTTCGCTCATAGAGTTGACTCGGATCATTGGCCATATATCTCGTGAGTTTTTCTTCCTGCGCTAGCATTTATTTTTTTGGGTTTTGTGATCCTATCGAGTTATTTTACTTGTCTTATTTTATGGTAAGTTTCCACAGTCCGACTCCATTTCTTGCACTACCGTTGAAAAATTACGATTGAAGAGAGGTACTTCGGTTGGTCCTTCTGCAGAGCCAACTCATTATGACATAGAGGACAGCTTGGTAAGCCTCGCATCTTGGGTGGAAATCATAAAAAGGTTTGGATCGGATATCATGGATGTTGTTGTCCGGTATTCAGTGACCTTTGGCCTACAAAGCCCACTCCCAAAGGTCCTGCCCCATTGATTGCAAAACTGATGGAGTGCGAGACTCACTTGATTTGAGGAGGAAATCCACTCCCCGTGCTGGAGCTGACATGACCTTGATCTTCGTGCTATCTTGGTATGAAGTCCTTGACCTGGAGGTTCTCAACCGCAATCGCACCAGATCCAAATGGACCACTAACCCGGACTGCATCGCCCAACGCCAAGCTCATGCCTACGACCTCATCCAATATGCCCATTGCCATCAATGGAATGAGGGGCCGAGTTTCCTTGAAGTCATCGACAACGCATATGTCGAAGATGGTTTGGAGGATGAAGAGAAGGAAGCTAATCCGGATGATGAAGATGATTAAGCCAAGGAGACTGAAGATGTTTAGGGCTCCGAAGATAACCCGGACAATGCAGCTGAGGCCGAGGTTCCCCGCCCCGAGACCGACTTGCCTCCTCCTACTACAAATACTTCAGATGTTGCTGCTCCTTGAGAAAAAACACTTCGAAATTTTGTTAAATCCCCTGTATGCCAGGCACAGATGTATTATGCACAATGTGATATTTTGCTACTTCTCATGTTTTATGCTGGTTTAACTTGGGCGAAGTCCCCAAATTTGATTTTCTTGTTCCCCCCAATTTAATGACTCGGCTCGCGTCTACCTTGATTCGGCGTTTGACTTACGAGTCCGAGGTTCAAAAATTGACTTAACAATACTTGAAACTTTAGGATTAGCTAAGATTGATTCAACATAACAGAAATAAAGTAAATACATGGGTTAGTCAAAAAACAAACATCGACTTGCTTACGTTCCTTTTCCTTATTCATTTTTCATATGCCTTGCAATTCCAAATTTGTTCTGTTGCTTGCCATGAAGACAATAATTGTTGGACAATAGCAAGTCGAAGAGTTAGTTTTTGGTGCCGACATACTACTAATCTGGCTAAGGTGTAAGTAATTTAAGCCAGCGGACATATAAAGAGAAGTAAATGCAGAAAAGACAATTATTATTAAGGCAGACCCCGAGTTTGTGCCCGGGGTGCCGAAGTTTCATTCATAAACTCATTGCCGACAGACATACCAACATATGAGAGTTTGAGATACATACACTTTTTGCTAAGTGTAAACCGGACGAAGTAGGGCTACATTCCATGGATGCTTTGATTCCTCGCCGGACCTGTCCGCCTTGTTCTTCTCCTGTGGATGTGCATCAATGAGGTAATAGGCATCATTGTGTAGTGCTTTGCTTACAATGAATGGCCCTTCCCATGGGGGGAAACTTATGCATGTCGGCAGTACGCTGCACCAGCCAAAGTACTAGATCTCCTTCCCGGAAGACTCAGGGGTTTACTTTCCGGCTATGATAGCATCAGAGAATTTGCTAATAAATGGCGGATCTCGATAGTGCCAATTCTCTTGCTTGTTCCAGAAGATCAACATCCTTTTGTCAGCTGAGATCATGCTCTATGTCGGCTGGTAATACAGCTTCTGCCCCATAGACCATAAAGAATGGTGTATATCCTGTTGATCGATTCAGAGTTATTCTTAAACTCCACAATACTACTGGTACTTCTTCTATCCAGCACCCCGCTGATCTTTGCAGCGACTCAATGAGCCAGGGTTTTATCCCGGACAAAACTAGTCCGTTGGATCTTTCCACTTGTTCGTTGGATGCGGGGTGTGATATCGATGCAAAATCTAGACAGATCTTCTTATCTCGGCAAAACCGGGCAAATGCTCCTTCGGTGAAGTTAGTGCTATTATCTATTATGATGTTGTGTGGATAGCCGTATCTCAAGATGATATCTTTGAGGAATGTCACGGCAGTAGCTCCATCACATTTTCTTATTGGCTTTACTTCAATCCACTTGGTAAACTTTTCCACCATGACCAAAATGTGCGTCATGTTTCCCTTTGCCGGCTTAAATGGTCCAACCGTATCTAAGCACCATATAGCAAATGGCCAAGTGATTGGTATAGTCTTGAGCTCCAACATTGGCATATGTGTTTTGGTGGCGTACCTCTGACAGCCATTACATTTCCTCACTAGTTCCTCGGCTTGATCCAAGGCACTTGGCCAATAGAATCCATGCTGAAAATATTTTGCCACTAAGGCTCTGGACGAGGCGTGATGACCACATTCCCCCTGATGGATATCACAGAGGATGTCTAGCCCTTCTTCCGGGTCAACACATCATTGCAGGACACTTATGACACTGCCCTTGTATAGTCCGGCATTGATTATGGTGTATACCTTAGCTCTTCTTTGCACCTTACTTGAGAGTACCTCATCATCCTGAAAAGTTCCATCTTTCAGGAACTCAAATATTGGCCTTGCCCATGTTGGCATAGTACAAACTGGGAAAAGTACCTCATCAATTTCCATGGCATCTACTGACATAACTCCCATCGTATCAAGCTGAATAGTCCCTAGGTTCTACGAAGCAGTCCTAGGGTTCACCGAGGCAGTCCCCAAGTTTGCCGAGGTGCTCCCCCAGTCAATGTCCATTGGGGCAGCTCCTGGTCCAGGGTTTGCCGGGATATATATTGATTCAGATTCTAGTGAGGGGGTGATGGATCATTTTATCAAATGCTCCAAGGCAAGTCCCAGTGGGATAGCTTGCCGAGATGAGCCCAGTTTATATAACACGTCGGCTACTTCGTTGTCATCTCTAGGCACATGATGGAATTTGCATCCCTCAAAGTACACACATATCTTTTGGATGTGAAACCTATAAAGAGCCATGTTCGCATCCAGAGCATCCCAATGGCCAGAAACTTGCTATATCATAGAATCCGAATCTCCAAAACACTCAATACGTTGTATGCCAATCTCTTTTGCCACCTTTAAGCCATGGACGAGTGCTTCATACTCGGCAACATTGTTTGATGCACGAAAATGGATCTGTAGGACATATCTCAACTGGTCTTTCTTGGGCGAGGTAAGGACTACCCGGCCCCTAATCCATCCTTCAACTTTGACCCATCAAAGTGCATCCTCCAGTAATTCGAATCTGGCAAAGGTGGTTCGTACTGCATCTCAGCCCAATCTACGAAAAAGTATGCCACAGCTTGAGACTTGATTGCGTCCCTTCTATCATATTGTGGTGCATAAGGGGCTAATTGTATTTCCCAGTTTGCAATCTGGCCACTTACATCTTGTTTCTCATTATCTTAGATATGGCTGCTTCACATATCACCTTCACAGGGTGTTCTTCAAAGTAGTGCTTAAGATTCTTGGCCGCCATATAGACACCATATGCCATCTTTTGATAATGAGGGTAATTATGCTTCGAGGTAGACAACACTTCGCTTAGGTTATATACAGGCATCTGCACCGACTTACCTTCCTCGTCATGCTCCACCACTATCACAGCACTTACGACTCGGTTGGTCGCTGCTAGATAGAGAAACATCGACTCTTTGGATAGTGGTGATGCTAAGACGGGTGCAAAGGCTAGCATTTCTTTGAGCTCACAAAATGCACTATCTGCTTGTGGTGTCCACACAAATTTGTCAGATTTTTTCATCACCTGATAGAGAGGAAAAGCCTTTTCTCCCAGCCGACTTACAAACCGACTTAGCGATGCTAGGCATCTAGTGAATTTTTGGACATCATTGAGACACTTCGGCAGTTCCATTTTCTCGATAGACTGGATCTTAGTCGGCTTAGCTTCGATACCTCTACTGGACACAAGAAAACCGAGTAACTTTCCCGTCGGGACACCAAAGGTACACATCTCCGGGTTAAGCTTCATTTGGAACCTCCTAATATTCACGAATGTCTACCGGATATCGTCAAGGAGCATTTTGCTTTCCTTCATCTTTATCACTACATCGTCAACATATACTTGAATGTTTCTGTCAATCTGATAGTGAAGACATTTTTGCAAACATCTTTGGTACATTGCACCTTTATTACATAAACCCAATGCATAGTCTTGTAGCAATAAGCACCATACGGGGTGATAAATGCGGTCTTTATTTGATCATCTGGGTTCAGAGGTATCTGGTGGAAACGGAAGGGAATATGCCCTGACAGGTAATAATAAAGTTGTTATTATATGTATGCCAAGTATATGATAGATGTTTATTTTGCATGCTATAAATATATTAATACGGAAACATTAATACATGTGTGTTTAATAAACAAATAGAAAGTTCCTAGTTATTCCTCTCTTTGAACTAGCTCATTGATTAACAAGATGATCAAAGTTTCCTAATCATGGACATTGGATGTCATTAATAACGAGGTCACAACATTTGTGAAATGATGTGCTATACATTCATCTGAAGTATAGCATTACGATCAAAGTCATTGTGTTTATATTTCTATAACATCATACGAAATAATCCTAGTCCTTAGACCATGAGATCATGTTAATCACTAACACCGGAAGAGTATCTTAATAACATCAAACATCACACCTTGAAAGGGTGACTATAAAGGTGGGTTCAATACTATGAAGGTGTTATGTAGAGGATCATGGATCAAGAGAGGTATTTGTCCATCCCAATGACGGATAGATATACTCTAGGCCCTCTCAATGTAATCATATTAAGAATAGCTTGCAATCAAGTGATGTGATCACTAGAATGTTATATCATGGGAACAAGAAAAGAGTGCATGTTGGTAACAAGATCAAATTAGGTATTGAGATACCAACGATCGAATCTCGAACATGTAATATATCGTGATACAAAGGGATTAAATTACCAGCATTAAAGGTTCTCATGATGATAGAAGTCATCGTTGAATGTGTAGGAGTCAGAATGGATCTCCAGGTCCCGCTTCTGAATATTGATTTGAGAGGGGTCTCGATCATGTCTGCATTATTAACGAACCATAGGGTGACACACTTAAGGGAAACCAACACCATTTGGAGCAAATATGTTTCAAACAAAAGAATTGCAAAGCACTGGAATTATTTCAATGGACACCAGAATTGTTTCAGGTAAAATTGCTAAAATTGGTTCTGCATGTGATATAGAAATATTGCAGGGGTTTTATGTGAATGATTGTTAATTAAAGCAATTAACAAAATTCTTAATAAAATAAATAATATATTTTTATTAAATAAGAGTTGCATTAAATTTGGTGGAGCTCTCTCCACATGGTTTAGGAAGAGGTGGGGGAACTCCCCATGGTGCGCCGGCCATGGGAGGAGCTTCCCCCTCCTCCTATATATAGCCCCCCTCTCCCTCCTTCTCACTCACACCTCCTCGTGAAGGATATCTCTCCCACTCTAGATTTATTCCCCCATGGTCTCAGATTAGCGAGACACATGTTCCCGGTGGCATTTCATCTGGAAGGAGTTAATGCTTCCGCTGCTTCACTGGACTGATGAGGTGGAGGTTGTTCGGTGGCCTGAACGTGTGGGCGAGGACGGATGCGCTGCTGATTTGCGGCGCTAGGACTTCCACACGATCCTAAGATCGGCAAGCGTTCGACTACATCATCCACGAGTTCATTCTCGTTACACTTTGTCGGTCTTCGAGGGTATGTTCTGTATGGATGTATATCCACCCGTTGCTTGTATCTAGTAGATAGATCCTGGCGTATAATAGTTCCCATCATAGGAAATTTTTTGTTTGCTATGATGAACCCAAAAGTGGTATCAGAACCTGATCTATGCGTAGATGATTTGCACGGGTAGTACACCTGTGAGTATGTGGGTGATGATGATCATGTTATTACTTCTTTCATGTATTTTGGATATTGGTGGCATAGTGAGATGAAGTGGCCCAGACTAACTTTACATGTCCTCGCACATGAGACTAGTTCCACGCTTGACATGCAACTAGTTTTGCATAAGTGGCTAGCGGGTGTCTGTCTTTGCCACTATATTCAATATCTGATTTACAACGAGTTGCTAATAATTTATTTATCATTGTTGTGGTTCCATGTTTGTAGGTAAGACCGGTTCTATCTTCGAAAGCCCTAAGACACGTAAAACTTGCAATGGATAAATTAGAAGTGTCTAGTTTAGATTGTTGCTGGGCTAGTGTCATGATATGGTAATGTTGTAAGTTGATGAATAGATGATACTCTTACAACACACTGAACGTGTAAGTTCCATAGACCTTGGCCTTACACACAAAGGAATGATAAAGATCATACCACGATGCACATGATAGTGATCAAATGCAAAGACCATATCATTTCACTTTACACATATGATGTTTGCATCTTATATTGCTTGTTTGGCATTTTAGTAGCATTATAAGATGATCCATCATTTAGATATCAAGATAAAAATTTGTTCTCCCATAAGTACGCAACGTTTATGTTTTGCCGCTTCAAGACATAATGTGATGATCGGGTGTACTTGAATCCACAATCATATTTCAGGTGTAAGACAGTTTTACACACGCGAGTACTAAGATTCTTACTTGGCGAGCCTAGTATGTATAGACATGGCCTCGGAACACGGACCGAAAATTTAAGCATTAGTCATATATTTGATATGATGCCCATATAGATGCTTTCCTTTGAAACTACACCGACTCACGTGATGATCGGACTTTGTGTAGTGGATTTGGTTCATGTAATCACCAAAAAGACACGAGGGATGTTGTTTTTGAGTGGGAGTTCATTTGTAATTTGGATTAGTTGAACTCGATCAATCATAAACTTAGTCTAAACTTTACAAATTCTACTGTAGATGGAACCACCTGCTTTTAATTTCAATGTGTTCATGGAGAAAGAGAAACTTCCAACGAATGTTAGTAACTTTACTGACTGGGCCATGAATTTGAGGATTCTCCTCAATGCTACACATAAGCTATATGTGCAGAAAGCGCCGCTAGGCCCCCACCAGCTCCTGATGCCCCTGACGAGGAAAAGAACATCTATTTGACTCGCCAGGAGGACAAAAACTTAGTTCATTGCGGCATACTTTATGGGCTAGAGCCAGAACTTCGAAAGCGTTTTGAAAAAGGATATGCCTTTGATACCATGGGTGAATTGAAAATGATTTTTGATGCCCATGTTGCCGTAGAGAGTTATAATGCTTCTAAAAAGTTCTTTAGCTGCATGATGGAAGAGAACAGCTCCGTTAGTTAGCACATACTAAAAATGTATGGGTACACCGATAGGCTTGTGTCCTTGGGAATAACGATTTCCATTGACTTAGGCATACATCGTATTCTCCAATCTCTGCCACCTAGCTACAAGAGCTTCGTGATGAACTATAATATGCAGGACATGAAGAAGTCTCTCCCCGAGCTTCTATCAATGCTTAAGACTGCAGAGGTGGAGATCAAGAAAGAACATCAAGTGTTGATGATCAATAAGACCTTTGGTTTCAACAAAAGACAAGAAGGGTAAAAATAAGGGAAAGAACGGCGGTAAATCTGTTGCCGCGCCTGAAAATAAATCCGGAGCTGGCCCTAAGTCTGATACCGAGTGCTACTATTGCAAGGGGACTGGCCATTGGAAGCACAACTGCCCCAAGTATTTGGCAGACAAGAAGGCCGGTAAGGAAAACAATGGTATATATGATATACATGTTATTAATGTGTACTTGACTAGTACTCATAGTAGCACCTGGGTATTCGATACTAGATCGGTTCCTAATATATGTAACTCGAATCAGTGGTTGTGGAACAAGCGACCGCTAGCAAGGGGTGAGGTCAAGATGCATGTCGACAATGGATCAAGAGTTTATGTGATCGCCATCGGAACGCTGCCTCTCCACCTACTATCGGGATTAGTGATAAATCTGAATAATTGTTATTTGGTGCCAGCACTGAGCATGAACATTATATTTGGATCATGTTTGATGCGAAGTGGGTATTCATTTAAGTCTGAAAACAATGGTTGTTCGATTTATATGAATGATATCTTTTATGGTCATGCAACTATGATGAATGGTTTATTTCTATTGGATCTCGATAATACTGTTACACATATTCATAATGTGGATGCTAAAAGGATTAAACTTGATGATGATATAGCTACATATATGTGGCACTGCCGTCTAGGTCATGTTGCGTTAAACGCATGAAGAAACTCCATTCTGATGGACTTTTGGAATCACTTGATTTTGAATCATTTGATACATGTGAGCCATGCCTTATGGGCAAGATGACTAGAATGCTGTTTTCTGGTTCTATGGAACGAGCGACAAATTTATTGGAAATCATACATACTGATGAGTGTGGTCTAATGAGTGTGTCGGCGCGAGGTGGATATCGTTATTTTGTTACTTTCATGGATGATTTGAGTAGATGCGGGTATATCTATTTGATGAAACACAAGTCTGAAACCTTTGAAAAGTTCAAGGAATTTTAGAGTGGAGTGGAAAATCATCATAATTGAAAGATCAAATTTATGCGGTCTGACCGTGGAGGTGAGTATCTAAGTTACGAGTTTAGCGCACATATGAAAGAGTGTGGAATAGTTTCACAACTCACACCTGCCGAAACACCACAGCGTAATTGTGTGTCGGAACATCATAATTGTACTTTATTAGATATGATTTGATCTATGATGTCTCTGACTGACTTGCCACTATCATTTTGGGGTTATGTACTGGAAACCGCTGCATTCACTTTAAATCGGGCACCATCTAAATCCGTTGAAAATACACTATATGAATTGTGGTTTGGAAACAAACCTAAGTTGTTATTTCTCAAAGTTTGGGGTTGCGATGTTTATGTGAACAAACTTCAGCCGGATAAACTCAAAACCAAAGAGGAAAAATGCGTCTTCATAGGATACCCTAAGGAAACTATTGGGTATTCCTTCTATCACAGATCCGAGGGCAATGTTTTTGTTGCCAAAAATGGATTCTTTCTAGAGAAGGAGTTTCTCGCGAAAGGTGTGTGTAGTTAGAAGGTAGAACTCGAAGAGGTTATTGAACCTTCTATTCATGAAACGGCGAGTGGCGCAGCACCAAAAATTGTTTCAGAATTGACTTCACCAAATGAAGAGGGAACTAATGATCATGAAACTCCAAAAGAGGATACTATCGAACCTCGTAGGTCAAGCAGGACAGGTGCAACTCCTGAACTGTATAGAAATCCTGTTATGAATTTCATGGTTGATGAAATAGAGGACCCTACGACGTATGAAGAAGCGATGATGAGCCCGTATTCCAACAAATGTCTAGACGCCATGAAATCCGAGATGGAATCCATGTACGAGAACCAGATTTGGACCTTGGTGCACTTACCTCACGACCGAAAGGCTGTTGAGAATAAATGGATTTTCAAAAGAAAAACGGATGCTGATGGTAATTAACCATCAATAAAGCTCGACTTGTCGCAAAGGGGTTTCGACAAATTCAAGGAGTTAAATACGATGAGACATTCTCTCCCATAGCAATGATTACGTCAATTAGGACTATATTAGCAATTGCTGCATATTTTAGATTATGAGATATGGCAGATCAATGTCAAAATTGCGTTCCTCAATGGCAACATTGAAGAAGAGTTGTATATGATACAACCAAAGGATCTTGTGGATCCTAAGGATGCGGACAAGGTATGCAAGCTTCAGCGATCCATCTATGGACTGAAGCAAGCATCCCAGAGTTGGAATCTCCACTTTGATGAGGTGATCAAAGAGTTTGGATTTGTCCAAACTTATGGAGAGGCTTGTATTTACAAGAAAGTGAGTGGGAGCAATGTGGCATTTTTGATATTATATGTGTATGACATATTACTGACTAGAAATGATGTAGATCTTTTAAAAAGTGTGAAAATTTATCTAAATAGCAAATTTTTGATGAAGGACCTAGGTGAAGCGTCATACATATTAGGCATAAAGATCTATAGAGATAGATTAAGGCGCCTAATAGGGCTATCACAAAGTACATAACTTGATAAGACTTTAAAGAAGTTTAAAATGGACAGAAGTAAGAAGGGGTTCTTACCTATGTTGCAAGGCAAGACATTGAGTAAGACTCAAAGTCCGGCTACGGCGTAAGAAAGAGAGATAATGGATAAGATCCCCTATGCTTCAGCCATAGGCTCTATAATGTACGCCATGATATGTACAAGACCAGATGTGGCACATGCTGTTAGTTTGACTAGTAGGTACCAATCTGATCCAGGTATGGAACACTAGATAGCGGTCAAGAATATCCTTAAGTACTTAAGAAGAAGTAAGGAAATGTTTCTTGTATACGGAAGTGACGAAGAGCTGGTCGCTAATTGTTATGTCAACGCTAGATTTGACACTGATCTGGATGACTCTAAGTCTCAATCTAGATACGTATCATTAACGGAGCAGCAGTTAGTTGGAGGAGCTCCAAACAACCTGTGGTGACAAGATCAACGACGGAGGCAGAATATATTGCTGCTTTGGAAGCAGTGTAGGAAGCGGTTTGGATGAAGGAGTCCATAACCGAACTAGGTGTGGTTCGTAGTGCGTTGGACCTAATGGTGATCTATTTTGACAAGAATGGAGCCATAGACAACGCCAAGGAACCAAGGTCTCACAAGAATTCCAAGCATATTAAGCATCGGTTTCAATCCATCTGCGAACATGTCAAGGATGGAGATATAAAGATTTGTAAAGTACACACGGATCTCAATGTAACATGATCAACAGCAGAACACCATGGGTGTTAGATTTATCACTATGTAACTAGATTATTGTCTCTAGTGCAAGTGGGAGACTGAAGGGAATATGCCCTGAGAGGCAATCATAAAGTTGTTATTATATGTTTTCCAAGTATATGATAGATGTTTATTTTGCATGATATAATTGTATTAATACAGAAACATTAATACATGTGTGTTTAATAAACAAATAGAAATTTCCTAGTTATGCCTCTCTTTGAACTAGCTCGTTGATTAACAAGATGATCAAAGTTTCCTGATCATGGACATTGGATATCGTTAATAACAAAGTCACAACATTTGTGAAATGATGTGATGAACATTCATCCAAAGTATAGCATTACGATCAAAGTCATTGTGTTTATATTGCTATAACATCATACAAAGTAATCCTAGTCCTTAGACCATAAGATCATGTTAGTCACTAACACCGTAAGAGTATCTTGATAACATCAAACATCACACCGTGAAAGGTTGACTATAAAGGTGGGTTCAGTACTGCGAAGGTGTTATGTAGAGGATCATGGATCAAGAGTGGGATTTGTCCATTCCGGTGACAGATAGATATACTCTGGGCCCTCTCGGTGATATCACATTATTAATAGCTTGCAAGCAAGTGATGTGATTACTAGAATGTTATATCATGGGAATGAGAAAAGAGTGCATGTTAGTAATGAGATCAAACTAGGTATTGAGATACCAATGATCAAATCTCGGACATGTAATATATTGCGAGACAAAGGGATTAAGTTACTAGCGTTAAAGGTTCTCACGATGATATAAGTCATCGTTGAATGTGTGGGAGTCAGAATGGATCTCCAGGTCCCACTTATGATTATTGATCTGAGAGGGGTCTCGATCATGTCTGCATTATTCATGAACCATAGGGGGTGACACAATTAAGGGAAACCAGCACCACTTGGAGCAAATATGTTTCATACGAAGTATTTGCAAAGTGCTAGAATTATTTCAATGGACACCGGAATTGTTTCGGGTGAAATTGTTGAAATTGGTTCTGCATGTGATATTGAAATATTGTAGGGGGTTTTATGCGAGTTTTTGTTAATTAAAGTAATTAACAAAATTCTAAAGAAAATAAATAAAAGAGTTTTATTAAATGAGAGTTTCATTAAATTTGGTGGAAATTTAATGCATATGAGTGGGATTTTTTAGTGGAGAAAATGGAGGGGCAATTTATGTGAGTGGAGCTCTCTCCACATGAATGAGGAAGAGGTGGGGGCACCCCCCATGGTGTGCTGGCCATGGGAGGGGGTTGCCTCCCTCTCCAATATGTAAGCCCCCTCTCCCTCCTTCTCATGCACACCTCCTCATGAAGGATCTCTCCCCCCTCTAGATTTATTCCCCCATGGTATCGGATTAGTGAGATACATGTTCCTGGTGGCATTTCGTCTAGAAGGAGTTGTTGCTTCCATTGTTTCGCTGGAGCAAGGAGGTGGAGATTGTTTGGTGGCCTGAACGTGTGTGAGAGGACGGATGCGCTGCTGATTTGCGGTGCTAGGACTTCCACACGATCCTGAGATTGGCAAGCGTTCGACTACATCATCCACGATTTCATTCTCGTTACACTTTGTCGGTCTTAGAGGGTATGTTCTCTATGGATGTATATCCACCCGTTGCTTGTATCTAGTAGATAGATCCTAGCGTATAATAGTTCACATCATAGGAAAAAAATATTTCTATGCTACAAACCCAACAGAAACTAGAATAAGCATCTATGAACGACAACAACTCACACCCAGTAGTTGAATCTATGACCTGATCTATCCTTGGCAGTGGAAATGGATCTTTTGGACACGCCTTATTCAGGTTCGTGTAATCGATACACATTCGCCATACCACTGCCACATTCAGATCGTCCTTCTTCTTCTCGACAAGCACCGGATTTGATAGCCAATCCTCATCTCAAAGGATCCGAGCTAACTCATCACCAATGATCTTTCTATTGTCTTCGGCGAAGGGGCTGAGAGGTTGCTTCACCGGCTTAGCCCCGGGTTTCATATGTAAAGAATGCTCGGCCAACTCCCTCTGAACACCTTGCAGATCCTCTGTGGACCAAGCAAAGATATCCCGATTCTCACGGAGGAAGCTGACGAGCTTTCTTTCCTATTTGTCACTGAGCCCGGCACCAATAGTGATGGTGCGCTCCGGGAATTGGTCATCAATAGGAACCTTCTTTGTATCCTTCGCCTCTTGAAATTAAACACTACCATGTGGGTTACTCAGAGACGACATATGCACCTGCACGAACTGAGCCAATGCCCCCACCTCCTAGATTCTTCTTTTCTCTTGTGCTATCACAAGTGATTCGGTCAAGTTTGACCCGGCTGAAGCACATTCTATCGAGCGCCTAAAGTCCCAGTTATGGTGATTAGCCCATTTGGCCTAGGCATTTTCATCTTCACGTAACTGATATGGGTACTCGCCATAAACTTGTTAAGAGAAGGCATGTCGAGTAACGCATGATACACACCTTCCAAGTTCCCAACTTCAAACTCCAAATTCTCAGTCTCACAGTTGTCCTGTGTGCTAAATAACACATCAACCTGGACTTTACCAATGGGCTCACATGAGATACCTGACACAATGCCGTGGAAAGTTGTTTGTGTTGCTTGGAGCATGTTCTCCGATAATCCAAACTTATTCATTGTGTCTTTGTACATAATGTTGATGCTACTCCCATTCTCAATCAGCACCTTGGAGAATCTCACATTGATATTCAGACCAATGAATGTCGGATCAAGAACTAGTGCATATGATCCAGGACTCGGCATGAGCCTGGGGTGATCCTTCATACTCCATGTGATCTCCTGATCCGCCCAAGGCATATACATCGTCACTGCCAACATAACCGCATTCACCTCCATATGTCGGCATTGCAAGCTCTTTCTATTAGTTTCCTCGGTGGTGAAGACATAGTAACTTTGGTGATGTTCTCTATATTCATTTCTCCCGTCGTTGCCGGGGTATTTTTAATTCTGCTATTGCTAATTATCCACCTAATGCATTGCATCTCTCATGTCCCGATTTTCATACCTCGGCGGAGGTGGTGGCAGCATCAATTGTTGTCCATTTGCCCTAGTAAGCTGTGGCTTCCAAGATGCTTCATTCCGAGGTGCATCGTGCCGAGGTGCCTGAGCATTCCCCAAGCCACTTTGCTCTATATTTTTCATTCACTCACATTGCCAAGTCGTATGGTTCGCCGGGTTATTCAGATTCGGCATATGGAACTTGCATGGCTGATCCAACATAGAATCACATGTGTATCTGGGCCTATCTTTCCTCTCTTGCCACTGTTTCTTCTATTCTAGTGTCCAAGGCTTCTTGCCCTCACTCTTTTGTGTCCACTATTGTCCTCCAGTTTTCTAACGCTGGCTAGCACCAGCATTGGGTTGATCCTGATCCAGTGCTACTACTTGTTGCGAGTTGTACGGGTAATCTGTCCTATCATATCTCCTCTTACCCCAGAAATCATTGTGTCGGGATACTCCGGCTCCATCTCTGGAGTAATACTCCTCATTTGATTCATTTGACATAAGCCGGGGTTGGGTCATATCACCCAATGCACACGAGTCTACGATCTGGATTGTCTCAGCCAACGTAGTTGGCATATCTCTCTGCAACCTCTACCACAACATGCTTGCATACCTACATCCTTGGGTGAACCATGCAATAGCTTGTGATTCAATCACCCCTTTGCAGGAGTTGCCCACATTGCACCAACGAGTCAAAAACTCTAGGTATGTCTCGTTTAGCCTTTGCTTGCGCATCGCCAGAGTCTGTGGCCTATTCGGCCTCTTGTACGTGCTCAAGAAATTACTGATAAACATTTCCTCAAAGTCTATCCAGCAGTTAATACTTCCTGCTATCAATATGTTTAACCAGACTCTCGCTAGCCCTTCCAACATCTGGTGTACATATCTCACAGCCCATCTCAAATTTCCCGTAGCAATGTTCACTTCAGTTGCATAATCGATGAGCCAATCCTCCGGCTTTGTGCTACCGTCATATGTCTTTGTTCCTATGGCCAACTGGAAGTTTTCCACAGGTGGTTCTCTCATGATCCGAGGTCCAAAGCATGTAGGACCTAGAGGACCTTGACCCTCGATCATTTCCGACATGTAGACTCGGTCCAACTTCAACCTGGCATCATCTGGCTGCAAGTTCCTATTTCCCAGCCTTGATCCTATCACATGGTTCTCTAGTCTAGGAAATTCGGCGTCAGCCATTGCAAATAACCATCATTGTACCTATCTTGAACCGGACGAGCATATTGTTGTTGCATTGCCGGACCAACACTTCGCTCCGCCGAGGTATATACTATTGTTGTTGTTGCCGAGGTGGGTTTTTCCCTCCTCCCGCCGAGTTATGCTACCCGATGTTGCCATTTCCAGCATTTCCTTGACCGACATTGCCTTGGTCGTGGTTACCTCGTCCAACTTCACCTCGGCTAGCACTATGACGATCATCATCACCTTGCACTGCTTTTCCTTTCCATGTCCTTGTCAGGTCATAAGGGACCATCTTCTTATTCTTTCTTGTTGAGGTTACCACATCTTATCTTCTAGGGACATCATGTGGAGATGATGCTACCCCAGCGGATTTTGCCAGGTTACCCCTGCCAAATGAACTACACGGGAACCTCCTGGTAATGTTGGGTTTGCTTTCATCATCTCCTCATTCTGCCTATATGCTACCCTCACCAGATGGTTAACTCTCTCCTGTTGCCTTTCCCGGGCTTCTCCGATCAGACCCTATATCTCGGACGTTGCTGCCTCTGTAGCCCTGAGGTTTTTCGTTGGGGTGCTATACCTCGCCAGCCCTGCTGTCACTAGAGTAACTGAATGACCCGGCCTAGGTGCATACTTTTTGTCTATCTCAGTGATCAAGTGTTTACCTCTAATCTTTACTCCGTCCATTCGAGTTGGGCTAATCCAGTTTGCTTTTGCATATACACATAGAGTGATGTTAAGTGACTGCTGCAACTCTGTTACTTTCTTTGCCCCAGCCAACATTTTCAGCTGAGTCTCCTCCAGCTCGTCTTGTTCCTGAGTCGGATCTACCACTGGTGCTACGGGAGTGGCCAAGCTATCTATTGCCTATTGCAACACATTCTCTAGCCTATCTAGTGGAGGTCCTCTAGTCCTAGGTACCTTTGGAGTTTCCTCCGGGTTCACCGCTGGGTCCTTTCTTGCTCCTACATCTAGCGCCATCATCATGACCTCACCGCTGCTAGCAGGGCGAGTGATATGCGGGCCGCGAGCTGCGCTGGGAGGTGGTTCTCCTCCCTCGACGACGTGATGCGGGTGAACGTAGGACTCGTCGAGGCCGACGTAGATCTTGTGGGCGCCAAGGTTGATGAAGAGGTCGTTTATCGGTATAGGGCGGTTGGCAGAGTTGTGCGCGTTGTCGTTAACATAGTCCAGCGCTCCAAAGTGTTGAGCGAGCCTAGAGACAATCCAATCGCTTGTGTTGATGAAGTTTCCCGTCCGGAACTTCACTCCTTCTAGCGCCGCTAGCCCCATGGTGGGCACCAACTATTGTGGTGATGGCACGGCAGATGCCATGTGTAGGTTAAAGAAGGGGCCAATGAGTACTAGAGGTATCCGGGGAGGGATAGTGTGGTGATTCCACACAGATGATTTGTATTTCAATGGAGGTTTACAACTGCTCCTTGAGCTGTTCGTGGGGAGGAGGAAGATGCCCATCTCTACTACCCACACCTCTCTCTCTATGGTTTTCCTTTAGTAAAAATGGCCGACCCTCTCTATGGAGGTCCTAGTTCTCCCTATATAGGGGATCCCAGGTTACAAGTTAGGGTATACATGGAAGGCATATTTTTTGAATATGCTTCTCCCAAAATAGTAAAGAGGTGCGCTCCTTTTTCCCCTTCGTAAGTTGGTCCAGACTCATGGCATAAGCCTCTCTGAGCCCCTCTGCGGCGCGGTGTCACCCAACAAAGAGAGCGTCACCTTTGTCGGCCCGTACCGGCTGGTCCTCCCGTCTTTCCTCTGCGCTCACTCTATAGTGGAGAGAGAAAACCTTTGACCAAGGAGATTCTTTCCTTCTCTTGTAAGCCAAGTGGTAACCCCGGCTCAGGCCTAGTTAACTCGGCCCTGTGGGTACCTACAAACAAGATACAAAGAAGCTATTGACATATGTTTTATGTCGGCTGAGGTAATGTTGGATGAACTTCGTCCGAGCCGGGTCTTCCATAAGTCGGTCCGCCTTGAGGTGACTCGGCCATCTTACGCTTTGACATTGGCGTACCTTGTCAACACCCGGATTTTTAAGTCTTGATGCATGTTATGCCGTACATCGCAATCCCAGGATTACCATTTTTACGAGACATAACAGAGTGGTACCATAGTACATCATCCATTATAAACCATATTAAAGGTCTTACAAATAGAGGATCTCATGATCCAGTGCTAATACAATCAAACAGTGGAAAGTAAACGTAGTGGGGCTCCATCTTCATGGTCACAGGCAATGCTGACGATGGGAGATGATCCTAGTTGTCATAGACCTCCTGTTGTCCATCTTCCGGGTAATCCTCCTCATAGTCTGGCCATGGGAATAGCCTGGGACAAAGCCATGAGTACTCTTTAAGTACTCGCAAACTAACACTAACATGGGTAAGGTAAAAGTTGTAGGAACCTTAAGCTCTAGTTTTGTTTGCCAAAAAGCCAGGTTTATTTCATAAAGACTTAAGAGTAACAAACCTAACTTTAGTTCTCTATATCACTAAAGGGGGAAACTAGTTTTCATGTTCATATCTCTGTTGTGATCAAGTCAAAGTCATCTTTCAAGTCACAAACTGACATGGGTATGCCCTATAGGCACTCGACTACAGCCTACCTGGTGCGGCCTGACAGAAGGTCCACTCGACGAATTGCCAAGGTCCATGACGCCTATGACGGTTCGAGTTGTATGAAGCCCATATGGACACGGACTCCCAAGCGTACAAGACAAGAAAACCTCAAGACTAGAGTTCTAATCTAACTTGTAACCAACTCGTATTGGTACCTGACACCTAGCCTTCCTATATATAAAGGCTAGGAGGGTCCAACGAGAAGGCAACCTCTCAATCGCGACTCCCCCAATAGATAGATCTACGATCTCCTACAATAGATCACCACAATAGACAATAGATCTAGACATCGATCTCTCGCACATACGCCAGATCCAATCTGCGCAACACCGCCATCGGCGACATTGTAATTCTTCGGATCATCATCAATCAAGAGCAGACAAGAAGGAGTAGGGTCCTCTGCGAGGCCTGAACCTGGGTAAACCTTGCGTTCCAGTGCATCCCTCTTTCTCCAAAACCCAGGTCCATAACAATGGGCATTGATGAGTTAAACCCTCGTCAATTGGCGCCGTACGTGGGGACTGGGAGCACTGATGTTGCGATCTCGATGGCCCCAGCACCTACGATTTACGATTCGTCAGCATCGGAGGGGAGGAGATCAACTTCGACTCCCTCATCATCAATGGTGGCCAGATTGCGTGTGGTGTTTTAATCCACGTCGCTGCGGTTAAACTTGCTCTTCATCACGACAGTGTACACTGTCTCGACAATTCTTTATGGCGCCAAATCCGATCAGCTTCATGGATCCTGTGGCGGTTCTCCCATACGAGCATTGCTCGTTCGGTCAATCCAGATCAAAGTCGACAGTTGACACAATAGAATCAAGTCACGAAGTCACATTGGGAGTCACCACGTGATAGAAAAATCCCAAAGGAAAGCTCATCGCATGGTGACTCGACGTGCATGTCAGGCTAATCCATGTGATGTTGTACAAACCGGTCGTCCATCATCTATCCATCCAATTTATGCGCAAGGGCATGCAAAACAATCAAGGGAATCAGATCTCTTTGCTAGTTTGTGTTGGAGCAGGATTTGACTACTGACGGCATAGTCTCGCGTGCAAAAAAAAGAGAGAAATATGATACACATGTGTTGGAAGGAGGCATCCGTGTTTAAATTGGGACACGCACGTATCGATCCAGGTCAAGACGAGGCAAATTTCGACTTCTCGTGAATCAAATCATCTAGGATAAAAGAAAATCTGTGCGTTCAACCGATTTAGAGAGGATTCAGCTAGCAAATTTTTTTTTTGAGGCTTCACGTGATGCCAAAGGACACTGCATGTTCCGATCAATCGAAAATTGCAGTAACGCATGCATGTCAGGATTCTAAAGAAGTTGGCTTCATCGACCTTCTGCGCGGCTCCATGGTAGTGTTTGATGTCGGGTTTTTTGGCCCCACCTTGTGCATCGTTGCCAAGACGTATCGACCCCGTCACGTTCGGCTCTGCCGTGGCCACGGATCGATTCGACGCAGACTGTTTCGACTCTATTGCAGACTAAATCTTCTTCGGCATAGCTTCACTAGATCAACATCGACGTTACCGCACTGGCCGCCTCGACTCCGACCATCGCCTCGGTTACATGCCTGCCACGTTGAGTACATCTCTGCAGCGTCGACTCCATCCGACCGCATCAACTCTATACCGGAGGTTACGCCAACTACACCGCGTGATCTACTACGATCTTCGGATGCGACGACCCGCTAACTCTATCGGCTTCGGTGACCTGCTACCGCCTCGACTCCGGACCGCCGCATCGGCTCTTGAATGCCGCCTCTACTACATCGACCACACAGAATATACACTCGGGAGCTCTATCGACTCCGCCACGAGGTCCGGTGCCGCCTTCTGCTATAGTGACTCGCTACGGTCTTCGGTTCATGCGACCTAGGGACTACTTCGACTCCACCGTACGACCCGCTATGGTCTTTGGATACAGCGACTCGGGGGCTCCCTCAGCGTCGGTGACCTGCTGCGTCTTTCGACTCTAGCGACACGCTGCGACCTTCATATCTAGCGACTCGGGGGCTCCCTCCTCTATGGCGACCCGCCACGTACTTAGATTCTGGCGACCTTCTGCGGTCTTCGGATGAGACGACCCAATGCGGTCTTCGACTGCTATGGCCCGTTACGGTCTTCGGATGCGGAAACTCGTCATCACCACACGATTTTGGTTCGCCGCGTCGACTACGTCCGCCGTGTAACCCGCTGCCACGTCGACTCCGTTTACCGCATGACTCGTCGCCACGTCGACTGCGTCCACGCGAAACGCCGCATTACTCGCCATCGTGTCGGGTCCTTCAACCGCGGCAACTACCAATAAAGCTAAGTTTCCCTCTACTTAGAGCTGATTCTTTTTTTAACTCGCACTCGAAACATTCGGGGGCTGCGCCCTCTTCGAGTAAACTAATGTGCCGTCGACTTCGCGCACTCAATCACCTCATATGCGACAGCCCGAGTAGCTGATTCTGCCTGAGCGTCGAATCCTTGAACTTCGAGCACCTCGGCAAGGTACTGAGACTAAGGGTAATCATGCTAACAAAAAGGCCTAGCATACAGTGCAAAAGTGTTGACTCGATTGGCACCAGAATCTTATTTTACAAGGCGACATGCAAATATCCTTTACAAGATAGAAGTACTTCACAATTCTTAATGTTTTATGCAGCTTATAAGGATGTCGACTTTGTCGAGCTATTCTATCGGGTCCTCCAACAGGAGTCGACAAAACAACTGGCTACGACATACACTCAAGACCTGAGTCGAGTACCTCCTCGGATGGTTGCATCGCTTGATGCTACACATGCGCGGTGCTAGCACTACACCCGACAGAAATGACTATGTCGACTCCATTTGCATCGTCGACTCACCCGGCTAATCGGCGCATGACTTTGACTACATCGTCAACTATTGGCTCCTTATGCGTGAGACGCTGACTCGATGCACTTCCGGGTCAGTGGTTTCTCCTCGCATGATTATCGACTACGTATACAAGATACAATACTCGAGTCTCTGCCCGAGTCTACGACTCCGCCAGACACTCAGGGGCTACTCCAAACTGGAGCGCTGAATGTGCATATACAAGATCTTCGAGTGCCACGCTCTGAATCCTCACTCGAATCCACGATTCGACTAAGGACTCGGGGGCTACTCCCATAGGGAGCACTGGCCACACACTCGAAGAAATTTGTGAAGATATCCAAGCATTATGAAAACCCTTCACTCGAATCTACGATTCGATTGTGGGATTTGGGTTACTCCCATAGGGAGCGCTGAAACCATATTCGATTGAAACAAGCAAAACATGACAGCAGTCGCAAAAATTCTTTAGTCCCTGCCTGAGTCTTCGACTTAACTAGGCACTCGAGGGCTACTCCCATAGGGAGCGTTGGTCGTGCACCCTATGATTATTTATACGTCGTACTGTGTGTCGATAACATCCACACTTGAATGCTATGGTGAATCCGCCTCATATTTTCCCTGCAAAGAGACTGCGTCTCCTGGGTCACCCGAATCATCTCCGCGATGACAAAATTCGGATGCCGCGCTTACAGCGTGAAGATAAGACCTGAATAAGACCTAGCAACGCATCTGCTGCGCTCTATCAGAAATAATCCGTCCCTATAGGTACGATGAATAAGCCTTGACGGACGCGTCAAGTGCTCACATTTACACACTGGGATTCGACTCCTGTAAGACCTTCGCGGCCTGAGTCCAATTACGCCAGCAATTTCCGAATTCGAGTCCGGGGACTCGAGTTTGAGTAGGTAGCGTTGCTTTTGCCCTAGAGCAATTAACTTGTCCCGATCCGTCGAGCGCACCAGGCACGTTTACCATCATCCCTATGAACTATTATGAATTCCGACTAACCTGATGAACTTCCGGGCGAAGTGCTTCGCACTCGACACAATTGTCGACTCCGACATCCTAATGCAAAGATCAAGACTTCTAAGTCTCCACCCGAATCTACGATTCGCATGGACACTTGGGGGCTACTGACATGGGTATGCCCAATAGGCACTCGACTACAGCCTACCTGGTGCGGCCCGACAGAAGGTCCACTCAACGAATTGCCAAGGTCCATGACGCCTATGACGGTTCGAGTGGTATGAAGCCCATATGGACACGGACTCCCAAGCATACAAGACAAGAAAACCTCAAGACTAGAGTTCTAATCTAACTTGTAACCAACTCGTATTGGTACCTGAGACCTAGCCTCCCCATATATAAAGGTTAGGAGGGTCCAACGAGAAGGCAACCTCTTAATCGCGACTCCCCCAATAGATAGATCTACGATCTCCTACAATAGATCATCACAATAGATAATAGATCTATACATCGATCTCTCGCACATACGCCAGATCCAATCTGCGCAACACCGCCATTGGCGACATTGTAATTCTTCGGATCATCATCAATCAAGAGCAGACAAGCAGGAGTAGGGTCCTCTACGAGGCCTGAACCTGGGTAATCCTTGCGTCCCTGTGTGCTTGTTTGCTAGCCATACCGGGATCTCCAGCGCTCCTCTCTTCTCCAAAACCCAAGTCCATAACAATGGGCATTGATGAGTTAAACCCTACTCCAACTGTCCATAACTACGGATGCGGCTATTCGAATAGTTTGACACTCTGCAGAGATTGTACACTTTCACCACAAAATTTGATACATCCGTTAGGGATAACCCTGAATCATCATACTTAATATGCGTATAATCAATCCTAACCTTTCAATTACACACCCTAGTATAGGCACCTCCCCTATGAGTTTGGCCTCCCAGCCATGGCTATCTGCCATCCTGGGCACTGCATAGGTGGACATTCCTCGCCTCAACCTCTTCCGCAAGGGAACCCATACTAAGACATATAAACTTCCAGTCAAGCCCTACCCAACTAAGGTATTGTGGTTGTACGGTAAAATTGGAATGGTATCGCATCCGAACCCAATAATCAGTTTTTGTCAAAGGCAAGGCTCATGCCTCATTCAGTTTCATCATCAAACCATTGTGTTTCATAACACATGCCAAAACATTTCAATAGAATGAATCATCATTCCAAGGTTTTCATAATCATTTTCACCAAGTATTCCCATCTAAAGTGATCAAGTTTTAGCTTAGCACTAGCCACTAATGTTGAGGGTAACACTATTGATGGGGTGCTAATCAAGTATAAGTATCCAAGGCTAGTCTAGGATCTTGATGGTATCCATCCTATTTTCTCACTAATCATAATTCATTAACTAAGTAAGAAACTGTAGTAAAGGGAAAAGCAAAGCTTGAAGTAAAACTGGGAATGGTATAATTAGAGTTGCATAACCAAGCGTGCCTAGTGCATCTGGTATAGGGGGCTTGCATAGTTCTAGCTTGCACAGATAGCTTGCATAGTGGGCTTGCCTTGCTGGTCGCAGTCGTTGAAGTTCTCTTCTTCTTCCTCGAAGTACTCCTCCTCGTCGTAGCCTGGGTCGGTACTAGCGTTTATAAATACATGCAATGTACACAATCACCAAACAACACTTAACTACTTTTATCTAGCACACAAGGACTCATATTAGATGATCTAGCATCATCTCAATCATCATGTGGAATATTAACATTTTCTTATTCTTCTTTTTTTAGAAAAGTAATTTCTACTCATTTAACAATCCTTAAGATCTAATATTCTCCAATTAAAATAGTGGATCATGTTCACACATGTCATCACCATCTATTCCAATACTTGGGAATGTGATTTAAAATGGTGATCATATATTACAAGATTAAACATTACTATTTAATAATATTAAAGTGACTAGAAATGCCTATATAGCACTCTTTTAATACTAAGCCATGTTTCATATTTGTAAAACCAAATCTTTTTACATATTCAAGTAGAGCATGGCAAATGTGATTTTTGAGAGTTGGAATCAACTCAAAAGCATTTATAGTGTATTTTCTAAAAATGTTTGAAGTGGAAAAAGCCTTTGTCTTGTTATTTGTGGTATTGGTGTTCTATAGTTTCAATTGATTTGAATCCAACGGTACTGAATAGATATTTTCAATACCTTTCTAACAAAATTGGAAACATGAATTTTTGATCAGTACATCTCTTTGCATTGAATTTTGAATCCACTGGCAGAATAGGGTTTTCACTAAATTGGCAAAATTCTATTTGAACTGTTGGGCTCTGCACGGGAAACTAAATGGGCTGGCCCAATTGCACAGCGCTGGCACAGCGGGCTGCTGACAGGAAGGTCCCACGCGTCAGCGACTAATTCCTACCGAAACGGTATCTAGCAATCCTAGCCCTACGATTAGAATGAAATATATGGCTAAGGTTCATCGTCTACGACGAAGAGCTCCGGCGAGATACAAACCCTAACGCGGCGGTGAGGGTCGCTGGGGACTCACCGGGGCTCCAGCTAAGGTCGGCGATCGAGGCGAACAGGCTTGTCTGCGACAGCGGTTCGAACGGTGGTCACAGCGGCTCCTGGGGTGGCTCCAATCGATGGCTCCCTTCCTCGACTGCAGCGGCGGACTCCGGCTAAATTCTAGCGTCGTGCTGCTCGCCTTGCTCTATGGAAAGGTCAGTGAGGTTCCTTGGTGAGTGGGGAGTGGAATGGTGTGCAGAATGAGGTCTGGGGTGGCCTCTATTTATACACCAGCGTCGGCGGCAGGGCGGCAAGGTCAGGCTCCTCCGGCGATGTTGCTACAGGTTGAGCTAAGCATGGCGGAGGGCATGGGTCGATGTGGGGTACTACGGCGATTGTCACACGCGTGACGGCACGGCAAGGGGCGGTCTCGGTTGGTCGGGTGACGTCCGCGCTCTATTCAGGTACGCGGGTGTTTGTCACTTGGTACGGTGGTCACGGGGCGCGCGACGATGAACGATCATGTCTAGGAGGTCACTGGTGCCACGGAGACTGTGGGTATGAGCGGAGAGAGCGAGGCACGGTGTGTGCGTGCGAGGCGGCTGCGGGGCTCCGTCGTGTGCTCGGCATGGCGAGGGATTAAATGGGCGCGGCGATTCTAGCGTCTCCACTCTTCTCCGTTGGTCAAGGGGTGGATAGGGGTGGCGGTGAGGTCATGGCTAGTAGCTAGGCGTCATGGGAGAGGGCGGCATGGCACACAACGACTGGTTCATGGTCGACCAGCATGGCTGGCTCGGTACGGGCATGTCACTGGTGCAATGGTGGAGATGAGCTCCTCCACTGCATGGCCAAGGACTAGGAATGATCATGGGCAAGTAGTGGAGTAGAATTGAGTCTATTTGATGATCAATTGATAGCTCAAAACAATGTATAGTGGTTGAGGTTATACTGTGTCTGCCAGGTGCTCGACCAAATGGCCGCATGAAATTAACTTTGGAATTTTTGAATGATTTTTGGTGAGTGATCTGGTCATATGCTTGGTACTCTATGGTTGCTGGGATTTGTCAAGTGGGATTGGTTTGAATGGTTTTTGAAAAATGATGATCTAGGCATCTGAACTTGATTCAATTTTGAATTGCCACTACTAGGAAACAGCTTATCTGTGGCGCATGGAAATGAGACTTCTATGGCGCATATACCAGTGGCCATTGTTACCTCGCCACTAATAATTGCTTCATGTGGCGCATGTAGATATGAGCCACAGAAGTCTCAGACTTCTGTGGTACATTTCTACCTATGCGCCATAGGAGCAAGTTCAGTGGCGCATTCATTAATATGCGCCACAGAAATTATATGCGCCACTAAGTATAATTATATATGCGCCACTGACTATATAACATGTATTCAAAGTAAAATACGTTCCTGGTGTATAATCAGGTATTTATATAGGATTTATATAGTATTTATCTAGATGAGTATAAACAGTACATTGCACAAGTAGTAGATGCATGAAAACCGACATATATATACTACAAACACTTAGAGCCTGATCAAGATACATATATAGTGTCAAGTGCCGAATTTTTACACAAGTGCCGAATACAAAGTTCATATCATCTCATGTTACAAATATGAAGTGGTCACCGCCGCCTGCACTAGGATCAAATAGAATACAGCTGCGATGATGGTGGTGAGCAAGAGCATGAGCCCGACCAATATCTTTACCCGGTTCTTCTTCCACAGGTGGTTCCTCCACTTGGCTACCGCCTCCTTTCTAGTCGCGTATCCTTTGTAGATGTTGCCGCTGAACTTGTTCACTTGTTTGTGACAATCCTCCCACTCCTCGTAGACTCCTGGAACCCTACCCATGTACACCACATACCACCTCGTCGTCATCTCTATAGACGATAAGGAATATTAGTAAAAATACAACGAAAATAATTAATAAAGGGTTCACATCCATATATATATATTCACAGAATATAAAACAAAGGATCCATAAACCTAAAAGATAGATCATCATAGAAGCAATAAGTTCAACGACAACACGACCACAAGGTAGTTTAAGTCTAACAACAATGACCATTTCGACCACAAGATAGTAAAGTTTATGACACACACACTAATAAAGCAGGCGTCCATCAAGAATATACACACACTAGATCATGCTAGAGGCACACATCGATCATGAAGACTTCTTCTCGCTCGGCTTCGGGAATGGTAGATAGCCCTCTTTCGTCATCGACATCCTTGTGTCACCCTGCTTATGGAGGCGTTCTTCGATCTCCCTCTAACTCAACCCTCTGGCTTGTTGTAGAGCCCCCCCCCCCCTTGTGTTGACATCTTCAATGATGATTTGCGACAACTTCATCTGAATGCGATGGAAGTCTTCTCTAAGATCATCATCGTTGATTCGCGCCAAAGTTTCGGCCCATCCTAGAAGACTAGATGGCAGCGTTAGGTTCTGGAAATCCCGAACATAGTCTTTAAGGTGATGGAGGACGTAGAAGGCCTCCTTGGCACCAATAGTCGATTGCTTGACACAGGGGAACTCGAGCACATGATTGAACATGTGTTTGCCATCCTTGATACATTCCCCCTTATCTACGAAGGTGCATCCCTTCTTGGTGTAGCCCTCGAGAGCCTCATCAAGAACACCCCTTATTCTGGTGTAGTCTTTCTTCTTCATCAAACTCCCCGAGTCGAAATACATGGCTAGCGAATACCTCGGGGCAAGGACGATGAGTGTGCGGTATTTGTCTCTACGCAACACAATTGGAACAGAATGGTGGAAAAAGAGCAAAGGAAGAAATCTACAAGAAATGCATAAGTTACGGCGGCGATGAGCGAGTGTGTGTACTTACTCGGGAAAGAAAGGCAAAAGAAGTGTGTCCTTCCTCTTGTTATCCACCACGAACTTCTCGAGGTACGCTGTCTCCTTGGTCCCTGTCTCTGATCCTTCGACCAACTGGCTGTCCCGCATGTAGTAGGGATCCACTATCACGATTTCCAGGGTACTCTCTCTCTTGATCTTGATCGCCAGATTGAGCGCGTATAGGCGAACCAAGTTATAGTCCAGCCGTTTCTAGAGAAACAGCTTGAATATGTCCTCGAACACTATGAAGAATATACCCGCGGGGGGTTCATCGATGAAGCCCACGTTTAATGGCACCTTGGCCGTGAAAACCGGGTAATTTGGATCTTTGTCTTTAAGAAGGAGGCCCTCTAGTGTCTTGACACCCTCGTGCAAAGTTAACATGGCTCCAACCGCCATGTGGAGCATATCCGGAGTCAATATCAGATCACCAGCTACATGCACTCGGGGCAAGCCATATTGTGTCGATGCTACGACGACATTGTCCTAAGCCCGGATCCTCTTCGGAAGAGGCTGGCTCGCACCCTTCTTATTATTATTATTATTACCTCTCTTCCTGTAGTGCTTATTCTTCACAACAGTGTCAGCCACTGCCATCTGCTCATCAGCCGCCTTTCGGAGTGTGTTGGGGCTGAAAACCAATCCCGGTTTCTCTTATGGTGGATCGGCGGCCGGAGGCATCTCTTGAGAAAGACCATGGAAGACTAGGCGTTGCGTGCATGTATTGGGCCGACCAACTTGATGGTTGCGAGCTGTGAAGGGTTCTTCATCCATAGAAGGCATATACAATCCTTTATCGGTGCCGATGTTGATGAAGTCGTCAATGTTGACCAATTCATCATCATCTTCATGGGTGCCATCATGTGGTGGTGGTAGCGGGGGCGACGGCGGTTGGGGCACAACGTCTTTGCCATGTGGAGGTACACACGCTGCCAAGAGTTGCTGGTGACGGCTGCTGGTGGCAACGATGAGGGCTGCTGGCTTCTGAGGTGGTGGCCGGGCGATCGATCGAGAGGTGGCGCGAGCGCTCCCCCCGCAAGATGACTCTAGGTCTTCGGCCATGTCAAGGGCCAGTTGTAGCATTCTCCAAGGGTCTTGTGTTCATCGGCTCCCTGAGGTTGAAAGGGGGGTCCATGTCGTTGCACCTTGGCAACACCCGAGTCAACCTGACCCTCGTCACGTCATCATCCATTGGATTGTTGTGCCTCGTACGGCTCGCCGGTTGTATGAGAGTGCCCTTGGCAACATCCTTCAACTCACCGCCGACATCTTTAAGCAGGAGTACACAGGAAGTGTCCTGAGGCAAAACATGTTGTTGGGCGTCATAAGATGGCAGCAGTCATGCATCAAAGGCATAAAGGAGATGACGTGCACTAACTAATTAGTTACCTTGGTGATGGCGTGGAGCTCGGCTAATGTAGAGACATGGCCGATGTCGGCGGCCGGCCTATCATCATCTGCAATCTCCCGCTCGGGTGCCTCATGAAGCACCACCACTGTCGGCTGCGCCTTATTGGTATCTTTGGCGGGAGGGGGCATCGGTGTGACCAAAACGAGCGGCTTTGTCCCAACATTGACGGTCGGCGGGGTCACCAGGTCCGGCGACACGGTAACATTGATGCCCGAGTTGCTGCCGCTTAACCTAGGAAGATGTATCGCCCCCTGTCAACCTCCCACATTCCAAGCAGTAAGCCCCTCGAAAACCTCAGGGGGGATCATCGAGCGGAGCTTCTCTTCCACTAACTGGTCCACCATTTTCTCGTCCACCGCCTTCTCCTCCAGTGTCTGCACCTTCATCTTCAGCTCTTCAACAACGGCTTTATCCTTAGCCGCCAACTGGTTCTTCCTCTCCCTTCTTTTCTTGGCGTCCTCTTTCTAGTACTCCTTGAACTTCGTGCTCGTACCGAAGCTGGACACACGGCCAGCTGACGATGGCGGCAACCCCTTGTCACTTGTAGGAGTATCATTTAGCCCTAGTACTATTATATTGTCAGAAAGAGTTTCACAGCTGGTGCTTGTGCTGAGTATGCTTGGCCAAGTGCTGAGTATGCTTGGCCAATTGGAATGTGAATACTATTGAATAGATCAAAAATGCACTGCAACAAGATTCACTATGAACCCCAACAGTTGACCCCCAACAGCCCAGACAGGTATCCCATTCCAATTGCAAGCTCTCTCTGTCTCCCAAACTATCAACAATAACAGCAAGAAGAAGAAGCTTTCAAGAACCAAGAGCTTTATATGTGTGTGCTGCTCCTTGTGCAGTGACAGGAGGCGGCAGTGGACTACCTATGTGAAACCTAAGAGCAGGCAGATAGCAGGCTGCTCCTTGTGTAGTGACAGTAGACAAGAGGGAGGGACGAAGCATACGTGTGCGCTGCTGCTACGGTGGTCGACGACGACGAGGTGCTGTGGTGGTCCGGCGCAGCGGTGGTGGGGCTTCGGCGAGGTGCCCCCTTCTCCTCCTCCTCCTGTTGGGGACGGGCTCCAGCGGCTCCTCCTCCACGGGCTCTGGCGGCTCCTCCTCCATGTTGCAGGGCTCTCCTCCATGTATGGGTTCGTCGGGCGGTGCTAGGGCTCCGGCGCGGCGGTGGGTGCAGGGCTCCGGTGATGGGAGCGGGCGAGAGCTAGGGTTACGTTTGTCAGGCACAATTGGGGAAAATATGTGGAAGGGGAAAGGGGAAGGGGCGAGCTGTTTTGGCTAAGTGCCAAGGTTCTGTGCCGCAGAGGAATGCGCCACAGAACCTTGGCACTTAGCCATATAAACGGCACAAGGTTGTACTTGGACAGCAAACACACACTAGCCTAGCGGTTATGATGCATATTCATAGACCTGTGGCAGCCAGGTTCGAATCCTGGTTGGGTCCAAAAAAATCTTTATTTAAAAATGATATGTTACAAATATATTTAAAACCAAGCACATACACATGCATATTTATTCAAAAAACCCTCCCGAATCATATATATATATGTGTGTGTATGCTTGTCACACACAAATGTGAATTTGTCAAATATCACATTATATGTTTTAGTCTCTAACTAATACCCACACTAATATCACATTATACCCACACGAATTAATACACCAAAAATTCACATAATTTCTAGTGTCTCTTCACAATCTTCTAGCCCTTTTTCGTCGCGGTTGAATACTTTAGCCCGTGCACTTTGAGATTTCTTCTTGTGAATGGACAAACTTTATTAGGTAGTGTGGTCTTCCTTCTTACTTTAGTAGTAGTAGGCATGCCGAAGTGCTTGTCGAATTCCTCTTCGATCTTCGGGTCGCCGTTTTTGTGGAAGTTTTTCTCATTGGCGGCTCCTTCCATTCCGATGATGCTCCTCTTGCCCCTCCTAACTACAACACGGTTGGGCTTTGACGGGTCGGTAATAAAAAAAGCATTGATCAACTTGGCTAACAAGTACCCAAGGCTCATTTTTTGCGGAGGCGTTCTTCGTCGATTTGGCATCTGGTATAACCATTGTGGTGAAATACCGGCCTTCTTTTTCCATGTTCTTGGCCCATCTAACATGGAACATCGGTACGATCTCTCCACAGTAATCGAGCTCCCATATCTCATCGATCCTTCCATAGAATCTTTCCATGACAGTAGTCTTGTCATCAGCAAAGGATAACATAGTTACTCCTGAGTTTTGATATTCGCTATTCTTGTCCTTTTGCTCGGTGTAGAATCTATAACCGTTTATGTCGTATGACTAATAGGTCCTTAGGTTGTGCCCTGGGCCCTGCGACAAGGAGAATATGAGTTTTTGATCTTCCGTAGAAGGTGTCTATGGGGGATTGTCCAGTTGCCTTTTCTTGAACCAACCCTTGAAGCTGGAGTTGTGCTCTCTGGTTACGTCTCCCTTCTTCCTCGGCCATCCCTAGTCGACATACTCCTGCTCGATTAAGCTTCTATGCTCTTCGACCCAAGGGCCGACCACTTCAATGTGATGTAGCGCGACTCGGTGTGCCCTGTCAAAATCAATGCGTCGACCATCCATGCTGACATGCAATGAGCGGCAGCCCTCGTGGTGACCATATCCACCGAGCCTACCGAGGTGCTTCTTTGTGGGTATTCGAACATCCTCGTTCTCCGTGGTTAGATAATTCTGGAAGAAGGAGATGCACTCGTAGATTAGAAAGCCCTTGGTTATGCTTCCATCTGGACAGGACCTGTTGCGAATGAATCCTTTGATGACACCGTTTATCCTTTCAAACGGCATCATGTTGTGCAGGAATGTCGGCACGAGCTGGATGATGTCGTCCACGACATGTACAAGTAGATGCACCATGATGTCGAAGTATGTGGGAGGGAAGTAAATCTCAAGCTCGCATAGTATCATCACGATCTCTTCCTGTAGCCTCTCGAGATGCTTCACACCGATCAACTTCCTAGATATGACGTCGAAAAAGTTACAGAGGCCAAACAACGTCTCACGGACATGCTCGTCCATTATCCCATGGATCGCAACGGGGAGTATCTACGTCATCAGCACGTGACATTCGTGAGACTTCATACCGTTCAACCTCTTCTTCGCCATGTCCAGATATCTGCTTATCTTCCCCGAGTAACTGTGAGGAACTTTCACTTCTAGGAGGCACCTGAAAAACTACTCGAGCTCCTCTAGACTCAGAGTGAAGCAGGCAGCACGAAGCACCACCTCATTCTTCTTAACTCTTTTGCGGTGACCTTGAGTCCCTTCCGTCTGATCATCATCATCATCATCATCATCACTATTATGGTACTGAAGATCTTTCTTGATGCTAAGCAATTTAAGGTCCTTTCTTGCTTTCGGCCCATCCTTGGTCCTCTCCGGCATGTTCAGTAGAGTTCCAAGCAGACTCTCGGTAATGTTCTTGGTGATGTGCATTACATCGAGGCTATAGGGAGTGTGAAGGACCTTCCAATACGGCAGGTCCCAGAAAACAGACCTTGCTTTCCATACACCCAGCAGCGGCTTTGTCCTCGGTCTTTTTTTCCAGGCACATGGCAATCTACCCAATTATTCAAAAGCTCCTCGATTTCTTCGCCGCTCCTCAGACGCGGAGCTCTTTCGAGCTCTTCCTTACCATTGAACAGATCACCATGTTTTCTCCATGGGTGATCCATGCGGAGCCACTTTCGAGTACCTTGGAATACGGTTTTCGAAGACCCAGGATCCCTTGGTAGCTGGAGATGCGATGTCTCATCCATGCACTTGACGCATGCATTATGTCCGTGGTTCACCTGGACCGATACATATGCATAACCAGGATAGTCCTGCACGGTCGTGAGCAACGCGGCTCTCAGATGGAAATATTCTTTAGTGTAGGCGTCCCACGTACGGGCCGGCGTCTCCCAGAAGTTGGCTAACTCCTCTCTCAATAGCCCGAGATACAGATGCATATCGATACCTCGTTGTTTCGGCCCCTGAATAAGAATGCTCATGTGTACATACCTTTGCTTCATGCATAGCCACGGGGGGAGGTTGTACGGCCATACAAACACGGGCCGGGTGCTATGCGTGCTACTCTGGTTTCCAAAAGGATTGAGTCCATCAATGCTCATACCCAGCCTGACATTCCTTGCATCGCCCCCGAACTCTTCGAACTCGATGTATAATGCATTCCACTGGCTAGCGTCTGAACGGTGTGTCAGGATCTTGCCCTTCTCTGGATCATCTTCGGGTTTCTCTCTTTCCGCGTGCCATTTAATGAGCTTTGCTTCCTTAGGATCTACGAAATATCGCTGCAGACGGGGGGTGATAGGAAAATACCATACCACTTTTCGAGGAACTTTCTTGTTCCCTCTCTTGTACTATCCTTGGCCACACACCGGACATGTGGTTCTATCCGCGTACTCTTTCTGATAAAGTGTGCAATCATTGATGCATGTGTGGTATTTAATGTGTGGTAGGTCGAGAGGGCACATGATTTTCTTGGCCTCCTCGATACTTGTTGGCAATGTGTTCCCCTTAGGAAGTCGGTCACATCGGTCCATTTGTGTTCGGCCTTCATCTCCAAAGCCTTGAGCGTTACACTCAAACGTGTATCCTCGGGGCGACACCCAGGATACAATGGAGTCATCCCGTCTACCTCCATTTGGGCCAGCTTGGTTTTCTCTCTGGCTATAGCTTTGTCATTGCTCGTCTCCTTGAGGAGCAGTTTTTGAACATGAGGGTCCTGCAAGACCGAAGTTAGCAGCTCTGTGTGTTTGCGTCTTCTCCTTCGTCATGATGATCACGCCCGTTGCCATCTCCTTCTCCATGCTGATCATGCCCGCCGGCATCTCCTTCATCATGATGATCATGCCTTCCAGCATCTCCTTCGTCATGATGATCATGCCCAGTAGACTCTTCGTCTTCTCGCCCGCCCACGTCTTCGTGACCACCATGTCCTGCCGGCACCTCATTGAGGTCGTGCATGAAACCGCGCCTGAGCAGATGACCTCTAATTATCCAGATTCAGGGTTGATCCAGCGCTGTAGTTTGCATGTTCGACATGGACATCTTATCATGGTCTTGTTGTTCAGAATCATGTCCTCCTTCGCGTCTTTCTTGTACCTAGCAATTCGACCTTCGCTCATCGTGAGGACCATGGTTGCCTGAGCGGTCAAAACAGAGAGTATAGGTGAGAACCACACCATATGAACACACACATGCATGAATGCTAGCCGGAAAAATTCGGCATGACCTTTCCTAAAACTAGGACATATGGGTAGTGCAAAAAATTTCCGAAATGGAAATGAATCAACATTTCGGCAAACATCCATGCACCACACCGACCGGGACAACAACAAGCAAGCAACAAAAAACTTCCTCCCATTGCAAACATTCATGCACCACACAAGCATCGTCTCGCCATGGATCGCACACACACACCACCCGCGCGACAAGCTTCACCTACATGTTCATGGCCAAGTACTCACCTAGTAGACACAATAATAGAGAGACGAGACCGCGCGATGAGAGAGTGTGGACAAATAGATCTACAAGTTGGTGAAGAGGAAATTAGTACACAAATAGAGATGTGAGAGAGAAAAGTAAGGAACTTTTAGATCTACAAGTTGGAGGGAAGCTTCCACTTACCAATCTATGTACTAAAGTAGGTTTAGTTATAAGAAAATGAAGAAACTATGGGCAAAATGGGGCGTGAGGGAGGAGGAAGACGAGTTGGGAGGAGGTAGAAAGGAAGAGATGTGAAATGGGTGGTGGTGGATAGATAAGGTGGGAGCTTGTCACCTTTTTAACATGGATCTAGACGCCCTCATCTGTGGCGCATATGGAAGAAATGCGCCACAGATGCTCAAACTTCTGTGGCGCATAAGTCCATATGCGCCACAGAACTTATGGTACAGGGTAAAGTGGTGGGACCCAGGGTTTGGTTTCTGTGGCGCATGTGTGGATATGCGCCACAAAGTGAAACATATTTGTGGCGCATATCCACACATGCGCCACAGATCGTGGGTGAAAAAGTATCTGTGGTGGGGCCTGCCTCTAAATTCTATGGCGCATAGTGGAATATGCACCACAAAAGAGGCAACTTCTGTGGCGCATATCTCATTATGCGCCACAGAACTTGGATTGCCCCACCCCGGCTGGCGGGTCCCACCAATCTTCTGTGGCGCATATTGTACGAAATGTGCCACGAAACTTCTAAGTTTCTATGGCGCATGTTTCCTAGTGCGCCACTAACAAGTCTCTGTGGCGCATGGATTTACATATGCGCCATAGATTAACTTGTCTACCTATAGGTTGTTTCCTAGTAGTGTGCCTCTTAAATATATTTGAAAATAGTTTCTGCCATTTTGTAAAGTTTGCTTGTATTCACCTTTACTTGGTCTAGCAAGGGGTCAAAATAATTGGAATTGTTTCTATTGAAAATCTTTTACTAGAGACACCTAAAGTGGTCTAGTGGTTAATAATGGCAAAAGTGACCATAGGGTCATATGCTTTATTTTTTATTTTTCTTTTATTTGATTTTTTCTTGTAAATGATCTAGATGATGTAGTAATCCTTTTTAAACTAATCCTTAGCATTGGTAGCACTCAAACATGGCATTTACAAGCATACATATCTTAATGCAAAACACTCATGCATTCATATCAAGTTTAATGATAAAAGTTTTTTGTTAACCCTAAACTTGGGTGATTAGAAATTGATAAGCTTGCTTAATATTTTTGAGGTGTTACAAACCTTCGCCCCTTAAACAGAATCTCATCCTGAGATTCAGGAAAAACTAGGAACTAAAGAGATTGGGAAACTCAGTCCTAATATAATCTTCTCGCTCCTAGGTGGCTTCTTCTTCGGTATGATTACTCCACTGGATCTAAATGATTCTTCCAAAATACATATGGGCACTTCACGATAGGTTAGATCCCTATTGATATCTATGGCTCGTTCATCGATGTTCTTGAAAACTTCGGTCTTCTCCGGAACTTGTAGTTCCAGTTGATATGATACTTCTCCTCGGGCAGTTCTAGTTGATATGATACTTCTCCTTGGCGATTCAAAATCTGGAAGGGTCCAATATATATGGGGGCTAACTTCCCTTTCAGTTGAAAACGTTGCATTCTGATGACCCACAAGTATAGGGGTGTATCGCAGTATTTTTGATAACTAAGAGTGTCGAACCCAACGAGGAGCAGAAGGTGCTGGCTAGTGGTATGGATCAGGAATTCTCTGCAAATACTTAGCAAACAGATTTTTAGGGGTTTTTGATAACGCAAGTTAACAAAGTACAAGCAAATAAAAGACAGTAGGAATAAATGCAGCAAGTGGCCCAATCCTTTATGCAGCAAAGGACAAGCCGGTTGTATTACTTAAGATGACCAAACGTTCTCGAGGACACATGGGAAGACTGTCAAGTGCTTTCGCTTCATATAGTTGATTAATCTTCTCTAGCTTGCTAAGTGTTGTGTGGGTGAACCTGTGCTAATGTACCGCCCCATCCAAGGCTAATACATACTTGTGATTATACCCCTTGCAAACATCCGTAAGTACAAGAAAGTAATTAAGGTAGAACCTAACCACAGCTTTAAACTCTAAGACCCTTGCGTCCCTTGTGCAATGGTTTCCTAATAGGGGTTCAGGTTTCTGTCACTCTGGCAACAATTACGATTAGTAGCCAAATACACAATAAATTCCCCTAGGACCATATAGGTGAAGTGTCATGTAGTCGACGTTCACATGACACCACTAGAAGAAGTACACCACAGCTTAAATATCAAACTATTGAATCTTTCTCAACACAACTACACTACTAACAACAAGACTTCTCCCATGTCCTCAAGAACAAAACAAACTACTCACAAGACATCATATGAATCATGATCAGAGATGGAATAATGATGTATAACAATCTGAATATAAACAATAATTCAATGATTCACTCAATAGCATCAACTACAAAGAGTAATCAACACCGGGAAAGTTTCCCCTATGAACTATAGCAAGATTCAACCCAATTGTTACAGCAATATGGAGATGGTGATGAGGGTGCTGATGGTGATGATGGTGGTGATGATGATGATCCCGATGAAGTCCAGCTTGATGGTGGTGTTGATGGCGACGATCTCCTCTCTCCAGGAAGGAATTCCCCTGGCAGAATCTGTCTGCCGGAAAGATCTTTCTCTCTCTGTGTTTTCCACCCCGCAGAGGCGGCGGAATCTTTCTGTGGTCCCTCCCCGAGTCTTAGGGTTTCGGGAGGTTGATATACGCCAGAGCAGAGAGGCTGGAGTGGGCCAGGGTGGCCACACCACCTCCAGGCGCGGCCTAGGGCTGCCCGCGCCAGGGGGTGGTGTGGGCCCCTTGTGGCCCATCTCCACTGTCTTCTGGCATCCTTAGTCTTCTGAAAAAATAAGATTTTCCGTATATTTTCCCGGATTTTCTGATCTTCGTGAATTTTACCTCCAAACATCACATTTTCCATCAGAATCCTGACTGCAGCAGTCCATGCTCTAAAAGTTATCAACCATGCAAAAACAGATGAAATAACATAAGTATCACCTCTCAATACGAAATATATCAATGAATAATAGTGAATTAAGACATAAAATAGTGATGCAAAATGGACGTATCACATTCCCTTCAAGGGTGACACTTTGAGATACACAAAATCTCCGACATTGAAGCAAGAGATGCTGCAGCACGATTAAATAAAAATATTTTATTAGGATTTTATACACATAACTCGTTAGAACTAATTTGATGTTTGAAATAAGAAAAGATTTTCTATTAGTTTTGTTATTTGGATCCTCTTATGAATTGCCAATTTGCTTCTTATTCGGTTCTTTCAAATAAATAAATAAATCCTATTAGGGTGTTGGTCATGCATGCAACGAATCTAGGCTACTGTAGCATATACATATATATGCCTTTACTCTCTAATTTCTCTCTCTAGACTCACATATAGAGTGGCGCTATTTGACACTCAGGATGTAGAATAGTTATTCTTCACCCACCCTCTATCTTTCAAACCAGACATGATTTTTATGTCACTTAAATTTTCTCTTACCTCGGAAGTCAAGAAGAACATAAGAAAATTTAGACATGTCGTAAAAAAAATTGTTTACATGCCGTATAAAAATACAACGTAAAATGCGTATTTTCTATGTTTTTACACTACAATGACTCATAAATTGTATTTTTATGTCGATTTTTGTGTATTTCTGATGAATATGAACATAACTATTAGTATACAAAATATAAATTTAACATGAGAACATAAAAATATATGGGATACAAAATAACTATTCTACACCCTGGGTGCTGAATAGGGTTTATATATATATATATATATATATATATATTGCCAGACTATATTATCTAGCCCTACTATGCCATATACGGATATGTGAGACACCCTATTCTCTTTCTTCTCTCAAAGTTCTTTCTTTGTACCGATCGATGCACACTCAGCTCACCAAGCCTAGCGGAGCAACACACGAAGACACACCATGCAGCGATCACTCCTATTCAACTCGTACGCAGGCACGGGGCAAAAATCCTAGCACAACACGGGCTGTACAAACCGAAGCGTTGTCCATGCCTAGCATACCGAACAGCCAAACGAAGCGCTCGCCATGAAGACCATAAACGCTAGTGAAACTGCTGCCGTTACGTCTTATCAATTTTTCCAATCAATTAGAGCACCGTACTCCTTCTATACAGCCACAAACTGAGGCTCTCTTCTCTCCGTTGCCATTGCACACCGCCAAGAGAGTTTTAGGCCTCTGTCCTAGTTCACCTTGGAGACCTCTGCCGGGACGTCGGCCACACTTCCGGTAGCTCCGGCGAGGAGACGACAAGCTGCTAGAAGGACGAGCTGCTGCACCCCGACCGAGAGGAGGAGTAGGGCAGATTCGTCGGACTAGAAGGACAAGCCGCTGATCACCGCTGCCGTACTCCGTCGCCATTTTATCTCAGTTCATCATCTTCATCGGACGTTCACGTCGCACTCGGTGAGCCTCGTCGCAAATCCTTTCACGCACTGTGTACCCACAGATATGCCTACCTCCTAGACATGTTTTTCCGCAGTAGTTTTGTAGTTGACAACGATGCTGGTGAACCGAATGGCATCCGGTGGCATTGGCGTCGTAGACTGATTTACTCATCTCGAATCTAGTCGAGCCCAACATAAAATACCTGCCAAAGAATCCTAGGAAACCACAGTGGTTTTAGATTGAGAATACTACGTACGGTTAGTCAAATTATTTTAATACGTACATATGAGGTTATGCATGTTGTTTGGCTCCGGTAGTATATATACCACGGTACTGCTCCTATTTGTTCTCACGTGCTTATGTCTACCTGGTCTGAACTTTGGACATCACTTTGAACAATGTTTTTTGCATATATTAGTTGGATAGTAGTTTATACAAATCTATTATACTGGCTTGTTGGTAGAACTAGATGGTAGATTCTCTGAATTCTTTTGCACTAGTTACACGTGCTCGGCTGTAGGACTGATTACTAGAGTTATTTGCTACCTTACAAGTATCTTATGGTGGGAATTAGCTAATTTGGTAATTACCAGTAGAGCATGCCAAAGTATTTATTTTCTTACATCATCATCAGTGTTATTTGCTTGTCATGCGTGTAGACTAGGACTAGTTTTAAAATTGGTACACGCATGTATTACTCATCGTGCTAGTTGTTAATTTTACGGGTAGGTCTGTAGCTCGCATAATCTAGTTTTGTAGAAATACTGGGATACAGTTAATATTGTTTGCTTTTTAGGTGTGCTCGTGTACTGTTATTGCATATGAGGTTATAGTAACATGTCGCTTGATTTATACATACATGTGTAGTATGTTCATCTTCATTTTTGCATGCATGCATGTGTAGGGTACAGTAGCTTGCTGCATGCGATTGATTATTTTATGTGTGCAGATCACTAGCTTTGTGCATGTTCTCATTTCTTATTCATGTATGCTTAAGTATATGCCGAGCTCCCATATAGTTTGTTGTTATTTCAGCGCATCGTATACTAAAAACCATGTCACCTATAGTGACCGTAGTATGTATATATTATTTTCCTAATATATTTTATTAAGTTGAGAACGATAGACCGATCGTATACCGAACCGTCCGAACATTGTCAGTCTATTTGATTCTTTTTATTTGGATCTTTATATTTGGATCTTATTTGTGGTTATTCAAAATATGTATTTATGTGTGTTTCATCGTTGTAACGAGTGGGGAGTGACGGGTTCGAGCAGAATCAAGATTACGAGGAAGAACACTTTCACGACAACGAAGTCATGCCCCTTTCATAATTATCTCATGTTTTACAAGTGCATGTTATTATTGGTTTACAAATAGTACTGCTATTTTGGTTATCCACATATCTTGATACACCTGTCACCATACACAACCCTGAGTAGAGATTATATATTAATCCTGTAGAGTAGAATTGCTTAGCCATGCTATATAATATTTAGGCTCCTTGATCTCTCCTCTTCAGAGGAATTGGATGACCCTTGGGTCAGATATACCCTTTTGAAACTGGATGAGCTTGCTGAGCTAGCCGTTGTTGCTTCCTCTACTCTATTCTACTCCGGATGAAACTTACCATCTAAACACTAGCGCGGGCGACAACTGGATTAAAGGAAGGAGCGATTGGCTGCCCTTCACTAGTTGAAGGGGGCAATCCATCGTCCGTGCCGCATGAGGGCCTAATAAGTCTTCGATTTGAAGATTGTGACCATCCGTACAACCACATGCTATAATGGACACTGACTTGGTCAAGTAAGTTAGTCACCCTTAGGTGTCGATGTCGCCGTACCGCTGATGAGGTGTCTGCCTGCGGGGGAGCCTTCGGCATAGATGGGGGGACCGGTTTGGGGACGTACTCTCAGTTTCGTGCGCTATACCCGGTGGGCATGTCACATCTTTGGGGGATCTAGCTAAAAGACTTTGTCACAATCCCTCTACCGATACACCAATTGGTGTGTATTAAACCAGCGACGGCTGGTGGGCGTCAGGACGGGATTGTGTCGTGTAGGAAAAGTGTACAACCTCTGCAGAGTGTAAACCTATTCGAATAGCCGTGTCCACGGTCATGGACGACACATGAATCTTTCTTGACATACGGGAACCTGTCTTGCTGCTTCCCTCTTTACCCCTATATATCCTTATCCTAGAGTCTATGAACTATGTGAGTTGTCGTGGACATCACACTATTGAGAAATACCACATTGATGATAAACATGTTTTCGTCTAAAACCGCCTTTATCAAAACTATTACCATGTTGCAAATAAAATTGGCTTTTATGCAAAAGAACCATATGACCTCCACATAAAGCCACATGTAGATGTATCAGGTTTTGCATAAGGGGTATGTTGGGTACGTCATGTACTCATGGCAATACTTTTGTTGAATTCAGAATACTATGAAGGGGAGGACTATCACTACTATGATGACGGTGATGAGTGAGGCCTCGTGGACTACATCGACTGCCTGTGGCTGAGATGGAGTCGCTACGTGCTTTATATTTTCGCTGTGCTTTCTGGATGTAATAAATATCACTAGACATTTTACTATGTTGTTATCCAGACTTTGTAATAAATTAATTTTGTACGTCTGTAATGATATACATTTCGCTGTGTCATCAACATTGATCTTGGGATTGACGAATAAACATAGGGGGGTCTGGAAGTTAAGTTCTGGTCCTCACATTCTCCTACTTGCGACCAATTCAACAGGGTACGACACTTCCTTCCATACAGAAATTGAAATGGGGTCATTTGCAAACTGTCTTGATAACTATTGTTATATGAGAATTCCGCGAAAGGCATACAATCTTCCCATTTAGATCCATACTCTAGCAACAAGCTCTCAACATATCTTCTAAGATATGATTGACTCTTTTAGTTTCTCCATCGGTTTGTGGGTGATAAGTTGTGCTGAAATTTAGTTTGGTTCCTAATCCTACTTGGACCTTCTGCCAAAATTTTGAGGTAAACTAGGTTCCTCGATCCGACACTGTGTTCTTGGGGGTTCCATGCAAACTGACTATCCTAGCGATATACAACCCCGCTAGCTTAGAACTGTGGTAGGTGACGCGTTGCTAACGTATTTATAATTTTTGATGTTCCATGCTTGTTTAGTATCTACTTTCTTATGTTTTGTTCATACTTTGAGATACTTTTATGCATTTCCTATGACTAACCTATTAACAAGATGCCACAGTACCAGTTGCCTGTTTTCTTCTGTTTTTGGTTCCAGAAAAGGCAGAAAATCAATATTCTCGGAATTGGACGGGACAAAAGCCAAAGTCAATATTTTACCGGAAGACACATGGAGTCCGAAGGAGAGACGAAGGGGGCCACAGGACTGCCACACCACCCCTTGGCGCGGGCAGTCCTAGGCCGCGCCAGGGCATGGTGTGGCCCCCCTGGCCATCCACCGACCTTGCCTCTTCGCCTATAAGAAGCCTCCCGATGCATAAACCCTAAATCGACCAGCCTCCAGCCACGAAAAGTTTCGCAGCGCCGCCGCCACCGAAGAGGAGATTCGGGGGTTTGTAATCAAGTAGATCTACCTTGCTACTCATGTGCTTCAATAGATCTTTGCTCTCCCCATGTGTGTGAAAGTGACAACGTGCACACCATGGTGGCACTTAGGCTAGAGATTACAAATACTTGTTATGAGTTATATTTGGAGTTGGTTGTTTTTATGAAATTGTGGTGTTTGTTGGAACCATCTAGAGCTCAAGGTACAGTGTGGGGTTATCTAGATGGGGAAAGCGAACTTTGAGGAGTGTCGTTATAGCCCTACCATGGATTAGAGTGTCTAACCGGAGAGTAGTTCAGAGTAGTATCATAAAGAGAAGATATTTATATGAGAGTGTTCACTAGTGAAAGTATGATCCCTAGGCCCTGTTTCTAAACATTGAAACACCGTTTGCAACTAGATATGTTACATGTTTGCTTGCGTCCATCTTTATTTCAGTTTGCCTTTAGTCTCTTTCATGCCATCAAGCTATTTTATGGCACCATTGTCTTTTATGCATACCACATGTATTTCACTATCTCTTCGCCGAACTAGTGCACCTATACACCTGACAAGTGTATTGGGTGTGTTGGGGACACAAGAGACTTCTTGTATCTTGATTGCAGGGTTGCTTGAGAGGGATACCTTTGACCACTTCCTCCCTGAGTTCGATAAACCTTGGGTAATCCACTTAACGGAAACTTGCTGCTGTTCTACAACCTCTGCACTTGGAGGCCCAACAACTGTCTACAAGAATACAAGTGAGTAGACATCATGCTATTTTCTAGCGCCGTTGCCGGGGAGGTAAGGTAAAAGGTACTCACATCCTCCGGTGTGAGTGCTCAAAGTTATTTCCTTTAGATTCTTCAATTTTGTCTTTTTGTTTCTTGTTTTCACTAGTTTGGCTTAATGGAAAACAACAACAAAATTACAGAGCTTTATAGTATTTATCTTGATTTAGGACATGAAGTGTTTGAAGAGAAAATTAAAAACCCTATGGAACTTTATTTGCATGCTAATAGCAATGTTGTTAGTATGAATTCTTTGGACACCATTATTGCTAATGCTATGGAAAATTCTAAGCTTGGGGAAGCTAGTTTTTATGAAAATGATCTTTTTAGTTCCCCAACTTTGGAAGATAGCTATTCTATTGCTTATGATGATACCAAACCTCCAATATATGATGATTACAATGACGAATATGATATTTTAAGTCCACCTACTATTGAGGAGAAAATTAATTATGATTATAATATGCCTCCTATATTTGATGATTATGGTGATGAGAATAATAATGATAGCTATTTTGTTGAATTTTCTCCCACTACAATTAATAAGACTCACTATGCTTATGTGGAGAGTAATAATTATTATATGCATTTGGCTCATGATAAGAATGTTTTATGTGATAGTTATATTGTTAATTTTATTCATGATGCTACTGAAAGTTATTATGATAGAGGGAAACATCGTTTTATGCATCTCAATAATATTAAGTTTCCCTCTTTATGTTGAAACTCTTGAAGTTGCACTTGTTTTGCTTTCCTATGCTTGTTGCTTTGTGCTTTCATGACTTGTTTCTTTACAAGATTCCTATGCATAAGAAGTGGTTTAGACTTAAATGTGTTTTGAATTTTCTTCTTGATGCTCTCTTTTACTTCAATTCATATTTCTTATGTGAGCATCTTCTCAAACTATCATGCCTAACTTAAAGGCGTTAAAGAAAAGTACTTATTGGGAGATAACCCAAAAGTTTTAGTTCAGTATTGGAAGTTATTACCTCTGTAATAACCTCTCCTTATCCTTTTTGTTTGATTTTTGTGCCAAGAATAACCTCTAATGAGAGGGAAGTAAGATTTGGGGAGTTGCTGTCCCGAAACAGATTTGTGTGCTTCGCTGTAAAAATTCGTGAAACATCTCTTTATGTCGGTTTGAGCTGTAATTGTTTGTTCTTCTGGCCACCGTTGTTACCCAACTTCCGTTAGTTCAATACTTTTCGATTTGAGCAACAGAAGGTCTTCGAAAAAATTGGTTTTTACCTAATGGTCAGTTTTGACAGATTTCTGCCATTATTTGCATTTGCCTCTTAATCTTTTTTTCTTTGAGTTCCCTTTGATCATTTGAACTTTTTAAAGGAAGTGCTACAGTATCTCGTGTTTTAGTGAAAGTTTTACTTGTGTTGGAACTGAACCAAGAGACTTATTATCTTAAGTACACTAATATTTCTAATGAAGAGTGTGTGAAGTTTTGTATGAAGGAAATTTTCAGGTGTAGGGAAAGAATGATGTAATGAGATGAAGAATGGACAAAAGCTCAAGCTTGGGGATGCCACCCCATGTCACCCCAAGAAATATTCAAGAGATACAAGCGTCAAAGCTTGGGGATGCCCAAGGCATCCCCTTCTTCATCAATAAAAATCCCAGGTTTCTTCCAAACACTTCATTTTTATTGTTTCATGCACAATTGTGTTGTTCTTGGAGCATCTTCATTTTCGTTCTTAGTTTTCGTTTTCTTAGTTTGCTGCAATAAGTTGGTTGGATCCCAACACTTCTTTTGGAGAGACACACACTCTCCTTTCATTGTTTATAACACTCTAGTTTTCATTCTTATTGTTTTGTGAGTGTTCTCTTTTGCTAGCACTCGGTTTAGCCTTAGTTTTCTTGTGCTTTCAGCTTAGAACTTTTTAGTTCTTCCTTTTGGATTTGTGAGACAAGCTCACTGATCTTTATTTATTATTATCTTTGTGAGTTCTTTCAAATAAGTTGGTTTGGATTGGAAAAGAGTAGGAACGTTCATGCTTAAGTGGTAAAAAGGAGCTTTTTTGACTGTGGCTTAGACTTTATCATGGCATGCTAGATGTTGCTTTGACCTTATGCTTAGTGATTATTGCTGTAGCATGACTTGTTCCAAACAATTGAGATTTAATGTGCCTTGAAAGAATCATGTGTTGTTAAGCATACAAAAGCATAATAGTGTGGTATTCTCTTTTGATGCTTTGTTTGGGTTAACTTGGCACATGCTCACACCATGTTATGACTATCCCAAGTCACCATAGCCTCGATGATCATTTAGTTTTCGACTTGTAATATCACTTCATGCTTTAATTAATGATGTTTTGTCACTTTTTATGATTATGGTCATTATTGCTCTCTTAGTTGGTTGCTCTCGGTCTTTTGCTAGCCTCCATAACCAAGTATGAGTTCCACTCATGCATCCAACTCCAAATAAAACCAAGTTATTCCAAAGAGTCCACCATACCTACCTATTAGCATTTGCTATTCCAAATATATTCTTGTTTTTATCTACCTTCTGAATTAAACTTGTTATGAGAAAACTAGTGATTAAAGCTCTCACAAACTTGATGGCACCCTGTACTTTTCTTGCCCTAATAAACTTGAACCATTTTGTCGTCTATGCTGTATATGCTTGCACTTATATGTTGGGGATTAGCAGAACCATGTTGTCATGGGGAACGCTTTCAACATTGCACTTGTACTTTGTACCTAGTTGATATCATGCCCTTTTGTCTATGGATGTCGTTGGTGTGAAATGAAAGGGGAGCATGTAAGTCCATGGAGTTATGTATGTGTGTTAGAGAAACGCCTGGGCCGCCGGTCTAATCAATGCCTAATCATGGTGGAAACCTGCAGCGTAACCATAATGGGCAATCTATAAAGCATTCTTCTTATAAAAAGAGATAGAGATTGAGAAAAAGAGAAAAAGAACAAAAATGAGAAAAGAGGAAAGAGAGAAGAAAGCACCATTTTCCCATGGTAAATAAGAAGTTTGTTGAGATGCTCGTTGTCTTCTTGCCTTGTCATTTTGATATGGGGATTCTTCCATATCATCGGGCAAGGGGTACCCTGTTGGCGGTTCTCTATGATACACATGTACTTACTACGACAAGAACTTACCGGTAACTAAACTTGAGTAGCATGAGGAGCGACCCTCGTATTCAAGGGACATGAGATTTCCAACTTATACTTTGTCAAGCATATACTCCATAGTTTGTTCACTTTAACCTTAATCACTTCAAGATGCTTATGATAGGGGCAATGAGAGCTGAAAGTTAATAAGTACCATAATTTTTGGAAGCTCTTTATGAAACTTGAATCCCTGCTTTCTTCTATCAAGGCCTCTCTTTCACTTTTATATTGAGTCTCCATCTTCTATCTTTATGAACCTATTGAGAGAGCATAGTGGCCATTCTTAGTTTAATGTGCATCGTCCCAAGACTTGTTGACTGATGCATAATTTTGATATTGCTTGTTCTTAAACTATTTGTATCTAGTCACCCTTATAAACTTTGAAGGTGTCCTATGCAATTATGATTTGCTACATTATGAGGGACAAGCTGAATGCCACTATGCTATGTTTTATTTATGTGAAACAAACAAATGTCTTGCAAAGCATTGTTATTCATGAATATTTTGTTTGTACCTTTTGATGCTACAACATAGTTACTATGTCTTATTGTTAGAACTTCATCTTTCATGCTCATGTTTAGAGTACTTTGATCCCAGCTTTTAATGCTTGCAAATGGTTTGATCTTGATTGTGATGGTGCATGTCACCTCAAAAATTATTCTTTTTTATCACTTACCTACTCGAGGATGAGCAGGAGTTAAGCTTGGGGATGTTGATACGTTGCTAACGTATCTATAATTTTTTATGTTCCATGCTTGTTTAGTATCTACTTTCTTATGTTTTGTTCATACTTTGAGATACTTTTATGCATTTTCTGGGACTAACCTATTAACAAGATGCCATAGTGCCAGTTTCCTGTTTTCTTCTATTTTTGGTTCCAGAAAAGGCAGAAAATCAATATTCTCAGAATTGGACGGGACAAAAGCCAAAGTCAATATTTTACCGGAAGACACATGGAGTCTGAAAGAGAGACGAAGGGGGGCCACAGGGTGGCCATACCACCCCTTGGCGCGGGCATCCCTAGGCCGCGCCAGGGCATGGTGTGGGCCCCTGGCCGGCCAGCGACCTTGCCTCTTCGCCTATAAGAATCCTCCCGATGCATAAACCCTAAATCGACCAGCCTCCAGCCACGAAAAGTTCCGCAGCACCGCCACCACCATCTCCATCGCCGTTGCTGATTCCCATGATGAGGACGGAGTAGTTCTTCTTCGAGGCTAAGGGCTCTACCGGGTAGCTATGTGTTCATCTTTCTCTCTATGCATGATCATATTGTGATCATGAGCTTTGTAATCAAGTAGATCTACCTTGCTACTCAAGTGCTTCAATAGATCTTTGCTCTCCCCATGTGTGTGAAAGTGATAGCGTGTACACCATGGTGGCACTTAGGCTAGAGATTACAAATATTTGTTATGAGATATATTTGGAGTTGGATGTTTCTATGAAATTGTGGTGTTTGCTGGAACCATCTAGAGCTCAAGGTGACAGTGTGGGGTTATCTAGATGGGGAAAGCGAACTTTGAGGAGTGTTGTTATAGCCCTACCACGGATTAGAGTGTCCAACCGGAGATTAGTTCAGAGTAGTATCATAAAGAGAAGATATTTATACGAGAGTGTTCACTAGTGAAAGTATGATCCCTTGGACTTGTTTCTAAACATTGAAACACCATTTGCAACTAGATCTATTACATGTTTGCTTGCGTCCATCTTTATTTCAGTTTGCCTTTAGTCTCTTCCACGCCATCAAGCTATTTTCTAGCACCGTTGTATTTTATGCATACCACTTGTATTTCACTATCTCTTCGCTGAACTAGTGCACCTATACACCTGACAAGTGTATTGGGTGTGTTGGGGACACAAGAGACTTATTGTATCTTGATTGTAGGGTTGCTTGAGAGGGATACCTTTGACCACTTACTCCCTGAGTTCGATAAACCTTGGGTAATCCACTTAAGGGAAAATTGCTGCTGTTCTACAAGCCTCTAAACTTGGAGGCCCAACAACTTTCTACAAGAATATAAGTGCGTAGACATCAGTAGGTAGTCTTGACGGGTATGAAATGGGCTATCTTGGATATTCTATCTACTACGACCCAAATAGAGTCATTTCCCCTAGTAGATGTAGGCAAACCGGTGATAAAATCCAGTCCGATAGAATCCCATTTACATTCTAGAATCTGCAATGGTTGCAATAGTCCTGCGGGTTGCTGATGTTCCGCTTTGACTCTCTGATAGATATCACATTTGGCTATGTAGCTTCCGACTTCTCTCTTCATTTTGTGCCACCAAAATTGCTCCTTCAGATCCTGATACATATTGGTTCCTCCTGGGTGGATAGAATAAGGGGTATCATGGGCTTCCTGCATAATAACTTGTTTCGACTCTGAATCTGCTGGAACACAGATACATCCTTTGTACCACAGAACTTCTTCTTCATCTTCAGTGAATCTAGGTACCTTCCCTGTTCCGATACGATGCTTGATTCCATCGATACTGGCATTTCTTTTCTGGCCTCTTTTATCTGACTAATTAAAGTGGGTTGGAGTTCTATGCTAGCCACAAAATCCTTCGCTAACTAGCTCCACTCTGAAATTCTACATCTCCTCATAAATAATTGGTTGGGCTTCCTTAATCTACACGGCAGTCTACTAAGAGCATCCGCTACCACATTGGCTTTGCCGGGGTGATAGTGAATGTCAAGGTCATAATCCTTGATTAACTCTATCCATCTCCTCTGCCTCATATTCAACTCCTCCTAGGTGAAAATATACTTCAGACTCTTGTGATCCGAATAAATCTCACAGCGGTTACCCATAAGGTAATGACGCCATGTCTTCAAAGCTAAAACTACGTTTGCCAGTTCTAGGTCATGGGTGGGGTATTTCTGCTCATGTTGCTTCAGTTGTTTGGAAAGATAAGATATGACTTTGCCTTCTTGCATCAACACACATCCGAGACCAATCTTGGATGCATCACAATACACATCAAAGTGCTTCTTGATATCGGGCATGATCAAAATTGGGGATGAATTCAATCTCTTCTTGAGGTCTTGAAAACTTGCTTCACATTTGTCAGTCCATTCAAACTTATTGTCTTTCTTCAACGACTGGGTCATCGGTCTTGCAATGCTCGAAAATCATTCAGTGAACTTGCGGTAATATCCGGCTAATCCAAGAAATGCGCGGACTTCTATTTGGGTGGTTGGGGCTTTCCATTCTTCGACATCCTTAATCTTGGTAGGATCGACAGCAACTCCTTCTGTCGACAAGATATGGCCTAGGAATCCTACTTCCTTTAACCAGAATTCACATTTGCTAAACTTGGCATACAACTGATGCTCCCTAATGGTTTGTAGGATGGTTCTTAGGTGTTGCTCATGGTCTTCTTCCGATTTGGAGTAGATCAGAATGTCATCGATAAAAACAACGATAAACTTATCCAAGAAGTTCATAAAAATCTTATTCATGAGGTTCATGAAATAAGCAGGGGCATTGGTTAATCCAAAAGACATGACATTGTACTCATACAATCCATATGTGGTGGTGAAGGCAGTCTTTGGGATATCCGTTGCGCGGATTTTCAATTGATGATAACCAGTTATAAGATCAATCTTAGAGAACACTCTGGCCCCAGTCAGTTGATCAAACAAATCTTCTATCTATGGCAGTGGGTACTTGTTCTTGATGGTGACGTCATTCAACTTCCGATAATCCGTACATCATCCTTCTTATCAACAAACATAACAGGTGATCTCCATAGTGATGCACTTGGTTGTATCAAACCTTTTCCCATCATATCATCAAGTTACTTCTTCAGCTCCACTAATTCAGATGGGTTCATGGTATAGGGTCTCTGCGCTATGGGTCCAGTTCCAGGAACTAGTTCAATGATAAACTCGATATCCCGATTTGGGGGCATACCGGGCAATTCATCTGGGAACACATCCGGGTATTCACGGACTACTCTAACTTGGTGAATGGTGGTCTTGGCTAAACTCTTGTTGCACTTGAATTGATGGGGCAAAGTCTCAGATACATGTTCTACTGATACTCTGGTGCTACTGGTCATGGTTATGGCTTTCTTGGCACAGTCGATCAATGCTTGATGTTTCAACATCCAATCCATCCCTAGCACTACTTCCAAACCTTTCATTCCAAGTACTATTAGATTGGCATGAAAATCTATTCCAGGGATTCTGATAGGTATGGCCTTGCAAATTTTTCTAGCTTTGGTAGTTGAACCAGGTATTTGAACTATCATGACATGCTTAAAATTTGTTGGTTGAATCTTACTAGTGCATGAAAATTCTTCTGTAACAAATGAGTGCGATGCTCCAGAATCAAACAACAGTCTTGCTACTACTGTGTTAACAGAAAACATACCCAACACGACATCTGGCACTTCCTGGGCTTCCTCGGCATTCATGTGGAACATATGGCAATTACAGTTGTGCGGGTTTCCCAGGGAAAATCTCTTTCTAGGCTGGACATGGTGTTGCTTCTAGGAAGGTGCACTCACATTGGTTGCTACGGCAATCTTCTTGGGGCACTCTTTGGAGTAGTGACCCGTGACTCCGCATTCAAAACAAGTGATCATTGACTTGTCGTTCCCTGCGACAGGCACAACATTGCTTCCAGTCCTTGGGGCATTATTGTTGTTGTTGTTGGTGGTGGACTTTGGCGGTGCACGGTTGAAGTTATTGGGGTTGCTAGGGTTGTTGTTATGATGGCCTCCAGGCCTTGGGTTTCCTTCTCCATGGTTGGGGTAGTTCGGACGGTTCATTGGGGGCGTGTTGTTTCTGGGTGCATAACTTGCAGACGGGTTGGGGGGATACTTCGGGGTATGGTGGGGTCCTGGTTGGTGCATCATCCTACGCTTGCGGTTCTCACTGGACTGGTTGATCTTGCCTTTCATCTGGATTGCCGAATCCACTAAGGCTTCAAGGTCATCAAATGGAATGTTGACTAGCACTGTCTATATCTCATCGTGCACACCATTCAAGAATATCTCCTTCTTCTTGGCTTCAGTGTCAATCTCATTAGGTGCATACCTAGCTAGTGATAGGAATTTGTCACGGTACTCAACCTGTCGTGGTGGTGTCACGGCAGATGCCATGGATAGGCTAAAGTTGGGGACTAATACACGCTAGGGGAATCCAGGGAGGGATAGTGCTGTGATTCTCCACACAGAAGTTTTTATCGATTTCCTTTGAAGATTACAAGTGCTCCTAGAGCTGTATTGGCGAGAGGAGGAAGAAGGATCTCTCTGACTCTTGCCTACCTTTTTTCCCTTGAACCTTTGCTCTGCTAGTATCAAAGAAAACCCAACCCAACTAGCGCTCAACTAGTCACTATGGAATCATAAAACCAACTACCGCTCAAGCCCTTCTACCAGAAACCTAGACCCCCTTATATAGAGGAGGCTCGATCCCTGCCTAGGGCATACGTGGAGGCATATTCCTAAGAATATGCCTCCTCCCAAAGTGGTAACCCGACCGGGGTGCTTTTCCCCCGCGTCATACATCCTTTAGCTACGTGAGCCTCTGCGGCGCCTGCGTCAGCCGACATGGGCATCGTCACCCTTGTCGGCCATGACCCGGTGGTCCTCCCCTTGCTTGCTTCGCTCATGTAGTGCATACCGGACCTTCTTTTTTGACCAGAGAGATTCCTTCCTTCTCCTAGAAGCTAAGCAGGGACCCGGATCATAATAGATCCGGCCACACCTGTTCCTGCATATAAGTTAGACAAGCACTTCCGACTTACTCCTTAAGTAGGATGAGACAATGTTAGGCGACCACCCCCCCCCCTGGTCCGGGTTACTCCGTGATCTGGCCTGCCTTGAGGTGACCCGGCAGCATCCGCTTTGACCCTGCCGAACCTCGGCTAACTCGGCCCTTATACCCCAGAGTGACCCTACCCGGGGGTATCCCCCAACATTAGTCCCCGAAGCTGGTGCGGTCTTAGCGGCCGTGGCCGCTAAGGCCACATGAGGTTCATTTATGTTCGAGCCTTGGACGTTTAATTCCGGGTTAGCTCTTTATCTCGGATTATATGGATTTACGTTCCCTTCGCACGTTCCAAGTTTTCACTTGCCGGCCGGGTTACCACTGTGACTCGGATCTTATGGTTTTACTTTCCCTCTGCACATTCTAAGTTTTTACTTGCAGTCCGGGTTACCATGGTTTGATCCGGGTCTTGCTTCCTTCTCTCATACGCCAACCCACGCGGAAGCTAATCATCATGTTGTCTTATTTTAAGGCCTGCGATGTAAGAATTGTCGGATTATCACCATGCGAGGTCACGCCACGCCTGCCTCCTCGTTTACCGCGCCGGTGCATCACGTCACGGGATTATACGCTCTGTGGCCCTCTGTGGCTCTTCTCCGATTGGCTGATCACGGTGATACACGACCACACCGTGTGGCTCGTTGGCATAGCGATCCCACTCACCCTCTCGGGGGTGGTTAGCGAGGGCGCACCCTTAGCATTTTTCCCACTTCGCGCTCATTGCTCTTCTCCTTCGTCTTCCTAGTGACCGCGCCGCCGCCAGTGCTTCTAGCAGCAGCGCCGCCGCCGTGCTTTTCCCCGTGCCTCTGTGTCACAGCCACCGCTGCGTGACTTCCTCGCCACAGGTCCTCGCCAATCCAGGCCTCAGATCCCCAACGCCGCTAGCGCCAGCGAGGGTAGTGAATACGAGATGACGGAGGAGGAGCTCATCGTCGCCGAGCAGGAAATGGAGGAGGACGCTGCCGCGGCGGACCGCGGCGCGTGGGCCGGATCATGGGTCTGTCAAGATGACCTTGACTGGCTCTATCGGACCAGACGCATTCCTGCCGGCGTCGCTTCTCGTCTCCCTTCCGCCGAACTGGCCCTCTCACCCAATCCGGGTGAGTTTGTCGTGTTCCTGTCCCACTTCCAACGGGGATTTGGTCTACCGGTGAGCGATTTCTTCCGGGACTGGCTTAGCACCTACCACTTGCAGCCGCACCATCTCCCAGCCAACGCTATCACCTCTCTCTCTGCCTTTGTTTCTATGATCGAAGGCTACACCGGACTGTGGCCCACGAAGGAGCTGTGGATCCGGTTTTTCGGCCTTCGTCGCAACGTCATCCCCAACATCCAAGTAGAGTCGGAGGATAAGAAGCTCACCCAATTCGGAGCTGCCTCCATCTCACCCCGGAGACTTTCCGTTTTCCCCCGGGTTACCGGGCTTGACTCCTGCAAAGGATGGGCCCGGACCTTCTTCTATGTCCGGAATGCAGGCACTGAGGATTTGATTCGGTTGCTGCCCTACACTCCGGGTCCACCTGATCCGGAATTCTGGGAGGAGATCTCCAAGAAGCCCACGGCTCTGGCTAATCAAGTTAACAAGAGGTTCACGGAACTGAAGAAACTCGGATTGCGCAACGAGGATGCTATGATCACGTTCATGCGCAACTGAATCTCTCCCCTCTAGAAGCGCACCCACAAGTTGTGCCACATGAGTTTCGGCCGCGATCCCAACCGGACCTCTTCCTTTGAGTTGAGCAACACGGAGATTTTTCACCGGGTTAAGGCTCTTTTCACCACCCACAGGGATTTCTCTGCCGAATGGACGTGGGGAATTGAGCACTACTGTCGTGACAGGCTCCCTCCCGCAGTAAGCTTCGCGGGGTAAACTTATTTCGGTTCAAATATGTGTCGGTTTTTGTTGTATTTTTGACTCTGTTCTTCATGCTTTTTCTCAGTTGTTCCTTCAGCAAACTCTCGAGGATGGTATGGATCCGACCCTTAAGTGGGCGCCAGACGGAGAAATCCCGGATGAGGAGGAGCCAGACCAGGAGATGTTCCTCCCTATGACCGACGCTACCAAACGACCCAGCGGTAAATTCTCTTCTCTTAGAGATTGGCCCGATGATGAGGATGACTCGGATGTCGACGTGATTGAACCTGTTGAGGCTGTCACTCTTTCTTTTGCCTTTCCGGCATCAGCTAACCCCGGTGGGCATATCCACGAGGATCCTCCACTTGCTACGGGCGAGCCGGTTCTGGTGGCATCGAAGAAGAAGCACGGAGCCGCATCAAGTTCTTCCTCCGAACCTTCTCAGCCCACAAAAAGGCAAAAGAAGGTCGGAGACAAGACTGCCTCCAAGCGGGCAGGCAAAGCCCCGGCACGAAGGGCTCGGAAACCCAAGGAGGCTGAAACCTCGGATGCGTAAGTCATTTTTCGTTGCGTAACTCACTTTTCCTTGCATCGTGGCAATTTCTCTTCTGACATTATTTTCTTCTTCAGGGCTCCGGTGGAGGTCCCTTAGAGCGGATCAAGCATCTCTTCACCACTTCGATCCGGCCCTTCTCCTCCTCGTGACGACGAGTCACGTCCGCTGAGCCCTATTCCGGAGGGTTTTGAGGCTGCTCCGGGTTTTGCACTACCTCGTCGAGAGGAACGCGACCTTGGAGCAGGAGGGGTCGGTCCAGCCGAGGCGACAACGTCCACCACTTCGGCATCACCGCAACCAGCAACCACCGAGTCTATCTCAACACCAGCACCAGCAGCAGTTCCAGTACCAGCGACCGAGCCAGCACCAGCACCTGTTCCGGCACCAAGAAAACGAACAACAGCTCCAAGTCCAGCTACAAGAGCTCTAGTGCCAAGTTCTTCCGCCTCGTCCGAGCCATCTCAACCTCGGCGAGGAACCACTTCAGTAGCTTCCAAGGGGAAATCCACTGCAGTTACTTCTTCCCAGCAAGCTAAGGGAAAAAAGGCTCCGGATGCTACCAAGTCAGCATCCGTCGAGGTTGGGCAGCGAACCCTATCGTCGATGCTTCCCAAGAAAGCTCCAGCAGCGAAGGATGTTCCTGCCGAGCCAACTGATGCGCAGCAGATGGTTCTGCATACCAGCCCAGCCCTTGCCTTGGTTGAGAGGAAAGAAGCACACGCGAAGGGCTTGGTGGCACCCCATATGCCCACCGGTGAGCGGTACCCTCTGAGCCTTATTGAGTTCGTCATGAACTGGAACAAGACGGAGTTCGTCCACAACGACGATCTCCCAGAAAAGTTCGGCCCCGCAGAATTTTCCGCCCAAATGAACACCGCCGCTAAGGCAGTTAACCTCGCGGGGCGAATGATGGAGGTATGTCTTTTCTCCTTTACATGCTGTAGATAATAACCATTAGTCCCCGAGCCTCCGGTGGAGTATCTTGTTACTCTGCCGGATGCTCATTAGAAAACTAACGTAGCTGTATGTGAACTTCGAATATGCACACACCTAGAGCCGTGTTGAGTTACACTTGGCCCGGATCTTGTTCACTTTGAATATGCACACACCTAGAGCCGGGTTAAGTTCCACTTGGCCCGGATCTTGTACACTTCGAATATGCACACACCTAGACCCGGGTTAAGTTCCACTTGGCCCGGATCTTGTAAACTTCGAATATGCACACACCTAGAGCCGGGTTAAGTTCCACTTGGCCCGGATCTTGTACACTTCGAATATGCACACACCTAGAGCCGGGTTAAGTTCCACTTGGCCCGGATCTTGTACACTTCGAATATGCACACACCTAGAGCCGGGTTAAGTTCCACTTGGCCCGGATCTTGTACACTTCGAATATGCACACACCTAGAGCCGGGTTAAGTTCCACTTGGCCCGGATCTTGTACACTTCGAATATGTACCAAGCTAATTTTACACTTCTGTACTTTTTTCAGGTAACCACCAATCGCCGGAGCGCTGAATTCCAACGCCTGCTGGATACCCACAAGATGCTACGCGCAAAACATGTTGCACTTATTGCAGAACATGAGAAGAGGGGTAATTTTCTCCCTCGGCACTTCTCTGTTTTTGTTCACCTTCTTCTGCCGAGCTAATCTCCTCATTCGGTTTCTGCGGCTGGGGTGGAGGCTGAGAACAAGATCATGCGGAAGAACTTGGAGGAAATCCGGGGTATGTCCGCTTTTGTCCGACCTCGCAGTGTTTTCCATTTCCTCTTCTCCTTGGCTCGACAAACATTCAGTCCTCGGCTCTGCCGGGTCAACATACTATTTCAGCATCGCTTGAGGATAGTGTGCCCGTGCCTGATATGATGCTGCATTTTCTCGAACAAGCAGGACAGCATCAACCGAGCTGAAGAAAAAGGATGACGAGCTTGCTCTCCTCCAGACTAAGGACAACGAGATTGCCAGGCTCAAGGTTGAGGTGGAGAAGATGAAGGCCCAGCACCAAACCGAGCTCCAAAAGATTGGCCAGAACTTCACAGAAGAGCATGAGCGCCTTACTCTCCAGATCTCCAAGGACTAGGACCTACTTAAAGAATCCGACATCCAGCTTGGGTCGGCAAACGCTGAGCTTGAGCAACTTCGGAAGAGATGCGATGACTGCATCAAGGAGTTAACCCGAATCATTAGCCACATATCACGTAAGTTCCTTCCGACCTACTTTTCCGGGTTGTTTCATATGTCTTTTCTTTACCTTCTTACCTTGTCTGGCTTCCAGGCAAATTTCCTGAGAGCATCACTATTGCAAGCGCAGCAGTTGCAGATTTTCGCCAAGCGAGGGGTACTCCTGCCGCTCCTGCTGGTGAGGAGGTTCCTTACGACATGGAGGACCTTTTGGTCAGCTTGTCATCTCGCGTGGAGATCATCAAGAATTACGGCAAGGATATCCTCGACGTTGCAGTTCACATTTTCAACACGTTCTGGCCCGGAGAGAGTAGCCCGGAGACCACCACGATTCTCGTCGAGAAGCTAATGGAGACTGAGACCCAGCTAGATCTCTGGAGAGAATCCGCTGGGCGTGCCGCAGCTGATACTATACTTCACCATATTCTCACATGGTATGAGAAGATCGACCTCAGCCTCCTTACACGCCGGCGCACCGGATCCAGATGGAGCGATGATCCGGAGTGGGTAGCTCGGCGCCAGGCTTGCGCCTACAGCCTCGTCGAATATTCTCCTATTCATGACTGGGTTGAAGGACCGAGCTTCTTGGAATCCGCTGGGGACGAGCACGTTGAGAACGGTGAAGATGGGTCGGATGAGGACGGAGAAGATGATGCCTCCGATATTGAAGACAGCCACGACGACGCCGAACTTCCTCCTCCTACTGCTCCTTAGTTCAAAAAACTTGAAAATTTATCAGATCCTCGGTATGCCGGGTGCAATTGTATGCTGTATATGTGATATTTTGCTACTACGTGTCTATGCTGGATTAACTTGGGCGTAGTCCTCGAGTTTCATTTTCTTGTTCGTCCAATCCTCTGGCTCGGTCCGTATCTACCTTGATTTGGTTTTACGACTTACGAATCCGAGCTTCAAATATTGTTTTAACAATACTTAGAAACTTTTAGGCTTAGCCCAAAATAATTCAGCATAATAACTTGAAAATAAATACAGGGTTAGTCCGAAAAACAAACGTTAGCTTGAATAAATTCGTTTCCTTAGTCGTTTTTCATGTGCTACACAAATTCCAAACTTGTTCTCTTGCTTGCCATGAAGCCAATTCTTGTTGGACAGCAGCAAGTCGAAGAGTTGGATTTTTGGTGCTCACACATTACTAATCTAGGTTAAGTAGAACAACTTATTCCAGCTAACGCACGAGATAAAACAACAATAATTATTAAGGCAGTCCCCGAGTTACTGCTTGAGGCGCTGCTATTCCATTGATAAGCTCATAGCCGACATACATACCGACATATGAGAAGACACGGATACATACACTTCTTAGCTAAGCGTAGAAGGGACGAAGTAGTGCTACATTCCACGGTCGCTTAGATTCCTCTCCGGACCTATCCGCCTTGTTTTTTTCTTGTGGCTTTGCATCTATAAGATAGTAAGAATCATTGTGCAACGCTTTGCTCACAATGAATGGCCCTTCCCATGGGGGGATAATTTATGCATGCCAGTAGTACGTTGTACCAACCGGAGCACCAGATCGCCTTCCTGAAAGACTCGGGGGCACACTTTCCGGCTATGGTAGCGTCGGAGATTTTGCTGATATATGGTGGATCTGGACAGTGCCAGTTCTCTCGCTTCTTCCAGCAGATCAACATCATTTTGCCGGGCTTCTTGCACTTCGGCTTCTGTGTATTGGGTGACCCTAGGCGAATCATGCTCTATGTTGGCTGGTAATATAGCTTCTGCCCCATATACCAGAAAAATGGCGTATAACCTGTTGATCGATTCGGAGTTGTTCTTAAACTCCATAGTATCGCTGGTAGTTCTTCTATCCAGCACCCCGCTGATCTTTGCAGCGGCTCAATGAGCCGGGGTTTTATCCCTGATAATACTAATCTGTTGGATCTTTCCACTTGTCTGTTCGATGCGGGGTGGGCTACCGAGGCGACATCGAGGTGGATCTTCTTGTCTCGGCAAAAGCGAGCAAATGCTCCTTCTGCAAAATTTGTTCCATTATCAGTTATAATACTGTGTGGATAACCGTATCTCAAGATGATGTCTTTGAGAAATGTCATGGCCGTAGCTCCATCACATTTTCTTATAGGTTTCACTTCAATCCATTTCGTAAACTTGTACACCATGACCAAAATGTGTGTCATGTTTCCTCTTGCTGGTTTGAACGGTCCAACCATATCCAAGCACCATACAACAAATGGCCACGTAATTGGTATGGTCTTGAGTTCCGACATAGGCATATGTGTCCTGGTGGCGTACCTTTGACAACCATTGCATTTTCTCACAAGATCTTCTACTTGTTCTAAGGCACTTGGCCAGTAGAATCCATGCCGGAACGCCTTTGCCACAAGGGCTCTGGATGAGGGATGATGCCCGCATTCTCCTTGGTGTATATCTCGGAGGATGTCAAGCCCTTCTTCCGGGTCAACGCATCGCTGGAGGACGTTGGTTACACTCTGTTTGTTCACTCGGAATTGATAATCGTGTATGCTTTTGCTCTCCTCTGAGTTTGCCTGGCTAACACCTCCTCAGCGGGTAATGTTCCGTCTTTCAGGAATTGGAATATAAGCAGTGCCCAAGCTGGTATCGCTCGTGAAGGGAATACGTCCTCATCAATTTCCATCTGATCTACCGGCATAACTTCAGCCGGATCACGCTGAGCAGTCCCCGGGTCAAACGAGGTAGTCCCCAGGTTTTCTGAGGCAGTCCCCGGGTTGGCTGATGCAGTCCCCGGGTCTCGCGTAGTACCTCCCGTGTCAATGTCCATGGGCTCAGCTCCGGATTCCGTATTCTCCGGGACATAGATCGAGTCGGTTCCTGGGGATGGCCTGATAGACGGTCTTCTGAGGTGTTCCAATGCTACACCCGGTGGAATTGCCTGTCGGGTCGATCTAAGCTTCGACAGCATGTCGGCAGCCTCGTTTTCCACTCGGGGTACATGGTGAAATTCACACCCCTCGATGTAACCAGATATCTTCTGCACGTGAAATTTGTATAGTGCCATGTTTGGATCCAGGGCGTCCCACACTCCGGACACTTGCTGCACCACCAGATCCGAGTCGCCAAAGCATATTATCCGACGTATGTCAATCTCCTTTGCCACTTTGAGCCCATGCACAAGAGCCTCGTACTCAGCGACATTGTTTGATGCCGCGAAATGGATCTGCAATACGTATTTTAGCTGGTCCTTCTTTGGCGAGGTAAGCACAACCCCGACGCCTAATCCGGTTTTGGTTTTCGACCCATCAAAGTGCATCCTCCAGTAGTTCGGATCTGGTGGCGGTGGTTCGTATTGTACCTCGGCCCAACCTACAAACAAGTCCGCCACAGGCTGAGACTTGATCGCTTCCCTTCTGTCGTATTGGGGTGCATAAGGGGCTAACTCAATTGCCCATTTTGCAATTCTGCCACTCGCGTCCTTGTTATCCATTATCTCAGATATGGGAGCTTCACATATCACTTTGATGGGGTGCTCCTCAAAGTTATGCTTTAACTTCTTTGCTGACATATAGACACCATATGCCACCTTTTGAAAGTGCGGGTAGTTCTGTTTTGAGATAGACAATACCTCGCTCAAGTAATATACTGGCCTCTGCATCGACTTACCCTCTTCATTGCGCTCCACTACAATCACTGCACTTACAACTCGGTTGGTTACGGCTATGTAGAGCAACATTGGTTCCTTTGATAGTGGAGAGGCTAACACTAGTGCAGTGGCCAACATCTTTTTTAAGTGGGCAAAGGCTTCATCGGCCTGTGGTGTCCAAACGAACTTATCCGACTTTTTCATGAGTTGGTAGAGAGGCAGTGCCTTTTGTCCCAACCGACATACAAACCGACTCAACGATGCCAGGCACCCAGTGAACTTCTAGACATCGTTAAGACACTTCGGCAGCTCCATTCGTTCGATGGCTCGGATCTTAGTTGGATTAACTTCGATACCTCGGCTAGAGACGAGAAATCCGAGTAATTTTCCAGTCGGGACACCGAAGGTACATTTTTCCGGGTTAAGCTTCATCCGGAACCTTCTCAAGTTCGCGAATGTCTGCCTGATGTCGTCAAGGAGTGTTTTGCTTTCCTTGGTCTTGATAACCACATCATCCACGTATACTTGTACGTTTTGACCTATTTGGTCGTGCAAACATTTTTGAATACATCTCGGGTACGTTGCACCTGCATTACGCAAACCAAACGGCATAGTGCGATAGCAATAAGCCCCGTACAGGGTAATAAATGAAGTCTTTATTTGATCATCCGGGTTCAGAGGTATCTGGTGGAAACCAGAATATGCATCAATGAATGACAATAGTTCACATCCCGCGGTTGAGTCTATGACCTGATCTATCCTCGGCAGTGGAAATGGATCTTTTGGACACGCCTTGTTCAGGTTCGTGTAATCGATACACATACGCCAAACCACTTCTACATTCGGATCATCCTTCTTCTTTTCTACCAGCACCGGATTAGAGAGCCAATCCGGATATAGTACTTCCATGATAAATCCTCCTACTAGCAATTGAGCTATCTCGTCCCCAATGACTTTTCTCCTATCCTCGGCGAAGCGGCGGAGAGGTTGCTTCACCGGCCTTGCTCCGGGCCTTACGTTCAAAGAGTGCTCGGCCAACTCTCTCGGAACACCTTGCAAGTCCTGTGTAGACCAAGCAAAAAACATCCTGATTCTCATGGAGGAAGTTGACGAGCTCGCTTTCCTATTTGTCAGTTAACCCGGCACCAATTGTTACGGTGCGCTCTGGGAACATGTCATCAACTGGAACCTTCTTGGTGTCCTTTGCGGCTTTTAATGAAACGCTGCCATGCGGGTTACTCAACGCCGGCATATATCGCTTGCTGGATCGAGCTAATGCCGCCACCTCTTGGATTTTTCTTTTCTCTTGTGCAATCACGAGTGACTCGGCTAGGTTAGACTGGGCTGAAGCACACTCAATGGAACGTCGGAAATCTCCAGCGATGGTAATCACTCCATTTGGCACGGGCAACTTCATCTTCAGATAACTGATGTGGCAGCTTGCCATGAACTTGTTCAATGCTGGTCTTCCGAGTAATGCGTGATACGCACTTTCCAAGTTCACCACCTCAAACTCCAGATTTTCAGTTCGGCAGTTATCCCTTGTGCTGAATAGCACGTCGACCCGGACTTTCCCTATGGGCTCACAAGAAATGCCTGGTACAATGCCATGGAAAGTTGTTCTCGTAGCCTAGAGCATGTTCTTCGAGATGCCCAACTTGCGCATCGTATCTGCATACATGATGTTAATGCTACTGCCATTGTCAATTAGTACCTTGGAGAACATCACATTGATGTTCGGTCCAATGAACGTCGGATCTAGCACTAGTGCATACGAACCTGGACTCGGCATAAGCTTAGGATGATCTTTGATGTTCCAGGTGATTTCCTGGTCCGACCAAGGCATGTACCTCGTCACTGCTGGCATTACCGCATTGACCTCCATATGTCGGCGCTGCAAGCTTTTCCTATCTATTTCCTCAGTTGTGAACACACAATAGCTCTGGTGATGTTCTCTGTACTCATTCCTTCCCTCGTTTCCGGGGTACCTCTGATCCGGCTGTTGCTGATTTTCTACCTGATGCACTGCATCCCTTCTCTCATTGTTGTCATACCTCGGCGGAGGGGGAGCAACATTAACTGTTGCATGTTCGCTCCGGAGAGCAATTGCTACCGAGGTAACTCCTGCCTAGGTTGATCATTCCGGGGTGCCTGGGCATTCCCTGAACCACCTTGTTCTATCTTACGCATCCATTCACATTGCCTCGTTGTGTGACCCGCCGGGCTATTCGGATTTGGCGTGTGAAACTTACACGGCTGGTCCAACATCGACTCATAGGTATACCTCAAACGGTCTTTCTTTTCTTGCCACTGTTTCTTTTGCTCCGGAGTCCATGTTTTCTTGCCCTCGTTTCTTGGAGTCCATTGCCCTCCTGTTCTCTGGCGTTAGTTGCTCCCTGCTCCGGGTTGATCTTGATTCACAGCTGCAACTTGTTGCGAACCGTAGCGATGATCCGGTCTATCATCTCTTCTTTTTCCTCTGTAATCGTTCCTCCGAGATGACCCGGCTCCGTCCCTCTGATAGTACTCCTCGTTTGACTCATTTGACACGAGCCTAGGTTGAGTCGGATCACCCAAAGCATACGAATCAGCAATCCGGATCATCTCTGCCAACGTAATTGGCATTTTCCTTTGTAACTTCATCCACAACTCGCTGCCATATCTGCATCCTTGTGCAAACCATGCTATGGCCTGTGACTCTATGACACCCTCACATGAGTTTCTCACGGTACACCACCGGGTCAAGAATTCACGGTCCGTCTCATTAGGTCTTTGCTTGCACATTGACAGGGTCTGCGGCCTATTCGGCCTCTGATATGTACTTGAGAAGTTGCTTATAAACATTTCTTCAAAATCTATCCAGCAGTTGATGCTTCCGGGTGGTAAATTATTCAGCCATACTCTGGCCGGACATTCTAACATTTGGGGTACGTATCGTACAGCCCATCTCAGGTTGCCAGTGACAATTTTCACAGCCGTATCATAGTTTCTCAGCCAATCCTCCGGCTTGGTACTGCCGTCATACGTCTTCGTGCCTCTAGGCAGCTGGAAGTTGGGTACCGGTGGCTCCTTCATGATCCGGGGTCCAAAGCACGCTGGACCCGAGGGACCTTGACATTCGATTTGTTCCGACCTATACAGGCGATCCAGTTTCAACCTGGCGTCATCCGGCATTAAATCCCTGCTTCCCAATCTTGACCCTATCACATGATAGTCCGGTCTGGGGTACCCTGCGTTCAACATCTCCGAATCGCCGTCATTGTATCGGTTTTGCTCTCGTTGTGCACCTCTCTGTTGCATACCTCGGCCGACGCTTTGCTCTTTCCTTGGTATATTCCGTTGCTACGGTTGTCCTGCTCCTGTGGAGTTTCGCTGTCCGGCATCGCCGTTGGCAGCGTTCCCTTGACCGGCATTGCCTTGGTCGTGGTTACCTCGGCCAACTTCACCTCGGCTCACACTCCATCGATCATCATTTTTCCGCGTTTCTTTTTCTTTTCCCGCACGCGTCGGGTCGTACGGGACGATCTGTTTGTTCCGTCTGGCCGAGGTTACTACCTCTTCTCTCCTTGGACCACCATGAGGTGACGATGTGGCTCCAGCGGATTTCTCCGGGTTACCCATCGCCGAATGGACGACTTTGGAAGCTCCAGCTCTCTCCAGGTTAGCTCTCAGGAGCTCTTCATTCTGTCTGTTCGCGATCCAAACTAGCTCGTTAACCCTATGTTGCTGTCTTTGACGGGCCTCACCCGTCAGACCCTCTAACTCGGATGCAGCCGCATCCGCTGCTCTGAGGTTCTTTGCCGGGGTACTATACTTCGGCAACCCCACAGACAGATAGTTTTCCAACCCCTCTGCTCCATCATCACCTTCTCTGTTCATCTCGCTTATGAGATTTCTCCCATTTACTTTTATCGTATCAACTTTGTTTGCCTTTGCATACTCACGCAGCGTCATGTTCAGCGACTGCTGAGCCGCGGCTATTTTCTTTGCGCCCTCTAGTATCTTTTGCCTAGTTTCCTCTAGCTCGGCTTGTGCCTGAGCCGGATCTACCACTGTTGCTACCGGGTTAGCCAAGCTATCCATAGCTTCTCTTAGTATGTTCTCAGGCCTCTCTAGTGGAGACCCTCTACCTTTCCTCGGTGCCTTAGGTGTTACCTCCGGGTCCGGTGCTGGATCCTTGCTCGCGCCTGCACCTGGTGCAGTCATCATCACCTCCGCATGGTCCGGGGAGCGAGCGATACGCGCCCCGCGAGCCACAGTGAGGGGTGGTTCCCCCGCATCGACGACACGGCGCGGATGAACGCATGATACGTCCACAGCAACATAGACCTTGTGCGCACCCAACTTGACGAAGAGGCCGTTGCGCGGAAGTGGGCGCGTGCCGAAGCAGCCAGCGTTGTCACTGACGAAGTCCATCGCTCCAAAGCGCTGAACGAGCCCAGAGACGATGCGTTCGCCGGTGCCGATGAGGTTTCCTGTCCAAATCTTCACCCCTGCTAGCGTCGCTAGCCCCACGATGGGTGCCAACTGTCATGGTGGTGTCACGACAGATGCCATGGTTAGGCTAAAGTTGGGGACTAATACACGCTAGGGGAATCCAGGGAGGGATAGTGGAGTGATTCTCCACACAGAAGTTTTTATCGATTTCCTTTGAAGATTACAAGTGCTCCTAGAGCTGTATTGGCGAGAGGAGGAAGAAGGAGCTCTCTGACTCTTGCCCACCGTTTTTCCCTAGAACCTTTGCTCTGCTAGTATCAAAGAAAACCCAACCCAACTAGCGCTCAACTAGTCACTATGGAATCATAAAACCAACTACCGCTCAACCCCTTCTACCAGAAACCTAGCCCCCCTTATATAGAGGAGGCTTGGTCCCTGCCTAGGGCATACGTGGAGGCATATGCCTAAGAATATGCCTCCTCCCAAAGTGGTAACCCGACCGGGGTGCTTTTCCCCCGCGTCATACATGCTTTAGCTACGTGAGCCTCTGCGGCGCCTGCGTCAGCTGACATGGGCGTCGTCACCCTTGTCGGCCATGACCCGGTGGTCCTTCCCTTGCTTGCTTCGCTCATGCAGTGTGTACCGGACCTTCTTTTTGACCAGAGAGATTCCTTCCTTCTCCCAGAAGCTAAGTGGAGACCCGGATCATAGTAGATCCGGCCACACCTGTTTCTGCATATAAGTTAGATAAGCACTTCCGACTTACTTCTTAAGTCGGATGAGACAATGTTAGGCGACCCCCTGGTCCGGGTTACTCCGTGATCCGGCCTGCCTTGAGGTGACCCAGCTAGCATCCACTTTGACCCTGCCGAACCTCGGCTAACTCGGCCCTTATACCCCGGAGTGACCCTACCCGGGGGTATCCCCCCAACACAACCACAGTCATCCTTCCTTGTTTCAGTTCTCTGAATTCATCCCTCATCCTCTTGATTAGACCTAGGGGCACATGGGTCCTAGTGAACTTTAGTTTGAACTCATCCCAAGTCATCATCTGACATCCGTTCATCGTATGGGTACTATTCCACCAAGATCTTGCATAGCTAGATAGATAGTGAGTGGCAAATAGCACCTTCTCATGAGCATCAACTCCTGCAACTTCTATATTGTTTTCCATGGTCTGCAGCCAATCATCTGCATCTAATGGTTCTTCTGACTTGCTAAACATAGGAGGATTGGTGTTCTGGAAGTTTTTGAGCTTGGATCCATGGTGATCTTGGTTTCCATGGCCTTGATTATTGTGGGCCATTTGGGCTATCTGTTGAAGACTGGCTAGGTTGGCTTGACATTCAGCTCTACCAGCTTCACGGTCAGAAACTAACATTTGCAGAATCTGCAACATTGGGTCCTGAGATGAACTGCTTCCTCCGGGGATTCCGTGAGTCATCTGAAGATTGAGATAGATAATGAGACAATAGGGAACTTTCTAAGGTTCAGGGTTTCTTTCAAAAGCTTTAAACTTTGAGTTTGACTCAGGTTTTGAAAACTAACAACTTCTTCTCATTCATTCAAAGCACACAATACAAACACACCACAACTAGAAAACAGATGGTTTTAAGAACCATTATGTGAAGCTATGATACAGTGGGACCAAGTACAACTCACACCTACGATATTGCTCAGGTGCGAGTACTCATCATCGGGGGTATTAGGCTCCTCATCATCACTGAAGTCAGCATCATCCTCATCAGTGTTGTCCTCCATGGCAGCGTCCTCCAGGTAGTCATTCTCATCACTGAGGTAAGAGTGAATATCACCATGGATATCTTCACCTTCCTCATCCTTCTCCTCCAGCTAGATCTCCAGGTCGTGGATGGTCTCATCCAGAGTGGCTATCTTCTGACAAAGACAGGCAATGGTGCGATCCTTTTTGTCTCGCTGACTACGAAGTAACTTGCACTCCTTGGCAAGAATGGCGATGGTTTGCTTCCTCTCAACAGCTTTGGCATGGTTTTGGTTGGCGTAAGCACGGGCATTGTCTAACCCTTTCTGCGTCTCATGCAGCATGAAGTCCATGTGGTCCATGTGATGCTTCAACTCTGGATGTGCCGGCTTGGACAAAGGTTGTCCCGAAGAGTCACTTTTTGCATAGTGGGCAAAGCGGGTGCCGATGATCTCGTTGATGTTTTGAGCACACAAACATGCAAGAGCTTCTTGCATTGCCCTGGCTAATCTGTATAGCCAGTTGTTCTCTCTTACGCTGAACCGAATCTTATCGGAAAGAGGTGGCTCCATCTTGCCTTTGAGATCGGCAACAATCAGCCACTGTAGCTCCCCTCCAGATTGGTCGTTGAGCTATGCTCTGAAGAACTCCGGGTGCGGGCGTCCAAGATACTCCGAAAGCTGATCCAGAGCCCTCTCAAAGATAAGCTGTCCTCCATTTCCCAACTGGTAAAACTTGCTATATTTAACCTCCATCTACAAGCAATTAAGATGAGTAAGTTAGTGGGGTGATCAAGTGTGTCAAATTTTATGTAGAATTGTAAGAGTTTTGAGGAATAAGTGATCTCTTTTTGAAAGAATCTTAAGGATAAGAATGAGAATAGGTTTTTGTAAATACTCACTTTCTTTGTTTTGAAACTAGGTTTTTCAGGCGTCCATTCTCGGGTCTCCTATGGTCAGGATGGCTCTAATACCAACTTGTCAACACCTGGATTTTTAAGTCCAGATGCCTGTTATGCCGTACATCGCAATCCCAGGATTACCATTTTTGCGAGACATAACAGAGTGGTACCACAGTACATCATCCATTACAAACCATATTAAAGGTCTTACAAATAGAGGATCTCATGATCCAGTCTTAATACAATCAAAGCAGCGGAAACTAAACATAGTGGGGCTGCATGTTTATGGTCATAGGCAATGCTGACGATGGGAGATGATCCTAGTTTTCATAGAGCTCCTGCTATCCATCTTCCGGGTAATCCTCCTCATAGTGTAGCCATGGGAATAACCAAGGACAAATCCATGAGTACTCTTTAAGTACTCGCAAACAAACACTAGCATGGGTAAGGTAAAAGTTGTAGGAACCTTAAGCTCTAGTTTTGTTTGCCAAAAAGCCAGGTTTATTTCATAAAGACTTAAGAGTAACAAACCTAACTTTAGTTCTCTATATCACTAAAGGGGGAACTGGTTTTCATGTCCACAACTCTGTTGTGATCATCTCAAAGTCATCTTTCAGTCACAAACCATTTTGAAAACATCTAACAATGGAACAGTATGGCCACTCCAACTGTCCATAACGCGGACGCGGCTATTCGAATAGTTTGAGACTCTGCAAAGATTGTACACTTTCACCACAAAATTTGATACATCCGTCAGGGATAACCCTGAATCATCATACTTAGTATGCGGATAATCAATCCTAACCTTTCAATTATACACCCTAGTATAGGCACCTCCCCTATGAATTTGTCCTCCCATCCATGGCCATCTGCCATCCTGGGCACTGCATAGGTGGACATTCCTCACGAGGTAGCCTCAGCTCAACCTCTTCCGCAAGGGAACCCATACTAAGACATATAAACTTCCAGTCAGGCCGTACCCAACTCAAGTATTGTGGTTGTATGGTAAAATTGGAATGGTATCTCATCCGAACCCAACCATCAGTTTTTGTCAAAGTCAAGGCTCATGCCTCGTTCATTTTCATCATCAAACCATTGTGTTGCATAACACATGTCAAAACATTTCAATAGAATGAATCATCATTCCAAGGTTTTCATAATCATTTTCACTAAGTATTCCCATCTAAAGTGATCAAGTTTTAGCTTAGCACTAGCCACTAATGTTGAGGGTATCACTATTGATGGGGTACTAATCAAGTATAAGTATCCAAGGCTAGTCTAGGATCTTGATGGTATCCATCCTATTTTTTCACTAATCATAATTCATTAACTAAGTAAGAAACTGTACTAAAGGGGAAAGCAAAGCTTGAAGTAAAACTGGGAATGGTATAATTAGAGTTGCATAACCAAGCATGCCTAGTGCATCTGGTATAGGGGGCTTGCATAGTTCTAACTTGCACAGATAGCTTGCATAGTGGTCTTGCCTTGCTGGTTGCAGTCGTTGAAGTTCTCTTCTTCTTCTTCCTCAAAGTACTCATCCTCGTCGTAGCCCGAGTCGGTACTAGCTTCTATAAATACATACAATGTACACAATCACCAACCAACACTTAACTACTTTTATCTAGCACACAAGGGCTCATATTAGATGATCTAGCATCATCTCTATCATCATGTGGAATATTAACATTTTCTTATTCCTCTTATTTTAGAAAAGTAATTTCTACTCATTTAATAATCCTTAAGATTTAATATTCTCCAATTAAAATAGTGGATCATGTACACATGGCATCACCATCTATTCCAATACTTGGGAATGTGATTTAAAATAGTGATCATATATTACAAGATTTAATATTACTATTTAATAATATTAAAGTGACTAGAAATGCCTATATAGCACGATTTTAATACTAAGCCATGTTTCATATATGTAAAACCAAATATTTTTACATATTCAAGTAGAGCATGGCAAATGTGATTTTTGAGAGTTGGAATCAACTCAAAAGCATTTATAGTTTATTTTCTAAAAATGTTTGAAGTGGCAAAAGCCTCTGTCTTGTTATTTTTGGTATAGGTGTTCTATAGTTTCAATTGATTTGAATCCAACGGGAGTGAATAGATATTTTCAATACATAGCTAACAAAATTGGAAACATGCATTTTGGATCAGTACATTTCTTTGAATTCAATTTTGAATCCACTGACAGAATAGGGTTTTCACTAAATTGGCAAAATTCTATTTGAACTGCTGGGCTCTGAGCGGGAAACTAAATGGGCCAGTCCAACTACACAGTGCTGGTGCAACGGGCTGCTGACAGGATGGTCCCACGCATCAACGACTAATTCCTACCAAAAAGGTATCTAGCAATCCTAGCCCTACGATTAGAATGAAATCTATGGCTGAGGTTCATCGTCTACAACGAACAGCTCCGGCGAGATACAAACCCTAACGCGGTGGTGGGGGTCGCTGGGGACTCACCGGGGCTCCAGCTAAGGTCTGCGATGGGGGCGAACGGGCTTGTCGTCGACGATGGTTTGAACGGTGGTCACGGTGGCTCCTAGGGTGGCTCCAATCGATAGCTTCCTTCCTCGACTGCAGCGGCAGACTCTGGCCAAATTCCGCCATCGTGGTGCTCGCCTTGCACCCCGGAAAGGTTAGTGAGGTTCCTAGGTGAGTGGGGAGTGGAATGGTGTGCAAAATGAGGTCTGGGGTGGCCTCTATTTATACACCAGCATCGGCGGTAGGGCTACATGGTTAGGCTCCTCCGGCGATGTTGCTACAGGTCGAGCAAAGCATGGAGGAGGGCATGGGTCGATGCGGTGTACTATGGCAATCGTCACGCGCGTGATGGCACGGCAAGGGGCGGTCTCGGTTGGTCGGGCAACGTCGGTGCTCTGTTCGGGTACGCGGGTGTTCGTCACTTGGTACAGTGGTCACGGAGCGTGCGGTGGTGAACGATCATGTATGGGAGGTCACTGGTGCCACGGCGACTGCGAGTACGAGCAGAAAGAGCGAGGCGCGGCGTGTGCGTGCGAGGCAGCTATGGCACTCCGTCGTGCGCTCGGCATGGCGGGGGATTAAATGGGCATGGCGATTCCAGCGTCTCCACTCTTCGTTGTTGGTCAAGGGGTGGACAGGGGGTGGTGGCGAGGTCATGGCTAGCAGCTATGCGTCGTGGGAGAGGGCGGCGCGGCACGCAGCGACTGTTTCATGGTCGACCGGCATGGCTGGTTGTGTACGAGCATGTCACTGGTGCAACGGTGGAGATGAGCTCCTCCACTACACGACCAAGGACTAGGAATGATCATGGGCAAGTCGTGGAGTAGAATTGAGTACATTTGATGATCAATTGATAGCTCAAAATAGTGTATAGTGGTTGAGGTTGTACAGTGTCTGCCAGGTGCTCGACCAAATGGCCGCATGAAATTAACTTTGGAATTTTTGAATGATTTTTGGTGAGTGATCTGGTCATATGCTTGGTAGTCTACGGTTGCTGGGATTTGTCAAGTGGGAGTGGTTTGAATGGTTTTTAAAAAATGATGATCTAGGCATATGAACTTAATTCAATTTTGAATTGCCTCTTAAATATATTTGAAAATAGTCTGCCATTTTGTAAAGTTTGCTTGTATTCACTTTTACTTGGTCTAGCAAGGGGTGAAAAGAATTGGAATTGTTTCTGTTGAAAATATTTTACTAGAGACACCTGAAGTGGTCTAGTGGTTAATAATGGCAAATGTGACCATAGGGTCATATGCCTTATTTTTGATTTTTCTTTTATTTGATTTTTGCTTGTAAATGATCTAGATGATGTAGTAATCCTTTTTAAACTAATCCTTAGCATTGGTAGCACGCAAACATGGCATTTACAATCATACATATCTTAATGCAAAACACTCATGCATTCATATCGAGTTTAATGATAAAAGTTTTTTGTTAACCCTAAACTTGGGTGATTAGAAATTGATAAGCTTGCTTAATATTTTTGAGGCGTTACATACCTCGACTACTATGGCCTTTATACCCTGGCTTGACCCTACCCGGGGTTACCCCCCAACACATGAGCATAATATATCTGAATAATTGCACTTAAGTTCTCTTCCTAACCGCAAGTAACTCGCTAGCTAATAGTTCTTAAACTCAAAAGAGAATGCCAAGAATTTGGTTAGGCATGCAAATCAATTATTTTCAGCACCCCTCTTTTATGAGAGTAAAAAAAATTAAGCAAGGATGCATTAGTCAAATTAAGGGTGCGCAAGTAGATGTCAAATTACGGATTTAGAGATTTTCATTAACACCCACTTTGAAAATCATGGCAATCTAACACCCCATAGCTTCCTTGTTTTTCAAGAACTCTAGATTTTTTAGGTGGTGAGCTGATACCAATACTTTAATAAGGATCAAATATTTTGAGCTCATATCTTGATGGTAATTCTCTTTGTGCTAAAGTACTTGGGCCCATGGAACTAGATTTTTCCCATCGCAACAATGCTACAAATGTCTAACCAACTCATAACCGAAATCTAAGATGAACTCAAGATTGTTCGTAGGCCATAGGAGTTGTTGGTTCTATGAAGTTTGGGTACTCTCATAAATATTTTTCAAATAAAGTATCTCTTTTCAGCTGAACAAAGCAGGTTTGGCATCTCCCTCACCCACCATTAAAAGTTTGTTCCATCAAACAATTCTTTTCAGAAGGTATTATCAAGTCAAACCATTAGAATGCAGGGTTGAGTAATACTAAGATTAAGCCCTTAAGAAAAAAGATGGCACCAAAGTTGTCAAAAGACACTTTCTCTTGTTCACAAAAGTTTGGAATTTAATCCAATGGGTTATTTTTCTAACTGATTGTAATTGTCATAAGTCAAAACCAAAGTAGTGACATTAACCTTGAGATTACGTCCTAAAAGATAACAATCTAAGCGTGGAGTGGAACTCAAGTGCAACTGAACAAACACATCTTGTTCATGAATAAACTTATAGAGAGATGGAAAATAGGAATTTTGGTACCTCCTCTTACTTTCTCATTGTCAGAGATGTGTCCCGCAAAGGAACAGGGTCCAACGAACCCTGAGTTTAAGAGGGGGCTGAATCACGCGTTCCGAGCTTCTCAACGATGGCGAGGGCGGCGGTGCACGCACATGACATAGAGGTTGACATGGTTTTTTTACCCAGGTTTGAGACCCTCGTGAGTAGGTAAAGCCCCTAGTCCTGCTTGGTTGTATTGCTTTCTATGCTTCACGAGGGTACAATGGAGAGACCATGTCTAGGCTTATAAGTCCTAGGAAATCGACCCCTTCCAAGGTTGGAGAGGGCCTCCTTTTATAGGGTGTCTAGGCCTCTTCCCCCAAATATTGGGTGGGAAGGGTCACAACACTACCACCCCTCGAGGACCCGACCTATGGGACTACTTTCGGTGAACTCAGTCCTGCCTTCCTTGGTCGCATGCCGGTCCTTCATAAAATTGGTCCACCTAACACCATCCTCCACTCCCCGATGTCGCCCTTGTCCCCTTAGCACCAAAGTGGAAAGGGACAAATGTCTTGGTTCCACTAACGTCCTTGGCATCCTTGCACCAGTCGGTGCATGGTCCCTCCTTTCTATACCGAGGTGACCCAGTCTCCCCTGCAGGTTCTTGCCTTCTTCTCCCGTACCATGGAAGGGTTGTAGGCATGCACCCTGCCCTGACCCTCTTGAGACCTCCTCGGAGACTCGGGAGGATCGGACTTCACAAAGCGGAGTCGGGTACACAAAAACACCCTCTATAGGCGCCACCACTGACCTCCCCCCGCGAGGCCTTCTGCCTGTCTTTCTGCCACAGGAAAGGGAGGTGGCCCCTTAGGTGGGCCTGTCGCCCGCAGGATCGGGGTACCCCTGGTACCAGGACTCCGACAGTAGCCCCCGGGCGCTTGTCGTGCGTGCATCCTCCCGTAGGCGCGAAGAGGCAATGGCCCCAACCGGTCAGCCAACCCCACACTAGGGTGGTTACGCAGCTCCCGGTCCCTGGATGCATCTCCACCATCCCCTCGAATAGTAAGGCCCTTGGGACCGTTGAGGAGAGAAAAGATTTGTCTGCCTTGGGAACTGAAACATTGCAAATGTATCTATAATTTTTGATGTTCCATGCTTGGTTTTATCCACTTTCTTGTGTTTTTTCCACACTTTGGAGTACTTTTCATATGATTTCTTGGACTAACCTATTAACAAGAGCCACAGTGCCAGCTGCCTATTTTCTGCTGTTTTTGGTTCTAGGAAAGTCAGAAAATGAATATTCTCGGAATTGGCCGGGACAAAAGCCAAAGTGCCTATTTTTCTGGAAGTCATCAGATGCCAGAATACGAGACAGAGAAGGGCTAGGGGACGTCCACACCACCTAGCTGCGTGGCCAGGCCTGGCCCGCGCTAGGGGGTGGTCTGGCCGACCCCAGCACCCCCTCGGCCTCTCCTTCCGCCTATAAGATGCCCTCAGGATGAAAACCCTAAGTACCCGATCAAAAATCCACGAAAGAGTCTGTAGCCGCCGTCATCTCCATCCCTAGACCGGGAGGGATTTGAAGCTCTTCCCGGTACCCTGCAGGAGAGGGGAATTCACCCTGGAGGCCTTCTTCATCACCATGCAAGCCTCCGGTGTGATGCCTGAGTAGTTCATCTTTGGACTACGGATCCATGTAGTAGCTAGATGGCTGGTTCTCCTCCTTTGTGCTTTCATGTCTATATCTTGTGAGCTCCGTTCATGATCAAGATCATCTATTTGTAATTCTGCATGTTGTGTTTGCGGGGATACGATGGATATTGAGATGCTATTTCAGATTGATTATTGATTCTATCATGTCTTTTTGGTATTTGTGATCTTGCATGCTTTCCATTGTTAGTAGCTATCTTGGCCAAGTAGATGCTAGCAACTCCAAGAGTTAGTATTTATGCTCGATAGTGGGTTCATGCCTCTGGTAATCTGGGGAAGTGACAGAAATCTCTAAGGTACTAGATGTGTTGTTGCTACTAGGGAGAAAACAACAATCCTTTGTTCATAGAACAATCTTATTATTTACACACGCAATTTGTAAAGCAATAATCTGTTGCTTGCAACTTAATACTGGAGGGGGTTCGGATGATAACCTGAAGGTGGATTATTAGTCATAGATGAAGTTGGATGGCGGTCTATGTATAATGTTGTAATGCCCAATCAAGTTCTAAAGGAGTCAAGATGATTAGTATATGCATGTATTGCTTTCTCGATGTTTGTCAATTGCCCTGTTGTAACTTGTTCACCCAGCATGTTATCTATCTTAAGGAGAGCCACCTCTAGTGAACTATGGATCCCGGTCCTTTCTTTTACATACAATCTACAAATTGTTTACTGCTTTGTGTTTACTTTCTGGAAACTATTACTTCCTTCCATTCGATACGTTTAATCCTTTGTTTTCAGCAGAACACGGTGAGATTGACAACCTCAGCGCAAGTTGGGGACAGGGTTCTGTGGTTGTGTTGTGCAGGTCTCCACATTGCTACTAGCACCGGTAGTGCGCCCTGCCAAGGCTCAGCTAGCAACACCTTTGGGGTGTTTCCTTGCTCCTACTGGTTTGATTAAACCTTGGTTTCATAACTGAGGGAAACTTGTTGATGTGCTCATCATACCTTCCTCTTGGGGTTCCCAACGAGCTCTACATCAACACTGAGCCATCAAGCATTTTTCTGGCGCCGTTGTCAGGGAGTCAAGGACATCTTCACAAGGGGAGTCCCTCATAACCAATCTCTTTACTTTGTTATTTTTGTGTTGCATAGTTTCTTTTTGTTTTGTTTGCTTGTTTCTTTATCAAAAACACAAAAAATTAGTTTTACTAGTTTGCTTTCTTATCTGAAAACACAAAAAAATTAGTTCCTTTCTCAAGTTTCCATTATGTCTAGCCTTGCTCCAATCACTATGTCACCCGAGGAAATGATTTTCACTTTTAAACAAGGAATTGAGGAAAGTTTTAAGGAAGCTTGGTCTAGAATCTCTGATCTACATGAAAAAACTGAGCCTAAAATGACTCAAAGCTTGTTCCTTAGCAGTTTTTACCTTGGAATTGCTCTTTGATATAGATATGCTTTAGATGCTGTTGTGGGAGGAGATTTCCTCCAATGTAATGAGTATGATGCTATAAATTCTATAAAGAAATTGATCCTCACTTACAACTTGCCTAGCCAAACTGATATTTCTATCGCAAGAATATTTGCTAGATTGAACACTCTTGAGACTAGCACTCCTAGCTTAAAAGATTGCTATAATACGCTTAGGGAGCATCACAATTATGTCCGAATAAATTCTGAACCATCAAAGTGGCTCCCTATAGTAAAATTTAGATAAACACTGAAACTTTTCAAGCTCGCTCTGATATCATGTCTGAATTTTGTCTTATGCCCAAAGATATTTATGAATCTTTGAATCTTTGGGGGCTTACTGAAGGAGGAAAATAAATATCTGTTGCTAATAATGCTACCATATTACCTATTGGAATAGCTGAAGGAGTGTTTACAAAGATCCTTGGGAAATGATTTCTACTGATTATCTTATTATTGAATGTGCAGGAAAAGGACAAATTACACTTGGAAGGTCCCTATTAGAACTCCTTAGAGCAATAATAGATGTGGGAAAGGGGACCATGCACCTTTCTTCTCCACCAAACAATCATATTTTCCCCAAGGTTAAGAATAAAAGTAAGAGAGGTAAGGGCAAGAAATTTGGTTTTAATGCTTCTTCATTTGAGAACACTTGATTCTTTCTTGCTTCTTATGCCTAACTTAAAGGCATTAAAGAAAAATACTTATTGGGAGATAACACAAAAGTTTTAGATGAGTCTTGGAATTTATTACTTCAGTAATAATCGCTCCTTATCCTTTTTATTTGCTTTTTGTGCCAAGAGTAACCTCTAATGAGAGAGAAGTAATGATTGGGAAAGTTGCTGTCCCGAAACAGATTTCTGTGCTTCACCGTACAAATTCGTGTAAAATATCTGAACGTCTTTTTGAGGCGTGAATTTTTGTGCTTCTGCCCCAGGTTATTATCTAACTTTCATTAGTTCAACACGTTTTGATTTGAGAAACAAAAGGTCTTCGAAAAAATTCGTCTTTACCTACTGGTCTGTTTTGACAGATTTCTGCCATTTTCTGCATTTGCTTCTTGTTGGTTCCTTTTTGAGTTCTTTTGGGGAATTGAGCTTTTTGAGGGAAGTGCTACAGTATCTAGTGTTCTAGTGGAAGTTTATTTGGTGTTGGAACTGAACCTTACGACCTTTTATCTTGAGTGCATTAATGTTGCTAATAAAGATTGTGTGAAGTTTTGTATGAAGGAAAAATTTCAGATGTATGGAAGGAATGAGTAATGAGATGAAGGATGGACTAAAGCTCAAGCTTGGGGATGCCACGCGTGCCGCCCCAAGAAATATCCAAGAAGTACAAGCGTCAAAGCTTGGGGATGCCCAAGGCATCCCCTCTTCATCAATAAAAATCCCAGGTTTCTTCCAAACGCTTCATTTTTATTGTTTCATGCACAGTTGTGTTGTTCTTGGTGCGTCTTCTTTTTCGTATTTGTTTTGGTTTTTGTTTGCTTTGGTTTTTCTTAGTTTGATGAATAAATTGGTTGGACCCCCTCTTTCATACATTGGTTTGCAAATAGTTTGGTTTGGTTTGGAAAAGAGTAGGAAAGTTCATGCTTATGTGGTAAAAAGAGCTCGTTTTGACTGTGGCCTATGCTTTGTCATGCCATGCTTGATATTGTTTTGGCTTTAAGCTTAGTATTCTTTGTTGTAGCATGACTTGTTATAAACAATTGAGATTGCTTAATGTTCCTTGGATGAATCATGCGTTGTTTTAGCATATTAAAGCATAGTATAGTGGTATTCTCCTTTGATGCTTTATTTGGGTTGACTTGGCGCATGCTCACACCATTTTATGACTATCTTAAGTCACCATAGCCTTTATGATCCTTTAGTTTTAAACTTGTAGTATCACTTTATGCTTTGATCAATGATGTTTTGTCGCTCTGCATGATTATGGCCATTATTGCTCTCTTAGTTTGTCGCTCCTAGTCTTTTGCTAGCCTCCACAACCAAGTATGAGTTCCACTCATGCATCCAACTCCCTAAACCAAGTTATTCCAAAGATTCCACCATACCTACCTACTAGCTTATGCTATTCCAAGTATATTCATGCTTTTGTTTACCTTCCGAATTAAACTAGTTATGAGAAAACTAGTGATTAAAGCTCTCACGAACTTGATGGCACACTTTACTTTTCTTGCCCTTAATAAACTTGAACCATTGTGTCGTCTATGTTGTATATGCTTGCACTTATTTGTTGGGAATTAGCAGAACCATGATTTCATGGGGAACGCTTTCAACATTGCACTTGGTACTTGTACCTAGTTGATATCATGCTCTTTTGTATATGGATGTCATCGGTCTGAAATGAAAGGGGAGCTTGTAAGTCCATGGAGTTATGTATATGTGTTAGAGAAACGCCTGGGCCGCTGGTCTAATCCATGCTGACATGGTGGAAACCTGCAGTGTAACCATATGCACTTACTTTGAGAGCATAGTGGCCATTCTTAGTTCTATGTGCATTGTCCCAAGACTAGTTGATTGATGCATAACTTGATATTGCTTGTTATAAACTATTTGTATCTAGTCACTCTTATGAACTTTGAAGGTGTCCTATGCATTTATATTTGCTACTCTATGAGGGACAAGCTGAATACTATTATGCTATGTTTTCTTTATGTGAAACAAACAAACGTCTTGCAAAGCATTGTTATTCATGAATCTTTTGTTTGTGCCTTTTCATGTTGCATCATAGTTTCTTTGTCTTATTGCTAGAACTTTGTCTTTCATGTTATGATTGAAGTACTATGATCCCAGCTTTGAATGTTTTACAAATACTTTGATCAAGTCTTTGATGGTGCATGTCACCTCAAAAATTATTCTTTCTTTTTATCACTTACCTACTCGAGGACGAGCAGGAGTTAAGCTTGGGGATGTTGATACATTGCAAATGTATCTATAATTTTTGATGTTCCATGCTTGGTTTTATCCACTTTCTTGTGTTTTGTCCACACTTTGGAGTACTTTTCATATGATTTCTTGGACTAACCTATTAACAAGAGCCACAATGCCCGTGCACTGTTTCTGCTGTTTTTGGTTCCAGGAAAGTTAGAAAATGAATATTCTCGGAATTGGACGAGACAAAAGCCAAAGTGCCTATTTTTCCGGAAGTCATCAGATGCGAGAATACGAGACGGAGAAGGTCTGGGGGTCGTCCACACCACCTGGCCGCGTGGCCAGGCCTGGCCCGTGCTAGGGGGTGGTCTGGCCGACCCTAGCACCCCCTCGGCCTCTCCTTCCGCCTATAAGATGCCCTCAGGACGAAAACACTAAGTACCCGATCAAAAATCCACGAAAGAGTCTGTAGCCGCCGTCATCTCCATCCCTAGACCGGGAGGGATTTGAAGCTCTTCCCGGCACCCTGCCGGAGAGGAGAATTCATCCTGGAGGCATTCTTCATCACCATGCAAGCCTCCGGTGTGATGCATGAGTAGTTCATCTTTGGACTACGGATCCATGTAGTAGCTAGATGGCTGGTTCTCCTCCTTTGTGCTTTCATGCCTATATCTTGTGAGCTCCGTTCATGATCAAGATCATCTATTTGTAATTCTGCATGTTGTGTTTGTAGGGATCCGATGGATATTGAGATGCTATTTCAGATTGATTATTGATTCTATCATGTCTTTGTTATTTGTGATCTTGCATGCTTTCCGTTGTTACTAGCTATCTTGGCCAAGTAGATGCTAGCAACTCCAAGAGTTAGTATTTATGCTCGATAGTAGGTTCATGCCTCTGGTAATCTGGGAAAGTGACAGAAATCTCTAAGGTACTAGATGTGCTGTTGCTACTAGGGAGAAAACAATAATCCTTTGTTCATAGAACAATCGTATTGTTCACTTTACACGCAATTCGTAAAGAAATAATCTGTTGCTTGCAACTTAATACTGGAGGGGGTTTGGATGATAACCTGAAGGTGGATTATTAGTCATAGATGTAGTTGGATGGCGGTCTATGTATAATGTTGTAATGCCCAATCAAGTTCCAGAGGAGTCAAGATGATTAGTACATGCATGTATTGCTTTCTCGATGTTTGTCAATTGCCCCGCTGTAATTTGTTCACCCAGCATGTTATCTATCGTAAGGAGAGCCACCTCTAGTGAACTATGGATCCCGTTCCTTTCTTTTACAAACAATCTACAAACTATTTACTACTTTGTGTTTACTTTCTGCAAACTATTACTTCCTTCCATTCGATACGTTTAATCCTTTGTTTTTAGGAAAACACGGTGAGATTGACAACCTCATCGCAAGTTGGGGACAGAGTTCTATGGTTGTGTTGTGAAGGTCTCCACGTTGCTACTAGCACCGGTAGTGCGCCCTGCCAAGGCTCAGCTAGCAACACCTTTGGGGTGTTTCCTTGCTCCTACTGGTTCGATTAAACCATGGTTTCATAACTGAGGGAAACTTGTTGCTGTTCTCATCATACCTTCCTCTTGGGGTTCCCAACGAGCTCTACATCAACACTGAGCCATCAGGAACTGCTCCCCATGACGCGATGGTTTGCTGCGGGTGCCTGCGGCCCGTGCCACGCGTCTGTCCCAATGATGTTGTCTTGTGCCTTGTTAAATCGGTGTCCGAGTGCAGAGCCTCTTTATCGACACCATCCTCCCTGACTTACTGATCTTTCCTCTTTGCTTCAGAGCGTCGAAAAACCCCTTTCTCCCATGGCACCTGAGAGATTTTATGTAGGCGAGAAGGGAAAAGCGCCGGTGATGGACGAGGTGGAGGCTCCACACGTGAAGCTTGGTAAAGGGGGGCCTCATGGCAGCGGCCGCAGGAGGCACGGTGGTCACTTCATAACCATCGGGGCCTCCCCTTCTGCTCGGGCTGCCACGATTCGGAGGGGGAATGTCCCCGCCGCATGGTCGGGGGAGGCCACGGGGGCTCGGGCGTGCGCAACATGGGGGTGTGTTGAGGGGGTAGGGCATCCCGGAACCCGCACTGCTCCCCTCTCCGCCTGCCCCACCGGTTCGTGATCAAGATCAAGGATGACCCTGAGCCCCCACGGGTCATCGACTTCTTCCTCCTCCTCGGGAACCCCGACTGGTTTGCACGGGTGTGGCTCCTGCAGCCCTCTGCACTCGGCATGGCTGACGAGCTCGTCCTGGAGGTGCTGTTGTGCCACTCTGGTGGTCATGAGAGGTGGGAACTCAGCATAGAGGTTCATTCTCCTGGATAGATGAACTTCACCGACGAATGGGCCTGCTTCCTCTCGGAGCACGACATTTGGCAGGGCTTAGTGCTCTGGTTCCGCTGCGCCTGCAGGGCCTTCTCGGTGGCCATCTATGACCCGCCGATGTGTCGCACGGACTACCTAAGCCACCTAAGGTAGACTAGGGTCGAGCCGACGCCTTGCCACGGGGGACACTGGTCGCTAGGTGGCACTCGTCGTGTTTTGATGATATTTTGCCTCCCGAGTGTGGATGTAATGAAATTATTTAACTATTTCCTCTTATGGTTGTCTCCTCTAATGCGTGTTGTCGGGCAGGGCCAGCCCCTGAATCTGGATGGTTCTACCGTGAGTCAGAGGATCGCTCCGGAGGGAACCATGATCGAGTCACTGTAGCCGCCACGGGCTTCAACCTTGTCGCACAGGTCCCCTCCTATCACGGATCATAGCGTGGCATAGGGGTCGTGGGGGCCCGTCGGGAAGACGTCAATGCGTAGGATCCACGATGCCACCAGATTCCCGATGCCTTGTTTCCAAATATGCCCATAGGTTCGATGCTTTAGTTCTGGCCACCGGGGCAGATGCTCTCGCGAGTATTCTTGTGAGCCTCCGGGAGGGGGAGACCATAGGGAAGTCGCTCGTCCTGTTATCCATCCTCGTTACTGAGGGGACCGTTGGTCAGGGATGAATCTTGGCTGCTAGATGGGTATACCCCTTCTGACCGCTCTGGGGGCCTCCCAAGGAGAGGATGGTGCGACAACATCCGGCCCATTAGTCCCTCGATTTGGTCCCTCTAGGAAGGGACCGCGGGGCAAAATGCGGGTTTCCCATGGGCTCCCGCAGGTGTGTCGCGGGGGCTTTGTGTACCGGGATAAACAGGTGTTTCACTGCAGGGGTCGGCCTTTAAGTTTAGAGCTCGACACTTAAGGATCTAGGTCAGTAGGGACTGACCATTTAGAGCACCAGGGGTGAATTGACTTGCTGCTGAAGCCGCCTCCTTTGATCTCTAGGAACCATGGATGTGGTGACTCATCACCGGAGCAGGTTTGTAAGTCAGATCTCGATACCCTAGGCCCTGGGTCAACGGACGGTGCCCCAGAGGTAAACGCGGTGGAGAGAGCCGATTAAAAGAGGCAAGGGCCGACCTCCTTGCACGTGTCTCGCGAGGGCTTTGTGCACCAGGTACCATGGGTGAGTTGACTCATGGCTAGAACTAGTCAGAGAGTTCAGCTCTCTACACTTTAGGTCCTATGTTATTGGGAGGCGGCCCAGCGGAAGACACCGTACCTAGCCCCCCACTCGCGTGGCACCTGTCGAGGAGCCTCAACTGTGCGCAGCTTTTTGAAGATGTTTTCTCAAAGGGAAAAACCAATGGAAGAAAATGCGCCAGCCGCATGATCCAAATGAGGAAGTACCAAATGAGTCCAAATTATGATAGTGCCATTGTGACTCTCATGGAAACTCAGAATAAATAAGGTTGACTTCAAAAAATGAGCTGCATCTGACCTACCCGCGCTCAGAGGGGGAGGGGAGATGGGGGGCTCGCTCACCGTCCCAACGCTAGGCTCCCCCTGACACTCTTCAGGCATCACCAGGAAGGGAGTTGGGGTTGAACGCGTGCTTGGTGCAGTCCACCGGGAAGTCAGGAATCCCGGGGCCCACTTTGTCGTCCCGAGGGCCACCGATGCTAGCATGGGTGGGAGGATCCCGCTCCGGAGACCTCTCCTGGTTGCGGGCAGTGGTCGCATTGTAACCCTCGTTAGGCGGGTATAGTGTGTCGGCCACCCTATTTACCAACGCTTTTTCTTGAGCCACCATTTGTTTCTTCCACGCGGTCCACATCCTCTGGCTAGATTGTGGACGCGGCCTTGTAGGCACACTTGAGAGAGCGTAGGTATTCCTTTTCATTGCAACGGACTATGATGACCTCTCCTTTTCCCTTAGCATCTTGACAATGTTGTATACGTGGTGAGTGGAGGCCATGAACTTGGTTAGGGCAGGGTAGCCTAAGATGGAATTGTAGAGGAGGAGGATGTGTTCCACATTGAAGTCGATGAGCTCCGTTCGATAGTTGTCGCGGGATCCAAACGTAACAGAGAGGTGCACCTGCCCGATGGGTATGTTAGTGCCGTTCGGGATCCCCGAGATAGGCATGGTCGACATCAGCCGATCGTACGACACTTGTAGCTTGGCAAACGTCTCAGTAGAGATTATATTTTGTTCCGCCCTGCCGTTGATGAGAGCTTTGGCTATTGCGATGTTGTTGATGGTGGGCATGCAGATCATGGGCATAGCTCCCACCGCCCTGGTGGAGGCAGGGTGGTCCTCAACATAGAAGGTGATGAGGCACTGCGACCACTTGAGCCTTGGGGACAAGGCCCCTGGTGAGCCGGTTGAAGTGCCTATTGGATGTCGGGGCTTGGGAGTCGCCGAGGATGCAGGCTATGGCACCCTTCACCTCCTGGTAGCCCCCGACACTCCCTTCGACCTTCTCATGAGCTCGGGGAAGCTGCTGGGCAGTGTTGGCCTGGTGTCCCGCGTGGTGTGCCCCTTGGCTGCCATGATTGTTGTCCCAGTGCCCTCGCCTCGGCTGCCGCTGTGGTTGTTGCTGTGCTCGCCTTCCCGTCTTCCCTTTCGCTGGCTGTATGCTTGGTCATCACACTCCCTCTAGCCGCCACCCTCATGAGGGCTCTTCCACTCAGGTTCGGCGGCCAGGACATCGTCGGGCTTCTGCTTGGGGTCCTTGCTCGTGCTTTTGGAAGCGCTTGAGGGCTTGGTAGTTTCCTCTACCTCGGCAAGGCCAAACATCCGCCCTGCCTGAGCTTTGGCACACTTCTCCACCATGACGAACTTCTCGGCGGCCGTGATGAGGTTCTCCCAATGAATGCCAATATTGTCCCTCATGCGGACGTCTTTGACCCCCTCGGAGAGAGAGGTGATCACATTGGAGTTGGAGATCTTTTGGATCTTGTTGTGGATCTAGCTGAGCCTCTGCAGGAACATGAAGAGGGTCTTGCCAGGCTGCTAACGAACCTGGTGAAGATCATAATAGGTGAGTGCGTGTTTGTAGATTCCCTTGAAGTTGGCGATGAAGAGGGAATAGACGGCCGACCACGGGCCAATGGATTCCTTGGGGAGGTTCATCAGCCAGGTCCACGCTATGTCCCTAAGGCTTAGCGGCAACCAGTTTTCCATGACTCGGTTGTCTCCTCCTGCCGCCTCGATTCCCGTGGTGTAGACCTGCAGAAACTCGCGGGGGTTTGCGGTCCCGTCGTAGCATGACGACATCTCTGGGATGAACTTGTATGGCCACACCATGTGCTGGATCTCCTTGGTGCAGGCGAGTCATCCACTGCCCTGCACCTCTTTGCCGTTGGTGAGAGCGGCGCGGTTCTGCTGCTCTGCCGTGGCGATCTCCTCGATGATGCGCTCTTCCCATCCCCGTGGGAGACGGATGGTTGGAACATTGGAGACCGGGGGAGGAGAGATGATTTAGCAGTTGTGGCCAGGGCGAAATGCAGCATCGCCGATCTTGGGTGCCCCACCGGATCCTCGGACCGGAGGAAGGCTGGCAGCCCCCAGCGCCTTGTTCTCGGGCTTAGCCCTTGGTGTCTAGGGGCAGGGGTGGCGATGTCGAGGAGCTCGGTGAGCTTCTCGCACCACTTCGCCTTCCCCGACTCCACCGGTGCGTGGTTGAGGAGCTCGTGCACCATGCGCTTAGCGGCCTATAGAGTGGGTTGGTCCGGAAGGCAACGGGAGAAGGCGGTACAGGAGAGAGAAGTGTTGCCATGAGAGGAAGGCAGGGGCTCGTGCAATGGGTGGAAGGAGGAGCCTTGCTCATCCTCTGTCCATGAGGACGGCTCAGTTGAGGTGCGTTGGGGGCGGGCTCCATTTGATCCCGACTTGTGTGAGCCTACATGCCTGTGAAGCCCGTGAACGTACTAGAACGCGCCTCAGCCCCTACCCGGCGCGCCAAATGTCGGAGATGTTTCCCGCAAAGGAATAGGGGTCCAACGAACCCTGAGTTCCAGAGGAGGCTTAATCACACATTCTGAGCTGCTCAACGACAGTGAGGGCGGCCATGCCCTTGCTCACAACAAAGAGGTTGACACGATTTTTTTACCAGGTTCAGGACCCTCGTGAGGAGATAAATCCCCTACTCCTTCTTGGTTGTATTGCTCGCTGTGCTTCGCAAGGGTACAATAGACACCCAATGTCTAGGGTTATAATTCCTGGGAAATCGACCCCTTCCAAGGTTGGAGAAGGCCTCCTTTTATAGGGTAGCTGGGCCTCTTCCCCCAAACATTGGGTAGGAAGGGTCACCACACTGCCACCTCTCAAGGACCCGGTCTACGGGACTACTTTCGGTGAACTCAGTCATGCCTGCCTTGGTCGCCTGCCGGTCCTTCATAAAGCTTGTCCACCTGATGCCATCCTTTGCTCCCCGTCGTCGCCCTTGTCCCCTTAGCACCAAAGTGGCAAGGGACAGTTGTCTTGGCTCTACAGATGTCCTTGGCGTCCTTGCACCAGTTGGTGCATGGTCCCTCCTTTCTTTACCGAGGTGACATGGTCTCCCTGTAGGATCTTGTCTTCTTCTCCCGTACCGTGGTAGGGTTGCAGGCGTGCCCCCTGCCCTGACCCTCTCGAGACATCCTCGGAGACCTAGGAGGGTCGAACTTCATGAGGCGGAGTCGAGGGGGAAAACACCCTCTATAAGCGCCAACCCCGACCTCCCCCATGAGGCCTTCTGCCTGTCTTGCTGCCACAGGACAGGGAGGTGTCCCCTTAGGTGGGCCCATCACCCGTAGGATCGAGGTACCCCCAGGTACCAAGACTCCATCACTCATCTCCCACTTGGCTCAACTCCTCACATTTGTCTCTATAGCTAAGTCACTAGAAGTGAATAACCTATAGAAAAATTAACAAGATTCGAGAGAACTTCACACAAATCAAGATAAATGCTAGTCTAATATTTTTGGGTTTTCTTTTATCAATGAAAATAGAAAGTAAACATGCACCAGAAGAAAAAATCAAAAGAAGAATGAAAAATATGATTGCAAAAGGTGGGGAGGAGTTCAACCTCCCCAAGCTTAGGCTCTTGTCCTATCTTGGATCAATTATAGCAGCCATCGTTGGGCAGCGACTACTAGTATGGGAAGTGCAGATAGCGGTTCGGGAAGTCAGTCATGAAGGAGGTGAAGTCCTGAGTGAGGTTGACAATGTTAGCGTTCACATCGTGCAACGTACTTTCTCAATTGTTGATGCGATGCACCACCTGGTCAAAGTCACTCCTCGGGACATAGTCGAATCCCGGCTAAGATGGAGGCATACCTTGCTGCTGGTACTGGGGAAAAGGTTGTTAATGTTGATGCTACTGACCGTAGTCATCCCAGCCTGTAGTGTGTCAGTGTTGCCTAGCATACTCCTGCTACTGGCTACTAGCTATGTTCTTCCAGTTAGGGTTCCCTCCCAGGGGCACAATCCTACCCGAGGAGATCATTGCCTCCTAGAATTCCTCCTCGTTGAAGATCCAACTCTGTTTACCTGGCAGCCAAAAAGCTTGGACAAATGCAAGCAAAACTTGGTGGAGATCACCATTAGGCTCAAAATAAAACTAATAAGCACAGAGAGAGAGTTGGGTCTTATAAACCCCCATGAATTTGGTGCTAGCCATGTGCATGTCATCTAGCTCCTTACTATCGGCCCTAGCTTTCTCACGTGGCATGACAAAATCGCTTGCGTAGGCGATCTGAGTGATCAAGCCTCCACAACGAATGTCACCCAAGTGAGCCGACCTTTGGCGACGTAAGTGTTGGATGAGCAAAGCACCCAAGTTTACCTTATACTTCATCTCTGGATGGAGGGCCATATAAATTACACTTATCTCGGGGCTTTCCATTACCCCTGTATCTCCCTTCCCAAAAATAGAATTTTCCAAGAAGGTGGCGAAGTAGTGGATAGTAGGATTATGGATAGTGACGCTCTTCTTGCGCAAATAAATCAGTGTTCATGTGGACAAAAATCTACTACCAAGCATGCATTGGTTTTGGGAGGACATCATCAGTGGTGTCGAGCTCTCCCTCATAGGAGAACCCAAAACAATCGCAAACTTGATAAAAAGTGAGGCTGCGGGGTTGCCCATTGAGCACGAAACTTATAGTGCAATGACACTCTTGGGTCTCACGGTCATCATGGAATGATGACAGAAACTCATAAGCGGCGACCTCGAAGGTATCGTGGAGAGGTAGGAGAGAGGAACCATGCCAACAATCACGGTCATCCTCTCAAAGTATTCTAGCAGGCCCTGGCAGGAGAGGAAGTCACGGTTCACCCACTTAGTGGGTATAACCTTGTGTCCACTCACCTTCTGTTAGTCCTTGTTCATGGCTTCCCTCAATTTGTCTCCCTCCGAGCACCTCTTATTTGAACCCGGCAGGTTGGCGGTGTCCGAGGTTCCTGATATTCCCACCCCCTTGCCAGAGCAGAAAATCTTCCCAATGTTTATTGTGCTGCAAAATTTCAAAGAAAAACTATAGGCATTAGGTTTCTATCATACAAACAAATGATTACAAGAAGAAATTACAAATACCAACTTGAGGAATCAAAAATAATCTCAAAATATGATGAACACATATAGATAGTCAATGTGAGGAATTCAACCAAGGATTTCAGAAAATAAAGCATGGATCGGATGAGAAACTTATCGATGTGAAGAATTCCCCACTCAAAAACAAGATATCGGTGAAGAAGCAAAACTTCTAGAGGATTAGAGATTGAGTTGGAGAGAGAAAGAGAAAGAAAGAATGAGAGAGGAAGAAGAAAGAGGCTGGCTGTGAGCTAGCTGCCATCGACTTTTCCTATCGATGTAGTCGGTACAGGCGGGCAGTACAGGCACGGCCCGCTCGTGCTGGTGGTCATCACCGTTGGATCAAGAATTAGGGTTTCATGATCAAACCTGGGGTCTGGTAGGGGCTGACTGTACAGGTACCTCATACCGTACCAGGGGTCGTTACCACGTCAGTAAGGTTGAAATAAATCGTCAAAGTTCAGTAAGGGAGGACGGTACGGGCGGCTCCAACCGTACTAGTGCTCAGTATGACGCTGTCTTGAGAAGAACTTGCCAACTAAATTTGCTTCAGCGGTACAGGCGTGCGATACGGGCACCTCTGGTCGTACCGGTACTCGTTACGTGATTAGAACCCTATTTTATTCTTCCTTCCAATTTTCTTTCACTCTTCTTTAAACTTCACAGTAGTATAATTTGTCTGCAAATCCATGACTTCAATAAATTTATTAAAATACATAAAAGTAAAAATAAAATAAAACTTTACTACTAAGAATGGGTTGACTCCCATTAAGCATTTTATTAAGGAGGGTTAGCTTAGGCTAACCAACCTCCGAGTTTTCAGTGTTTACCTCAGGTTGCCCTTCATTGATGGCACTTACCACTTGGATATGCTTAGGCAGTGGTATATATTTACCACATTTCTCTTGTTTCTCTGGAAAATAACAAACGATCTAACCATCATAAATATTGAAAACAATCTTACCGCTACAACAGTCAACATTAGCTCCTGTAGTGCTCAGAAAAGGTCTTCCAAGGATAATTGAAAGTTCTATCTTCAGGAACATCTAGTATGATAATATCAGTTGGTATAACATGTTGGTCAATTCTAAGTAAAACATCTTCGATCATATTGACCAGTTGTTTAGTTTTCCTATCAGCCATTTGGAAGGTAATTGAAGTAGGATAATACTCTCCAGGATTTAATTTCTTAAGTAGGAAATAAGAGATGGCATTAACACCTACACCTAAGTCACAAAGATCATTAAGGATATTAGTTTTCTCAATCGTGCAAGAGATAGTTGGTATACCTGTGTCCCCAAGCTTAGCAGGCAGCTTATCACCAAAGCTTGTCATTACTGCTATAGTCTTAGTTACCTTCTTATTTCTATTAAGAATATCTCGTATAAACTTTTTATAAGTAGGAACTTGAATTGCAAAAGTTAGAGGAAGTTCTAAACAAAGACTTCCCAGAGCTTCGGCAAAAAAATCATAAATATCTTTATCCGGTTCATACTGAACACAGTTAGGATAAGGAATTTTATTTTTGGTGGGTGTTACCCTATCTTTTACCTTTGCCACTGGTTCAACATCCTTTTCAGTTTTCTTCTTTGATGAAGGTTTTTCTTATCGATACGTATTTCATTTGAGGTGATAGCCTACTCTTCTTGTTCCTTCTAAGATCGGTTTCTTCTCTTGAGTCAACCATCTCAGCATTTGAATCATATTTTTTATGTCTATCTCCTTCTTATTCATTTTCTTCGTTAGAAGCCTCATGCTCTCTTCTCTGAGTTTCATAATAAATATCATCTTATGGATCCACAAGGTCCTCTTCTTCTTGAGTCATTTCTTGAGTATCTCTTGCTTTGCGGGCCTGTTCTTTTTTATACCAAGGTGGGCCCTGAGGTTTCTGCATGTCTGTACCATGTCTAGTGACAATGTTAGTAAAAACAGTATTGCGATTAAAATAATTTTGATCTAAAATAAAAGCTTGAGTTTCAGCTATCTGATCGCATTGAGTTTTAACCATACTCAAGTATTTTTCCAAATGCCTAGTGGCACGTCCTAAATCATTAAAAACCCCAGTTAACTCTTTCTTGAGTCATTAGACGTTTATAATATTTCTTACGGAACTGATTTTGTTGATATCTAAACTTTTGCATTAAAAGATTTATTTCATATTCTATAACATAAGTTTGAAGAACATGTACTCTATTTTATTCAAAAAATTCAGGTGCTATTCCTTTCTCTTCCATGGAATTTTTATATTTAGGAATAACTTCGTGGGTATGTGAAACATACCTTTTCGTGGTTTGACATCCTCAATAGGGTTGTAATGTTCATCATTGAAGGATATTACCTCGAAAAGCTTTATGCATTCTGGCAACATCAAGTTGCTAATAGCTCCTCCTACAGTTAAGTCAATCGTTTCTTTTGAATCTTCATTAAACCCATTATAAAAGTATTGTATAATTAAATGCTCCTGAAAGCCATGATTTGGGACTTTCATTATCATTCTATAAAATCTATTCCATGCTTGATAAAAGTTTTCTCCAATCCCTTGAAGAAAGTTTGTAATGTTTTATTTGATCTGCATGATTTTAGTAAAAGAGCAATATTTATGCATAACCTCTCATATGCAATATTCCCTGGCTTTGTATAGTGTGATTGGGTAACGATTGTAACCAAGTAAGAGCATTATCTTTTAAAGATCATCGAAAACGTTTAAGGAGTACAAACTATATTGGTAGACTGGCTAGTTTAAGAGTAGCACAAAGGTCATAGACCTTCGTCAAATGATCACTATGATCTTCATCTTCTTTTCCTGCAAAAGCAATTTCTTTCATAATATAGATTAGCTCAGGATATATTTCAAGATCATGTTAGACTGACTGGTTTAAGAGTAGCTCGGGATAAAGAATAGGAATTTTCTCAGGTGCCTAGATGGATTCTCATATTATCCCAATGGTTGCTCAGGCTCTTCGGCCCCTTGGGTGATGGTCAAGTTTGCAATCAAAGGAATCAAACTATTCACGTCTATAGTATGTGAGTTAGAAAATCTTTCAATAAATTCTAGGAGTCTTTCAGTTGGAATATAGTCAATATATGGAGGTCAATAAGTTTTTCCAGAATGGGTAGTACCTCTATCTTCAACAGAGATCATGGATGGTGTCAACAATCAAGAATGTTAAGAAACAAACACTTAACGCTCAGCTCCCCGACAACAACGCCAGAAAATAGCTTGATGGGCTGCAAGTGCACAGGTTTGTCAGAGCATCTTTTGACGGAAGTATTAATTCCAATTTTTATATCGATCCCAATAAGGAGCCTAGGTAAGTGTATTTATGCGGCATTTCTATCGCACTCAAGGTGTCATGTTGTCTTGAGTGAATTGACAATGAGGAAAGTGCTCGAGGTTCTTGCAGATGAGAAGTTAGGCACGGAGAGAAACGATTCATGGTAATAGTGAATGTGCTATATGTATGAATTGGAATAAGTGATTGTGATACTTCTTATTCATAGGTAAGTAGGAAAGCAACCTGTATACCGACAAGGAGTCCTCTTGGAAAATTCGTCCCAATCCCATTGATACATCTGCCTAATACCACAGTAGTGGTTAGCACATTAATTAAGGTCTTTCGAACAGATCAAGGCGTTAGTCTTGATGGTTCCTTTATTATCCTCGAGTAGTACTAGATCCTCATTGATATCGGCTGTGTGACTTGGGGTCACCGATTCGCTAGTATACAAGTTCATACCTATGATATTTCTGGATCATGTTATCCGGGCCCTTAAATTGTACAACAAGCATTAGGCAAACATAGCTATTCGTTCTCATCATATAATAATCACGAAAACAATCACAAATGGATGGAAATAAGGGAGGCACAACACATCTTACCAATCCCCTAAATCTCCCATGCCTATGGGTATTTACTTGTACATGAGAGGAAGATAGATCAAAGGCATAATTATATTGCAAGAATCATCTCAAGTTTACCATAGAAAGCCACAATACCGTTTAGGATCAATTCAAATACAAACCAAGGTAGATCAAAGTACAAAACCCTAACCTTACAAGTGCCAATCTCTCTCTCTTAGTACAAATGGGGATGATGGTGGAGTGAATGATTTAGAGGCTAGGGATCATTGAAGAATGACATGGTGTTCTTCCCCTTCTTCAGATCTGATATCCCCTCTTCTGAATGTATTTGCGGCGGCTGTGTTGTGTTTTTTGTCCCCCTCCTTCACGAAAGTTTCTTGTATTGATATAGCGGAGCCGAAGGAGGGTCGTACAGTCAGATGATAGGGCTACGTCCCCACCGTACCAGTGGCCGTTATGGACTCTGGCCGCCTCTAATGAAAGGGGCTTCAATTGGGGATTTGTTCATTCAGGTGTAATTAGCTCATAAATGCTATCAGATCTTCCAAAAATGTTCATTACCTGAAAACCATCACAAGAAACCAAGGTTTCGCTAATTTGCGATGTTAGGATTAGTAAAAGGGTGAAATCCAGTGAAACCCGACAATGAACCAAAGGAAAATCAATGATAAAAAGTGTTCAAAATTGGACTTATCAATCATGCAAGGAACCATCATAGTCCATCAAGGAGGATAGAACCAAATGATGAAAGGTTTAACCTATCTATAAAAGACAAACCGGTAAAAGCTCCAATATCGAGAATGCAATAGAGAATGCATATGAAATCCATTTTCGATGAACTTGAGCTTGTCATGGAGATTAACACAAGCTCTAAATACTCTCATGGATAAGAACCAAATAAGAACCAAGAAGGATGATGCGAAGTATGCAAAGGTTTGAGCTCTCTCCGACGGATATGATCAAGTTACTAACTCGAGAGCCCCTCTTGATAGTACGATTACCTATCCTATAAATGGGTCTCCCCAAATAACACCAGGATACCATTAAGAAACAAACCCTATCAATATAATACCTTTGACTTGCACATATTCCACTTGAGCTTGATGGTGACGATCTTCCCCACCTCAAGCTGGAACACCTTTCTTCATTGCGCTAGCTTGGTGAAGACTTGCAAATTGCTCCCCCACACACCACTATGGGAGAGCCTCTCTTATAATCATATCTTCAAATATCCATAATCACCATAAGGATGGCAAGCTTTGATAATAAAATCTCTTCAAGATGTCGCATCTTAAACTTGCACTTCATTTCTCTTCTTGCTTTATTATGTTGGTGCCTTGAAGGTACACAAGAGATAACAATCCATCTTATTATTTAAGAGACATTTGCTATAGGCCCAACTCTCACTTGACCAATCTACATGCCACTCTTGAAACCTTGGTCAACACTTGATCTTCTTCATTTTCTTCTTCTTCAACCTTGAAGCCAACATACGGTTCAAGCTTTGCCTATGGACAAATCCTACAAGTAAAACTCAACACAAACATAAGTCCATAAAGATTGTCATTAATTACCAAAACCACACAGCGGGCACACATGCTCTTTTAACATGTTCATCAAAATCTTTTGTAGAGGCAACAAAGTGACTGTAGCTCTTGGGGGTGACCGAGCAACCAAGTTCCCTACAGACGAGGTGTTACTCAAGTGTCCTAGTAGGCCAGTAAGCGCCATTTTCATTGGCATGGTCATCACGTCTGAAGGAGGAGACACTCTCAGCAGGCTACCGTCTGTAGGTGGTACATCCAATAGGACGACCATCTCTATATTTTCAAGGTACGTCCTCTTTGACCTAGCTTTTCAGGACTACATACATGGTCGTTGTTTGATTTTGACTTCTTTCTTTGGTATGCAGTTATGTTGAGTGTTCTTTAGAGAAGCAGTTACAGATCATGGGGAGTCCTGAGCATGTATCTGCAATGACCCAGCATACCACTGGATGTTGTAGTATACTATAGTCGTTGACATAACACCCACGGAACACCGTTTCGCAAATATCACATCCCAGAGTGGTAAAATAGAAACATTGTGCATACAAATTACAAACATACACAAATTATTATTACAATACCAAAAGATCGGTACCTCCAAGTTGTTCGGACTTACAAACCTTACACCACTTAGTTAATATGTTTCAGCGTAAGAACGAAAGATCCAAACTAAGTAACACAATGTGAGCTCAACAGCTTATTGTATAAAGTTTATGTTGCTCGGCCCAACTTAAGTAGTAAGTACTAGTATGGGAACTATTCTAACTCGTTTCCTTCTGCTCCATAGCGTATCTCATAGTCCACCCCTTCAAATCCACCGGAGAGATTCGATTCCTCGTAGAAGACATCGTACTGGCCTTTAGTAGCATACATTGGTGTATCATTTGGCTCTTCAAAGAATAAGAAGGGGATCAAAGGAAAGTGTGAGTAACAGTGTTACCCAATGAGTTCATTATATACAAGGTGCGGATTTTGATGCACTGATACGTCCATTTTGCATCACTATTATATGTCTTAATTCACTATTATTCATTGATATATTTCATACTAAGGTGATACTTATGTTATTTCATCTATTTTTGCATGGTTGATGACTTTTGGAGCATGGACCGCTGCAGTCAGGATTCTGATGGAAAAGGTGCTGTTTGGAGGCAAAATTCGCGAAGATCAGAAAATTCGGGAAAATATACGGAAAATCCTATTTTTCCGGAAGACTAAGGATGCCAGAAGACGGAGTGGAGATGGGCCACAGGGGGCCCACACCACCCCCTGGCGTGGGCAGCCCTAGGCCGCGCCAGGAGATGGTATGGCCACCCTGGCCCACTCCAGCCTCTCCCCTCTGGCGTATATCAACCTCCCGAAACCCTAAGACTGGGGGAGCGACCACAGAAAGATTCCACCGCGTCTACGGGGAAGAAAACACCGAGAGAAAGATCTCTCCGGCAGACTGATTTCTGCCGGGGGAATTCCTTCCCGGAGAGGGGAGATCGTCGCCATCAACACCACCATCAAGCTGGACTTCATCGGGATCATCATCATCACCACCATCATCACCATCAACACCCTCATCACCATCTCCATATTGCTGTAACAATTGAGTTGAATCTTGCATAGTTCATAGGGGAAACTTTCCCGGTGTTGATGACTCTTTGTAGTTGATGTTATTGAGTGAACCATTGAATTATTGTTTATGTTCAGATTGTTATACATCATTATTCCATCTCTGATCATGATCCGGATTGTGTATTTGGCTACTAATCGTAGGGGTTGCCGGAGTGACAGAAAGCTGAACCCCCGTTAGGAAACCATTGCACAAGGGACGTAAGGGTCTTAGAGTTTAAAGCTGTGGTTAGGTTTGTACCTTAATTACTTTCTTGTACTTACGGATGTTTGCAAGGGGTATAATCATAAGTATGTATTAGTCTTGGATGGGACGATACATTAGCACAGGTTCACCCACACAACACTTACCAAGCTAAAGAAGATTAATCAACTATATGAAGCGAAAGCACTTGACAATCTTCCCATGTGTCCTTGAGAACGTTTGGTCATCTTAAGTAATACAACCAGCTTGTTCTTTGCTGCATAAAGGATTGGGCCACTTGCTGCATTTATTCCTACTGTCTTTTGTTTACTTGTGCTGTCTTTGCTTGCTTTATCGAAAACCCCTAAAAATCCGTTTGCTAAGTATTTGCAGAGAATTCCTGATCCATACCACTAGCCAGCACCTTCTGCTCCTCGTTGGGTTCGATACTCTTACTTATCGAAAATATTGCGATACACCCCCTATACTTGTGGGTCATCATGCACTAACTACCACCTCAGACCATAAGTCTTTGGCACTATGCAGTTTTCGTAAACATTTCTTCAAAGACTGATTTTAATATACAAAATTATACCCATCAGCCCTTAGAGGTTGTCCAAAACTTCATGGAGTTCCTTTCCTGCCGTGTTCGTACCTCCTTCCCGGAATAGGGAGTAACATGTCACAATTATTATACTCTACAGAGGTGCGCTGCTTTACCCATAAGAGATCAAATTCTTGTTGCACAAGCAGGCGTACTTTCCCATCCACAATTTCTTGATGTGGGGCCCAAAAATTGATCGAACGAACGACTCGTCAGGTTCAAACTGACATAGGCCTTACTAAGACCTATATTCTTCCATGAAGGAGTCACAAAACTTCTATTAGGTTCTTATCTTAGATTTCGTCTGTCTTGGAGTCTAGTTCTTCATACAATAGAAAATCTGAATAAAAAATACGGAGCATATGTCAAGCCCATCACTGTCCTTCTCTACGACCCCACATGCCAACACGACCCCCAAGAAGAATGACCTCTGCTAACCCGCATGTACGCAGGTATAACTATGGTTGACTTCTTGAGGACTCTAGTGAGTAGACAGTATCCTGGTCTCCCCAACAAGTTGGTGGACCTACAAACGATTGTCACTCCAGACAGTCTAGATACCAAGATCACGGGGAATTGAGGGGTCCCACCCATGTACTGGGCCTCGAAAGGTACACCAGCACCATGATATAGTCATCGATCGACATGCAAGAGGAAGAAGATCCAGCTGACTTCTCCGTTCCATTCCAGATCTCATGGTTAATGCATATTATACGGGGCTAGAATCACTAATGTCATAGGTTATTAATTACTATCTATATTGTAACTAGAATCCTAGATTCCATTTTAATCTTAATATTTACCATCACTTAGGATGATAATAGCATTTCATTTTCTTGAGAAAATAATCCTTTTTATCTACTTTTTAGAACATAGATGATAACACACAAGTTACAAATAGTTTTATAAAGCACATCAAAGGACATGAGCAAGTGATGAACTTGCCTTGTGATTGCAAGGAAGTGAAATCGGATGCTTCCACTCGATCTTGAGATCTTGTTTCTACAAAACACCATCATTGCCTGGTAAGGACAATATCTAAAGAAGCAATAATGAATATGCATAATTATGGCATGCACCATTTTATTTTAGGATTGCCCTTATTTGCGTGTTTTACCCACATTATTAAAGGTTAAATTCTTTTTATTTAATAAATAAATAAAAAGGAAGTTGATATTTTATAAAACTTAAAACCATTTAAAATGTTACCTTTAATATTTTTTTAGTAACATGAACCAATTTAAGAGCTTAAAAGTAATCTTTACTTATTTTTAACTTTTACTTGTATTTATTAAAATTCTATGAAGGAAATAATATTTTGAATATATATTATAACTTTTATTGGTTTAAAATACAAAGTAGTATTTCTCTTACATAAGGTATTTATTTAGAATCTTAAAAATAATTTTTACTTATATTTAAGTATTATCCTAAATTATAGAAAATTCATTAAAGGATTTATTACATTAAAATACTTAATTTAAATTTTATTAAGCTAAAATACAAGTTAGTATTTTTATTGGATGGTTTATGTTTTTATGAACATTTAGATATATTATTTGTATTTTAGGATTTTTATTAATTTTTCTAGGGCTTAATTATCTTTAGGGGTATTTTTGGTATTTTAATAATTTAATAAAGATTTTCGTTTATTTAAAACCTGGGCCTGGTCCGTTGGGCTGGCTCGACCCAACTTGGCCCAGTGGGTATGGGTCAAACCGACTCCACTCGCTCACTCGACCGGTCCACCGGCCCAGTTCTTCCCCTCGCTCTTTCTCCCATGCACGACTTTCCACTCCTCTATGGCGACCTGGTGTCGTCGCCGCTGCCTCCGCTCGATCTCGGCCAGCTCTGGTCTTCCCGGCGGCTGTCGTGGTATGAGACGACGCAGTAATGCTGGTTTGTGTCGCCCATCTCCTGTGGCTGCCGTGATCGCGGCTTGACATGGGTTGCAATGCCCATAGGTGCTCCCCGTGACGCCCTGGCCTCGCAGCCGGCTAACTTTCTGCTTCCTCTTCTATCTCTAATCGAGGACCATGGGTGAGTAATTTTCTCTTCCTCTCTTCTCTTTGTGTTCCTCTATGAATTCCTCTTTGTGGTGATGACTAACCCTAATTAGGTAGATACTCTATTCTAGGGTTCATTTCACTTCTTGAATTATATGTGACTAATGTTTATATGGGATTGATCTAAAGAATTTCTTGGTTTGCAATACATGTATTGGTTTCTGTTTTGTTACTGGCTGAGGATGCTCAGTATTTCTATTGTCTATGATAGTGTTGATAAAGTTGGTGTGGTTGATCTCTTAGTTCACATCTTGTGAATAACCTGTGGTTACTATTATGTTGGTGGTGAATTACTTCCTGGAATTATACTCTGATATAGTTAAGTTCCTATTGCTATTGTTGTTAGGTGGCTTCTTATGTACTGGTGAATATTATTTACATGACTTTGGTCTTTTGGGTAGACCCTATTGTTTTTAGGAAAATGATTTAACTATCCCTTTGATGGAATTTGTAACTGATGCCTCTTATTTGGGAAAAAGTTCATAAACTAGACCAACTATTGAGGTGCTACCATCTATTGGAATATGCCCAGTAACAATCCATTAATGGATTTTCTTTGATCTAGTTTAAAAACTAGAAATACCAGTTTAGGTCAAGGATTCATAGACTAAGACCTTCTCTATAGATGAAAAAGATACTACTTGACCCCTTTTAGACATTCAATAATGAATATACACTCCATCTGAGTGTAGTTCCGAGGTTTCAATTTGCTCATGTGATGGATAAGAACAAATAAATAGCATGGTGTATTTGTGACTCACCATCCAGATGATGTCGGTGTTGCTACAATGATGGCTGATGTGTTCTTGCTTCAGTGTTGATATTGCTGGATTAGTTTTGGAATAGATGTGTTCTTCCTTTCTGGATCCCTTCCTAGCTTGCCCTTGCTCAACACCATATCCACCCGCTCCTCAAGTGACCATCTTGCTTCATGATCTGGTGGTTTTCTGGAATGTTTTATTGGTTGAACTATGGATCCGAACTCTGGAACTCCTAGGTGCCCTTGTTGTTCTTAGTTTGGCTGTGTTGCTATGGTACATGCTTCAGAGAGAGAGATCTCTCTACTACGGCTGAGAGGTTATCCCCAGCCTGGGCTCTTCCTGTGTCGATAGCTCACCAATTGCATGTGTGAGAGTAAGCTGCTGATGTGCTAGCTTGGTCTATGGATCATCTCAAGTTGAAATATCGGCTGCCTTTACTCTTTTACTATTATCTTACATGGTAAAACTTGCCCCTAAGATTGGTGATGTAGTTCTGAAACCATTTAAATAAAAAGAAGATGTATTGCACTTGATGAATCTTGCCCTGATTATCTTATATTTGCTCAGTGATGCAATCTGAATAGTGCACTTTAGTGTTCACAGCTCGGAGAAATCTAACTATAATATTTTCCTTTTATTCCCCTTTTTTGTTTTGCTTGCACGTACAAGCTTCTTCAGAGAAGTTTAAGAATTTTAAACATGTAGGACTAGTTAGGATTTAGCATAGGATCTTTACTTATATCTTTGTTGTAATTTCTATTCTTTTCTTTGTAAATAACAATGTAATATATATTTATTATTCAACAAAGTTTGTTTTTTTCTTTTTTATAATTCTTTGTATAGGAATTACTTACTCATTTGTATTCCTTTTAATTGAAATTATGGAATAAGAAAAGAATAAGAGTTTCTAATATTTGTGTAAATCTTTATTTTTATAATGTATTAAATTACTTAATTTGTATCCTTATTAAATAATATAATACTATTACTTCAAATTAAATATTTAAAATCCTTTTTAAAACAATAAATTCCTTAATACTATTGTACTGAATCATTTCAAAAGTAGTTTCAAAATTTGAATGTAAAATCAAATTATTTTCCCAAAATGACACAAACTTCCTAGAGATCATGTCAAAATTTATAACAATCACCAGAATGAGCTAAACTCTATCTCAACCTAGTGAAAGAAACTCTGATCTCTCTAGGATTTTAGTTTGCAAAAAATTTACCCCACTTTTACAAATGAATGCATGCACATGGATATATTCCTACTTCTACCCTTCATTGGTTACTAAATGCTAGGATGTTATAGCATTACAAATACCTTCACACTCGATAGATCACAATACATTAGCTCAGCTTCACCATATTGATCCATACACTCCCTCAGTAAGTGATCGTTCCTTACTTTTTGCACGTTCTTTTGTTCTTAGAATAGTGAATCTATGTTTTTTTCTATTAGAACAAGCTAAACAAGTGCATCATTACTATCACGAGTCTTCTCGATAAGGACGCGTGGTGGGTCGCTTGGTGCGCGGAGTTCCACTGTGCATGCTATCGTCACAGCTTTTTTGACGCAAACAAATGTCGGAGATGCCACAACGAGTTTTCTAAATTCAGCTACAATCTTCATGTTGTATGCACGAACGGTTCGGCTGAAGCTGAATTCTTGCTCAAGGGGCGTGTCGTTGAGATAGTTGCTAGAAAATCGGTCGACCTACTACTTAAACCCAATCGCGGTTCGGTATTACTGTGTGAACTACTCGCTATCCTGTATACGAAGTATACGTGGAACATGGAGATCATAAGGAGACACTTCCGCGATGGGAAGAATGTCTTATGAGTCGACACTATGGACGTTTCTTGGAACAACTGTAAGTATATGTACATATATTATTCCTGCTACGAACTTTCTTCATCCACGGTAATATTACTCCGTATCTTCTATTACGTAGAGTCACGGCGAAAGAGCAGAACGAAATGAGCGGACAATCGTACAATGGTTGAGAGAATCACGACGTGGCTGCAACTATTGTGCACTACGTTCGCTAAAAAGAGAAAGTGTCGGAGGTTCTTTTGTGTGACTAGACTTTGTGTAACATATGTATGTTATAATAGCGATTCTATGTGTATGGTTCTCATTGTTCCTGGCAGCTTCTATGTACATGGTGTTCACTATTGTTGCCTTCAGCATGTCCTTCCTATGCTGCAGGACAATTTGCGCGACCAATGTTGCAACTCATTTTGTTCCATCTTTTTTCTTACATGTAGATGTAATATGTTGTTCACCCTTTCTCACACAATCGAGTTTATTGAACGTGTCCTATTCACGTCATGTGCGACATCAATAATCTCATTAGGCGACAATTGCCCTCGCCGTGGCACCAAAGCGTAGGTTCGTCCCTTTGTACGTAACACCAATGCACTATACCTTCGGACCCATGTCAACCTTCGGTGTCTCCGTCGTTAGGATGGACACTCTTTGATGAGTTCACGGCTGTGACATATTCTTGGAACCTAGACTATGAAAGAATTGACCACACTTGGGCCTTTCCATTGCATGTGTATTGATACAAGAATTATAATCCTAATCATAAATGGGAGATCACAATAATAAGGACTCTCAGCAATTCAGAGGATCAGGGAGATATGTCATATAATGTGACATATCTCTAACACTCCCCCGCAGTCACAACGGGAGGAGTACGGACGTTGAGACTAGACTAAAAATCTAGAAACAACGATGATGAAAGGCCCTTCATCAAGATGTTGGCGAATTGTCGAGTCGAAGGAACATGCAGCACGCGATCCTGAACCATAGCAACACGATCGTGAATGAAGTAAAGATTGATCTCGATGTGCCTGGTGCACTGGTGCTAGATGGGGTTCGTTGACATGTATACGACTCTAACATTGTCATAGAACACAACCATAGCTGGAGGAGAAACCCGCGAACAAAGTGAATCTCGTCGAGGAGTTAGCGAATCCAACTAGCCTCGGCAATAGCATTAGCCACAACACGGTACTTAGCCGCAGCGCTAGAATGAGAGACTGTGTGTTGCCGCTTGAAAGACCTTGAGACGATGTTGTCACTGAGGTAGACGCAGAAACCCAACGTGGAACATCGGGTGTCGGGACAGCCCGCCCAGTCGGTGTCGGTGTAGGTGACCATGGAATATGGTGAATATGAATGAAGCTGGAGTGCATGAGACATCGTGCCCTTGATGTAGCGCAAGATGCGCTTAATGGCCGCCAAGTGCTGCTCACGTGGATCGTGCATGTGCAGACACACCTGCTGAACGGCGTAGGCGATGTTAGGGCACGTGAAGGCTAGGTACTGGAGAGCCTCGACAAGACTCTGGTACTCAGTTGGGTCGGCTATAGGAGGGCCGGAGGAGGAGGAGAGCTTCAGCGACGTGTCCACCGGTGTCGTGGAGGACTTGCACGCAGTCATGCCGACATTGTGCAGAATCTCCGCCGCGTACTTGGCCTGCGAGAGGTGCATGCTTGAGGAGTCGCGGGTAACCGCGATGCCGAGGAAGTAGTGAAGGTTGCCCATGTTCGTCATGGTGAACTCGGAGCGGAGGGAGGCGATGACCAGGTCGAGAAGCCGAGTCAAGATGCGGTGAGGACGATGTCATCGATGTACAACAAGAGGAAATCCATACCCTTCGTGCACTAAAGAACGAACAGTGACGTGTCGGAGCATGAGCATGTGAAACTGATCGAATTGATGAAAGTTGTGAAGCACTGGTACCAAGCGCGGGGAGCCTGCTTGAGACCATATAGAGAATAATTCAGCCTGCAGACGTGCTCGGGGCGAGTAGAGTCGATGAAGCCGGTGGGTTGGCGACTGTAGACGACTTCAGTGAGCTTGCCGTGGAGGAACGTGTTCTTGACGTCGAGCTGGCGAGTCTCCCATTTAAGGGAGAGTGCGATAGAGAGTACGACGCGGACCGTGGCCGGTATGACAATCGGACTGAACATCTCGTCAAAGTCAACGCCTTGCTCCCAAGAGAAACCACGAAGCACCCAGCATGCTTTATAGCGATCGAGAGATCCATCGGGCTTCAGATTTTGGCGATAGACCCACTTGCCGGAGACGATGTTGGTGTTCCGAGGAGGAGGCGCGAGATGCCAAGTGTCATTGCCAAGGAGAGCGCAATACTCCTCGGTCATAGCCTTGAGCCTGTTGGGATCCTTGAGCGCCGCACGTGCGGAGAAGGGAACCAACGAGTACCTATTGACAGAAGCATGCAGGTTAAACCACTCATGGGGAGGGACATGTATGTCAGAGATGCTGCGCGTGCGATGCACAGGTGAGGGCGACACAGAGGGCACTGGCAAGGGCAGCGCCGTAGGGGTGTGCAGGGCAATCGGAGGAACGACGATAGAAGGAACATCGTCGAGAAGCTCGAAGTGGCAGCAGAGGGAGGCTGTCGCATGGCAAAGAGAAAAGTAGACTCGTTAAAAACAACATGGTGAGAAATGAGGACGCGCTGAGTGGCAAGGTCTATGCAGCGGTAACCCTTATGATGAGGTGAATAATCAAGAAAAACACAAGCACTATACCGGGGCACGAGTTTATGAGACATAGTGGATACAGTGTTGGCGTAACAAAGACAACCAAAAACACGAAGAAACGACTAGTTGTGGTGTGTGTGATGAAGAGCGAAGTACGGGGAGGGCACACTAATGGTTTTAGTGGGGGATGCGATTAAGGATGTGACTGACGTGATGAAGAGATTCGACCCAAAAATAAGGATGAACAATGTCATTGACTGTATGTATAATACACTTAGCTTTACCGTTTTGTTGAAAGGTGTATGGGCACGAGAAGCGAATGTGGATGCCGTGTGCGGGAACGAGGGAGTAGAGTTTGGCATTGTCGAACTCACGACCGTTGTCACACTATATGGACGCAAGAGGCAGATTAAACTGTGTATGAGCGAATGAGCGAAAAGAGGCGAGCACAGCGTAGGCATCGGATTTTAGGAGAAGAGGGATGGTCCACACAAAAATGAGTAAAATCATCAAGAATGATTAAAAAATATTTAAAGCCAGAAATACTCAAAGACAATAGATGTCCAAAGATCATAGTGAATTAACTCAAAAGTACGAGTGGTTCTAGTCGTGGAAGAAGATAAAGGCGAACGTACATGGCGTCCAAGTTGACATGCATGACAAATAGTTCTATGAGAGACTTGTTTAGACGATAGGCGTCACCGAGGTGACCGAGGCGACGATGCCAAATATCGTGAGTGGTGGTGGTCGTGGTGAGAGCATGGGGTGCCGGGTGCTGGAAAGAATAAATCTCCCCCATACTATTGTATCAAATAAGCTCATGCCCGGAAAGAAGGTGATTCACAGAAAAACCAAAAGGGTCAAAATCTACGGAGAATTATTATCAGATATTGAACTGACGGATGGAGACATGATTTTTAATAATGCGAGGTATAACGAGAACATTGCGAAGATGAAGAGGAAAGTTAGATAAAAAAGAAGGAAGAGAGGCATGACTAGAGGAGACAGGAACGGAGGAGTCGTCTCCAATGGTGACATGACTATAAACAGGGTGTGAAGAAAGAGAGTGAAGGATACCGGCGTCCTTGGAGAGGTGGACGGTGGCACCATTGTCGAAGACCCACTCTGTGGGGGGTGAGGGAGTCCATGTTTGCACCGATGCCGGCGGTGTAGCATAGAAGGTGGTACTGTACGCGCCAACACCTTGCGGGGCGTTGTACGTGACCGCACCGTAGGGGGCTGCATGATCAGCGTGGGTAGGAGCCGCGTTGGGGGTGGCGTAGCCGTCGTGGGGAAGAGCCGCGTAGGGGGCGTCGCCAGGAGGATCGTCGTACGAAGACGCGCTGTACGGGGTGGCGTGGCCGACGTGGGTAGTAGCCGTGTTGGAGGAGCGTAGCCGGCGTGGGAAAGAGCTGCGCAGGAGCGTCATACGAAGACGTGTTGTAGGGAGCAGCATGGCCGGCGTGAGGAAAAACCATATAAAGGACGGCGCTAGGCGGAGTACCGCATGAAGTGGCGGTGTAGGGGCAGCGTGATCGAGGAAGAAGGATGACTGCATAGGAAGAGTAGCCATAGTGGGAAGGAGAGAGGAGAGGGAGGGGGTTGGGCGGCAGCGGCCGGCTGGGGTTGGAGAGAGGCCGACGGCGGCTATGGTGGAGAGCGGGAGGAGCGGAAGCTATGCAGGTTTGTTTAGGCTGTTACCATGTGAAAGAATTGACCACACCTAGACTTTTCCATTGCATATGTATTTATGCAAGAATTAAAATCCTAATCATAAATGGGAGATCATAATAATAAAACTCTTGACGATTTAGAGAATCAAAGTGACATATCTCTACCATAGACGACATGAAGAAGAAGCATTGGTGTCAGACTTATCTGATTCCATCTTTGCTCTTACACGTAGATGTACTACGACTATCATAAAGCGTTTTGCCTACTGGTCGTGGCTCGGAGGCGCAGAGAAAAGTCTAGCACAAATGGATTTTATCTCAATTTAGGCTATGTGTTAAAAAAAAAGGTGGCAATATCAGCAATTATTAAGTTTATCAGGAGGAAAATAATGGCTGGACCGGATTTCTCCGACCCTCTAATCTGCTAGCGCGCGGTAGTGGTGCCCTGTGATCTTGAACTGTCTATGTAGTGATCTGCATGGGCGATGCAGATGCATACTCTCCATTCCAATAATCACCACCACTAGCACTGCGCTACCTAGTGTTGCTTGATCGAACAAGATGCGATATTTTCTCATTTATGCGTATTACTACAAACAGTTATGATCACTAATTGTCTAGATATTTCTCACTTCACTTCAGTAACAGTTCCTACATGATCAGATACGCCCTCTTTATCGGCTCTCCCGCAGCATGTATGTAAAAATATCTCCCGAGCTGAACAGTAGAAATACTGGCAACTGAACACTAACGAATACTAGTACCTCGATCGCTCCAGCCAGGCAGCTTATCCGCGCGCGATACACTGCTGGGTTGCCGTCACTCGTGACACAGGGATCCATCACCACCGGCAGCAAATGCAATCCAAGCAGATTAAACGGGGGACCTATCTATGGATTCTACCTACACAAAAGCTCGGCAGTGACCGATCAATGGGTGAACCAATCCACGTAAAGATTTGTACTACTCCCTCCGACACATATTAGTTTACTTGGATTTATCTAGATTTGGATGTATTTAATATTAAAACATGTCTAGATATATCTGAATCTAGACAAATTCGAGTCAATTAATATGGGTCGGAGGGAGTATAATGGACAGGAATAAGCATCGATCGGAGGAAAGTAGGGGATGGAGAAAGATCAAATGATACATGGCACTAGCCACTAGGGCTCATTGGCACTGCACTGGAAGTTGCATGCCCGGACAGCCACCACAGGGAGCCCTGGCTTGGAAGCTAGCTAGCTGGTCATCCGGGCTTGCGCATCGGCCCACTTGGATAACAAGTCGTACGGCAGTGTGGTTTGGTTCCCTTGCTCTGGGTGCTTGCCGCTGTCTGTCGTTGCCTTTGCCTGTGCCTAGCTCGCTACCTACTAGAAAGCGCTGCGCAGGCGTGACCGTTTGGGCTTCTTGTCTATAGCTTGTGCCCTGCTCCCTGCCGGCTGCGCGCCAGTGCACGTACGCATCACGCATTCCGCACGCACGCACGCACACCCGCTTTCCGCTTGCCCATATCTTCCTGCCTGCACCACCACTTCCTATGTTGCTATCACAAGAACCAGTGTTCAACAAGCTAGCTATATATGTTCCACGTTCAGAAAGAAAAAACAAGCTACGTAGTAGTAGTACTACCCTGGCTGGCTGGCTGCTATGTTAGTTTAGACGTATAGAATCCATACTGCCTGTAAGCCGTTTAAATTGGACGCAGTGCAATGGCAACGATGTGTGCATGCACGAACGCGCGCGGCCGGCCGGGCACCTTGTTCTGCCTGGGCGAACGCTTGATCGGCGTGTCACTCTCGTGCGCCGTGCACTAGCGCATACGTTTGTGCGAGCACTAGCCCATAGCGCGCGGCTGCAACTTGGACGAGCGACGTGCGTGCACTCACCGCGCGTATCTACAGTAGCCTAGCCCCGCTTAGTCTAGACCGTGTTCCGCGACGTATCGTCCCGTAAGCCACTACAGGAAAACTGCGGTACGCCGCGAGGGCCGTGCTTTTACGCCCTGGCCAAATATCGGGGCCCTCGGCGTAGGTACCTCATCAAGCCAGCCCAGCAAACGGGTTCTCAGCATAGAAATGCCGTCGGCATAGCTTAACTGGGCTGAGGATAGCCGTCGGCATAGGTATATCCGCCGCCGTAGCTAATAATGTGCAGAGGGCGGCCGTCGGCACAATAGTGCCCTCAGTAGGTAGGCCCAGGTTACGACACGCGGGACGGTCTTAGGGCAGAGGGTCTACGTCGCCGGCACTGTCGTTGGCATAATTTTTCTTTTCTATTTTTAATTACATTTGGACATAAAAATTTACTCAAAGCTATGTCGACGGCATTGCCATCGGCAATGCGTTTTTTATTTATTTCTAATTTAGTTTAGTCATATAATTTTACTCATTTATTTATTTATTAATCTCAATAATTTAAATGTGGTTATTTTTTTCACCGATTGTAGGCATTGGTGCCGTGCGAATAGCGGTCTCCACCCACACGAAATGATGTCACGAAAAAGACCGTCGAAGCACCGAAATCCCACGAAAATTTGCATGTGACCTAGGGTATGTGTCCAAGTGTGGTGGAAGGTCCGTAGATGCAATGTCTAACTCCTCGGTGTAACCTTCTTCACATGTCTGCGATAACACTTAGTAGAGTCCTGAACGTATAGGTGAAAATGTCCCGCTGCGGGTATACTAGGGGTAGAATGTGGAAAAGGGTCACAACCTTGGTTTTCCATGTAGATATGGCCTAACCAAAGCTAAACCAACAAAAAAGTATATTGGCCAACCCTGTTTCAGAGAAAGCTATAGGGGTAGACCTGCGGGTCCTACTACCTAGGGTTTCGCAGGAAAAGTACCGTCGGAGCGCTGAAATCCCACTAGAACTTGCATGTGGACATAATATATGTGTCAAATTCTGGTGGAAGGTCCATATATACGGTGTATAGCTCCCCGTTGTGACCTTCTTCACATGCGTGCGATAACACTTTGCAAAAATCTTAGGACGTGTAGGTGTAACTGTCCCGCTGTGGGTATACCGGGGGCTACAATGTGTTAGAAGGTCCCAACCTTGGTTTTCCATATAGATATGGCCTAAACAAACCTAAACAACCAAAAAAGCACATTGTTGAAACCTCGTACAAAGAAAGCTATAGGGGTAGATTGTCGGGACCCACTACCTAGGGTTTCACTGGAAAGCACCGCCGAAATCCCACGAGAACTTGAATGTGGACATAGGATATGTGTCCAAGTGTGGTGGAAGGTCCATAGATGCAATGTTTATCTCCCCGGTGTGACCTTCTTGACATGCGTGTGATAACACTTAGTAGAGTCCTGTACGTGTAGGTGGAAATGTCCCACTACGGGTATACCAGGGGCTAGAATGTGGAAAAGGGGCCCACCCATGGTTTTCCCATGTAGATATGGACTAACCAAAGCTAAACCAACAAAAAAGTACATTGCCCAACCCTCGTATGGAGAAATCTATAAGGGTGGACCTACGAGTCCTACTGACTAGAGTTTCGCTAGAAAAGTAATGCCGGAGCGCCAGAATCCCATGAGAACTGACCTAGGATATGTGTACAACTATGGTGGAAGATCCATAGATGCAGATTATAGTTCCCCGTTGTGACCTTATTCATATGCGTGCGATAACACTCACTACTGGAGAACGAGCCTTTAGTCCCGGCCCGTAAGGGGCTTTAGTCCCGGTTCTGGAACCGAGATTGGAGAGGCGGGACTAAAGGCCCACCCACTAGTCCCGGCCCGGTTACCAGCCGGGACCAATGGGCGTCCATGTGGCCACCCCTGTGCGCGTTGGGTGCCCCCCCATTAGTCCTAGTTCCTATTACGAACCGGGACAAATGGTTCTCTGCCGCGGCAGCATTTTGGGCCCTTTCTCTGCCGCGGCAGAGAATTCATTTTGTATCATTTATTTATTTCTTTTTTATATAAAAATAGTTTTCTACGCTACCACATACCGTACACGTTCGTGCATATATAAGATAACTTGTTTTAGGATCGAACATACAAATATATACATGATAGTTATATGGACATCACAATTACCGAGATTAGAGCCTGTCTATTCAATTACACGGTCGGGGATCATCGGTAGCGCCTATTCACACTAAATTCTCCGGCGTCATCTATCATCTCGTTCATCAAGAATCCTACCAGTTCTTCAGAAATTCCTAGTACGCGTTGCTCTGGTAGGAGTTGATCCCGCATTCTCTCGAACTATACAAGAAAAGGAGATCAATATGAATAACAATCATGATAACAAAAAGTGACGATAATAAAATAATATTATGAATGCATTGCTTACATTGACTCTATAATCTTTGTGCTCAGTGGTAAACGTGCGAATGAACTTGCAAACATAGAATCCACATATATTCGTCCTCGGTGGATGCCTCGCGCACTTTACGAGAATAGAATTCAATTAAAATAATAATCTAGCATCATAATTTTATTGAAACTAGAAGTAAAGAGATGCGTGTACTACTTACCGAGACCGGCTTAAACGTTAGCGTCTCACTAAAGTGACACATAACCGCACTCTTGAACTGGTTCCAAACCCTGCCTGGTAAAGAAAATAAATGAGTTATTTATTACGTGATATCTCAGGAAATCAACGAAAGAGACCGATGTAGCATGAAATTACCTCTAGGGCATGTCCTGCATGTCCCTAAACTATTCCAGGGGTCTCTTCAATGGGTCCATGACTTTAACTCTTCCTTTATCAAGTTGAATGTTTAGTAGAACCTAGTGGAAACTGTACACGTTTATATATACATCAGTAACTCATCAATTACACTTAATATCGAGTAAGCAAAAGTGAATGTGTACAATAGAGTAAGACCCTCACTTGAAATTGTAAGGAAATAGTATGTGGTCACAGAAATTTTGCTCCGTTAGAAACCTTAGAAGTTTTCCTCCGTCTCCTCGGGTTTATCCGTTAGTGTATTTACATGTATTTTATCTGGGTCAATAAACCCAAAACTAAAGAGTGACCTTCTTTTACATTCCTTGATCTTCATTCTGCATAATAATAGAGTACAAAAGGATAGAATGAATATAATTATATGCAATGAACTGAACAACTAAAAAACTGGACAACTTATATGTAGACAATGAATTCAATAACTTACAGACAATAGCAACTTATGAGAGTTTTGTCGAGGGCATCGAAATTGTATAACTGGAAGATTTCTGGAAACTCAACATGGACCTTGTTGGCTTGGAAGTAGTAGTCATGTGGGACTTTCTCCACGATTATTATTCTTTCCTTCTTTGCGGCTTTCAAGTACCAGTTATGTAAAATAAGCATTTTTGTGTTGGAAGTTGTTGCAACCTCTCTATGCTAACCAAAGGCATCGCTAGGACATATGTAGGGACTATATCAGTCTTTGGTAACTTGTCGTCCTGGGAACCTAGCAATTCCTCAACAGTCACATTCATAGCGGTCGCAAGCTTCGCAGCTTCTTCTATATTCTGCTGGGGAATGTCATAGGATACCACCCTGAGGGGTGGGATTATTTTTTGGCCTGTTTCCCTAGCTGGGGGACGTCCTTTCTTTTCCCGGTTGCACTTTGACTTGATGATTTGCTCCCGCTTGCACTTCTACTTGATTTGCTCTTATTCACTTCTTTTTGAAGTGTGCGTAGATAGTCATCTGGCTTATGGTGCAAGTCATATTGCGATTTTGTGTTCAGAAAACCAAGTTCATACGCTTTTTGCTTCTCAGTGTATACCGGGGCAGGCTCTGGTTTCTTCTTTTGAAGTTGTGCAACACATTCGGCCTTTATGGTCGCTGCGCTTTCCTCTTCAGTACGATCGTAATGTCTGATGGGAATATTCTAATGAGCTACCCTTGGGAGGGGCGACATTTGTCATTTTGGGCTGCTGCATCGTTTAGTACTCATCGACAGAGCACGCTTCTGCTTATTGTCCTTAGCGGGCAGTGAAGACGGCTGACCAGAATTGCAATGTGCGGGTCCACCAGACCTTTCTAGCACCTAGACAATGTACTTTGATGGATCAAAAATAATGGAGGGGCAGGAGTCGTACTGATATCACCTCAAGGTGACAAAATGCGCTATATCCTTCGGATGAGCTTTACAAACACATCCAATAACGAAGCGGAATACGAGGCCTTGTTGCACGGCATGCGGATGGCCAAAGCTTGTGGTGCAACTCGCCTAAAAATCTTCGGAGATTCCAATCTTGTGGCACAGCAGGCAATGAACAAATGTGATGCTGTCAGCGAAAATATGATTGCTTAGCGCGACTTATATAGCATTATGGAGGCTCAAGTTGATGGGTGTGAAGTATCACATATAGGAAGAGCAAGCAACGAGGAAGCCGACAATCTAGCAAACATTAGATCATTGTGTTTACCAATACCACAAGGAGTTTCTTGGGAAGAGATAGTGGAGCGAGCAATCAAAGCGAAAAGAGTGTCCGAGGTCGTAGCACCAAAAATAGGGAAAAAGAAACATCCACAAAAAGAGTTGGGGGCTCCTTCAGAAACCAAGAACATAGAAGAGTCCATCAAAGAAGAAGAACAAGAAATCAAAGAGGTCATGCTAATTGAGCCAACATGGATGCAGCCGTACATAACATATATGACTAAAGGACAGCTACCAGAGGATATGATAGAAGCTCGGCAAATCACCCGATGATCAAAGGCTTTCTGGATAATCAAAGGAGAACTATACAAAAAAAGTATTTCAGGTGTGTTTTAACGTTGCTTAACACCCGACGAAGGAAAAAATTATACTAAAAGATATACATGAAGGAGTCTGTGGTCACCATGCTAGTAGCCGAGCAATTGCTGCCAAAGCATTCAGGGCGGGATTTTATTAGCTCACTGCAGTACAAGATGCAAAAGACATTGTCAGAACATGTGAAGCGTGTCAACGATTCGCAATAAAGCCTAGAGCACCTACCCTAAGCTGAATCCCATACCGTTGGCTTGGCCTTTCGCTCAGTGGGGACTTGACATGGTGGGAAAACTTCACAAATCATCGTCAGGAGGACACGTCTTTCTGCTAGTAGCATTCGACAAATTTACTAAATGGATTGAAGCAATGCCGGTCACCACCCAAGATGAAACTTTGGCTGTGAATTTTATTAAATCCATAGTTTTCCGATTTGGCGTACCAAACAGCATCATCACAGATAATGGGACCAACTTCACCTCAAATGAGTTCAAGGAGTACTGTCAGGAGATGAGCATTAAAATAAGCTACGCTTCGGTAGCTCACCCGCAAACAAGTGGATAGGTCGAAAAAGCCAATGAACTAGTTACCGTTGGACTCAAAAAGAACCTACTGGCACCATTTGACAGAGCAAAAGGAGCATGGGTGGACGAATTGCCATATGCGTTTATGGAGTTTACGTACAACTCTAAATAATTCAACGCAAGAGACACCTTTCTTTTTGGTCCACGGTGCGAAAGTCGTGCTTCTAGTTGAGGTGTCACATGAATCACCAAGAGTAGCTACATATAATAAGGAGGAATCAAGAGAAGCACTTCAAGATGATGTGGATGCGCTTGATGAAGCTCGAGACGAAGCCCTCCAAAGAGCAACTATGTATATACCAGCAAAACCTGCACAATTACCATAGTAGAAGATTGCGGCCTAGGTCCTTTGCAGTAGGGGACATAGTTCTTCGCCTCAAGCAAGACGGCCACAAAAAAACTAGAATCACCATGGAAAGGACCATACATCATCACAGAAGTTATTCCCAGAGGAGCATATCGACTACAAGACAAGAAGACATGAGTAAATTACTCAAATCCATGGAACGTAGCACAGCTACGACGCTTTTATGCATAAGATTATTTGTAATATGATAAGAGTCACAGTTCGGCTTATCAGCCAAGATGTCAAGGAGAAAAGGCTAAAACAGCCATACGCTAAAAGAATAATATACCGTTGATTTTCGCCTTATATATAAAGAGATAAGTTATTTGTACCTTAATCTTTTTATTTGTTCAAAAGATAAATACTTTTCATCAAGCTAACAACAACTATGAACCTATGTCCAGATACATGCATCCGAACATAGCCTCAGGAGCTACTCCCATCGGGAGCTCTAGCGCGCACCCGATAAAAATTCCGTTGTGTATGAAGTACTTTGACAAACTGAAAAAACCATTTTTAAGTTTTACACTAGTGTATCTTCAAAAAGATGTTACTCCCATCGAGAGATAGTGTAAAATAATAAAATAATCTGATATAATCAGAAAGATTGGTGGCCCAGCAGGACAACCGCCAATCAAGACAAAAAACCTCGAATCACGCTCAGACGCGAGAAAAAAATCCGAATGTCGTGTTCAGAAACACGAAGGTAAGACCCCAGGATTCGTCCTGTGTGACCTGGTAGTCGCACAAGAATGCGCTCTGCCAGTAAAAAAATCCGTATCAACGATATGATGAAAAATCCCGACAGACGCGTTGGGTACCCGATAAAAATAGAAAACTGGAATTCAGTATTCGGTAAGACCTCAGCGGCTCGAACTGAATGACGTTAGTTACAAATTCCGGATTCAAGCCTGGGGTCTTGAGTTTGATGTAGGTCAATCTTGTTTTTGCCCAGGAGCAATTAACTGATTCCGGATCCGTCGAAAGCATCAGACTCGTTGTACCAAAATCCCTACAAATATAAAATTCAAGAAACAAAGAGAGAAGGAAGAAAGAAAACTTTGAGACTCAACCTGAAACTGCGGTTTCGATAGAGTCTCGGGGGCTACTGACATGGGTATGATTATTCGGATGCTCATTATTCGCTACCCTATATTGGGTAAAAGGCCTACGGCCCATGAATATTCCAGATAACAGCCCAAGGGAGCAATAGACAGAGACTTTGATTGTATTAGGAAAGAAACCACGAGCCGATATTGTGTTGGTATTCTAATCATGCGTGTATGAAACCTAACCGCATTCAACTTTGAGACCCGACCTATTATATATAGGAAGGGAGAAGCCCAAGCGAGGGTACCAAAATCTAGAGAACAACTTGTAATAGTGTGTTTTCTCAATATTCATGCGACTTTGATTCCATTGTTTTCCCTAACATCCGACGAAATCCCCAGCGTTCTCTTTTCCGCGAAACCCCAAATCCATCACCATGGGCATTGCCGAGGTTACTCCTCGTCAGTGTTGGTTCTACTTCCCCGATGCACCGACGTTTGCCTCGACTAGGGTCAGGATCCTTCGGTCTCCATGGCTAGAGTTAGAGCTAGATGCTAGATCTTGTTATGCACTTATTATGTTCTTGTTTGTGTATGCACTTCTGATGATCTTTTTTTTGAGAAACATAGTACAATTGTAGATGCTCACAACATCCATATGCACCCACTCCTATGAATGCACGTATGCACACCCTACCCCTATGAGCATCTTCGAGAGACTGAGCCGGCGGATCAGGTCTTGAGATTGACGAAGTCACAACAGGCACCTCGCAGTCGACGAGAACTTCGCATCCCACTGAAAGAATATTCCTCCTTTATACAAAACACAGTGTCAAATCAGGGGTTTAAACTCTGGTGGGCTTGGGGTACAACCACCCTCCTAGCCACCCAACCACATGTTGGTTTGCGCACTTGTGATGACCTTGTTTGGATGTTGATGATGTTATTTGGATGATGACGAGGATGTTGTTTGGACGATAATGATATTGCTATGTGATGTTGATCTTTCTTTTATATTTTTATCTGTAATTTATTTATGTATTTTGCTGCTGCTAGACACAAAAATAGGTGAAAAATACTAGATGCTACGCCGACGACATTGCCACCGGCACAACACGTGATGCTGTGCCGATGCGTCGACATAACTTCTGAACCACCTGCTACATGGCACTCTGGGCTGGCACCAGGCTGGACGTGTGCCGACGGCCGGGCCTCGGCGTAGCTATGACTCCAAGCCAGACGGCCGTTAACAGATCAGCAGGACCCACGTGGCATGTGCTGATGGCCACTCTGGGCCTCCGGCTCACACGCCTACGCTAACTGCCAGGCGAGCAATGCCGACAGCTTTTTACGCCGAGGGACATACGCCGTCGGCTGCCCTCGGCATAGCCTGTGCCGACGACAATTAAGAGCGCTGTCCATCGTTCCTGTAGTCAGCCGCACTAACAGAATGTACGTAGGATATCCAACCCGCGTCGCGAGACGTGTTGCGGTGCCACTCGCTCGTCAAGGTCAACTACGAGCGAAAGAGTTAGATAGAATGATGCACAAAATCAGCCTGCAAAATTGCTTGCCGCTACTGTTCTTCTGTGGCGGTCGATGTGTAGTTCCTCTCGGTCCATGTACGTACGAACGTTGTCGTGATCACCAAGATAGCTAGCTCCATCGCCGCTATCTATCGATATCTACACGTCTCTGTCCATTTATCTACATATGATGTATCTACCTGTACGCATGTGTGTGGCCCGTGTGCCACCAGCAATGATACGGCCGGTAAGATTATTACGGTAGGCGGCCGCGATCGTGGTGTTCAACTGGGACGGTCCGGCTGGAAATATGTGGCTGCGCGTGTACGTGTATGTCTACCTGTGTACCGATCTGTATCGGCAAGTGGGGGCAGAAAGCCATCGACGGCGACGGATCGGTCTGCGCCCGGTCGATGGATCGATCAGTGCCCGTGTCGTTTGACATTCGAGTTCAAAAGGTGACTGCAAGGAACCAAAAAGAATTTCTCTCCCAGCGCTCGACCCAGGACTACTTGTCCGGGTTTCGCTGCAGAATTCGGCAGCCAGACTGACTCCCGCGTCCCGCTTTTTGAACTTGGCCACATGCATTAATCTACTATGAGCATGCATGCTGAAATGTAGGAGGAAACATCGTCAAGCAAAGACGAACTCGGCCCAAGTGTGTATGGGTGTGATTGGTTCCTTGCATAGACTGTGTACTGCATATTTCTCGATCGTCCTGTCCATGGCGATCTCATCGATGGTCCACGTGTCACGTTATCATCCATCATACCTAATCCTCATTTGGTTGATCAGCCATCTCCATGTCAATGTGCTCTCCATTCCTCAAGTGCTAACTACTCCCTCCGTTTTAAAATATAAGATGATTTAGTTTTATAAAGAAGTGTATCTAGTCCTCTTTTAGTGTGTAGGTTTATTTAGGTTTGGAGTGAACCTACACACTAAAAAAGGTCTAGATACACTCCTTTCATAAAGCTAAAAACATCTTATATTATGAAACGGAGGAAACGGAGGGAGTATAAGACAAGCATCGATGTTGTCCGTCAAACACCAAATGTGCTACAACCATTAGTCAGCCACTGACCCCTGAAGAGGCAACAGAGGACATGTACTGACGATCATGCATGTGGGTTTTTAAGCTGATTGATGTGAATAGCTCACCTTACAGCTCCACTGCGACTGATCGAGGCAGTTGCAGATGATCTCCCCCTGCGCACGTTGCATTCTGCGTCGTCGTCAACTTCGTCTCTCTCGCGCGCTGCACCTGCGCTGAAAACATTATCTCCTGATGAAAATTCCAAACCCCACTCAGGGCAGAGACCCGATCGACGACGCCCCAGCGGCGTGCAATCGACCAATGTGCATGAACAGTCGGGCCATCCTGAAGATACCATGCATGCCGGGGGGGAAAGCACTTAATTGATCTTACTGATTGAAACTGGGTTTATAATTTGCAGTGTGTAAACGGGTTTCACAAAGATGCATGCACACTGGGAAAGGGACTAACACTCATGGGAAGCTAACTACTATCCTACATTAGTTTGGTAGCTTAGCTCCATCCTCAGGCCATCCTGCAGATGCTTAATTAGGTGGTTCTTCAGTACGCGTGTTTGATCCAGCGTGAGCCTGCTGGTTAAATCGAACCTGACAAGACAGAGAATGTGAAGGCGTCCTGAAGAAAACTACCTGGCAGAGTTGACGCTATCGTCTCTTAGGCAGGCTAGCTGCAGCCTGTAGGGAGAAGAAATCTAAACCATGCGATGTTCTGCATGTTAAAAAATAGTGGAGGGCGCTATCGGTGGAACATGTGAGGTTTGGCAGCTTGACATGTTTGAACAAAAGGGGCAAGGGGAACACACAAGCAAAGCAAACGGTTTTGAAAAGCATTTCAATAGTTGTTCCTCCTGTGGCTTCAGGCACAACTTGCTCCATCAAAAGAGGTATATCCGTTGCCATTTCTCAACCTCCGAAGTTACAAAAGTGATAGGGTTCTCACTCTCTCAGCCCTGCTCTCTTTCTGGGATTCCTTTGGTGAAGCAGCAACGTTCTTTTATGGAACACATGTGTAGGAAGACGATGTGCTAATGGGGTTGTGGCCAATATGCACTTGAACCTTTTAGGGTGACTGACTGTACACACACCCTTCCAATTGGACAGCTTTACGAAAGGGATGTAAGGGCATCTCTAGCCGATCCCCAATATTTCAGAGGAGTATAATTGCTCTCTATCATTTAGAGTTAATTAATCCTCTAAAAAACATGGTCCCTAATCGAACTGTTGAACTTAGAGGAGTAAAGCACAAATTCAACCAAATTTGTACAAACTTGAGCATCCACTAGTTAAACTTAGGGGAGTTAAACTAAATTTATACAAACGACAACCAAAATGTGCCGACACTATCGAGGACCGTCGGTGGAGCTTAATCGTCCCACACGAAGGAGGAGGAGGAGCTTTCGTCGAGCTCGATGACCGTCGGTGTTGTCTGCTCCACCGACCGGAACACTGAGAGGAGCTCCCGCGTCAATCACTTCCATTCCTCTCATCAACATGTCTGTAGCACTCATAGCTACAACTCTAACTCGATTATTTCCTAATAATTGTTGTACCTCACAAGTCACATTAATTTACTTAACGGAAGTGTCCCTACTCTGGACTACCAAAGCGTTATAAATATAAGGTAACTTGTCTGGGGAAAAATGACATCCAGCAGCACTCATCCGACTTCCCTAGAGCCTACGGTATCACAACCGAGACAGCGAAGGGTTCTCCACCCATACAGGGATGGAGCGACAGAAGTATGGAAATAGGATAAGGTAGCGGCGAGACGAGCCATTTAAATAGGTGTCAAGTGGAAGTGCAGTGATGTATGCAGCTGAGGCATCCTAACGAACGAACGATTTGAACCTTGTTCCTACACGGCCTGATCAAATCGATCAGGCACTTGCCATCTATATTGTTCAACTCTTTGATGAAAAGATGAAAAAAGCCAAAAAAAAAGCTCTGCCCTTCCATCTCTTGGATAGATGGAGAGGGAGGGCAGAGGCCTTTGGTGTCCCTTTCAGTCAAGAATTGGGGCTTCACGTGCCGGCACCGTGGGCGACCTCCGTCTTCTTCGTCGGTGCTGCTATCGATGGCCCCGCATCGTCGACTCCCTTCTTCTTTGACACCTCATCCAAACTCCTCTTGGAAACAGTGTACTCCTCAAGTCGGCACCGCTCCTCCTCAATGAGGTCTAGGTTGAGATCCATGATCTTCGCTACCATCGCCGCGTCGCTCCGCTCCTCCTCGAGACGCTCTCGGGCCTACCGGTCCTCCTGCCTCTCGCGCTCGGGGACCAGGCATCAGCGCTGGTCGAACGCCTCCAGGTCCAGCACCACACCGAACCCCAACAAGAAGTAGAGCTCGTCATGGTTCGACCCGTGGGTTCGACGTTCTTCATGCCGTAGGCCCACTCCGTCTTCTCCGTCGACTGGTAGGTGCCGACCCAAATCTTTTGGTGCATATTTAATCGGTGCTTTCAGCCACCCAACTTCCCCACACGCGCTGCCGCACGCCGTAGTAGGACGCCGACGGTTGTAGGAGCAGATCACGGAGGAGTATCGGGGAAATGCGGGGTTGCCGACGACGTGATGTAGCGTCATCCATGGCAGGGACCGGAGGCGAGAAGATCCGTCCATGGGGGGCCATGGTGGGGGCTATAGTGGTGGTGAGCACTAGGATTCGGTGGCAGGGACCGACGACAAGAAGAGCCAGCAATAAGGTACTGTGGTGCAGGCTGTGGTAGTGGCGGGGGGCACCGACAATGTGGTAAATGCGATTTGGGGCCACAGTGGAGGGGAAGAAGTAGATAGAATATTTTACTCCCCCACCGCTCGATCGAGTAAATATAAGAGACAGAATAGTGGAGGAGTAAAAGTTGTACTCCACTAATGTTGCTTGGGGACTAGTTAGGTCAGGGTTAGATGAGTAGAATGCTCTAACCGTTTATTGTGGATCGACTAGAGATTCCTAACATCTTTGCAGCCATTTTTTAGCACATCATATTTGTTGAAGTTGTCATCCAAATTCATTAAGAAGGCTAAGTTCTAATGAACGGAGTGAGGCCCGTCGCCGGTAGGCTTGGCTGGTTTAACTAATTCGTCCAAGTGGATATTGGTGCCGAAAGTATTTTTAGTTGTTATTGAGGGAGATAATTGTTGTTGATGCTACAAGAAGGAATCTGTCTCAAGGTGGAGTTACTTGAAGTTGTGATCTAAATTTATTAAGGAGGCTAACTTCTGATGAGCGGAGCAACCCCCATCGCAATACGGATCGCTAAAGACCTAGGTTTCCACTGTTATATACACCTTTTGTAAGCCGCCGAATGGAATAAGTTACATCTATGAAATCCCCAGTGTTGTGTAAATACTCCCCGTATAGTGAAGTTTCGTTGCCTGGCGCCCATGGTTTTTTCGCCTCTTTGTTGAGAGGTTTTCCATGTTAAATCTTGTGTCCCTTTCGTGTTTTTATTTTCATTCTTTTTATTTTCTTGTCATATTTATAGAAAGTGGTATCAGAGCCATATGTTTGAATCTAGGGTTTGAGACATGTCTTCATTGTAGTTTGATCTACCACAGGTAGACTACAACATAAGGTTCTCTATGTGGCAAGTGAAGATTCGGGAGATTCTCGCCCGAACTTCTGATCTGGAGTGGTCCAACAAAGAAAAGCGTAAATACCATAAAGCTTTTTGTCTAATTTAACTTCATCTATCCAATAATATTTTCTAGTGTTGTTAGAGAAATCTGCAATAGTTGTGTGGTTGAAACTAGAATCGATATGCGTATCTAAGGATCTAACCAGTAAGATGTATATGAAGGTGAAATTGTTCACGCATAACCTACAAGAAGGTAGATCGTTAATGAATCATTCATAATTTTTTAGAGAGATTGTTTCTGACTTGCAGTCTGTGGAAGTAAAATATGATGATGAGGACCTAGCTCTTTTACTCTTATTATTACTATGAAAAGGCTTACCAGTGCAGGGCAAGGAAAAAGTAGATCCTCATTTTCACTTGGCTAATATCCTACATGCCGTATCTTCCCATGGAGTCACTATTGCAAGGGAAACATAAAAAGATCATGCAACATATAATTAAGCTTCTGCATCGAAAGATGTAGACAATGACACAAGTAGTTAACTGAATAGGGTATAATATGCATCTCAACACATACAACTAACTTTTAGTAGATAATTTTCAGCATGACATAAGTGAACACGAAAGTACATACTTCCTAGGAACTATAAAATTGTTCAGAACACAAACTAGAGAGATGAGAATAAAACGTACCTACGAACTAGATCATCGATCGCTCCAAAAATAGCCACCTTTCACCACAAAAAAATATTTTTAGTCAAGCAATTGATAAGAAACTCTCTAGCCTTGCCAGTAATGACTAATAATTGCAAAGACATGCAAACCATTGCTTTGATTTGTGTTCTGCAGGAAATCACACTTTTTAATGCGCAACCAGGAGTTATAATGAAGGTTTTGAGGAAGTCCACACGATGAAGTAATTCTGGAGCAATTTCTAGGCGTCTGTAGTCGTAACGATCACTGGTACGGGAAGGATACGTCCGTACCGTCCACACGTACCATGTGGCGGCAGCTTCATCTCGTAAAATCCTATAATTTTCGTGAAGATGCCTATATATTTTGAGGCCCAGCCGCCACGCAGGGGGTCGCCATTCTCAGATTGTATCACAACACCACCTAAAGATATCCACACCGAAGTTCATCCCTTTCATCTTCCATCCCCTCTAATAGCCATATCCAGTACTTTGTACTTGAGATCTTCTTGTGATCCGTGACCATTGTAAAAATATTTGATTTTAATCTAAAGTATTTTGCACAATATTTTCTATCCTTCATCCTATTGTTATGAGTGAGTAGTCCTCATAGGCTGCGGGTTGGGGAGAAACCACGCAGCGATTATGTGCATCTAATCTATGGGAGAATTATGTATTGTTTGAAAGAGGGATTTGTATCTTTTGTTTATTTGTCTCTTGCCTCGACCTTTGCACTCGTAGGTACCCAAGACCCCCGACATCGATAAAGTATTGAGGCGAGATATTTGGCTAGCGGCGATCTCATAGGAAATCCAATAATAAAAAGGGTTGTACGGTCTTCGCTTAGCGACCCATTCAGGATCATAGCAACATCACCTATTAACGCTTTGATCTGTGTTTTACACTTAATAATAGTTTGTATCCCGGTGCTTCGTGGTGCACTCGGTTGTATCAAAAGACTATTGCTATGCCTGATGCCTCATAGAGGCTCTAGTACATTAGGATGTGTTACCCACAAGAGATTATCTCTATTAAAAGATTACACATGATTTTGCTTATTATTATTTTTTATCATATATAATGTGCAGCTGTATGTGGATCTTCAACCCTGGCCTATCTTCATCCATTGAATCAACCCACGATAAAAGTAAACTAGATTGGTCCGGTAAACGAAGGTAAAATAAAGAAACAAAGTCTTGTAGACGTGTCCTTTTTATTTCCTTTTAGCGTTGCTTTCCAAGGTTCGATTAAACCTAGGTCTACTAGGGAAAAAGACTATTATACTACATCCGTAAATCCGGACCGAAGGTATCAATCATGAGTGTTATGATCCCTGAAAAATATGTATGAAATTAGATCATTGTGCACATGTATTTCCAACATAAAATAGCTTTGGTCTTATAATTATGCTTCAACTAACAAAATATCTGGAAAAAAAATATAAGACAACGGATCATTGGTGCATAGATGCATCTATAGACATACTGAAAGAACATTAGTTTTTCCCACAATAGCATTGTGTAATTATTGACAAAGTATAATGAGTGATGTCTAGTATGGTTTCAAAAAGGCAATCACTGACAGAGTATAATGATGCATGAACAACTCATTTATAATTCTAATCCAGTACCACCTCCATTGAAAAATACTCTACATGGTTACGTCAATTATTTTGTAAAGGAGGAAGTTATATTCCTAAGATGTGGTGGGATTGAGCTGATGACGCTTACAATGATAACATCGATTCAACTATGCAAGTTGTGGGCAAACCCTTGGACAAAGCCGCTGCTATTCCAACAAATGGTTCGAGAGGATGACGCCTTTGTAAGAAGGCTTGGGGTATTCAAGCAAGAAACCTTTCTAAGGATCGTCATGCATGACAACTCTTAGGCGACCACGAGTCACCTTTCTGCCAAGATCCAGATTGAGAGGATATTCCCACCTACTCCTCTTGATGTAATCCTGTGGGTTTTCAAATGGAGGATACTTGTTCAGCAAGGCTCTTATTCAGTTACTGTTGCTTATCCTTATAATCATTAGTAGGTAAAGTGGTTGCATATTTCCACTTGTTTTGAGAATCATTAGCACTAGGATATGGAACAAAAGCGTGGTTACCATAATTATTCTGAGCATATGGTGGTCTAGCATAAGAGTTATTATAGTTGCTTCCATATCCATTATTATCAAAGTTTCTAATGTAGTTGGTAGCTAAATTTTTAGCTTTTCAAAAAGATCTTGTAGAGAAACATTATCAATGTTTTGTTTAGATATGTAAAAAAATATAGCATCAACTTTAGAAATTAAGTAATATAATTTCTCAACAGATGTACCAGGTGCTCCTTGAGTGTGCCATTGACTATAATTTTGTAGCATGTTTTCTAGAATAGCCTTAGCTTCAGAAAAAGTTTTAGTTATAAAAGCACCTCCTGCAACATAATCTAACATACTTCTATGCATGTAGTTTAAACCATTATAAAAAAGAATATAAAATAGTGCATTCATTTACACCATGTGATGGGCAAGTTCTAAGCATAGTTTTAACTATTTTCCAAGATATAGCTACATGTTCATTATCTTTTTATCTAAAAGATAACATGTTATTTATATTTTGAAAGATTTTAACAGGAGGATAATATTTCTTGATAAAGGATTCTTTAAGGTTATCCCAAAACTTTATGCTACCAGTAGGTAAAGATAATAACCATTCTTTAGCCTTGCTCTAAGTGAGAGTGGGGACAGTTTAAGTTTGACAACATCATTTTACACATTCTTGAATTTTTACATATCAATTTTTTTACAAACTTCATGTAGATGCTGATGCATGTAAAATACAACATGAACTTTGTAGTTTATTGTGTTAAATCATTATTATTTTGCAGCTTTATTATATTTATTGGGACTAAGCAATTAATATTTGTAAAAGTGCACAAGTTCTTGTTTTACACTTTGTTGTGTAGAAAATACATATATATACAAGAAGACCACTCATTATGGTGAAATACGGAGTTCCTTGGAATCTGTCCCTACGGAACAGTTTTCGAAAATTGCCATGAAACGCCTCGAAGACAGTGTCCAATTGAAAAAGTCAAAACACTAATGTTGTTGGAAATTTTGTTCCGATCATTCCAGACATAAAATTCTTCTCAATCGGACTCCAAAATCCCAAACAGGACTATGGAGTATAGTAGCCATCTCAGGTATCGAAAATTTTGTGACGTGCTTGAATCAAACTCCTTCCATATTTGATGATTTCGGCCAGGCCACGACCTTATGGTCTCATAAAGGGTATATGGGAGTCCTATTAAGGTTCTAGAGGTGCCCAAGAGCCCTTGTATTAAAGGGGTATCCATTCCATGGCCTAGATTGCATCTCCACCACTATATATTGAGGGGAAACCCTAATTTTCGAGGTATCCATCAAAAACCACAAATTTACCTCCTCTAGGAAGCCTCCAAGGAGGCGAGGAGCCCCTCGACACTAGCACCTTCTCCAAGGAAGAAGAAGGGAAAAGGGGTGGAGCTCCCCAGGGTATCCACCGCCATAGGATGACGTCGGGGCCTCCCTGGTGGCGCCTCTGCCTCTTCTCTTCGCGTGGCCGCCTATCCTCCTTGGAGAGGCACATACCATCACCATCTCCACCATAATCACCATGATGAAGGAATGAGTAGTCTGAAGGGGTTCCATGGTAGAGAACAAAAAAAATCCTACGGTGAGAACACACCTAGCCAAGATCTATCTATGCGGAGGTAAGGTAAAGAGAGGGATTCAGTGCTTATACCATTGAATACTAAAAGTAGTTAACGTTTCAGGAGAAACATGGATGATTTAGTCGTATGACATAGCCAAACTCAAGGTCATGAAGACGTCCAAGTTCCAAGCTCCAAGTTACTAGCACCACCGGTCAAGGTCATGCCTCGTGCCTTTACACGCATCTAGTATAGCGACATCTCCTGGGATCCGGTCCAGCAAACCAGTGGAAGAAGACTAATCTAGACCGATATTCTAGCAGCACAACGGTGTCCATATGGTGGAGAAACTCCTATACATGTATGCTTGTTCCTAATTGGGATCCACATGTGAGGGAGAGGGAGAGAGAGTAGGAAAAACCAATTTATGGGATTCATTTGGGAAGAGGGGTGCCCCTCTTTATATAGGTGGAAGGGAGGCAACACCTCCCTCAAAGTCACGGGGTGGGAATAATCAAGAGGGAGGAGGTGGAGGAGGTGGCCGGCCAGCCTTCCCACATGGGCCCCACATGGTGGGAGGCCCACTAGGACTGTTGGCCCCTTTAGCCTTCCCTAGGGTGCTGCCCCCTCTTGGGCCTCCTTCGGTGAGGCCCATTAGGTGGGCTTCCCCATAAATTTAATTTTAAAAATATTTTTAATATTAATTCATTTAATTAATATTAAGTATATATATTATTTAATACTTACCTATCATTCGAAAATACCTTTCGGACCCCTCTGATCATCATCGTATATCCTCGGAATCATTCCAGTATCACCCCAGAACTATTCCAAAATACTCTCTCTTTTCTCCTATTATCTCGGATGTATACCTAAGAGTCATCTACCCTTAAGCATGACACCGTAATATTTAGGAATACATAGACATGATCGACACACCTCTCAGATCAGTGACCAACAACGGTGTCTGGAAACTCATGATGGCCCCCATGCATTCCACGAATAACTTGATCACTTGAACCTTGAACGTCAAGTCTCATTCACTTTTATCAACGATACCTAGTTTGTCCAAGACCAGATTTTCGATATTGCCATACCTAGTTTAATCTTGTTACTGATAAACATATTTACTCGCTCCTGTGATATTACATCCCCGTGACCTAGTCACATGTTTGCAAACTTGTAGATGTAATCTCACCGAGTGGGTCCAGGGTATCTATCACGGAATGGGAAAATACCAATCTCGATGCATACACCTCAACCTGTTCCTTTGGAGTACCCAATACACACCTTTATGGTCACCTACTTATTCTCATGAGGTTTATATGATCAAAGCAGCCGTAGGAGATAGTAATTAAATATGATCTCACAGTCAAAGGACTGAGTTAATTACTACGCTTTTCTAGATATCGCACTGTAGAACTTTGTGACTGGATCACATTCCAATACTAGGGTTAGGTGTGTTTCCACCACTTCATTCGTCTAATGAAGTGACCTCATTGTTAGTTGTTGTGGTAAAGTCCATGATCAGGAAACCTCGATCATGAGCTGCACAACGAACTAGTCTAGAGGATACTAGGGACCTGGTTTGTTTATATATCACACTTGTTTATATATACAGTTATAACATGATACAAAACTATTATCAACTAATGATATCTCATTCGGTTTCTGATGACTGCAAGTGCACAAGTCAATTGTAGCTAGTTTCGAAGTAAAGATATTGAACCCACAAAGAGCTATTGGTAAAGGTCTTTATGCCCCTCATTACTCTCTACTAAAGGATACTTATAAGATGCCTTCGATCTCAAGTAAAGGGTGTTTTAAAGGATTATGGTTGTTTGCAGAAAAGTAATTAAAACAACTAAAACAAAACGAGTAACAAGTTTGTATGAAGGTGTGGTTGAAATCAATAGGGCTCAAACGTTCTCGGGGATGTAGGATACACCACTAGTCTAGTATTATTGTTATATGTAATCAAGATAACACACTCCTTGTGTCATGACATGTGTGGATAGAGAGCTCCATAATAATATATTCACTACAAGGCTCGTAGGAGGTAACTTTGTTAAGCGAAGAGTAAGGTCACCTCTAAATAATCACTACAATGTCTGAGAGAAGTCACCCATACAAACCACCGCAATTAAGGGTTTCCCTGTGGATATCGTAATTAGCTTAGGGAGTCCCTCTTTAATCCTCCTTTGACCGTGTAGGTTACGAGACGGCGCCAATCTGTCACGGGGCCATTCCGGGTACACTTCCAAGTCACGTCCAAAGGATTTCTCCCTCCCTTTAGTCCCCAGGGCAAATGATATGTGGCCGACTACACGTACCATCTAAAGAGAGAGATCAGACACAAATCATAATTATACCATAGACTGGCAAGTCATATGGACACAAGAATAGATCATCTTTATTACAAATTCATAATAGTGCTGAAGGGAATATGCCCCGAGAGGTAATAATAAAGTTGTTATTATATGTATTCCAAGTATATGATAGATGTTTATTTTGCATGCTATAATTGTATTAATACAGAAGCATTAATATATGTGTGTTTAATAAACAAATAGAAAGTTCCTAGTTATGCCTCTCTTTGAACTAGCTTGTTGATTAACAAGATGATCAAAGTTTCCTGATCATGGACATTGGATGTCGTTAATAACGAGGTCACAACATTTGTGAAATGATGTGATGAACATTGATCCAAAGTATAGCATTATGATCAAAGTCACTGTGTTTATATTGCTATAACATCATACGAAATAATCCTAGTCCTTAGACCATGAGATCACTAACACCGAAAGAGTATCTTGATAACATCAAACGTCACACCATGAAAGGGTGACTATAAAGGTGGGCTTAGTGCTACAAAGGTGTTATGTAGAGGCTCATGGATCAATAGTGGGATTTGTCCATCCCGATGACAGATATATATACTCTGGGCCCTCTTAGTGATATCACATTAAGAATAGCTTGCAAGCAAGTGATGTGATCACTAGAATGTTATATCACGGGAACAAGAAAAGAGTCCATGTCGATAACGAGACCAAACTAGGTATTGAGATACCAATGATCGAATCTCGGACATGTAATATATCGCGAGACAAAGGGATTAAGTTACTAGTGTTAAAGGTTCTCACGATCATAGAAGTCATCATTGAATGTGTAGGAGTCAGAACGGATCTATAGGTCCCGCTTCTGATTATTAATCTGAGAGGGGTCTCGATCATGTCTGCATTATTCGTGAACCATGGGGTGACACACCTAAGGGAAACCAACACCATTTGGAGCAAACATGTTTCAGATAAAAGAATTGCAAAGCGCTAGAATTTTTTCAATGGACACCGGAATTGTTTTAGGTGAAATTGGTTCTGCATGTGATATTGAAATAATGCAGGGGGTTTTATGTGAATGTTTGTTAATTAAAGTAATTTACAAAATTCTAAATAAAATAATTAAAATACTTTTATTAAATGAGAGTTGCATTAAATTTGGTGGAAATTGAATGCATATGAGTGGGATTTTTGAGTGGCGAAAATGGAGGGGCAATTATGTGAGTGGAGCTCTCTCCACATGAATGAGGAAGAGATGGGGGCACCCCCATGGTGCGCTGTCCATGGGAGGGGCTTCCCCCCTCTCCTATATATATCCCCCTCTCCCTCCTTCTCACTCACACCTCCTCGTGAAGGATCTCTCTCCCCCTCTAGATTTATTCCCCCATGGTCTCGGATTAGCGAGATACATGTTCCAAGTGGCATTTTGTCTGGAAGGAGTTGCTGCTTCCGTTGCTTCACTGGAGCGAGGAGGTGGAGGTTGTTCGGTGGCCTGGACGTGTGTGCGAGGATGGATGTGATGTTGATTTGCAGCGCTAGCACTTCCACACGTTCCTGACATCGGAAAGCGTTCGACTGCATCATCCACGAGTACATTCTCGTTACACTTTGTCAGTCTTCGAGGGTATGTTCTTTATGGATGTATATCCACCCATTGCTTTTATCTAGTAGATAGAACCTGGCGTATAATAGTTCCCATCGTAGGGAATTTTTTGTTTTCTATGCTGTGAATCCAACAGTGGTATCAGAGCCAGATCTATGCATAGATGCTTTGCACGGGTAGTACACATGTGAGTATGTGGGTGATGATGATCATGTTATTGCTTCTTTCATGTATTTTGGATATTGGTGGCATAGTTGGATGAAGCGGCCCAGACTAACTTTACATGTCCTCCCACATGAGACCAGTTCCACGCTTGACATGCAACTAGTTTTGCATAAGTGGCTAGCGGGTGTCTATCTCTCCTACTATAGTTAATATCTGATTTACAACAAGTTGCTCATAATTTAGTTATCATCGTTGTGGTTCCATGTTCGTAGGTAATACCGGTTCTATCTTCGAAAGCCCTAAGCCACATAAAACTTGCAATGGATAAATTAGAAGTGTCTAGTTTAGATTGTTGCTAGGCTAGTGTCATGATGTGGTAATGTTGTAACTTGATGTATAGTTGATACTCTTACAACACATCTAACATGTAAGTTCCATAGACGTTGGCCTTACACACAAAGGAATGATAAAGATCATACCACGATACACATGATAGTGATCAAATGCAAGAACCATATCATTTAACTTTACACATATGATGTTTGCATCTTATACTGCTTGTTTGGCGTTTTAGTAGCATTATAAGATGATCCCTCATTTAGATATCAAGATAAAAATGTGTTCTCTCTTAAGTATGCACCGTTTATGTTTTATTGTTTCAAGACATCACGTGATGATTGGGTGTACTTGAATCCACGATCATATTTCCGGTGTAAGACAGTTTTACACACGCGAGTACTAAGTTTCTTACTTGGAGAGCCTAGCATGTACAAACATGGCCTCGGAACACGGACCAAAAGATTAAGCATGAGTCATATATTTGATATGATCCCCATATAGATGCTCGCCTTTGAAACTACACCGACTCACGTGATTATCGGACTTGGTGTAGTGGATTTGGTTCATGTAATCACCAAAAGGACACGAGGGATGTTTTTTTTGAGTGGGAGTTCATTCGTAATTTGGATTAGTTGAACTCGATCTATCATAAACTTAGTCTAAAGTTTACATTTTTTGTTGTAGATGGCACCGCCTGCTTTTAATTTCAATGTGTTCATGGAGAAAGAGAAACTTGCTGTGGGGCCCCCAGATTAATCCTCCGAGAATCCCTGTTATGCATATACCACGATCTCATGATCAGTTAGTCGTGGCACATAACCGACCAGTATCAAAGTAAACATCCATTACTTAAGCGGATACATGTCATACCTTACATGCCATTATGGCTACATCAATAATCATCAGCAGAACTTCATCAAGCGTAGAGCCCGAGCCATGCCTTAACCTACATGCAACTGACCGGGAAAACGTCCTAGCTCGCATAGTCGTCAACGTCAGCTTCTTATTGATATCTGACCAAGTTAATAGCCAGTGACAATGCTAGTGAGTACTTTGAATGTACTCGTTAACCACCTTAAGATAACAATAATAACAAGAGGATATGCATTATGGCTGTGGTAGTAGGAGGGATCCAAGAGAGGTTCTTTTCTCAATTAGTTTCTCTGTAGATATAGCATCTACATATCTTTGTTGAAAACCTTTGTAAACATTTTGCAAACCTTTTTGAAAAGTTTTGGAAAACATTAGGACTGGTTCACCCATTTGTTCCTCCTTCCGGTCAACCCATGACCAAAATCCTTTCCTTCCTTTCCGACCATCCCATGGTCAAGACATGTATTCCTTCCGACCATCCCATGGTAAAAACATTTCCAAATCCATTGATTTTCCGAAATCCTTTTTGAAATCAAAACCAGCACCGCTCTACAGTAGTTTGTCCAACCCATCCATAATCATGGACACGACTATTCGAATAGATTTACACTCTACAGAGGTTGTACACTTTACCCACATCATCCAGGTACCCTACCCTGATCTACACTGATCGTGGGTCGATTAACCGATCAAGACTCTCCGGATGCACCCTCCAATATAAGTGCCTACCCTATGAGTGTTTTCCCCTCAACGCTGGGATGCCCTATATAGTTCCCAAGCCAACCGGAGTGCTTTTTCCACTACACAAAGTGTGCGCTTTCAATGAGGGGCTCATAGTAACGTGTGGAGGCTCGTAGACCCTTCGTTCCTTCTCCGGGTCGATGTCTCACATGGACCTTTACAGGAGAAGGCCCACCCTCTAGGGATTTTCTTTCTTTCCCCTGTAGTAGTTGTAGGCAGCTTATACTAGAGTAAGCAAACATCAAATCCAGCCCTGTCCCATTCCAGAGTAATGTGGTTGCACAAATTAAATTGTTATAGCTAAATCTACAAAGAACCGGGTGCGTTTTTGTAAACCTTTTTCCGCCATCTTTCCTTCAGCATTTTGTAAAAGAAAAACCTTTTTCTTGTCTCAATCTTCTCTTGGTAGGTCAAACCTCACCAAGGTTTTGCCATAAACATTTTGTAACACTTTTTTGCTGGTCTTCCCATCCTATAGCTTTGCTTTGGCTAAATCGGGGTCTCCAACGGGTGTGGTGTATTACACCATCTACCATACTAGGGGAAAGTAGGTGTCAACCAAGGGGGTTATACTTAGTAGTACCATGGTGTAATGGTTTGGAGGAGCCAAGCCACTACCAGATATATATAGCTCATCAGATATTAAAACAATGCAGCTTCATAAACAATAGGTATAACATGCATAAGTAAAATAATAGGAAAAGGTTTATGAGCAAGAAGGTGGCTTGCCTGTGATCAGCAATATGGCATAAATGTCCCTGGACTTCTTCTTTAGATAACCAAGAATACCAATACCAATAATAATGACCATCTTCTTAGGGTCTCCGATATAATCGCATATGTCGTCGTTATGGATCACATGTAAGCAAACAAAGGCACGACCAACACAAGGCATACAATCACCAATACCTTACAGTAAAAAAACATACCACACATAAATCAGTTCAGTAGGTTTTGATAGATTGAGATCATTGCATTTGGAATTACTTGGATTGCCTTTGTGGACTTTCTTTTAGGATTTATTTGCCAAAACCACTTAATAAAGGGGTTTGGAACTAGGAATTGGACTTGTATGATATAGATGTGCAAAAATGATATCCACAGATAGGTATTAGAAAAACAAGGCCAACAAAAGCGGTTTCATGATTTTATCAATTATATATTTTTAGTTATGATTTTTCTAGTGAAATAACCTCTAGTTTAGGTAAAAAAATCACTAGAAAAGTTCTGTAGTTCCAAAAATTATTTCCTTGGATATCTAAGTAGGATTTGATGGACTAGTTCAGCGAGAGTTGGAATCACTTCAAAACAATTAACAAAGTGACCTTGGGAAATTCCCAAAACCAGTTCTAAAGGGTATTTGTCTTTTTCACCAGAATTAATCTACATGATCTTTTGAGATGATTCCAAAGACACATGGAAGGTACATTCAACACCTTTCTGTAGAAATTGGAATGACCCTTCTTGGATTTACAGAACTTCTATAAGGATTTTATTAGTGAACTAACTATGCACAAGACAGTTAAATTCTTAATATATCAACCATAGCTCAATAACTTTTGGGCTCCTGGGGTTTAAATGATATTGGTATGCATGTATTCTGGGAGTTGGAATTAGGTAAATACATTTCATATATTGTCCTAGAGGATTTTCTAAATACAGAATATAATTGAACTTGTCATATTTATTTCTTCAGATCTATAGCTCCACTTGGCTAGAGATAAGGGCTACTAGATAAGTGTATCAACTACCTACCGTAGGGACTTTGATTCATACCATTTGGGTATGTACAACTCACTATGAAATTTATTTAATGAAAAAGATACATTTTAGTCGATTTAATGCCAGTAAATAATGATATTTATATTTGGAAAAGTACTAGTTCTGAATGTTGCACAAAACACTATGGTACTTGGTAAAAATTAGATGTGGACAAAAAGTAGTACTTTCCATTTTTATTTTTATTTAAACCAACAGGTAAGTTGTAGATCTAGATTTAACTCAAAAATAAAAGGAAAAAGGGGAAGTGGAAGCTAGGCCAAGAATCCGAAGTAACTGGGCCGTCGAGGAGGATTCGGCCCACTCAGAACGGCGACGTGGGCGGGAGACTAGTTTTGAACTTCCCGGGACAGGGCCCACGAGTCAGCGGCACTAGGGTGCCGAAGGGGTATCCGGCGTCGTAGGCCATCCAATCTAAAGGAGATCGACGGTTGCACGTCGTCTCCTTCCTCCCGACGGGGCAGAAACCCTAGCTGAGCCCGGGGAGCGGCGGCACGGCCCACCTGAGGGCGGGGAGATGATGTGGAGGGGACGGGGAGGTGCGGCGGTCGGCGACGAGTCCGGAGAGGGACGGCATGGTCTGATTTGTCCCCGGGAAGCATTGCGAGAACCAGGGCCAGCGGGGCTTGCGTCGGTGTTCGTTGGAGCCTTGTCCATGGGCGGTCCTAGGGAAATAACAAGCACAGGGTTAGATTCAGGGGGACGTGGGGATCTCGGAAATGACACATGCAAGGAGAGGGGAGCGGAGTAGAAGGAGCTATGCTCAGATCATAGAGGTTGGCTGAGAGGCCATTGTCTTCCTCTCTTGGACAAGTCAAGGCAGTGGAGGAGGAATGGCTCTCTAGAGAGGGTAGGTGGGATGTGGCGCCCCGCAAAAACCACTACTAGAAAATCACGGTGTTTTCGTGCATTGCATCACCATGACCGCATGCTCATGTCATCATGCCACATTGCATTTGAGAATCGTCATGTCATCATGCATATTTTTCTAAACGCAAAAGTATTTTTATTAAACACCGTATTATGTTTTTCTAAAATATCCATACGGTCTAATATATATATTAAGCTGTCACCTCTCTTTGTTGTTTTAAAATAAAACAATAGTCTCCGGTCATTAGGTGACAAGAAAGGTTTTCTTATTGGACTAAAAATAAAATTTAGGCTTAAGGCCGTCTAAAGTTTTAGCCTAAAACTAGCCCCATCTAGTCTACTTTGGACTAGATACATATCCTTTTCCCCTCTTTTCTTCCAAACCCTAGCCCTTCTAACCCACCTACCCCAGGCCACAGCCCACCCGCCCTTGCCCTGCACTCTCTGGCATGTGATGTCGATCATTGCCTGTCCCACCCGAGACACGCGCACGCACTAGCACGATCGTCGCGCGCACAACCCCTCGCCTGGCATGTCTCCTCCCTCACCTGCCGCACCGACCAGGTCCACCCTGGCCCGCTTCCCCACTCCCGCTCACTCCTCACGCACACCCACTGACCGACAACCCCCTCCCCAGGCCCCGTGCCACCTATCCCGCCCCGGCCCCACCTCACTCCTACCCATCGCGCCCTCCTTCCCCACCTACCCTGCCCATACGCGAGTCCCCATCGCCCCGCCCGACCTTCTCCAACGCTCGATCCCAGAGCCCCGCCGCCGCCAGGCCACCTCCCTCTCGCTGCGTCAGCGCGTGACCTCATTGGCTTCTCCGCCTCGCTCCGGGGCCCTCTCCTCCCGGCGCCGCCTCTCCTCGGCCTGCGCTCTCCTCCCGGCTTCTCCTATTCCCGAGCCCCGCCGCAGCGCTGGCCGTCCTCCTCCCAGCTCGCGCGGTGCCCAACCGTCTCTACCGCCTCTCTCTCCGGAGCCCGAGCGCGCCTCTCTCCTCCCGACGCAGGCCCTCGCAGCGACCCCTCCATGCGCAAGCGCTGCTGACACGAGCTTGTTTGCCCGTAGCTGCCCGCGCATCCATCCAAGCTCCACCGCCGCTGCGGCTCGTCGGCCTCGCGTCGGACGACCTCACTGCGCCTCCAGCTGCCCCTCTTCGTCACAGACCATGGGCACCCTCGAGCCGAGCTCATGAGCACTCCTTGTGATGTGCTATTCCCTATTGACCTCGCTTTGTGCTTGTGATGTTGTAGGGAACCGACTGTTTTGTCTCCCGGGCTCAGTGTCTCGCGAGCATCTAGCATGTTTCTAGTTGGTGACATTCTTGTCTCGGCCAATCTGTTGATGTGGTGATGTTGATGAGTTATTGCCGTCAAGGACCAAGCAACCTGAGTCTGACACCAAGATCTCCGCCGCGAAACGACAAGGCCTATGAGGTGGAACTGACAAGATCTACTACTTGGACGCCATGACCTTCACGGATCCGATGCCCGAGAACCCGGAACGCCAAGATCGTTTCTCGGACGCCAAGTCCTTCGGCCCGGGAAAACTGACGACCTGACCAAGGTCCGAAGACCGAACCCTGGCGCGCCAAGTTCTTCGACCCCGGGGACCGATCCATCGGAACGCCAAGATCTTCGTCCGAACCCGAGTTCTTCATCATAGGCGTCAAGATCTCCTACACGGACCCGAAGACCACCGGTACCCGATCCATTCAAGTTCGCCATCGACAGCAAGATCGACCCCACGGATCAACAAGTCCTTCTTCCCGGAACGGCAAGCTCTCCTTCCGTTGACCGAGAACGATCTCGTTGAACCCTGAGACCGACCCCGAACCCCCGGAACCCAAGATCTTCCAAACTTAGATGTGTGAACCTTTTCCCGAGCCCCTATTTTTTTATAAATGCTATATATAAAACTTGTTGAACATTAATTGTTCATGCATGCATACTTGTCTGTGGTTTGGGGGCATTATGCCGATTCACCTCATAAATAAATATGGAGTGTTTATGCGGAATATCTTTGTCTTATTCCGGATTCCATTTAAATTGTGTAGTGAACCGATGCCATGTTTCGCCTTGTTAATACAACATTTAATTTGTGGGGTAGATAAACAACATGAACCATCTAATTAATTGTCGGGACCCTGGTTCCGCTTAATATTGCCTAGTTGCATCGCATCTTTTCCATGCCATGCATCATATCATAAGCATGCCGGATCTTCTGCCGTAGTATTAAATATCGCATCCAGTGTTTCTTCTAGTGTTTGCTTCTTTGCGGATTAGGCCGATGAGTTGATGCGAGTGTCGACAAGTACTTCGGATCTTTGACATTGTTTCCCAGGCGAGCATCTCTCCCCCTTCCACCTGTTTTGCATTTATAGTCTTTATTTCCTCCTGTTGATCTATTGCTATCCGTGTCGCGATGCTTTAGTTTCCGTACACCAGTTATATCCCGTGTAGCCTCTATATTGCCTTGGATACCTCCTATTACCTGTGTTTGGTAGATAGCTGGCCATGTGAGTCGTAGTTGCTTGCTCAGGTGTGATCTCGTGTTGTCGAGTACCACAGTTGTTGGAATGCTGGCAGATGTTTTTGGTGGAGATGCTTATTGGTGGAGATGATCATGATTTTAAAAATAACTATTAAAATGCTAGATATAACTAATGCAGAGGCATTGGTGGGCAATAGATGTTATTTGGTTCTTCCACGCTCACTTGTGTCTCGTAGGACCCCGAGTACTTGATACCTGTTCCTTGACTATTCGCACTATCCACATCCGGGAGGCCTTATGGACCCCCCCTGAGCCAGAGCTTGATTCATTTCTATTTCTTGGGGCCATAAACTAGTTTGGGGTTTTATTACTATTCTGTACTTATTCCATGCTTTACTGTTTTATTTAAGATTGTGCGTGGAGCACCTGTACTGTTTTGGATCGTGCCACGTTTTCGCGGTATCGACAAGCCCAGTCACACTTTTGGTTCCAAATATTTACAGTACCGCCGTCAAAACCCTGGGTCCGTTCCGGAGCCGGCCAACTTCGTTGCGGGTAGCTTAGTGGGGTGGCCCCCTGAAATATTTTATGAATCCTGTGATCGCTTTGTCATGAATGCCTTGTTGGGTTTTGAGTTGGTTTTTCCGAGGTTGATCGAGTGTGTGTTGCTATTTGTGCACCCCTGCAGGGTAAAACTTTCTGAAAGCCATGTCCGCGGTTATGGACGACTTGGAGCACAGTATCTCGATCATAGACAAGCATAGCTAAAGTAGTGTTATAAATTTGACTTAATATGTGACTAGTAATCAGCTTCACTACAATGGAATGGATAATAAAAATGCCAACAACTGGTGGATCTATGTTGATTTGTGTCATACTATACCTGCCTAGTAAGTATTGCAACTCCAATGGAATGTGATAAAAGTGCCAACAACTGCTGGGTTTTGGGATTCCTCAGGACAATTAAATCTGACTAGTAAATGTTCCAACTACCATGGAATGGTTAATTAAAACTGCCCACTACTTATGCTTCAGGATGACTCATGCTATATATCTGACTAGTAAGTCCTTCAACTGTAACGGAATGAATAAAACTGCCAACGGTGTGAGTTCCTCGGTTTGACTTCCTCGTTTGGTCTCGAGGGGGAATACCAGGATGGGTATGTTTGGTGTTAGTATCAGGTTGGATCCAAATAGGTCTTCCTTATCCCTCTCTACTAGCCGCCAGTTTTACAGAGTCTCTATAGGTTGTTTAGTGCTGCTGGGCTGCCGCTTCAGTCCACCATACCTATGTAGGCGAGAGCCACCAAATTCTAGCCTCGCTGTGTACTGGCCTCAGTACTGACGCTCCTCTTTTTTCCTTTGCCCTTTGTCGGCACCCCTTTTGTTTTAGCAGGTTTAAGTTCGACGTCGTTAGCAGGGTTACCCTTCCGGCTTGGCCTGGGCAAGGTTATGGACACCATTGGTTATTCTTCAGGGCTCTTAGCCCCATTTGCATCTTGTCCGTACTCGGACGCTGTATCGATTTCAAGGTGATTTGGGTCTTTGTATTATATATCTGTATTCTTGACTCGAGGAGTCACTGTTGTATATATATATATGTTCTATGGGTTCCATCCTGGACTAATGTGTAATGGTATTACTTCGTTTTCCACCCGCACGAAAGTGCCTGGTGGGCATCCTTGAATCGTTTCTATGCGGGTTTGGTGGAAAGGGCTAAAACTTGCATAGGGCCGATTTGAGGGTGTTACATGGGAGGTGAGGGAGCAAATGAGGGGTAGAGGCATGCGGGGAGGGCCTCTGGCCTATTTATTTGGGGAGGAGGAGGTCCATGGTGGGCATGTTGTAGGAGGAGTTTGGGGAGAGGGTGTTGGCCGGGCATTGGGCATCCAAGGCGGTGGAGGGTGTGTGGTGGATCTCTGAGTCGATCACTGAGTGGAGAGGAGGGTGGTGGCTGTTGCTTCCCTATTACTTTACAAGATTTGCAATAAATGGCTTCTCTCTCTTTAGTCTCTCTCTCCAAGAGGTAAGGGCAAGGACAGAGGGTGTTGTAAGGTTGACCACGACCATGGGTGGGTCTGGTTGCTGTGGAGAAGTGCTGGGCAGGATTTGATAAGGATTTGAGTCAATTTGATAGTGGTTTGGTGTTATGATCAATCTTTCCATAATTGATGATCATGAAGTAATTCTTGAATTTTTATCTTTCCAAGATGAGATAAGGGTGATGGTAGTTGGGTATGGTCCTTGTACACCTCCATGATTTACTTGGGATTTATTGGATGGTTTTTGGTCCACTTATTATCAATCATTCAGAAAGTGCTGAAATGGTTTTCAGAAGCTAAATTGATATTTTTGAATTGGACAAGGTTGGTTTTTGATGTGGGAAGATCTTAAATATGATTACCCCTTAGGAGAATTTTCCCAAGATTTAATGAAGGATAAAAGTATTTAAAACAATTATTATTCCAATTTATCCATTTAAGAAAATGGGCAAAAAGAAATAATAAATCTCTTCAAAAATATTTATTTTCGATATGGGGAGGCGGGGTATGATATTTAGACTTCAAATGTGCTTAAAGTTGGGCAAGTGTTTTGGAGAAAAGCAAACTTGCCTTTATGGAGAGAGTTTTTAAGTTTGAGTACATGAAAGGAATTTAATTTTTTTTGGGTCAAAAGAATTATGGAGAATATTTGTTAGATTTTTATATCCAAGGTAGATGAAGTCCACAAGGTGTATCTAGCATTTGCAACCTTGGGTGTTGAGAATCGAAGTTGATTTTTGGTGGGCAACATGAGATTAAGGATCAAGGTTAATGTTATTTTATTGCCTTCAAAATCTTGTTGGGTCTTGGAGCTCTTATCTCCCCTTGGGGCATGCAATATAAGGATGGATAGCTCAAGTTATTTAGATCACCATGGTGCAGAAGTTTGGGCTTGATCATGCTTGAGCTCTCCAAGGATTGATTCCAAACTTTGAATAAAATAAGAGTGCCAAAGTAGATTATCAAGTAGCCTTCAAAACCTTGTGGTTTTTGAAGAACAAGGATCCATTTGGAACAAATGAAGTAGGTATTGCTAGAACTTTATGAGTAGAACACAATCATGTAAAGATTTGGTCCAAAGAAGGTAGGATGAAGGTGTGAGCTTTTGCTAAAGTAGGCATGTTGATAAGATTTGTAGGAATTGTTATTTTCTTGCCTACGAAACCATCAAGAACAAGTGGGTTAAAATATGATATATCCAAGGGAAAGAGTGGGCCTTGGTAGTCCTTGGTATGGTTTACAATATTTTTCAAGTGCATTTCCAAAAATGCACAAGGGTTGATAAAGGGAGACATTCAAAGAAGTGATGTTGAAACAATTTCCAGACTTAGTCAAATTTGGCAGTTTTGAGGATTTTGACTAGAGTATGAGAGGGGATGTTTTTGATTGGTTGCAAGGTACCAAAGCATCATCAAGTGGATGATGTTTAAGTGTACAATGAGTATGAAATATCCATGCTTGATATTGGTCTTCATTGACTTGGAAGCTTCTAGATTAGATCACTTCAGAATTGATCTAGTTAAGGGTTTTTGATGATCACCTAGTGGCTAGAGATCAGATCCATCTTGTATTCTTGCTTAGGGTTTGGATTTTAAAGTTTCTTTATCCTAGAGGACGATCTCCTAGAGTAGCTCATACTACTTCTAAGCAATCAAGTCAAGCAGCAGATCAAGGCAACTCATCTTACACACAAATCAACTACTACTAGGGTTACCATCAAGCCTAGCTTGAGGTAAGGATGGGCCAATTTTGAAAGGTTGAAGTTTGAGTAAGATAAGAATCCTTGGTATCCCTACCAAGAGTAGAATTCAAAAGTTTTATACAAGGTTTTGAAAATCCTAGAGGTAAGAGTAGCTGAAGGTTCTGTCTTGAAAACATAAGGAGATTATAGTTCTCCATAGTTTGGTCAATAGAAGCTACTAAAATAGTTTTGGTTACAGAAGCATCTTGGCTCATGTTTGAAATGCCAGAACATTTGAGAATATGTAAAATGAGCCAGGATAGTTTTCTTAAATAGCTTTTGTCAACTGAGGTGGAGCTAAGGAGTATATCATCTATTGCACATTCACAGGCATAAGCATAGACAAGCAATCAAGCAACACTGCATCAATCAAGAAGAAAAAAATGTTTTTGTTCCCCCAGATTTTTTCATTCTGGACAACTAATCAGTGTTGCTAAAATTGGGATGTTACACTTGCGACGAATGGTAGCAACTTTACCGACTAGGCCATGAATTTGAGGATTCTCCTCAATGTTGCACACAAGCTATATGTGCTACAAGCGCCGCTAGGCCCCCCACCAGCTCTTGATGCCCCTGACGAGGAAAAGAACGTCTAACTAACTCATTAGGAGGACCACAAATTAGTTCATTGCGCCATATTGTATGGGCTAGAGCCAGAACTTTGAAAGCGTTTCGCAAATGGCAATGCCTTTGATACGATGGGTGAATTGAAAATGATTTTAGATACCCATGCCACCGTAGAGAGTTATAATGCTTTTGAAAATGTCTTTAGCTGCATGATGGAAGAGAACAACTCCGTTAGCGAGCACGTACTCAAAATGTCTGGGTACGCTGATAGGATTGTGTCCTTGGGAATAACGATTCCCATTGACTTAGGCATACATCGTGTTCTCCAATCTCTACCACCTAGCTACAAAAGCTTCGTGATGAACTATAACATGCAGGGCACGACAAAGTCTCTCCCCGAGCTTCTGTCAATGCTTAAGACTGTAGAGGTCGAGATCAAGAAAGAACATCAATTGTTGATGATCAGTAAGACCACCGGTGTCAAGAAAGACAAGAAGGGTAAGCAGAAGGGAAAGAAGGGCGTTAAATCTATTGCCGCGCCTGAAAAGAAATCCCAATCTGGCCCTAAGTCTGATACCGAGTGCTACTATTTCAAGGGGACTGGTCATTGGAAGCGCAACTACCCCATGATATGGCAGACAAGAAGGCCGGCAAGGCAAACAAAGGTATATATGATATACATGTTATTGATGTGTACTTGACTAGTACTCGAAGTAGCACCTGGGTATTTGATACTGGATCGGTTGCTAATATATGTAACTCAAATCAAGGCCCGCGAAACAAGCGACCGCTAGCAAGGGGTGAGGTCAAGATGCGTGTCGCCAATGGATCAAGAGTTGATGTGATCACCGTCAGAACGCTGCCTCTCCACCTACTATCGGATTTAGTGATAAATCTAAATAATTGTTATTTGGTACCTGCACTGAGCATGAACATTATATCTGGATCGTGTTTGATGCGAAGTGGTTATTCATTTAAGTCTAAAACCAATGGTTGTTTGATTTATATGAATGATATCTTTTATGGTCATGCACCTGTGATGAATGGTTTATTTCTGTTGGATCTTGATAATAGTGTTACACATATTCATAATGTTGATTCTAAAAGGATTAAACTTGATATGATATATCTGCATATATGTGGCACTGCCGTTTAGGCCATATTAGCGTTAAACACATGAAGAAACTCCATTCCGATGGACTTTTGGAATCACTTGATTTTGAATCATTTGATACATGTGAGCCATGCCTTTGGGCAAGATGACTAGAATGTCGTTTTTCGGTTCTATGGAACGGGCGACAGATTTATTGGAAATCATACATACTGATGTGTCTGGTCCAATGAGCGTGTTAGTGCGAGGTGGATATCGTTATGTTGATACTTTCATGGATGATTTGAGTATATACGGGTATATCTATTTGATGAAACAAAAGTCTGAAAACTTTGAAAAGTTCAAAGAATTTTAGAGTGAAGTGGAAAATCATCATAATAGAAAGATCAAATTTTTGTGGTCTGACCGTGGAGGTGAGTATCTGAGTTACGAGTTTAGCGCACATATGAGAGATTGTGGAATAGTTTCACGACTCACACCTGCCAGAACACTACAATGTAATGGTGTGTCAAAACATCGTAATCGTACTTTATTAGATATGGTTTGATCTATGATGTCTCTGACTGACCTGCCATTGTCATTTTGGGTTTATGCACTGGAAACCGCTGCATTCACTTTAAATCGGGCACCATCTAAATCCGTTGAAAATACACCGTATGAATTGTGGTTTGGAAACAAACCTAAGCTGTCATTTCTTAAAGTTTGGGGTTGCGATGTTTATGTGAAGAAACTTCAGCCGGATAAATTCGAACCCAAAGCGGAAAAATGCGTCTTCATAGGAAACTATTGGGTATTCCTTCTATCATAGATCCGAGGGCAAGGTTTTCATTGCCAAGAATGGATCCTTTCTAGAGAAAGAGTTTCTCGTGAAAGGTGTGTGTAGTCGGAAGGTAGAACTCGAAGAGGTTATGGAACCTTATCTTCATGAAACGGCGAGTGGCGCAGCGCTGGAATTTTTTCCAGAGTTGACTTCACCGACTGAAGAGGCAACTAATGATAATGATCATGAAACTCTGAATGAGGATACTACTTAACCTCGCAGGTCTAGCAGAACACGTGCAGCTCCTAAACTATACAGAGATCCTATTATGAATTTCTTGGTTGATGAAATAGATGACCCTGCGACGTATGAAGAAGCGATGATGGTCCCGGTTTGTAGCAAATGGCTAGACGCCATGAAATCCGAGATCGAATCCATGTACCAAAACCAGGTTTGGACCTTGGTGGACTTACGTCATGACCGAAACGCCATTGAGAATAAATGGATATTCAAAAGAAAAACTGATGCTGACGGTAATGTAACCATCTATAAAGCTCGACTTGTCGCAAAGGGGTTTCGACAAATTCAAGGAGTTGACTACGATGAGACATTCTCTCCCGTAGCCATGCTTAAGTCAGTTAGGATTATGTTAGAAATTGTTGCATATTTCGATTATGAGATATGGCAGATGGATGTCAAAACTATGTTCCTCAATGACACCATTGAAGAAGAGTTGTATATGATACAACCAAAGAGTTTTGTTGATCCTAAGGATGCTGACAAGGTATGCAAGCTTCAGTGATCCATCTATGGAATGAAGCAAGCATCCCGGAGTTGGAATCTCCACTTCGATGAGGTGATCAAAGAGTTTGGATTTCTCCAAACTTATGGAGAGGCTTGTATTTACAAGAAAGTGAGTTGAAGCAGTATGGAATTTCTGATATTATATATGGATGACATATTACTGATTGGAAATGATGTAGCTCTTTTAAATAGTGTTAAAAGTTATCTAAACAGCAAAATGTCGATGAATGACCTAGGTGAAAAGCGTCATACATATTAGGCATAAATATCTATAGAGATAGATCAAGGCGCCTAATAGGGCTATCACAGAGTACATACCTTGATAAGATTTTAAAGAAGTTTAAAATCGACGGAAGTAAGAAGGGGTTCTTACCAATGTTGAAGGCAAGACATTGAGTAAGACTCAAAGTCTAGCTACGTTGGAAGAAAGAGAGATAATGGATAAGATACCCTATGCTTAAGCCATAGGCTCTATAATGTACGCCATGCTATGTAGAAGACCTGATGTGGCACATGCTATTAGTTTGACTAGTAAGTACCAATCTGATCTAGGTACAGAACACTGGATAGCGGTCAAGAATATCCTTAAGTACTTAAGAAGAACTAAGGAAATGTTTCTTTTATACGGAGGTGAAGAAGAGCTGGTCGCTAATTGTTATGTTGACGCTAGCTTTTACACTGATCCGGATGACTCTAAGTCTCAATCTGGATACGTATTTCTCATGAATGAAGCAACAGTTAGTTGGAGGAGCTCCAAACAACCTGTGGTGACTGTCGTGGTGGTGGCATGGCAAATGCCATGGATAGGCTAAAGATGGGGCTAATGAGTGCTAGGGGAATCTAGGGAGGGAGAACGTGGTGATTCCACGCACAGATGTTCTTGTATTCTCTCTATCAGTGGTGTTTACAAGTCCTCTTCAATCTCTTGGTAAGAAGGAGACTATGTCTCTTACTCCCTACAAACTAGCTCTAGAGTTCTACCTTAGACAAAGAAAATGATCGATCCCCTTCTATGGAGGCCCCGATGCTCCTTATATAGGGGAACCCAGGTTACAACATTAGGGCACACGTGGCAGCATATTCTCGGAATATGCTCCTCGCCTAAAGCTAGATCCTTCTTTATTTTCTTTAACGGCTCGCCTGGGCTTTGGACGTAATCCACAGCGTAATCTTTGTCTTTAAGCATCACCAGACACGGGCTACGTCAGCTGACATTGCCCGCGTCACCTTGGTCGCCCCTGACCCGCTGGTCCTCCTCTTTTCGTTGCTTCGCTCACACTACAGCTAATAAAACCACCGTTTGACCAGCGGGAGATTCGTTCCTTCTCTTGGAAGCCATAGGATAGTCCGACTAGCATCTGGCTAATCCGGCTATCAAGATACCTACAAAACAGATAGACAAACATTGTCGGCATATATTTTATGCCGACCGGACTACGGTTAAGGAGATGCTCCACGGGCTAGGTCACTCCATGGTTCGGCCTGCCTTGAGGTGAGCCGGTCAGCACTTGCTTTGACCGTGCCGTACCCTGGCTAACTCGGCCTTTATACCCCCGCGTCACCCTACCCGGGGGTATCCCCCAACATTAGTCCCCGAAGCTGGTGTGGTCTTAGCAACTTTTAGATGTTAAGGCCACAGTAGGTTCCTATATTCGGATCTCTGCCCCTTTGGCCGAGTTTATCCAGTAACCTAGGGCTTCTCCTATGGGGATCCCTTGGCTCATTCCGAGTTATTCCTTGCTGGACGGGTTTTTGCTAGTTTATCCAAGCTACCGTTCCTTCTGTTGTACGCTTCCCCACATCCTACGTGGATGGTAATCATCATTTTGCCTCATTTTAAGGGCTACGCGCATTTAATGCACCGATTACTATCGCAATGTTAGGAATAACTGTTGCGCACGTCACTTTACTCCGGCGCCTCGTTAACTGTAACATTACATCGCGTCATGGGATCCTCTGCCCCTGTGACCCTTGCTGTGGCCACGCTCTGATTGACTGATTCGGCCGCGTACATGCCCGTTGCGTGTGGCGTGGCAACCGCAAAGGATCCTACTACGTGCCCGTTGCGCGGTTAAGTAGAGGGCCTGGGGCAATCTCTGGGGAACTTCCCCATTTTCTCTGCGCTTCCCAGCCTCCTTTCTCTCTCAGTGCAACCTTGTCTCCGCCGCTAGTTCCTCGTTACACCAGCACCGTCGCGACCGTGCACAGACAGCACCTTGCGCCTGCGCCGCCGTTCTTACTCAAGGGCTTCATCACGGGGCCTTGCGCTTCCCGTTTCCCCTCCTCTGGTTATTTCTACTCCGATTTCTCTCTCGAATACCTTGAGTCCACCATGACTGAGGAGGAGGCAGCCGTCGTGGCGCAGCAGGAGGAAGAAGCAGAGGGCCATGAGCGCGGCTGCTGGGATGGCACGTTCGTCTGCGAGGATGACTTGGACTGGCTCCGTTCCACGTGCCGCATCCCCGCTGGCGTCGCCTGTTGCCTCGCCTATGGCGAGATTTCACCTTCCCCCAATCCAGGGGAATATGTTGTTTTTCTTTCGCTTTTTCAGCGTAGCTTCGGCCTTCCTACCTTAGATTTCTTTTTTGATTTCATTTCTACGTATAACCTGCAACCGCATCATCTCCCTGCCAATGCCATCACTTATTTGTCCTCTTTTTCCTCTAGCATCGAGGGATATATCGGCCTCTAGCCAACCAAGGAGTCGTGGATCAAATTCTTCGGTCTCCGGAGGAATGTGGTTCCGGATCCGGAGTTTGCTCCGGAGGATAAGCACCTGACCCAATGCGGTGCTGCCTCCATATCCCCCTGCAAAAACTCCGTGTTTCCCCGGGTCACCGGGCTCGAGTCCTACAAAGGCTGGGACCGGACTTTCTTCTATGTCCAGAATACCACCGAGGAGGACTTGATCCGGCTCCACCCCTTCAATCTTGGTCCTCCAGATACCTCGCTTTGGGAGAGCATTCCCAAGCGACACACATCCCTGGCGAATCAGGTGGAGCGCCGGATCAAGGAGCTGCTCAAGGAGAAGCTCCGAGGGGAGGACATCATGATTACTTTTGTCCGCAGCCGGGTCTCCCCCCTCAGAAGCGAGCCCACAAGATCTGTTACTTGAGCGGCCCCCTCGACCCCCACCGGACTTCATCTTTCGAGCTTGATAACTCGGCGGTTTACTGCCAAGTTAAGGCCATTTTCAATGTGGAGAAGGAATTCTCCGAAGATTGGGAATGGGGGCTCGAGCCCTTCACCCAGGACAACCCTCCTCCAAAGGTAAATTCACTTCTTACGGTTTTCCGGATCTTCTTTGTATGTCGGTTTACTTTTGTAACTTGGCAATTGTTGTCTTATTCTCAGCGATTCCTCCAGCAGCCATTGGAAGATGGCAAGGTGCTGGCAAGCAAGTGGATGCCGGACCGCGCCGAGGAGGACGAGGAGGAGCCTGATCCGGAGACTTTCCTACCTACTCCGGACATCGTTAAACGCATCGCTGGTATGGCCTCTTCTCTAAGGGATTGTCCAGATGACGATAACTCGGACGTTGAGGTCCTAGAGGTACTTGATTCGGTTCTCATCTCTTATGCGCATCTGGTTATGTCTGAATCTTCAGCTAACCCGGCCGGTCAGGTCCACGAGGTTCCTCCCCTCGCCCCTGGTGGTATGGTCCCTGCTTCTTCCCAGAAGCGCGTGGCTACCTTGACCATAGCTTCGGAGGTGCCGCCGCCCAAGAAGAGGCAGAAGAAGTCCAGGGTGAAAGCCTCGACTAAGCCGGCCGCCAAGAGCACGGTTCGGAGAACGCCCAAATCTCGAGCTCCCCCAACCTCAAACAAGTAAGTCTTTTGCATCTGCCCTTCAAGTTTTTTCCCTTTCTGTGTTTACTCTTGTCTCTTACTGGTTCTCTCCCTTTTTGACTTGGTTCTTTTCTGCTTCTCAGAGCTCCTAGGATCATTCCCCAGAGCGGCTCCTGCATAGCATCTCCAATCCGGAGCAGCCCTTCTCCCCCCCGCGATGATGATACTCGCTCGCTCAGCCCTATCCGAGAGGGCTCTGCGGCTGCGCCTGACCATAGCCCACCTCGCCATGAGGAGGGCAATGTCAGGGCCGGGGGTAGCGGGGCGGCTTTGGATACAGCCATGCCGGATCTCCCCAACTCCTCTTCGGCCCCAGCACCAAGGGTTAAGGCGCCAGCTCCATCAGCGCCGCCCCAATCAAGTTTCTCTCCCGTTCCAGTTTCCTCCGAACCAGCCATACCAGCAGCAACATCACCAGCAGCAGCAACAACACTAGTAGCAACGCCAGCACCAGCACCAGCACCAGCGCCAGTAGCATCACCAGCAGCAGCACTAGTAGGTTCCACCAAGCCTCCCAATAGGAAGGCCCCATCAGATCCCTCCGGATCAATTCCCTTCGTCGTGGATATCTTCCAGCCAGCTCCTCAGGCTTCATCCGGCAAGCTCAAGAAAGCTACTGGATCAGCTAAAGGGATCTCCTTTGGGTCACACGCTGTTGGATCAGAGGGTATCAGGTAGCTAGTTCTGCCTACCAGCCCTACTACAGCTCAATCCGCTAGGCGAGAGGCCCACGACAAAGGCCTTGTGGCGAACTATTCTCCCAGCGGCGAAAGTTACAGTCCGCTGCTCCTGGAGTACGTGAAGAACTGGAACAATGCAGAATTTATCGACCCACAAGATGATCTACCAGAGAAGTTCAGCCCAGCCGAGTTCAACGCACAGATGAAGTTCGCTACCAAGGCCATCTCTTTGGCTGGCCAGATGATGGAGGTAATTCTTTTCCTCCGCTGTGGTACATTGCATAGATGAGCACTTTATATATATCCCCTAGTCCCCGAGCCTGTGAGGGAGTAACTTGTTACTCGGGCGGATGCTCCTTAGAGAATTTGGTTCCTGTTCATAGTAACTTCTAATTTTAACAAAGTTAGAGCCGGGTAAAGTTCCCTTGGCCCGGATCTTGTACACTTCGAATATCCACACACATAGAGCCGGGTTAAGTTCCACTTGGCCCGAATCTTGTAGACTTCGAATATCCACACACCTAGAGCCGGGTTAAGTTCAACTTGGCCCAGATTTTGTTGACTTCGAATATCCACACACCTAGAGCCGGGTTAAGTTCCACTTGGCACGGATCATGTAGACTTCGAATATCCACACACCTAGAGCCGGGTTAAGTTCCCCTTGGCCCGGATCTTGTATACTTAGAATATCCACACACCTAGAGCCGAGTTAAGTTCCACTTGGCCCGGATCTTGTAGACTTCGAATATCCACACACCTAGAGCCGGGTTAAGTTCCACTTGGCCTGGATCTTATAGACTTCGAATATCCACAAACCTAGAGCCGGGTTAGGTTCCACTTGGCCCGGATCTTGTAGACTTCGAATTGTTTTTTTACTTTGCCTTTAAACTTGATCTTGTCTTGATTATTTCAGATTACCACTAACCTCCGATCCGCTGAGTTCCAGCGCCTGCTGGACTCCTATAAAGACATTCGCGCACATTATGGCAAACTCCTGGAGGATCACCAGAAGAAGGGTAATGTTCCTTACATAGACTTTTCCCTCTTCCATTTTCATTCATTCGAGTTGTCTGCGATCCGTATTAATTTGTCATCTGAACCATGCAGCCGAGGTTGAAGCTGAGTATATTATCATGCAGAAGAACCTAGCTGAGATCCAAGGTATCATATCTCGTCCACTCCAATATTGTGCGCTCTTTTCTTCATCTGTGGTATATTTATACTCCGGCCCTGCCGGATTAACCCACTGTTGCAGTTGCTCTTGAAGATAGTGTGCCCATTCCTGACATGATGACCCATTTCCTCAAACAAATAGGGAAGCATCAGGCTGAACTGAAAAAGAAGGATGATGAGATAGCTCGGTTGCGGCTCCATAACTCAGAAATTACTCGGCTGAATGCCGAAATCCAGAGGCTTAAAGACCTCCACAAGACTGAGCTGGAGAAGGCGGACCAGGAGTTTGCCGAGGAAAAAGAGTGTTTGACGACTCAAATTTCTAAGGACAAGGATCTATTGGAGGAAGCCGACGTAAAACTTACATCGGTAACCTCCGAATACGAGAAACTCCAGGCCAGCAATGCCAACGTTGATGCCGAGCTCCAGCGTCTCCTTTTCCAAATTTCCCGTGAGTTTCTTTTCCCTTGCTTAATTTTCCTTCCTTCGGGTTTGGTGCTTTTGCTAACTGTCTCCTATACTCTATTCTTAGGAAAAATTCCAGAAAGTGACACTCTTGCTAGCGCTGCCGTAACCCGGTCCCGCGATCAACGTGGTGTTCCTCAGGGTCCTGGATCCGGGTCAGTCCCGTACTCGATGGAGGATCTGCTTGTTAACCTTGCTGCTCGCCTGGAACTGGTAAAGAACTATGGTGCGGACATCATGCCAGCTGCGACACGAATGTTCGGCTCCCCTGGCCCACTGAGACCATTCCAAAGGGAAGTACGGCTTTCATAGCCAAATTAATGGAGTGCGATACACAGCTGCATTTGTGGCGTGAATCTGCCGCACAGGCTGGGGCTGACATTGCCTTGCAGTTTGTCCTTTCGTGTTGTGAAGGAATTGATCTGGGGTTGCTTACTCACATGCGCACCGGATCTAAGTGGTGCAAAGATCCGGATTGGATTGCGCGCCGCAAAGCCTGTGCCAACAAGCTTATTCAATACTCCTTCTACCACGCTTGGAACGAAGGGACGAGTTATCTCGACGTTTTTGATGATGAAGCTGCTTCTGGAGACGAAGAGGATGAAGAAGAAGGGAGTGAGGGTGAGGCCTCCGAGCTTGGCGACGTGGTCGAAGACCCAGAGGATGGTGAGGTTGACCCTGAGGATGAAGCTGAGGCTAGCGCCCCTCCCCCAAACTCCGAAGTGCCACCTTCTTCGGATGACGATTCGGCTGCTGCTCCTGCTCCTTAAAAACACTTATCATATTTGTCAGATCCCTGGAATGCCGGGCGGAAGTGTATTTGAATACTTTATTTTGGTTGTGCTACAACTTATTGTTTGGAACTAAGTTCTTAATGTTGGATTATCGTGGGCGAATCCCCGAGTTTCATTTTCTTGTTCCCCCAATTTTTGTCTCGGCTCGCGTCTACCTTGATTCGGCTTTTCGACTTACGAGTCCGAGGTTCAAAAAATTGATTTAACAATACTTGAAACTTTGAGACTAGCTCAAAATGATCCGGCATTAAATGAATACAATAAACCAAGGGTTAGTCAAAATAACCAATGTCGGCTCGTTTAAGTTCTTTTCCTTAGTCGTTTTTCATGTGCTTTGCCATTCCAAACTTGTGCTCTTGCTTGCCATGAAGCCAATTCTTGTTGGACAATAGCAAAGTCGAAGAGTTGGGTTTTTTGTGCTCAAACATTACTAGCCCGACTAAGATATAAGCGACTTAACCCAACTAACATAAAAATACGAAAATGAGAAAGACAGTTATTACGGTAGTCCCCGAGTCTCTGCTTGGGGTGCCAAAGTTTTATTAATAAGCTCATTGCCGACATATATACCGACATATGAGTAGGTCGGATACATTCACCTATTTGTTAGGTGTAGAAAGGACAAAGTAGTGCTACATTCCACAGTCGTTTAGATTCCTCTCTGGACCTGTCCGCCTTGTTCTTTTCCTGGGGCTGTGCATCAATAAGATAGTAGGAATCATTGTGCAAGGCTTTTCTTACAATGAAAGGTCCTTCCCATGGAGGGGATAGCTTATGCATGCCAGCAGTGCGATGTATCAACCGAAGTACCAGGTCACCTTCCCGAAAGACTCGGGGGTTTACTTTCCGGCTATGATAGCGTCGGAGATTTTGCTGATATATGGTGGATCTGGACAAGGCCAATTCTCTCGCTTCTTCTAGCAGATCAACATCATTTTGCTGGGCTTTGCGCACTTCGGCTTCTTACTATTGGGTGACCCTTGGCGAATCATGCTCTATGTTAGCTAGTAATATAGCTTCTACCCCATATACCAGAAAGAATGGAGTATAACCTGTTGATCGATTTGGAGTTGTTCTTAAACTCCACAGCACCGTTGGTAGTTCTTCTATCCAGCACCCCGCTGATCTTTGCAGCGACTCTATGAGCCGGGGTTTTATCCCGGACAATACTAGTCTATTGGATCTTTCCACTTGCCCGTTCGATGCAGGGTGGGTGATCGAGGCGACATCGAGCCGGATCTTCTTTTCTCGTAGAACCTTGCAAATGCACCTTTAGCGAAATTTGTTCCATTATCAGTTATGATGCTATGGGGATAGCCATATCTCAGGATTACATCCTTGAGGAATCTTACTGATGTTGCCCCATCACATTTCCGAATTGGTTTCACTTGAATCCACTTGGTGAACTTGTCAACCACAACTAGGATATGCGTCATCCCTCCTTTAGCCGGCTTAAATGGTCCTACCATATCTAGGCACCATACAGCAAATGGCCAGGTAATGGGGATAGTTTTCAGCTCCGACATTGGTAAATGAGTTTTTGTGGCGTATCTTTGACAGCCATTGCATTTTCTCACCAGATCCTCTGCTTGCTCCAAAGCACTAGGCCAATAAAATCCATGCTGGAAAGCCTTTGCCACTAACGCCCTTGAGGAGGCATGATGGCCACATTCCCCTTGGTGAATATCTCGGAGTATGTCAAGTCCTTCCTCCGGGTCAACGCACCACTGCAACACTGTTGTCACACTTCTTTTGTATAGTTCGGCGTTGATAATAGTATAGGCCTTTGCTCTCCTTTGGATCTGTCTTGAGATTATATCGTCATTCGGCAAGGTTCCCTCTATTAGGAAATCAAAAATTAGCTTGGCCCAAGTTGGTATAGTCCGGACGGGAAATGGTTCCAAATCAATTTCCATAGCATCTACCGACATAACTCCTGCTGGGTCAGGTTGATCAGTCCCCGGTTTTGCCGTAGCAGTCCCCGGGTTTGCTGAGGTGCTTCCCCACTCTATCTCCATAGGTGCAGCTCCTGATCCGGAGAGTGCCGGGATATAAATTGAGTCTGATTCAGGCGATGGCATGATAGATGGTTTTCTCAGGTGCTCCAAAGCAACATTTGGCGGGATTGGCTGCCGGGATGAGCCTAACTTGGACAACGTATCTGCTGCCTCGTTTTCAATCCGAAGTATGTGATGGAACTCACACCCTTCGAAAAACCCACTTATCTTTTGAACATGGAATCTGTATAGGGCCATGTTGGCATCCAAGGCATCCCAATTTCCAGACACTTGTTGCACCACCAAATCCGAATCTCCAAAGCATTGTATCTGACGTATACCCACTTCTTTCGCTACCTTGAGACCATGTACCAATTCTTTGTACTCCGCAACATTATTCGAGGCACTTAAGTGGATTTGAAGGACATATTTCAGTTGATCCTTCTTGGGCGAGGTAAGCACTACTCCGGCGCCCAACCCATCTTTCAGTTTCGATCCATCGAAGTGCATGCGCCAATAATTGGAGTCCGGCAGAGGTGGCTCATATTGCACTTCAGCCCAGTCCACGAAGAAATCCGCCACAGCTTGCGACTTTATAGCATCTCTTCTGTCAAATTGTGACGCATATGGGGCAAACTCAATTGCCCATTTTGCTATCCAGCCACTTGCATCTTTGTTACTCATAATCTCTGATATGGGTGCCTCACATATCACTTTGATGGGATGTTCCTAAAAATAGTGTTTGAGTTTCTTGGCCGGCATATATACGCCATACGCCATCTTTTGATAGTGAGGGTAGTTCTGTTTTGAAGCTGACAATACTTCGCTCAGATAATACACCGGCCTTTGCACCAACTTTCCTTCTTCCTCGCGCTCCACTACAATTACTGCACTTACGACTCGGTTAGTCGCGGCTACGTAGAGCAACATTGGCTCCTTGGGTAGTGGTGCCGCTAGGATCGGCGCAGTAGATAACATCTTTTTCAATTCTCGAAACGCAAGGTCCGCCTATGGCGTCCATGTGAATTTTTCTAACTTTTTCATTAACTGGTAGAGGGGCAAGGCCTTCTCTCCCAATCGACATACGAATCAGCTTAACGATGCCAGGCAACCAGTGAACTTCTGCACATCGTTAAGGCATTTTGGCAGTTCCATTCTCTCTATGGCCCAGATCTTTGTCGGGTTAGCTTCGATACCTCGGCTAGATACTAAAAAACCGAGTAATTTCCGGTGGGCACACCAAAGGTGCACTTCTCCGGGTTAAGCTTCATCCAGAACCTTCTCAAGTTTGCGAACGTTTGCCAGATATCATCAAGGATCATATTGCTTTCCTTGCTCTTTATCACCACATCATCCACATAAACTTGCATGTTCCGACCTATTTGGTCATGTTAGCATTTTTGCATGCATCGTTGGTATGTTACTCCTGCATTACGTAGTACAAACGGCATAGTGCGATAGCAATAAGCCCCATAAGGGGTAATAAACGCCGTTTTTATTTGATCATCTGGATTCAGGGGTATCTGGTGGAAACCAGAATACGCATCAATGAATGACAGTAGCTCACATCCGGCTGTTGAGTCTATCACTTGATCTATTCTAGGGAGTGGAAATGGATCTTTGGGACACGCCTTATTTAGGTTCGTGTAATCAATGCACATGCGCCATACCACATCCACGTTCGGATCATCCTTCTTCTTTTCCATGAGCAACGGATTAGAGAGCCAATCCGGATAGAGTACTTCCATGATAAATCCGGCCGCTAGGAGCCTAGCTATTTCATCCCCAATGACTTTCCTTCTATCCTTGGCGAAACGCCGGAGAGGCTGCTTTACCGGCTTAGCCCCGGGCCTTATGTTTAATGAGTGCTCAGCCAACTCCCTCGGTACACCTTGCAGATCCCGAGTGGAGCAAGCAAAGATATCCTGATTCTCACAGAGGAAGTTGACAAGCTTGCTTTCCTATTTGTTGCTTAACCCGACACCAATGGTTACGGTGCGCTCTGGGAACTGATCATCGATTGGCACTTTCTTTGTGTCCTTGGTTGCTTGGAATGACACGCTTCCATGCAGGTTGGTCAGAGCCAACATATGCTGTTGCGCGGGTTGAGCCAATGCTGCTACTTCCAGTATCTTCCTTTTTTCCTGAGCTATCACGAGTGACTCGGCTAAGTTAGATCTGGCTGAGGCACACTCGATCGAACGCCAGAAGTCCCCTGATATAGTTATCACGCACCTTGGCCCGGGCAATTTCATCTTAAGGTAGCTGATGTGAGTAGTTGCCATGAACTTGTTCAACACGGGCCTGCCGAGTAACGCGTGATAAGCGCTCTCTAGATGCACCACTTCGAACTCCAAATTTTTAGTTGGGAAATTATCTCTCGTGCCGAATAACACATCAACCCGGACCTTACCAATTGGCTCACAGGAAATACCCGGTACACTGCCATGAAAAGTGGTCCTCATTTCTTGCAACATGTTCTCTATTATTCCCAACTTGTGCATGGTATCCTTATATATAATGTTGATACTACTACCATTGTCAATCAATACCTTGGAAAACCTCACATTGAGATTTGGCCCGTTGAACGTTGGATCTAGGAATAGTGCATAGGTCCCTGGGCTAGGCATGATCTTTGGGTGATCCTTGATAGTCTGTGATCTCCTGATCTTCCCAGGGCATGTATCTCACCACTGCCAACATTACTGTGTTTACCTCCATATGCTGGTGCTGCAAGCTTTTCCGGTCATTTTCTTCTGTGGTAAACACAGAGTAGCTTTGAGCACTAGTGGAAAACGGGCCTCCAGTCCCGGCCCGTAAGGGGCTTTAGTACCGGTCCTGGTAACCGGGACTAGAGGGGCGGGACTAAAGGCCTACCCATTAGTCCCGGCCCTCTTACTAGCCGGGACCAATGGGCATCCACGTGGCTGTTTCTGCGGTATTGGGTGCCCCATTAGTCCCGGTTCAGACATTACGAACGGACAAATAATTCTCTACATGCAGAATTTTAGGCACTTTCTTTGCCGCGGCAGAGAATTTAATTTGTATTCTTTTTTTTCATTTCAAAATAGTTTTCTACGCTACCACATACCGTACATGTTCGTGCATACATAAGATAACTTCTCTTAAGATCGAGCATACAAATATATACATGATAGTTACACATGGAGATCACAGTTATCGAGACTAGAGCCCGTCTATTCAATTACATGGTCGGGGATCATCAGCGCCTATTCACACTAAATTCTCCGGCGTCATCTATCATCTCGTTCATCAAGAATCCTGACAGTTCTTCAACAATTGCTACTACGCGTTGTTGTGGTAGGAGCTGATCCCGCATTTTCTCGAACTATATAAGAAAAGGAGATCAATATGAATATCAATCATGATAACAAAAAGTGACGGTAATAAAAATAATGTTATGAATGTATTGCTTACATCGACTCTATAATCATTTAGCTCACTGGTAAACGTGCGAATGAACTCGCAAATGTAGAATTCACATAGATTCGTCCCCTGTGGCTACCTCGCGCACTTTACGAGAATAGAATTCAATCAAAATAATAATCATGCATCATAATTGTATTGAAACTAGAAGTAAAGAGATGCGCCTACTACTTACCGAGACCGGCTTAAACGTCAGCTTCTCAGTAAAGTCACCCGTAACCGCATTCTTGAACTGGTTCCAAACCCTACCCGGTAAAGAAAATGAATGAGTTATTTATTACGTGATATCTCAGGAAATCAACGAAAGAGACCGCTGTAGCGCAAAAATTACCTCTGGAGCATGTCCTGCATGTCACTAAACTGTTCCAGGGGTCTCTTTAATGGGTCCATGACTTCAACTCTTCCCTTATCAAGTTGAATGTCCATGAGAATCCAGTGGAAACTGTACACGTTTATATACACATCAGTAACTCATCAATTACACTTAACATCGAGTAAGCAAAAGAGAATGTGTACAATAGAGTAAGACAGTCACGCGAAATTGTAAGGAAACAGTATGTGGTCGCAGAAATTTTGCTCCATTAGAAACCTTAGAAGGTTTTCCTGTGTTTCCTCGGGTTTATCCTTTAGCGTATGACAATGTATTTTATCTGGGTCAATGAACCCAACACTGAAGATTGACCTTCTTTTACATTCCATGATCTTCATTCTGCATAATAATAGAGTACAAAAGGATATAATTAGGATAATTACATGCAATGAACTGAACAACTGAAAAAATGAACAACTTATATATAGACAATGAATTCAACAACTTACAGACAATAACAACTCATGAGACTTTTGTCGATGGAGCCTAAAGTGTATAACTGGAAGAGTTCTGGAAACTAAACATGGACCTCATCTTCTCGGAAGTAGTAGTCATGTGGGACTTTCGCCACGATCATTATTCTCTCCTCCTTTACGGCTTTCAAGTACCATTTATCTAAACTCCACATTTGTGTTGGCAGTTGTTGGAACTGCTCAAAGCTGACCAGAGGCTTCCCTGGACATATTCAGGGACTACCTGAGCCTTGGCTAACTTGTCATCCTGGGAACCTAGCAATTCCTCAACAGTCACATTCATAGCGGCCGCAATCTTCTTAGCTTGTTCCATATCCTGTTGGGGAGTGTCATAGGATACCACCTTGAGGGGTGGGGTCGATTTTTTGGCCTGTTCCCCGAGCTGGGGGACGTCCTTTCTTTTCCTGGTTGCACTTTGACTTGATGATTTGCTCCTGCTCCCGCTTGCACTTCTACTTGATTTGCTCTTCTTCACTTCCTTCTGAAGTGTGCGTTGATAGTCATCTGGGTTATGGTGCAAGTCATATTGCGATTTTTTGTTCAGAAAATAAAGTGCATACGCTTTTTGCTTCTCGGTGCATACCGGGGCAGGCTCGGGTTTCTTCTTTTGAAGCTGCACAAGACATTCGGCCTTTACGATCATGTCAGTTTCCTCGTCAGTAGAATCGTAAGGTCTGATAGAAAGATTCTTATGAGGTACTCTTGGGAGGGGCGACATTTGTCGTTTTGGGCTCCTGCGTCGTTTAGTACTAATCGGAGGCTGCGGCAGAGATCGAGATGGACTCAGGCTATGGTGGTCGTAGTCATGGGGTGGGCTTCTTGGAGGTGAAGGTGACATGCGACCACTCGGAGGCGGTGTTGGCTTTGGCGTCCAGCCTGGAAGCTTGATGTTGTTCTTGTCCCATAGAATGATACCACCCAGTACTTCCCCGAGTGTCCTCTCACCTTCAGGTCCAGGGATGTCAAGCTCCATTGAGTCCCACCCCATCGCGCTTTCATCCACACCAACTTTAGCATAGCCAGCTGGAATCTCACGGCCATGCCAGCGTGCGCCAGGTGGACAAGGTAAAGCACATCCGACCGCCACCATGATGGATAGGTTCTTCACCTTATGATGGAGCTCACAAGATGCCTGCTCCTTGTTTCCATCCACGGGGTAGCCAGGACCGCCATCTACCATACGTGCATCGTCAGAAGGGACCTCCGATTCAGCCATGCTGCTTTTCCGCTGAGATGGGACGGCGGTAATACTGAGTACAGGATCTTGCAGGCGCGCTGCTCCTCGAAGTTCGTCAATCTATTGCTGATGCATTCGAAGTGTTCCTATCAACTCGGTGAACTTGTCTCCCTCGTCCTCCTGCCGTCGCCTCTTTGCTCTCTCTCGGCTACTATAAGTATTTCTGTCTTTGGGAAACCCCGTCTCCCACGTATAACTAGGGCTAAGGCCTCGTACACGTCCTCCGTGTTCGTCATTCCTGAGGACCTTTGTCAGCAAGTCTTTCTCTCTATCGGGATGGAACTTTGTTGTCCCTGCTTTAATCTCCTTCACCACTTTCTGCCATCCCGGGGTATCCTAATCCCGTCACTGCAAATAAGGTCCCCTGTACTTTCGTCATACTCACTCCCATGCCCAAGGAACCAATTCCTTGCCCTCAGATCCCATTCTTTGCGTATAGGTTCTGCAGTGATCCCTTTAGCAAGCAGCTCATTCTCTTTAGCATCCCACTTTGGCATGGCAGCCGCGTAGCCCCCTGGCCCCAGGTGATGGTGATATTTCTTCATCGCAACATTTTTCTTGTTTTTTTTCCGACATTTCCATAGCAGGTTGTGACTCCTTGTACTTCACAAATGCATCCCGTTAACTTCTTTGTTTCGTTAGATAGCATTCAAATTTAGGAGCCTTCTTCGTCTTCTGATACTTTTGCCATAATGCTTTCTTCCAGTTCTTGAATAGTTCGGCCATCTTCTTAAGAGTCCACCGCTTGACTTTCTTCCTCAATGCAGCTGTGTCGGCATCATCCTCACATTCTGGCAGGGTGAAATGTGTCATGAGGTCATTCCAAAGACCCTCTTTGCACCTGTCGGAGCCATACCCTCTTTCGCCCCTTTGGTCTTATTCCACTCTCGAACGGTGATCGGGATGCGATCCCTAACCATAACTCCGCATTGTTGTTTAAATACAGTTTTAGCCTTTTCGGGTTCCACCGGTTCACCCCGTGGTGATACCCGCGTAATTGTATAACGCGTTGCGTCCAACTTTTTGGCCGGGCCTCGTTTGGAATATTTTTTGCTCGATGTGGAGGCCTAAGAGAAGAAACATTCGTCAATTTATATATATATACAACTCAGTTAATGCATCTACTGATCACCAGACTTCATATAACCTCGCCGTCGGCTTCTCCACCACCGGAGTCATTGGCTTCTCCACCATCGGAGCCGTCGGCTTCTCCTTGATCATTTCGGTCGACCTCTTCTCCCTCACCGGAGGGGTTCAGATAAATCGACGGAGATTCGGGTGGATCCACATGGGTGGTGTCGTTGATCCTATCCTCGAGAATTTCTTCCTGTGCTAGGTCTCTCTGGATTGGATCCATAGTTTTCTACAAAATGCATAGAATAACATTTTTCATTCAATATTGCTGCATAAAATAACACTAAACAATAATATGAACACGCAATTTGCTACCACCCTAAGTCCGGGGGCCCGCGAGCACCACCACCCTAACCCTAAGTCTGGCTGCCCGCGAGCACTACCACCCTAACCCTAAGTGCGGGGCCCCACGAGTACTACAACCCTAACCCTAAGTGCGGGGCCTCGCGAGCACTACAACCGTAACCCTAAGTGCGGGGCCCGCGAGCACTACCACCCTAACCCTAAGTGCGGGGCCCGTGAGCACTACCACCCTAACCCTAAGTGCGGGGGCCCGCGAGCACCACCACCCTAACCCTAAGTGCGGGGCCTGCGAGCACTACCACCCTAACCCTAAGTGCGGGGGCCCGCGAGCACCACCACCCTAACCCTAAGTCCGGCTGCCCGCGAGCACTACCACCCTAACCCTATGTGCGGGGCCCGCGAACACTTTATATTACACTACTATATACTACTAAAAAATAAAAAAATATACTACACTAATTATTAACATACTACACTAATATATACTACTAAAAATATAAAAAATACACTTTATATTACACTACTATATATTAATAAAAAATAAAAAATATACTACACTAATTATTAGGGTAGTTATTTCTTTAGCACTATTATATATATTATTACTAGTAATAAATATATATACACAAACATATATATACTATATTTATATACTAGTAATAAATATTACAATATAAAAAAGATACAAGAAATAAAAAAACATATATATACTATATCTATATGATCTATTACTATTATACACAAACATATTTATATATACTATATCTATATATACTAGTAATAATTATTAACATATAAAAAATACACTAGAAATTAATATATACTATAATAGTAATACTAGTAATAATTCTATCTATTACTAGTAATAATTCTTAATTAATATATAAAAAATACAAAAAATTAAAAAAGTGGCGGGCTCAGGCTCAGCGGGGATGGAGGCGATGCTGTCGTGGCGATCATGAGTCGAAGGCACGCGTGGGGTGGCTGGGAGGTGGCGGCGGAGAGAGGTAGTACCTCCCAGCAACGGGCCGGTGGACGTGCGCGCGTCTCGAGAGGCAGCAAGGCGCTGGCGTGAATTAGCTCTGGCGGACGGGCGTCTGGAGGCGGCAACACGGGGGTTGCTCTGAGAGCGGCGAGGGCGAGGCGAGGCGAAGAGAAAATTTTGGCAGCCTGGCGGCATACTGCTAGCTCCTCGCGAGATGTGCTCCGGTCGATGGATTCGACCGAGGAAGAAGCGGCACAATAAATACCCCCACACCCTTTAGTCCCGGGGCGTGGCACAAACCGGGACTAAAGGGGGGTCTTTAGTCCCGGTTCCAGCCACGCATCGGGACTAAAGGCTTTGGATGCCTTTTCGCCTGCAGAGCCTTTAGTCCCGGATGGTGTTCTGGGCCGGGACTAAAGGCCTAAATTCTTGTATTTGGGCCTAAGTTGGCGCCTGTTTTTTCAAATATTACAATTTGTAACTATTAGATTTTTTAAACATTTGAATTATAGAGTTTTTGCATACTTATGAATTTGAGAAAATTTTCAACATGAAAAGTTTTTGAATTTGAATAAGTAATCCAAATATATTTTCTGTTTTATAAAATAATTATTCTAACTAGTGAAACTAATAACCATTTTGCCATTTCCAATTTAAAAATGCATTAACTATTATATTTTGCATATTTTTAACATAAAAAGTGCTTGAATTTGAATCATAGATTCAAATCCATTTTCTGTTTTATAAAATAATTATTCTAACTAGTCAAACTATTAACCATTTTGCCATTTTCATGTGATTCCGACGCTCCGGTGGTCTTCCTCCGGCGAAACCCTAGACCGGGGGCCTCGGATCGTCTACCCCTGTAGCTTTCTCCGTACGAGGGTAGCCCCTTTAGGGTTTAGGGTTTAGGGTTTAGGGTTTAGGCTTGGTCGTTGCCATAGCACATCTAGACTCATATCTGCCGCCTCTCTCCACTCTATCCCATGGCTTCCACCATACCTCTAACCCTAGGGAGGCGGAGATGGAGTCTTTCACGGGCTAGTTGGAAAATATTTTCCGAGGCGGAACTTCCGAAGATGCCATAGGGCGTGTGCACCAAGGGCATCTTCGAGAAGTTCCGCCATGGGAGATTTCCCAACCCTTTCCTCCATCCATGGGGATGAAACTCTCCATCCATGTTGGCTTGGTGAGTTGCTTGCCATGGCGTATCGATGCTCCTTTTATAGGCACGACGCCGCTTCTACATTGTCTTCTTCCTCCGATAGGGCGTCGTGCGCTACATGCTTTATCTCATCGAAGCGGTCGTCCACGCGTCCTTATCCTACCGACAGCTTTAGTCCTGGTTTGAGCCCCCACCCGGTACTAAAGGTTACCCACGCGTCCTTATCCCACCGACAGTTTTGTTAGATGACACAAAAACCACCTTTAGTCCCGGTTGCACCCACCAGCCGGTACTAAAGGTTAGCCACCCCCCAGATAAGGCCCTCCGAGATAAGCCTCCCCTAGATAAGGCCCCCCCATCTTTTGTCTCGGTTTGAGCCCCCACCCGGGATGAAAGTTTCCCGCGCCACTGCGTTCCCGCGCTTTCCATCGGTTCCCACCTCTGTCTCAAATAAAAGGTTTAATAAATTACATAGATTTATGTCTCAAATAAAAGGTTTAATTACATAGATTTATGTCTCAAATAAAAGGTTTAATACATTATTACACATCACCAACATCTAGTGTTGTGGTTTTCTTCTGCACTGTAGCCATGGAGAATCTTCATCATTTAACAGGATGCTTGGGTCAGTTTTCACTTTGAAGGGCAGAATTTCATGAAACTTATTGTAATCTTCTGACATGTCTATCTTGTCATCCACTCTTACGATGTTTCTTTTCCCTGAAAGAACTATGTGGAGCTTTGGCTCATCGTATTCTGTACTCTTTTGCTTATCTTTCCTTTTTCTCGGTTTGATAGACATGTCCTTCACATAGAAAAACCGAGACACATCATTGGCTAGGAAGAATGGTTCATCCATGTACGCAAGATTGTTGAGATCCACTGTTGTCATGCCGTACTTATCGTCTACATGTACCCCGCCTCCTGTCAGCTTGAACCATTTGCACCGAAATAAAGGGACCTTAAAAGTAGGTCCATAGTCAAGTTCCTATATCTCCTCTATGTACCCATAATATGTGTCAATCTTCCCATTGTCATCTGTTGCATCAAAGCGGACACCACTATTTTGGTTGGTGCTCTTTTTATCTTGGGCGATCGTGTAAAATGTATTCCCATTTATCTCGTACCCTTAGAAAGTACATATAGTCGAAGATGGTCACCTGGTCAACGAGTACAACTCATCTCCAACATTGGTGTTATTCATGAGATGTGTCTGCAACCAATTGCCAAAATTCTTCTCGTGTTCCCCTTTAATCAAGGTTTCAGGCTTCCCTGGGTTTTCGGAGCATAGAATATTCTTGTGTTTCTTGATATACGGAGCCACCACGTGGAATTGTGTAGAACTGTGTAGTGTACTTGAGTGAAAGAATGCCCGTCCCTACATACCATTGATTTCCTTCCTAGTGTGCCTTTTCTAGTCATCCTCCCCTCATACCAAGATTCAGGAACACCAATCGGCTTAAGGTCAGGAAGAAAGTCAACACAAAACTCAATGACCTCCTCTGTTCCATAGCCCTTGAAGATGCTTCCTTCTGGCCTCGCATGGTTATGAACATATTTCTTTAAGACTCCCATGAACCTCTTGAAGGGGAACATATTGTGTAGAAACACAGAACCGAGAATTCTAATCTCTTCGACTAGGTGAACTAGGAGGTGCGTCATAATATTGAAGAAGGATGGCGGGAACAACAACTCGAAGCTGACCAGACATTGGACCACATCAATCTGTAATCCTGATAGACTTTCTCGATCGATTACCTTCTGAGAAATTGCATTGAGGAATGCACATACCTTCACAATGGCTAGTCGAACATTTTCTGGTAGAATTACCCTCAATGCAACCGGAAGCAATTGCGTCATAAGCACATGGCAGTCATGAGACTTTAGGTTTTGAAATTTTTTCTCTTTCATATTTACTATTCCCTTTATATTCCACGAGAAGCCAGACGGGAACTTGCTACTGAAAAGGACTTCAAAAAAGATTTCATTCTCTTCTTTGGTAAGAGCGTAGCTGGCAAGCCCTTGAAACTGCCCTGGATGCTTGCCGTCTCGTCCTTTATGATGTTGCTAGTCCTCCCGTGCTGCCGCGGTATCTTTTGACTTCCCATAAAAGCCCAGGAAGCCTAGAATATAGATTCTTCGTCAGGTGCATCACGTCGATTGCAGAGCAGACCTCATGCACTTTCCAATAGGGTAGCTCCCAAAATATAGATTTCTTCTTCCACATGGGTGCGTGTCCGGTAATGGGGTCTTCGAACAGGTTGTCCTCAGGACCCTTTCCAAAGATTACATCCAAATCCTTGACCATACCAAATACATCGGCACCACTAGGAGACGGGCTTCGTCGGGTTTACGCCTTGCCATTGAAATGCTTGCCTTTCTTCTTTAAGGGATGAGGCGGAAGAAAAGCAGCGATTATGCGGGTACACATTCTTTCTACATTTATCCAGATATATACTTTCAGTCTCATCTAAGCGGTGTGTGCATGCATTGTATCCTTTGTTAAATACGTCACGAAATGTTACTAAGAGCAGCGAATTATTGATGGTTCTGACAGCAACGCTTGTAGGTCAAATTCCTGCTGTTTGTGCTCATCCCACACGTACACCTGGTTTGGCCCACAACTGTAGAAGTTCATCAACTAATGGCCTTAGGTACACATCAATGTCATTCTTGCGGGTTGCCGGGCCTTGGATGAGCAGCATCATAATGAACTTCTGCTTCATGCACAACCAAGGAGGAAGGTTGTAGATATATAGAGTCACGGGCCAGGTGCTGCGACTGTAGTTCTGCTCCCCAAAAGGATTCATGCCATTGGTACTTAGACCAAACCATAAGTTCCTTGTGTCACCAGCAAAGTTCGGGAAGTCTCTCTCGATTTTTCTCCTTCGAGCCATCAATGAGGTGCCTCAACATCCCGTCTTTCTTACGGTCTTCCATGTGCCATCGTAGCAACTTGGCATGCTCTTTATTTCTGAACAAACGTTTTAACCGTGGTATTATAGGAGCATACCACATCACCTTGGCAGGAACCCTCTTCCTGGGTTGCTCGCCCTCAACATCACCAGGGTCATCCTTTCTGATCTTATACCGCAATGCGTGCATCGGGCATTTATCCATATTCTCGTACTTCTCACATGGTAGAGGATGCATCATTAGGGTATGCATGTATCTTACGCACGTCTAATCCTAGAGGCGGACAAGTTTCTTTGCTTCGTGCGTCTTTGGAGGGAAATTGGTTATTTCTTGGAAGCAGCTTGTTCATTATTACCGGCAACTTTTCAAATCCGAGTCGTCATACGGTCTCGCCCTCCACTTCATCAATTCCGATGTGCTACCCGACTTCTTACGGCCATCTTCACAAGTTGGATTCAACAATGTGTTGTGGTCCTGTAACATCTGCTCGACTGCAACCTCTCCTTTTACGTATGTCGCAGTCTCGCCTTGCATCACTAATGACCCGACCAAAATCATCAACGGGCTCATCTGGTTCCCGTTCTTCACCCTCTTCTTTTTCATTATCTTCAACTGCGGTATCATCATATTTAGGGAACATAGATCGGTAGTTGTCATCATCGTTCTCTTCTTCATCGCCGTCTTCCATCATAACCTCTCTTTCTCCATGCTTGGTCCAAACATTATAGCCGGACATGAAATCGGACCGAAGCATGTGGCTCTGAATGACTCTTGAGGAAGTGTGAGCCTGCTCATTCCGACATTCAACACATGGACAACACATAAAACCATCCCGCCGCTTGTTCGCCTACAAAGCGAAAAGAGCATGCGTCTTCTCTGTAAGCGTCAGAGCGTCGGTCACCATACATCCATGGGTGGCTCATCTGCATCATACAACCATGCATATATATCAAACACAATCACGATGCTTAAATTTCGCGCAGTCAAAACGAGAAAATAGTTTCTAACCTTTTAGGACACTTCAAAACAAAGAGGATAAACCTTAAGTGTCCCTCTGGCAGCTCATATCATATTTTGTCTTGTGTGAACTCAAGTGGCATCGCTCTAATAGGCATTTCACCGAACACCTCTAGTGCAAATGAAGAAAAAAAGTTAGCACAAAGTTATACCCACTTCTCACATAGGAAAAAAATAGGAGAGAGTGGAGGGCTGGGTGCATATATATAGGGCCAGCATTAGTCCCGGTTTGAGATACAAACCGGGACTAAAGGTTCTGCACGCCGGCCCAGACCTATTTGTCCCAGTTTGTATCTCAAACCGGGACTAATGGCTCCTTACGGACCGGGACATAGTGCCTCGGCCTCCTTGGGCCGTCTGGTTTGGACCATTAGTCCCGTCCCCAGCTACGGCCGGGACTAATGGCCCGAAGCAAAGGCCCATTTTCTACTAGTGGAGGATGCTCCCTGTACTCGTTTCGTCCCTCATTCTCGTGGTAAACTTGACCTTGTTGCTGGTTATTACCTACTTGATGTACTGCATCCCTTCTTTCCTGATTCTCGTACCTCAGCGGAGGTGGTGGCAACATCAGTTGTTGTCCATTCCCCCTATTAGTAATGGTTGCTGTGGTGCCTCATTCCGAGGTGCCTGAGCATTCCCCGAACTGCCCTGTTCTTACTTTCTCATCCACTCACACTGCCGGGTGGTATGGTTTGCCAGACTATTCGGACTTGGTGTATGGAACTTGCAAGGTTGATCCAACATAGACTCGAATGTATACCTTGGTCTATCTTTCCGCTCTTGCCATTGCTTTTTCTACTCTAGGGTCCAAGCCTTTTTCCCTTTGTTTTTCTGTTGCCAGTTTTGTCCTCTAGTTTTTTGGCGCTGGCTAGCACCGGCATTCGGATGATCCCAGTCTACCGCTGCCACATGTTGCGAGTTATATCGGTAATTCGGGCGCTCGTCCCTTCTCTTTCCTCAAAAATCATTCCTCCTTGATGTCCCGGAGCCATCTCGGTTGTAATATTCCTTGTTTGCTTTGCTCAACATTAGCCGAGGTTGCGTTGGATCTCCCAAGGCATACGAATCAGCGATCCGGATCGTCTCAGCCAAAGTGGTTGGCATATCTTGCTGCAGCCTCTGCCACAACATACTTCCATATCTGCATCCCTATGCAAACCACGCAATAGCTTGTGATTCAATTACTCCCTCGCACGAGTTATGCATGTTGCACCACCGAGTCAGGACATCCCGGTCTGGCTCATTCGGTCATTGCCGGCATAGCGCCAGAGTCGGTGGCCTGTTGGGCCTCTTGTAGGTGCTCGAGAAGTTGCTAACGAATAACTCCTCAAAATCAAGCCAACAGTTGACACTTCCTGGTGGCAAATTGTTCAACCAAACTCTTGCTAGTCCTTCCAACATCTATGGCACATATCTTACTACCCATCTCAAATTTCCTGTTGCGATCTTGACCGATGTGGCATAATCAATCAGCCAATCTTCTGGCCTAGTACTACCATCATAGGTTCTGGTTCCTCTGGCCAGCTGAAAGTTCGGCACTGGTGGCTCCTTCATGTTCCGGGTCCCAAAGCATGCCGGACCCGGTGGACCTTGTACCACAATTAGCTCCGACCTATAAGTTTTCTCCAGTTTCAGCCTCGCATCATCTGGCTGCAAGTTCCTGCTTCCCAGCCTTAACCCAATTATGTGGTGATCCAGTCTTGGATATCCATCGTTGATCATAGCCGAATAACCATCATTGTATCTTTCATGATCCGGGTAAGCATTTTGTTGTTGTGCTGCTTGTCTTGCACTTCCCACCTGTCGAGGTGTGCGGTGTTGCTGTTGCTGAGGTACATTTTTCCCTGTTCCCATGGGATCATGCTGTCCGGCATTACCGTTGGCAGCATTCCTTTGACTGGCATTGCCTTGGTCACGGTTACCTCGTCCAGCCACACCTCGGCTGGTACTGTGCCGATCTTAATCAACTTGCATTTCTTTGCCTTTTCCGGCCCTTACTTGATCATAGGGAACCATCTGTTTGTCTCTTCTCCCGGAGTTTACTACTTCTTCTCTCTGGGGATTGTGACCCGGAGATGACACGGCTCCTCTAGATCTTGCCGGGTTATCCTACCCGAATGTACCACATGTGACGCTCCTGGTGGCACCGGGTTTGCCTTGTTCATTTCTTCATTTTGCTGGCAAGCAACCCTCAGCAAGTGATTCACCCTCTCTTGTTGCCTTTGCCAGGGCTCTCCGTTTAAACCTTCTAACTCGGACGCGGCCGCATTTGTTGCCCTGAGGTTCTTTGTCGGGGTACTGTACCGATCTAGCCCTCTTGTTACTATCGTGGCTGTCTGACCCGGCCTAGGCTCGTATTCCTTGTCAATCTCAGTAATCAGGTTCCTACCTCGGATTTTCACTCCAGCTATGTGGTTTGCCTTAGCATATTCTCTCAAGGTAATGTTCAAAGACTGATGTAACTCTTCTACCTTCTTTGCCCCAGCTAACATTTTCTGCCTAGTTTCCTCTAGCTCAGCTTGCACCTGAACCGGATCTACCACAGGTGATATTGGTGTTGCTAGGTTATCTATTGCTTCCGGGAGCACATTCTCTGGCCTTTCTAGTGGGGGAAACCTAGACCTGGTCTGCTTTGGCATAACCTCCGGCTCTGGTGTCGGGCCCTTGCTTGGTTCCGCGTCTGGCGCGGTCATCAAGACCTCAACGCTGCTAGTGGGGCGAGTGATATGCACACCACGATCTGCGCCGAGAGGTGGTTCGCCTCCCTCGACGATGTGCCATGGATGAACGCAAGACTCGTTCACACCGATGTAGATCTTGTGCATGCCAAGCTTGATGAAGACGCCGTTGCACGGTGGGGGGTATCTGCCGAATCTCCCTGCATTGTCGCTGACGTAGTCTAGCGCTCTAAAGTGCTGAACCAGTCCGGAGACGACGTGCTCGCCGGTGCTGGAGAAGCTTCCCGTCTGGACTTTCACCCCTGATAGCACCGCTAGCCCCACGGTGGGCGCCAAATATCATGGTGGTGGCACGGCTGATGCCATGGATAGGCTAAAGATGGGGCCAATGAGTGCTAGGGGAATCCAGGGAGGGAGAACATGGTGATTCCACGCACAGATGTTCTTGTATTCTCTCTATTAGTGGTGTTTACAAGTCCTCTTCAAGCTCTAGGTAAGAAGGAGACTATGTCTCTTACTCCCTACAAACTAGCTCTAGAGTTCTACCTTAGACAGAGAAAATGATCGATCCCCTTCTGTGGACGCCCCGGTGCTCCTTATATAGGGGAGCCCGGGTTACAACTTTAGGGCACACGTGGCAGCACTTTCTCCGAATATGCTCCTCGCCTAAAGCTGGATGCTTCTTTATTCTCTTTAATGGCTCGCCCGGGCTTTGGACGTAACCCACAGCGTAATCTTTGTTTTTAAGCATCACCAGACACGGGCTACGTCATCCGACATTGCCCGCGTCACCTTGGTCGCCCCTGACCCGCTGGTCCTCCTCTTTCCTTTGCTACGCTCACGCTACAGCTAATAAAACCACCTTTTGACCAGCGGGAGATTCCTTCCTTCTCTTGGAAGCCATAGGATAGTCTGGCTAGCATGTGGCTAATCTGGCTATCAAGATACCTGCAAAACAGATAGACAAACATGGCCGGCATATATTTTATGCTGGCCGGACTACGGTTAAGGAGATGCTCCATGGGCCGGGTCACTCCATGGTTTGGCTTGCCTTGAGGTGACCCGGTTAGCACTTGCTTTGACCGTGCCGTACCCCGGCTAACTCGGCCTTTATACCCTGGCGTCACCCTACCCGGGGGTATCCCCCCAACTATGACAAGATCAATGATGGAGGCAGAATATATTGCTGCTTCGGAAGCAGCAGAGGAAGTGGTTTGGATGAAGGAGTTCATGACCGAACTAGGTGTGGTTCCTAGTGCGTTGGACCCAATGGTGATCTAGTGTCACAACAATGGAGCCATAGACAACGCCAAGGAACCAAGGTGTCGGGGGGATGACCTCCGGATACCCCAACCAAACAAGAAATACGACAGTCAGATCACGTCCGGCTGGCTAAGCGCAGCCGGACAAGGCAAGTCAAGCTGGCTACCGTGAGGTAGCCGGAGCGGCGAGAAGCAATCGGCTACACTAGCGTAGCCGGAACCAATCAGGAGGACAGGGCGACATGCGGCATAGTGCGTGGTATGCCCTGGTACAACGACAAGACTGGCAACTACTCGGCCATACCGAAGACTTTGTAGGGTGACATGGGAACAGTGGCCCGGTGCTGACGACAGGCACGCACGACGTTCATTGTGCCCACAACGACCATACCGTTCGTACTCTGATGGAACACCATTGTACCGGATACTATAGATGACCAGCCGGCTGGGACCCACCTGTGGGGCCCGCCAGCCAGACTGGCCAGTGAGACCGTTGCCTCTCTGCCTATATAAGGAGAGGCAAGGCCTCGGTAGAAAGGGTTGGTCTGTGTGCATTTAAGACAATAGCTAGAGAATACAGCTCGAGGAGCACTTGTAGTCCGTATATCGCACATAGTCAGATCGACAGGAGTAGGAGTTTTACCTCATCACGAGGGCTCCGAACCTGGGTACTTCCTGCATCCAGCTACGCTTGCTTGTATCCAATCCCGCCTGCGGACGCCGTCGATAGCTTCCCTGCTAGTCCCCACACCTCTATCTAGCCTGCATAGGTACTATCGTTCCCAATACAACGACAGTTGGCGCCCACCGTGGGGCCGATGGCTTCGACCGGAGTCACGTTCTGCACGGGACCCCGCACTTCAGCTCGTGAGCGCGTGGCCTCCGGCCTGGTGCTCACGCTCGGAAAATTCGATTGCGTCATTGACAACGCTTCCTGCTTTGCCGGAACCACCTTCCTGGCGAACGACTCCATCCTGCTTTTCGGTGACCTCCCCGTCTACGTCGCCACCATTCCGAAGCATTTCCCTAGGGAGATTATCTCAGTCGCGGAGCTGCCGTATTTGCATGGCAGCGCCTCTGTCGCTTCCTGCGGCGTCGAGGTCATGATGGCCGGCTCCAGTTATCACCCCCGCCAGCCGCGGGAGCGGGGCACGAACGAGGGCGGAACCTCCTCGCCACCGCAGCCTCGGAACCCGGTGGAGGAGGCCATTGATCGGCTCCTCACGCCGGTTAACCTCGGGGATAACCCGGAGGAGGCGGAGGCCAACTTTGCCATGGAGAGGCAGCTTCTCCTCCAAGAGGCCATGGAGCTGGCGGTGACCCGCGAGCAACTCGAGATCCCCCGACGCGAGTACGACCACGCGCATGGCTTCACCCTGGCTACCGCGGAGCCGAGCCGGCGCGACCAGGTACGACGCCGGGGAGGTGAGCTAGGCGGAAGGATGGAAAAGGACGGGGAACCGGATCCTGTGCCCGCCCTCATCCGGCCCACCTATAGCACGTCCATCAAGAATCTGCGTGCGGCGCGAGCCACAGCAGACGAACTACCCAACCTGGAGGGCGAGGAGCAAGCCCGCCAGCACGCTCGGGTGCAGGAGCTCCTCCGGATCACGGACGAGCAGGCGGATGCCAACCGACAGATGCAGGAGGACCCCAGCTACTCCAAGGGGAGCAAGCCACCCGTCAACAGCAAGGGTGCGCCTCGCGACACCCAGCAGGCGTGCTCCTCTCTGCCGGCTAAGGCCCATAGCAAGCGTCGCGGTTCGGGCAGCAAGGCCCCGCCGCGCCCAGAGCAAACGGTGAACATCAACCCACCGCCTCCCCCTCCACCAACCGGAGCACCAAGACCCGCCGGTTTCCGTCTCTCAGGCCGGGTGGGAGCGCACAATCCGGATCGTCCGGATGCCCATGACCGCATCGAGCTCCTCGCTCAAGCGTGCGCCACAGAGGAAGAAGACTCCACCGGACCGGTTTGTTTTGGACCCCGCATCCGGAACGAGCCGTTTCCGGATAAGTTCACCCTGCCTAGGGACTCCCCCAAGTACGCAGTAGTATGAAGCCGGAAGACTGGCTAACCGATTATGCTACGGCAGTCGGCATCGCCCATGGGAATAAGCGCACATCGGTGTGCTACGTCCCCCTTATGATAACCGGGTCGGCGAGGACATGGCTCAATAGCCTCGCACCCAACAGCATCAACGCCTGGCCAGACTTCGAGAAGGTGTTCGTCCGCAACTTCAATGGCACGTACAAGCGTCCGGGACGCCCACGCGACCTAGCCTTGTGTGTCAAGGGCGACCGTGAGACCGACTGGAGAGCCAGTCCATCGGCTTCTTCATTGAGGGATGCCGAGAAGGCACCATGCTTCGCCATCGGCTACTGTGTGACGAGCCGAAAACCATGGCGGAGCTCATGAAGGTAGCGGACCAGTACGCCACGACGGATGTCGCCATGAAGAAATCCCTCCGAGTAAGTGCTGACGGGCGTCCGACTCTTACGGAGCCGTCTCATGACCGTCCAAGCAATCCGGCTGGAGAAGCCGGACCCTCCAGGCGCCACGACAACGACAGCCGGTTCCATGGGGACCGCCAAGCCGAACAGCAAAAGCCTCGCTACCACGCGTGGCAGGTCAATGTTGTGGAGGGCGCGCCTGACGAACCGGCTAGCGATGCAAGAAGGCAGAAGCTATGGCTCACCTTCGACCAGATGTTTGACGGCCCATGCAAGTGGCATAGCGGTCCCTTCAAACCGCCTAAGCACACCACCCGAAACTGCAGCTGGACCCGCCAGCTAAAGGACCAGGGCAACTAGCAACGTCTCCCCCCGCCCCCTCCTGGTGGACCACCACCACCGGCTAGGGGTACCGGCAATGATGGTAAAGGCGGCAACAACAACAACGGCTACCCCCAGCCGCACGCCGCCTACCAAATCTTCAAGACGGAGCTGGACAACAAGCATAGCCGTAGGCGTCGCTCCAAGGAGGTCAATGCCATCGTCTCTCCGGTCCCCTAGTACCTGAACTGGTCGGAAACCCCCATCACCTGGAGCCGAGAAGACCAGCCGGAGAAGCTGCCGACTCTCGGGGGCTACGCCATGGTACTCGACCCCCTCATCGTCTCCAATGAGCGCGCCTGCCGTTTCTCGTGCATCCTCATCAACGGAGGCAGCAGCCTCAACCTCCTCTATCGGTCTTCACTGGAGAAGCTGGGCATTCGCGAATGCGACCTGCGCCCAACTACCACAATGTTCCACAGCGTATTGCCGGGACCGGCCTGCGCCCCGCTGGGTAAAATCCAGCTGGACGTCATCTTTGGGACCGAGGAAAACATCCACCGCGAGTCGATCTGGTTCAAGGTGGTAAACCTGACGAGCTCCTACCACGCTCTCCTTGGGCGCCCCGCCCTCACCAAATTCATGGCCGTCCCCCACTACGCATACCTCAAGACGAAGGTTCCGGGACCACGTGATCACCGTCGCCGGCTGCTTCAGACGGTCGATGGAGTGCGCCTCAGCCGGTTCCAAACTGGCAGAGGCCCTCATCATAGCCGAAGAGAAGCGCGTGATCATGGGCAACATGGCCAAGGCCCAGCAAGATATGCCGGCTGGCAGCAAGCGACTAGAGAACAAGCTTTCTAGCTGGCAAAGGAGACGAAGAGGATCCCTCTCGACCCCTCCGATCCGACCAAGTTCGTCACCATTGGTGCCAACCTGGACAGGAAATAGGAAGGCGCGCTCGTCGACTTCCTCCATGAGAATCGGGACATCTTTGCATGGTCACCCAAGGACATGCCAGGTGTACCGAGGGAGTTCGCCGAGCACTCACTTCATGTGCGGCCGGATGCCAAGCCAGTCAAGCAACCTCTGCGCTGGTTCGCATAGGAGAAGAAGAAGATTATCGGTAATGAGATCACCCGGCTCCTTGTAGCCGGGTTCATCATGGAAGTGTACCACCCGGACTGGCTGCCGAACCCAGTCCTGGTGTTGAAGAAGAACAGGACCTGGCGCATGTGTATCAACTACACCATCCTGAACAAGGTGTGCCCGAAAGATCCATTCACATTGCCCCGTATCGATCAAGTCATCGATTCCACGGCCGGCTGTCATTTGTTGTCTTTCTTAGATTGCTATTCCGGTTACAATCAGATCCGGCTAAACCCGGCTGACCAGATAAAAACATTGTTCATCACCCCGTATGGGGCCTTCTGCTATGTAACCATGCCTTTCAGCCTGAAGAATGCAGGCGCTACCTATCAGTGCTGCATGCAGAAGTGCTTGCACTTGTAGATCAGCCGAAACGTGCACGCTTATGTGGATGATGTGGTCATAAAGACCAAGGAGAAATGCACCCTCCTCGAAGACCTAGGAGAGACATTTGGCAACCTTCGGCAGTACTAGATGAAGCTGAACCCGGAGAAATGTGTCTTCAGAGTCCCATCCAGCCAACTACTCGGCTTCCTCGTATCGCAACAAGGGATCGAGGCGAATCCGGAAAAGATCGCGGACATCGAGAGGATGTAGCCGCCTAGGAGCCTGCTTGGAGTCTAGAAGTTCACCGGATGCATGGCCTCCCTCAGCCGTTTCGTCAGCCGGGTGGGGGAGAAGGCACTCCGATGGAGAAGACGGACAAGTTCTCTTGGACCTCACAAGACGACGCCGCCTTTCATGACCTCAAGCGCATGCTATCCACAGCGCCAGTGCTAGCCACACCGGCTAGCAAGGATCCGATGTTGCTCTATATATCAGCCATCAGCCAGGTCGTCAGCGTCGTCCTGGTGGTGGAGCACCCCGAGGAAGGCAAGGCTCAGCCGGTTCAGAGGCCCGTCTACTACCTCAGCGAGGTTCACTCCCTCTCCAAGCAGAACTACCCCCACTACCAGAAGATGTGTTATGGCGTGTACCTGGAATGCAAGAAGCTCAAGCACTACTTCCAAGAGCATCCGATTAAGGTCGTGTGCACTGCACCCCTTTCGTAAATCATCAGCAACAAAGACGCCACCGGCCGAGTCGCCAAATGGTCCATCGAGCTCGCCGCCTACTCCATCCAGTACGAGCCCCGGCTCACGATCAAGTTACGGGCGCTGGTGGACTTCCTCGTTGACTGGGCCGAGACCCAATACCTCCCACCGGTTCCGGATTCGGATCACTGGAGGATGCACTTTGACGGGTCGAAGATGCTCGGGGGCTTGGGAGCCGGCATCGTGCTCACCTCGCCCAAGGGAGACCGACTGGAGTATGTTCTGTAGATCCGATTCAAGGCCTCCAACAACGTAGCCGAATACGAGGCGCTGGCGCACGGCCTCCGGCTAGCCATAGAGATTGGTGTCAACCGGATCCTTTGCTTCCGTGATTCGGATCTGGTGGTGCAGCAGGTATCCGGAGAGTGGGACGCCTGTGATGCAAACATGGCTCTCTATCGGTTCCACATACAGAAGCTCAGCGCCTCCTTCGACGGATGTGAATTTCATCATGTTCCTCGCGCCAACAACGAGGCATCCAATTCCCTCGCACGCATAGGATCCATCAGGCAGGCGATCGCACCCGGGGTCCCCTTGGAGCACCTGTGCAAGCCCTCCATCAACCCGTCCCCCGAGTCGGATTCCATCATATGGGCAGGAAGCACCCCGGTTGACGGCACGGCAGATGCAGAGCCGGTAAAGCCTCCAAAGAAGAAGGTCCGCACCAACTCCGGCAAGTCGGTACCCTCCGGTTCACGAGACCCGAGGGCTACCGACTCATTAAGAGGATCAGGGACTGCCGTCCCGGGTACCTCATCCGGACAACCCCCCGACGACCATAAACTAGAGAGAGGAAGCATGCTCGCCATCCAGGAAATACCATCCTAGGCACAACCCTTCATGAAGTACATCGCCAACGGGGAACTTCCGGATGACGATGTAGAGGCCAGGCAAATCCGGCGCCACGCGCACACATACACCATAATCAATAAATAATTGTACAAGCGTAGAGTATCCGACATCTTCCAAAGGTGTGTCGACGTGGAGACAGGCTACCGGCTGCTCAAGGACATGCACCAGGGCGAGTGCGGGCACCACGCTTCGTCAAGGGCGATAGTCGCCAAGGCGTTTCGCCATGGCTTCTATTGGCCCACCGCCCTCGAGGACGCCGAACAACTAGTCCGCGGATGCAATGGGTGCCAACGCTTTAGGCAGCTCAGGCACATGTCGGCTTCGGTGCTCAAGACATACCGATCACCTGGCCCTTTGCTGTTTGGGGCCTCGACATGGTCGGTTCCTTCAAGCGGGCGCGCGCGGGCGTGACCCTCCTTCTGGTGGTGGTGGACAAATTTACAAAGTGGATCAAGGCCAAGCCCATCTGGAAGTTGGACGGGGCGATAGTCGTCACCTTCTTCACCAACATCATCAACCAGTTTTGCTACCCCAACAGCATCATCACCGACAACGGCACGAACTTCGCCAAGGGGGCCTTCGCCCGGATCTGCAGCAACAAGGGCATCCGGCTGGACCTTGCTTTCGTCATGCACCCGCAGTCCAACGGGCAAGTCGAAAGGGAAAACGGCTTAGTGCTAGCCGGCATCAAGCCACGCCTCATCGAGGCTTTGAAGCGGTCACCTGGATGCTGGATCGAGGAGCTTCCGACTGTGTTATGGAGCCTCCACACCATGTCGAATAGATCAACCGGCTACACCCTGTTCTTCCTGGTCTATGGATTGGAAGCCGTCCTCTCCGCGGACATCGAGTTCGACTCTCCGTGCAAGCTCCTCTATGATGAAAAATCCAACCAGGAGGCGCGGGAAGATGGTGTGGACCTCCTCGAGGAGGCCCACGAACTGGCATTGTCCAGATCGGCCTTGTACTAGAAACGCCTACGCGCCTACCATTCAGGCCGGATCCGCCCAGTCGCGTTCCACGAGGGCGACCTGGTGCTCCGGCTGGTGCAGGACACGAAGGGCATGCACAAGCTGTCGCCACCCTGGGAGGGTCCCTTCATCATCAGCCGGGCGCTGCCCAACGACTCCTAATACCTCATCGACACGCAGCAGCCGCACAAGAACAAGATGGACTAGATGAGGAAACAGAGCACCCCTGGAACGCGGCCTTGCTACGCCCGTTTTACAGCTAGTCACCAGACACTGTATGTATCCCGCAAACCCTATGAATGAAAATGCGGACCCCTTCCCGCTAGAAGTTTGTATGCATATGTTTTCCGGTTTAGTGTTTTCTGGCTCCGGCAATCCCTTCCCGGGGCTTGCCGGCTGGCCCGACCTGCTAAAATCAACAAACCGACTGAGTAATGTGCGATGATGTTAGAGGCCCACTCTTCGTCTCAGCTACAGACCGCAACCCGGCTGTCCGGCTAGCAAGAGCAAAAGCCCGAGGCATCCCACATGAAAAACAGGGAGGAGATGCGACAGATCGGGCATCCCGACCTTGACACTAGCTTAAGACAATCCGGCTGCTAAGCCATTAGTACCGTGTGCAATGTACTGTCAGCTCCCTTCGATTCCGGCCGCAGACCGCAACCCGGATGCCCGGCAAGGACGCAGCGAAAATAGCAGAGCACATGGGAAAAAGGAAAAAGCTAGTTTTCAAAAAACAAACCCGCCTTCCGGCTACAGTTTAGCAGACTAACCTATTAACGGGTGAGAATGTATGTATGTGTGTATGCTTTGTATGACTATTTCGAGTCGGAACCCAGGAAGAAAAGAAGAAGAAGATTCAAAGTCCTTGCCTTCATCAAGCGCTCCGAATCTCGGGGGCTACACCCACTAGGTGCGCTCGCGCGCCCCCAGTGGAATCTTGTAGTTTCCCGGCCAGCTAAGGGCGTCTAGACAGATATTTGGAGCCCAGGTGAGGGCAAGGGCAGGAGCAGAAGAAAGAAGAAGATTCGATGTACCTGGCTACGCTAGCTACTCCGAATCTCGGGGTCTACACCTAGTGGGTGCGCTGGCATGGCCCCACCGGAGTTGCAGTTCCCCCATCTAAAGGCGTTCAGCCGAGCGAAGTCAGCCGGATAAAGTCAATCGGTGAACTATTGAAAGGACATGCAAAAAAACACAAGTTGATGTAAAGCCAAATTAGTTCAGATTGACATTAAACAAAAAGGGGAGATGAAGCTCCCACGAGTTTACCCGGCGCTAGAAGCAACTCGTACATACAAACAAGTTTCAATCCAGGCAAGATAAACAAATACGCCCGGCATCCCGGGGTGATGGCTAAGCAGCGGGGCCTTTGCCGTGTGGAGCGCCCGGGCTGGCGGCAGTCTCGGGAGGCGGAGGAGGCGCGACATTCGATCTAGTTCCGGCGTTTCCCCCAGCCGGTTGCATCGAGGCTTCCGCATCCGGAGTGCCGACGGACTCCGAATCAGTGAGCACCTCGCTAGGGTCCACGTAGTCAGCAATCTTGATGGCGGAGGCCCGGAGCTCTGGATGGGCCTAGCGGATGGCGGCGAGGTCGGAGCTGGCACGGAAACCCCCGCCGATCTTCTCTACGCGGGCGTCCTTGTACCAGGAGAGCATGAGGGCCAAGGCCATCTCCGCTCCGGCTCTCGCCGCCAAGTCTCGTAGCCGGCACCTCCCCCACCTTCGCGGCTAGCTGCGCCATCGTCTCCGGGACTAGAGCGTCCGGCCACAGGAAGGAGAAGATGGCCTGCGTCGCCTGGCGAAGCTTGGCAGCTTCCTCACCGAGAAGGACGACGAGCTCCTGGGTTGTCGGCTGTTCTCCCGGCCAGTCCTCCTGCAGCCAGTTGTAGGCCAGCAGGTCTACGCGGGATAAAAGGCTGTCAGAAAAAAGAAATTCAGATATGGCTACCGGATCCGAAAAGACGAGGGAAGTCGGAAAAGGGAACTTACCCTTGGCCATGTGCCTGACCTGCATCAGCTCTTCCACCAGGGCCTTTTCCTTCATCGTCAGCCGCTTAACTTCCTTCTCTTGGTCCTTGTTCTGGGCCTCGAGAAGGTTGAAGGCCTCAGTCCGGCTAGCGAGCGAGGCATCGCGCTCCTTGACGGTGGCCTCTAGAGCGTCCACCTTGGAGTGCCAATCCTTGTTTTGCAACCACAGCATGGAGTTGGACTTGCTCAGCTGGTCGTTCTCCTTCTTCAGGCGATCGATCTCTCGCTGAGCGCACAAAAGGATAGCTGCGACAAAACTGGCTATCAGTAAAAAAAGGATGATTCCGGATAAAGCAAACTTACTCTGCGAGGTGCCGTTGGCAGCAACACGTTTCTTCTCCAAGGACCGGTTGCCGCCGGCTGCAGCCTCGAGCAGCCGGATCTCCTTCACCGCCAGCTCGAGGGTGGCGGCGAGATCCGTCAGCGAGGCGGCAGAGGAGGTGTCATCGTCCACGGCATTGGCGGCTAGCGACTCCTTTGCCATGACCACCGCGTCCTCCACTCTTCCCCTAGATCGTCCTCAGAGTTGTCGTCACCGATAACCACGAGTTCTTATCCGGTGGCCGCCCTCCGCGTCCCCACAGAAGAGTCGTCCCTGCTCTGCGAGGTGGCCACAACCGTTTCTGGCTGGACCACCGTGGCCGGCTGAGGAGCCCCCGCTCTGGCTGACGCAACCGGTTCAGCTCGAGGCGGTGGCGGGGGTGGTGCCTCGGAAGAAGGAGGAGCGGAGGCGGATGCGGGCGGCATGCGGGGCGGAGATCCAGTCAGCGCTCGCGCTGGGCTCGCGGCCCCAAAAGAGACCAATGTGCTGAAGCGGCAGAAGGAAAGGAAAGAAAAAGAGGCAAATGAGCCAAAGACAGACAAGAAAAAGCAAAAGGAGCAGAAGATCGTAAGGGCGCCCAGAGGAGGACTTACCCATGTACCACCGGAGGCAGACCTTTCTTCTAGCCAAGGCGGCTCGGGGGAAGGGCGCTGGTCCGGCTCCTCCGCGGCGGGCCGGCTGGCACTGGAACAGCTGGAGCCACTCCCGCTAGCGCCGGACCGGCTGGAGTTGCTGTCCGTCGCATGGTGTCGTGACGGCTCGGGGGCCGGCACGGCCTATTCCTCCTCGTCGACCTCCGCATGGGGATCAGTGGCCGGCTTGTCGTTCCGGCTAGGGAAGACATCCCCGTCCCCGTCAGACTCCTCGCCAGACCGGCGAGCGCACGGATCGGGCAAGTCGAGCATGAAGGTCTGAAGAGGGGTCTTGCCATCCTCGCGAAGGATGCAGGGGAAGATCTGCCAAGGACAAAAGATTAGTCGGATAAAAAGGGCAAGAAGCACAAAGAGAATTCCGGCTAGAAGGACTTACCTAGGGCGCGTGGTTGTCGCGGCTGTAAGGGGCCAGCCCGTAGGTCCAGCCTTCCGGCAGCCGCTCCTTGGTGATGGTCCACACCCACTCCTTCAGATTATGGTAGCAAGGGTCATGGCGAGACAGCCGGGTCGGGTCTAGCCAGCCGGAGTAGAAGCACATCTTGTGTGCTCACTGCTGCAGCAGCATCATCAGCCTAGACATCCAGATGAGGGTGATGTCCAGGCCGGTTAGACCGGTGGTGACGAGGGCGCGCATGCGTTGCAGCATCACGTCCGACTCCATCTTCTCGTCATAGGCCTTCAAGTCCCACTGCGGCCAGCTAGACTCCATGTCCTGGAATGCCGGAAGGTTGATCTGGTCCACGACGGTGAGGTTGCGGACGTAGAAGTACGACTGCTACCACAAACGTACCGTATCATGCAGCCGGAACTTGGGGTAGCCGGTCTGCGTGCGGGAGTAGATGGAGGCACCGCCATAGACGACCAGCGGCCCCTTCGTGAACTGGACCTGCAGCCAGAATCAGAAGAGCCCGATGGCGTTGGCGCCCAAATGGTGGAGGCGGAGGTCGAAGAAGGCAAGGAAGGTGAGGAAGAACGGGTGCACCGGCAGCGTGAACCCACAGGCCAGGTGCGAGAGGAAGACGACCCGTTCCCCCTACGCCGGCTGCGGCGACTCCTCCCCCGCCGGCGTGAGCCGCACCTCCACTTCCTCCTCCTACGGCAGGACGCGGGTCGCGCGATACTTCTGGATGTGCTCCTCCATGACAGAGGAGCCGCACCATGCTCCACGCTCGGCGGCCATTTCCGGTTCGCAGGGCGCACGGCGGCGGAAGAAAGACGGTGGCCGGTATCGCCGACGACGTCAAACGGGCGGCGCGGTGGGATACAACAGCGACGGTGGCGAAGCGCGGAAGGCAGGAGCGCAAGAGAAAAGAGGAAGGCAACTGGGAGTAGGAGGAGGCGAAGGGAGGAACCGGCCCCTCCCGGACACCCCTTTAAAGGCCCGGAAGGGTAACCGTTCGCGGTGCCATGTGGCGCCCATCGAAGCGCGCCCCACCCCAACCACCACTCTAGATCCCATGTGCAGATGCGGGGCGCGCAGAAGATCCCGGAGCGAGAACCGAAGAGCCAGGCAGCAGTTTCCCGAGGCGATGTGCGACGGGACGTTATGCTTCCCTCCGCAAAGTAATGATGGCACGTGCGCGCATGGCCAGCATCAGCACTGACGTCACGGGTAGCGCAACTGCCAGGCGTAGCCGGCCAGAAATTCAAAACAAAGAGGGAGCGCATGCACATTTCATCTAAGGGCAAAATCTACACGCGCTCGGGGGCTAGTGTCGGGGGGATGACCTTCGGATACCCCAACCAGACAAGAAATACGGCAGTCAGACAAGGCAAGTCAAGCCAGCTACCGTGAGGTAGCCGGAGCGTCGAGAAGTAGCCGGCTACAGCAGCGTAGCCGGAACCAATCAGGAGGACAGGGCGACATGCGGCACAGTGCGCGGTACACCCTGGTACGACGACAAGACTGGCAACTACTCGGTCATACCGAAGACTTTGCGGGGTGACATGGGAACAATGGCCCAGTGCTGACGACAGGCTCGCACGGCGTTCACTGTGCCCACGATGACCATACCGCTTGTACTCTGATGGGACACCGTTGTACCGGATACTATAGATGACCAGCCGTCTGGGACCCACCTGTGGGGCCCGCCAGCCGAACTGGCTAGTGAGACTGTTGCCTCTCTGCCTATATAAGGAGAGGCAAGGCCTTAGTAGAAAGGGTTGGTATGTGTGCATTTAAGACAGTAGCTAGAGAATACATCTCGAGGAGCACTTGTAGCCCGTATATCGCTCATAGTCAGATCGGCAGGAGCAGGAGTTTTACCTCATCACGAGGGCTCCAAACCTGGGTACTTCCTGCGTCCAGCTATGCTTGCTTGTATCCAATCCCGCCTGCGGACACTGTCGATAGCTTCCCTGCTAGTCCCCACACCTCTATCTAACCTGCTTATGTACTGCCGTTCCCAATACAATGACACAAGGTCTCACAAGAATTCCAAGCATATTAAGCACCGGTTTCACTCCATCCGCGAACATGTCAAGGATGGAGATATAAAGATTTGTAAAGTACACACAGATCTCAATGTAGGAGATCCGTTGACTAAAGTTCTCCCTAGGGCAAAACATGATCAGCACCAGAACTCCATGGGTGTTAGATTTATCACTATGTAACTAGATCATTGTCTCTAGTGCAAGTGGGAGGCTGAAGGGAATATGCCCTGAGAGGCAATAATAAAGTTGTTATTATATGTATTCCAAATATATGATAGATGTTTATTTTGCATGCTATAATTTTATTAATACGTAAACGTTAATACATGTGTGTTTAATAAACAAATAGAAAGTTTCTAGTTATGCCTCTCTTTGAACTAGCTCATTGATTAACATGATGATAAAAGTTTCCTGATCATGGACATTGGATGTCGTTAATAATGAGGTCACAACATTTGTGAAATGATGTGATGAACATTCATCCGAAGTATAGCATTATGATCAAAGTCACTATGTTTATTTTGCTATAACATCATACGAAGTAATCCTAGTCCTTAGACCATGATAGCATGTTAATCACTAACACCGGAAGAGTATCTTGATAACATCAAACGTCACACCGTGAAAGGGCGACTATAAAGGTGGGTTCAGTGCTACGAAGGTGTTATGTAGAGGCTCATGGATCAAGAGTGGGATTTTTCCACCTCGAAGACGGATAGATATACTCTGGGCCTCTCGGTGATATCACATTAAGAATAGCTTACAAGCAAGTGATGTGATCACTAGAATGTTATATCACGGGAACAAGAAAAGAGTGCATGTCGGTAACGAGATCAAACTAGGTATTGAGACAAAGGGATTAAGTTACTAGCGTTAAAGGTTCTCACGGTCACAGAAGTCATCGTTGAAAGTGTAGGAGTCAGAATGGATCTCTAGGTCCTGCTTCTGATTATTGATCTGAGAGGGGTCTCGATCATGTTTGCATTATTCACGAACCGTAGGGTGACAGACTTAAGGGAAACCAACACCATTTGGAGCAAATATGTTTCAGACGAAATAATTGCAAAGCGCTGGAATTATTTCAATGTACACCGGAATTGTTTCGGGTGAAATTGCTGAAATTGGTTCTGCATGTGATATTGAAATATTGCAGGGGGTTTTATGTGAATGTTTGTTAATTAAAGTAATTAAAAAAATTCCGAATAAAATAAATAAAATACTTTTATTAAATTAGAGTTGCATTAAATTTTGTGGAAATTTAATGCATATGAGTGGGATTTTTTAGTGGAGAAAATGGAGGGCCAATTTATGTGAGTGGAGATCTCTCCACATGAACGAGGAATAGGTGGGGGCACCCCCATGGTGCACCGTCCATGGGAGGGGGCTGCCCCCCTCTCCTATATATAGCCCCCCTCATACCTCCTTGTGAAGGATCTCTCTCCCCCTCTAGATTTATTCCCCCATGGTCTCGGATTAGTGAGATACATGTTTATGGTTGCATTTCGTCTCGAAGGAGTTGCTGCTTTTCCGCTGCTTCGCTGGAGCGAGGAGGTAGAGGTTGTTCAGTGGCCTAGACGTGTGTGCGAGGATGGATGCGCTGTTGATTTTTGGCACTAGGACTTCCACATGATCCTGAGATCGGCAAGCATTCGACTACAGCATCCACGAGTTCATTCTCGTTACACTTTGTCGGTGTTCAAGGGTATGTTCTCTATGGATGTATATACATCCATTACTTGTATCTAGTAGATAGATCCTGGCGTATAATAGTTCCCATCATATGAATTTTTAGTTTTCTATGCTTCGAACCCATCAAGTGCAAGGGCTTCTCCATCTCCCCAAGAACAAGGGAACTACTCACTCATGTAAGCAATCAACAACATCATCCTAATCAAATGAATGGATAAAAGTATGGATGTAGATCTAATGTAAACCACAATTGAATCTGGAATTACAACAAGATCTAAAAGATGAAAGATGGGGGTAATGGTGGTAATGGAGATGCAGTCGTTGATGATGAAGGGGATGATGTGTTGTCCTCTAATGATCCATGAAGAAGTTGGGATTTTGCCCCAGCCAAGTTCCTCCTTCAGATCACTTTTAGATGTGGTTTTTCGTGGTTTCTAGTGGCTGTGAATGTCGGATCTCTCTCTCGTCTTTGCTAGGAGAAAGTATTTGAAGAGGCGGTCACGATGGCACTTGGTACGGGCAGACTGAATGGGCAGGATCCGCCCGTACCACCGGTCATTATCGGTACTGGTTACTCCTCCTCGCTTGGTATCCTCCCTAGTGCAAAGGTAAATCCATAAAATGACTTTTATCACTTAGAAATATCATATAGTTGCACAATATGACAGTTCCAATTGATATGTTCATATAGGACTCAATGATTTGGGATCCTGTTGAAACAAGAACAAAATGGTGCATGCAAACGCGGTGAAATACAAAGATCCCTACTCTATTTATGCAAAAACAAAAGGTAAAAATGCTTCGATTTTGGACTCATCAACTCCCCAAGCTAGGCTCTTGATCGTCCCCGAGCAAGATGGTGTCTTATGGACAATATCATCATGTTCATGAGACACGAGTCAATACAATAATTGAGGAAGAAATTGAAACAGGAATACAACATGGGATGTAGAGATACTTGGGGGGTATTACCATACCCTTACACATTTCATAAATTAGAGGCTTCCAGACCTTAATGAAATCATAAGAAGCTGCTAGTGATTCAACATATCATATAATCACAGAGTTTAGAGACATAGGGCACTAAGTTTAGTAATGAAGATTCATGATCATTCTTTTTCTTCTATGTTTGATTCTTTTGATAGCTGCACTCTTCTTTTTCTTTCAATGATTGTATGTTTATATTTTTACTTGCTCCCCTTCTCTTTTTTTCTTTCAGTACAACTATTTGATCATGCTCACTAATTCAATGGCTTTCAAAAACTCTTAATTATGATATGCTACTAGAATTCTTCTTCTCATAACTTAATCAATACTTTCATTGGTGTGGAAGTCCCTAAAATCATGACAGTTGTACAAGTATTATAACACTCAACCTAGTTCAATCATCTAATATAATAATCATGAATCAAACACAACTTCAATTATCATAAAGTATCACAATTCAACGGATATAAATCTTCTCTTGAATAAAGGGAGCTCGAAGTTGATGCAACTAATGCAAATTCGGGAATTAAAGACTAACATGCATGTAGATAAGTAAACATGCTAAAACTATAAGATAGATTACAAGGTTCTGACAGATCCCCCCAATCTTGGAATCAAGCCGGGTGGATCAAATAATCCCTTGCGATTATTTGATACCTTGGCGTCTATCATGGTGAAGTAGTTTTGTTGGAGACTACTGAGCGAAGCTTCTTTTTTGTCTCTTCCATAGTGGATATGCGTCGAAGACACTTATGTAGATCTGAACGCAAGAGTAACATCCCATTAGCAACCTTGGTCATCACGTCATTGAGTTCGTTCTCTCCTTCAATATCCAAAAGATGCTTGTGCATAATCTCCTTATGGATGAGCTCTTCTTCATGGTACTTCTCTATCTTGTGAAGACGTTGTTTAGTGCCTAGGACATGCGCACTGACTGGCACATCCAGCAGGTTGAACCCCCAATCCTCCGGTGCCTTCACGCTTATGCTCGCGTTCATGGTGATCTTCTTTTTTGTTGAGGTATGTGCCATAGTATGCTGATAAGTTCCTGCATCATGACAGTTAGCTTTCTTGCGCTTTTTTCGTGGGATGGCCACGACAGTCACTGCCATGGGTAGCGATTGATAGAATCGGGGGCGAGAGCTGGCGGCTATCTGCGGTGTGAGATGGGCGTGGATGCACATGGGTTTACCCAAGTTCAGCCCCCTGTAGGGTAAAGACCTACTCCTGCTAGATTAGATTGATGGAGAGCGAGTTACAGGGGTGACGAGCTCGGCGTCTAAGCAGCGAGTCACTCGAAGGGGTGTATGATGAAACGTAAGTACTCAAGATACCCTAAGGAGGTTTATATAGGGGGTACCTCACTAGGGTTTACAGTATACAACCGAACAAGTTATGGATTCGGAGGCTTTTGACCTAATCCGACTGGGCTTCAGTTATGCTCCTGGGCCTTTAGTCTCCAGTCGCCAGGCCTTCTTCTCAATCGTGTTCCAGTCATCGTCTTGCAGGCCTACTCGCAAGGCCTTCGGCCCAACTGGAACGTCCTGCTAGGCATACCCATTCGGTATATCCCCATCAGATTTGGTGAAGAGTAGTTGACGGTGATGAACTTAAGCGACTCCATGCACCCCTTCCCATGAGGTTTCTTAGCCTCTTCCTCATCTTCCGGCTTCACCATAGCCAGGTAGTCTGGCTGCTTCCATCCCCTATTCGATTGCTCCATGAAGATCCTGAACTCCTCATCATCAGAATCATCATCGGAATCATAGGTGTACCACTTGTTTTTCGAGATTTGGCCCTGAGCTTCACGATCATCAGCTTCGATGGAGGAGTTCTAGAAACTATCCCACGAAGGAGCCATGAGGTTTAGAGGCTTGCCTTTGCCTTGAACTGGGTAGCGCATCGTGTAGATTAGATCTGTTGATATAAGAGAGCGAGGAACCTCTCAAGAGGCTTATGAAGGGTCAGGAGCAGAGAGAAACTCGTATTGGAAGAAAAGGGTCGCCCAAGAAAGGAATCCCAACAAGTATGGAAACAAATAAGTGCAAAAGAAGGAAATTGTGACCGTAACGACCAGATGGTATGGGCGGACGCCCGTACGGCGCTCCCGTACCGGGTCGTTTCCAAAAACACGTCGCGATGAAGTCGATAATAGTGAACCGACTAAGTGGTACGGGCATGTTCCACCCGTACTACCCGTCTGTACTGACTTTGCAGCTTTAGTTTTCAGTTTTCTGGACATAAACAAAAAGCAGAAGAAGGGCACAAAACTGATAACGACTAGCCGTATGGGAGGTTCCTCCCGTAGGACGCGGTCGTACTAGTTTTGCGACAATGCAACAAGGACACCATCAGGCTTAATGACCAGCGGTATGGACAGATCCAGCCGTATCGCTTGCCCGTACTGACCTCGTAAGACCGGCAATGTACTCAAAAAACGAAGGGAATTCAGATATGTGAAAAAACAGCAAAATATCATCCAGAGCAAAGATGTGTTCAGGATTTCATAAGCTTCGATCATCGAGGATACATAAATTCATTTGAGTATCTTTTTCTTCCTCTCTTCAAGTAAAATCTGTTGTAGAAAATCACCAAAAACATTGCAAGAAGAAATAGATAACTTCCTTTTTTGGTAGTGTGGTTCCCACAGGTACATACACGTATGACACCTCCTCAGGATGATAAATTTCTTGAATGTCTATGAATGTTTCCTCCATCTCTTCCTTTCTTTGTAGGATCTATAAATCAAATTCTTGCAAAAGTAAAGTCCAACGGATCATTCTTGGCTTAACATCAGTCCTTTCTAGGATTTCCTTTAAGCCAACACGATCAGTGTGTACTCTTACTTTAGAATCCATGATAGAAGATCTGAACTTATCACAAGAGAAAACCACTGCGAAAAATTCTTTTTCTACCATAGGGTAGTTCTTTTGGGCCCCGTTTAAGGTGTGACTAGCATGATGAATGATATTAATATCATCACCATCATACTGACAAAGAATTGCTCCGACAGCTTCATGACTAGCCTCGCAAAATAGCTCAAAAGGTTTATTCCAATTAGGTGGTTTTATAATGGGGGCTTCAAGGAGAGCCTATTTTAATATGTTGAAAGAAGTAAGACACTTTTCATCAAAATTAAAATGAACATCCTTTTGAAGAAGGTTAGTTAAAGGTCTAGCAGTTTTTGAAAATTTATTAATGAACCTTCTATAAAATCCCAGATGACCTAAGAAGCTTCTTATACCTTTTGTGTCTCGGAGAGGAGGTAACCTTTCTATTGCTTCAATCTTTGTTTTATCGACTTCTATGCCCTTACCTGAAACTTTGTGACCAAGCACTATACCTTCTTGAACCATGAAATGTCATTTTTCCTAGTTCAATCCTAAATTAGTGTCTTCACATCTCTACAAGACTTTATGAAGATTATGGAGACAATGATTACAGGAAGTTCCATAAACAGAGAAGTAATCTATGAATACTTTCAACATAATTATTAAATATAGCAGTCATACATCTTTGAAAAGTGGCTGGAGCATTGCAAAGACCAAAAGGCATACGGTGATAAGCATAAAGGCCATAAGGACAAATAAAAGTAGCCTTATGTTGGTCATCAGGGTGAATAGCAATTTGGGAAAAACCAGAATAGTAATCTAAGTAAAAAAGGAGAGTGTATAACAAGCCTTTCTAAATTTTGATCTATAAACAGTAAAGGGTAGTGGTCCTTCTGAGTTTCCTTATTAAGTTTTCTATAGTCAATGCACATCCTGTGACCAACAACAGTTCTAGTAGGTACCATTTAATTATGTTCATTTTCAACAATTGTAAACCCACCTTTCTTACGAACACAATGAACAAGACTTACCCATGTGAGGTTTAAGACATCGTTGCATGAAAGATGACGCCTGCACCAACAAACGTATTATTTCTTTTCTTACCTCCTCTTTCATGTGAGGTTTAAGACGTCATTGAAAGTCTGCGACCGACTGAGCTCCTTCTTCCATGAATATTCTATGGGTGGCTATCAAAGGACTAATCACCTTCAAGTCACTCATCGAATACCCAAGAGCATTTCGATGCATACGGTGAACCTTCATTAAATTTTCGTCCTCTTTCTCTACAAGGTTAGCACTTATAATAACAGGAAATTTATTGGTCTCATCAAGAAACCTATATTTTAGCTACTTTGGTAGAGTTTTAAGGATTGGAGGATGAAGAGCCTCGTATCCTTTCCTTATGGGTTCTTCATATTTTTAATTAATGTCGGTGTCCACCTCAAGTATGGAGTCAAGATAATCATCCATTTCATATTTTTCTATGTCCTGGAGGATATTATTATTATTGACTAAACTTTTTGCTAAATCATTGCCAGGAGTCTCGATGACTATTGTGGCTAAATTAACGATATTACCTTCTTCCTCACGTTCGTACTCACCATCATCCAATTCTTCAATAGTCGGCTTATGGTCAAATTTGGAGAAATGAAAATCCATTTTCTCTTCACCAAACTTGAGGGACACAGTTTGTCTCTTGCAATGTATGTTTGCTCCTACGGTATGTAGAAAAGTTCTTCCAAAAATGATGGGACAATAAACATTAGTAGGCATATCAATAAGCACAAAATCAATGGGGTATTTATATGGTCCAACACAAATTAGAAAATTTCTAATTATTCCCATTGGGACTCTGAGTGTTTTATCTGCAAGCATTATAGTCATGTCGGTATCTTCCAGTTTGGCTGGAGTTAATTCATTTTGAAATTTTAAATAAAAATTAAAAGGGGTAACATTAACAGCTATACCGATGTCACAAATTCCATAATAAGAAGTTCCTCCGAAAGTGCAAGGAAGAATAGGCTTACCAACTTCTTTAGCTTTTACCTTTCCTTCCACAAATTGCGAAGCTTCAATATCTAGCTCAATTACGTTGCAGTGTGTAGATATGGATAAAATATCTTCTTTCATTGATGCCTCTATCTCTTGTACATGTTCTTCTTTAGTTTTCCTTTTTTGTGTCTCCTCTTCCAGCTCCTTGAGAAATAGTTCTTCCTCTTCTTTGCGCTAATCCTCTAGTTGCTGAGCCATCATATGTTTTCTCACCTTCCTTGGGAAAGGAAAGGGCTCAACATGTGGGGATACCTCCTTTAATGGTTTGACAGGGGCTGTGATTATTGGATCATCTTCTACAACTGGCTCTGGTGGTGGAGTATAATGAAGTCAGTCTTTCTTAGGAGCTTCAATATGTTCTATAAAAGACTGGAGGATTTGCCTTAGGAAAGAATCAAAACACAAATTCTCCTTTAAGTTTCTCCCAAGTATCAATTTTATCTGCAAGGAAAATTCTATACCAAGCCAAAGTAGTGTTGGTTAGAGGTTGGCTAAATAGTTTAAGTTTCAATTCATCATCGGAATAGCCTCTCAATTTAAGGGTCCAACATAGCTCGGTAAAATGCATTAAATGAGTGTAGGGATCCTCATTTGGATAATATACTGCAAAAGTTTTTCTTTAATAATAACGAACAAATGATGGTTGACCTTGTATTCTGGTTTGCTCCCATTCAAGAATTCCTTGACGTGTCCTCTATTGAACTTCCCGAGGTATTTAGTAGCATCGAGCTGATTAATCAGTCTGACTGTAGTCATGGTGCTTACCTGAAACTAGTAAACAACTTTAGTAAAACAATTAGTAAAATAAATAACTAAGAACAAATACCAAAAGCTCTTAGCTCCCCAATAACGGTGCCAAAAAATAGCTTGATGACTGCAAGTGCACAGATCAATTCTAGCTAGTTTCAAAGTAAAGATATCGAATCCACAAAGAGCTATTGGTAAAGGTCTTTATGCCCCTCGTTATTCTCTACCAAAGGATACTTATAAGTTGCCTTCAGTCTCAAGTAAAGGGTGTTTGAAAGTTGTATGGTTGTTTGCAGAAAACTAATTAAAACAAGTAAAATAAAACAAGTAACAACTTTGTATGAAAGCGTGGTTGAACTCAATAGGGATAAAATGTTCTCGGGGATGTAGGATACACCACTAGCATAGTATTATTGTTATATGTAATCAAGATAACATACTCCTTGTGTCATGACATGTGTGGAGAGAGCTCCATAATATGATGTTCACTACAAGGATCGTAGGAGGCAACTTTGTTAAGACAAGAGTGAGGTCACCTCTAAATAACCACTCCGATGTCTGAGAGAAGTCACCCATACAAACAATCGCAATTAAGGGTTTCCCCGTGGATATCGTAATTATCTTATGGAGTCCCTCTTTAATCTTCCTTTGACCGTGTAGGTTACGAGATAGTGGCAATCTGTGACGGGGCCATTCAGGGTATGCTTCCAAGACACGTCCAAAGGATTTCTCCCTCCCTTTAGTCCCGAGGGCAAATGATATGTGGCCGACCACACATACCATCTAAAGAGAGAGAGATCAAACACAAATCATAATTATATCATAGATGGGCAAGTCATGTGGACACAAGAATAGATCATCTTTATTACAAATTCATAATAGTGCTAGGGGTTCTCCATCTCCCCAATAACAAGGTAACTACTCACTCATGTAAGCAATCAACAACATCATCATAATCAAATGAATGGATAAAATTACGGAGGTAGATATAATGAAAACCACAGTTGAATATGGAATTACAACAAGATCTAATAGATGAAAGATGGGGGTGATGGTGGTAATGGAGATGCATCGGTTGATGATGCTTATCCTCCAATGGTCCATGAAGCAACTAGGATTTTGTCCCAGCCAAGTTCCTCCTTCAGATCCCTTTCAGATGTGGTTTTTCATGGTTTCTGGTGGCTGTGAATGTTGGATCTCTCTCTCGTCTTTGCTAGGAGAAAGTATTTGACGAGGCGGTCACGATGGCACTTGGTACGGGCGGACTGTACGGGCGGGATCCGCCCATACCACCGGTCGTTATCGGTACTGGTTACTCCTCCTCGCTTGGTATTCTCCCTAGTGCAAAGGTAAATCCATAAAATGACTTTTATCACTTAGAAATATCATATAATTGCACAATATGACAGTTCCAATTGATATGTTCATAAAGGACTCAATGATTTGGGATGCTGTTGAAACAAGAACAAAATGGTGCATGCAAACGCGGTGAAATACAAAGATCCCTACTCTATTTATGCAAAAACAAAAGGTAAAAATGCTACAATTTTGGACTCATCAGTATCCCACTCGCACTAGAGTCAATAATCTAGTTATTGCTTCACGTATTTTAACACTTAAGACATCATAGTTTTATCCACACACATTGCTTGTGGTAAATACAATCTCCAGAATTGACACTTTCAGCTCTATGTGTATTTTCATGTCCATGCGTCACTACGCATCACTCATTCTCGAATGAGATGAGATTGTATAAATTATGTCTTCTGGTGAGACTTCAATTCCCTAGACCAATACTATGTTGACATTATTGTGGTAAAATAGATCTTCATAGTATATAACCCACTTGGAATTGTACCTAATTTTTTAAAAAAACTATTTGATACAAAAGCCCTCTATATGTTGCTGCTAAAACAGTCATATACTCATCCATCATTGTAGTATCCGTCACAACGTTATAAATTTGGAACTAGTCCAAATCCATCATGAAACTTACTTCCATTTTAGTGTGCCACCTTATTTATTAACACATAGCCTTAATTTAGACAAACTTCATTTGTATATGTGTCAAAAACTTGCATCAACGTAACACATTACATTGAATTATTTTATCATATATACATACGTAGCATATTCTTTGTTCTTCCAAAGTACACAAGAATATCATTACTATTGTCCAATGATCATCTTATAAATCACTTTGTTATATGCTCTTCAGAATTAGAGCATATGACACATCTAGATATGTACATATTATGGCACTCATGTTTAATTAATCATAAGGTTTATCTTGCTACCATGTGGCAAGAACTTTTCTTGTCAAATATTGACTACAAAACTCACATAGCTCCAATCGAAATGTGCCATCATATTGAACTAATTCAATTTTTCATATATGTACTTCAACATAACCATATTAGCATTTCAATATATATTTATAGACCTAGATGTCTAACATTCTGGTTTTTCCTAAGTCTTTCATCAAAATCCAAATTTAATAAATTTCTTAATTCACGTATAATAAAAGATACATAATTTCCAATCAACATAATGTCTTTCACATAAAGCATTGGAAATATATCTTAACACTCCCACTTACTTTCTTGTGAACACAAGAATCTTCGTCATTTCTGATGAACTTAAACTCTTTAATAGTTTCATCATGGTGAAGATTCCAACTCCACTATGCTTATTTCAACCACTGAAATTTGCATATATTTTAGCGCCTTTTGAATTAACAAAACCATTTGTATAGTGTCACTTACACATCCTAGGTAACCATTTTTTAGAAGAACAATGTTTTGTTTATTCAACTACCATATCTTAATATGTAGTGGTTCTTACAATAATCCATATAGACTAAATATCGCTATGAAAGATCAAATTTTTTCCCAATCAATTCTTTGATCTTTATCCTCAACTTATTTATGACATGTCGATTATTTCATAGATGTAAAAATCCATGTTTGTTTCTTTATATATCCACTTACACTTTGAAGAGCTTGACGCCTTCCCAAGGGTCTACCAAGTTCATAACTTGATTTTCATATATGGATATTATCACGAATTCTTAAAGCCTCTAGCCATTTAACGGAGCCAGGGATCATCATCGCTTCTTTGCATGTATCTGGAGTATCATTGTTTAACAATGACACTTCTCCTAAAATCTAGCTTATTTGATTATCACTCGATCCACATGGTTCAATAGGAACTTAGATTTCCAGAAATAAAACATTTGTAGAAATGGTAGCCATGAGCATTATAGTAGCCTTAGAAAACTTTTGGCGTTGCGCTACTCTGATCATGTCACTTAGGTTCGAATAACCTCATAAAAATTTCTATTGTCCTCCCACTTAACTTTTCACGAAGAATACATTCTCAAAGAACTCAGGTTTCAGCGACAAACACTTTTTTCTTCAATGTTATGGTAGAGGAATTCCCAACGATTACTTTCAGATAACCTATGATGTGCATATCCAACTTTGGTTTTATAAACATTTTACATGTGCATTGCATACCAAATTTTTAGAAAAGACAAATCCATTTCAAAGGATCATGATGATGCTCTTTTTAGTGTAAAAGCGGTATGTTACTATAGCATAATATTTTAAATCATAATGGAAGTTTTATATTTATGTTACCAAGTCAAACTAGGTTTGATTATATTCTCAAAACTTTCCATACTACTATGGTGTTTAGGGAAACTCAAGTTTATGAAACAATTTCTCAACTTTCAGATCTTTGCTAAACTTGTAACTTCAAAAATCTTCTTTTATGATCCAACCATAAACTCTTTATTTTATTGTTACAGTGATTTCTACTTCATGTTAAAACCTTTGAATATGTTCTTATACTTCTTCCTCATTAAATATATATACTCATATATGTATTCAAGTCCTTAGTGGAAGTATATGAAGTAAAAAAATCCGCCACATGCGGTTTTACATAATGGACCATATACATCATTATGTATTACTTCCAATAGGTTAGCCATCCGTTCAACTTTTGCTCGTGAACAAAGTTTTAGTTATCTATAGGAAAGTCTTACAAGCATCAATTCGTTCAAAAACAACTTGACTCCAAAACTCCATTAACATGGAGTTTCTTAATGTCTTTCTTTCCAATATAATTTAAACGGTGATGTCACACTTAAGTGAAATTCCAATCATTTCGTCTTAGGAAATTTTAGAATTTAGTTTTATGAATATTATTTCACCAACAAAATTCATAATGGTTCATCCATCAACTATGGAATATAGTAATTATTGGAACAATAACTTGCTCTCATAATACTAGAACCAGGTAATAATTATGAGAATAAATCTTGACGGCTTAGTCTTTGATGTAGATGACAAACATAATAACATTTTATTTGTTTATCGATGAACAAAATTACCTTATCTTGCTAGTTTCTTGAACCATTGTATTTCTTATATTGAGTTGTTTTGTATGATACTTCATACCAACCAATACAACATACAATGCCGAAGAATTATTGTGGGTCCCCTAGATTAATCCTCCGAGAATCCCTATTATGCATACACCACGATCCCATGATCACTTAGTAGTTGCACATAACCGACAAGTATCAAAGTAAACATCCATTACTTAAACGGATACATGTCATACCGTATCTTTCATTATCGCTACATCAACTATCATCAGCGGAACTTCATCATGCGTAGAGCCCGAGCCATGCATTAACCTAAAGGCAACTGACTAGGAGAACATCCTTGATCGCATAGTCATGAACTTCACCTTCTTCACGATATCTGACCAAGTTAATAGCTAGGGACAATGTCAGTGAGTACTTTGAATGTACTCGCAAACCACCTTAAGATAATAATAATAACAAGAGGATATTGATGGGGATATGCTGAATGGGGTATGCCCAGCAGGACGTTCCGATTGGGCCAAAGGCCTTGCGAGTGGGCTTGTGGGACGGCGACTGGAATGCGACTAAGGAGAAGGCCTGGCGACTGGAGACTAGAGGCCCAGGAGCATACGTGAAGCCCAGTTGGATTAGGTCAACGCCTCCGAATCCATATCTTGTTCGGTTATAAACTGTAAAACCTAGTGAGGTGCCTCCTATATAAACCTCCCTAGGGTACTTTGAGGACTTGTGTCCCATCATACACCCCTTCAAGCGACTCACTGTTTACACGCCGAGCTCGCCACCCCTGTAACTCGCTCTCCATCAATCCAATCTACCAGGAGTAGGTATTTACCCCACAGGGGGCTGAACCTGGATTAATCCATGTGCATCCGCCCCCATCTCGCACCGCAGATGGCCACCAACTCTCGCCCCCAATTCTATCAATCGCTGCCTACTGCAGGGATTGCCGTGGCCATTTCCACGACAGTGGCACCCATCGTTGGGCCTAGACGGATTGACCTGATTTCTGCGGCGAGACCTTACTCGCCAATCGATCGGCCGATCTCCACCGTCTGCATGATTGCCATAAGCGGGATCTTACAGATCCTGCCCAGCAGCTACATCCCGATGCTGTGCCCGATCACCCACAGCGTAATAATGCTGGTTGGCACCATCAACCTCTTCGTCGGCTTCACCGGCGCGATCGACCCAGCGGCAACGGTGATCATCGGTGGATCACCGCCCCACCACGATCTGCTCTCGGAGGAGCAGGTCCGCTCCATTCGGAGCCTCGTCACCGAGTACGACACGACTGCCAGCAACATGGCCGAGACCAACACCGCCGCAGACGACACGACCCTACACGACGATGCCGACTCTGTGACCCATGCCACGGTTGGCGGATCTATCACCGCGGCATCACGAGAGGACTCCATCACATGGGTCTCCAACCCTGAGGACTTCGAGGAATCCTCCATCCTTGGGATCTTCGACTCCGATTCAGGCTCGGAGTCCCCCGAGGACTTCCGCGCCAGATCCAATCGCTTCAACACGATCTACATGGCGGGTAGCATGGTCGCCCTGCCAGATCCATTCTCCACACCGATCCTGCCAACCGCCATGGCCACGGAGGTGGAGGAAGCCCGCTAGCGACTAGAGGAGGCGACGCGCACGGAGATAGCCGAGCCCGAGAAATTCCACCTCGAGCGGGCGACGGCGCAGGAGCTGTCTCTCTACCACCAGCACCGCATCAGGGCCCGCGTGAACTCCAACGTCCAAGGCTGCATCCTAAACTTCAATGACGAGAGCGACCCTGCACGCGTGGCTGAGCGCGAGTACTGCGAGAACGCACCACCAGGCGGCAGCAATCGACCACCACCCGGCGCACCGGCGACTGGGGCCCCGCCACCACCCATTGGTCACGCACCCCCGCCGGACCAGTCGCGAATCATAATCTCACCACAGGCCCGCGACGCCAACGGACTCGCACTATACTCCACCCCGATGGACAACGTCGTCGCGGCCGACGCCGCAGTCGCGAACCTTAATGTCTAGGGAGAGGGCGCGTTGCAGATCCAGTACGCCAAGGCCCTACTCGCCAGGGACGTCGAGAAGCAAAGGGAGTCAACCCGCGGGGGCGGATGTATTCCCACTCCTTGGCAGGCAGGGCGGCCTCAAGCGGTCACCCCATCGTCGCCAACGGCGTGACCTGTCCACCACCGCAGCCCCTGGCGACCCATCCACGGGCCACAAACCCCGTGCTCTTCACCAACGCGCCGCTACCGGTGAACAACACGGTCGCTGCCAACGGGCAGCCCATCGATGCCCGAACGCACATTGTCAATAACTAGGCCTGGCGCGCGTAGCGACCGAGGCACACATCGTGGCGACCCGGTATGAACCGGGCTCGCTCGCCGACCTCCCCAGCGCTTCGGACCTATGATCCGAGGAGAGAAGTACCCCGCCAACTTCAAGGCGCCCAAAGAGATCGAAAAGTACGATTCGACGTACAATCCAGCAGTCTGGCTGGACACATACCTCATGGCGATGGGAATCGCCGGCCACACCGACCTGTTAGCCGCTCGCTACCTCCCCCTGAAGATAGAGGGTGCGACCCGTCAATGGATCAACACATCCCCACCTACAGCACCGACTCCTGGGAAGAGATGCGGGATGCCTTTGTCAGGCACTTTGAGGGCTCCTACACTCGCGCCACCACCATTGAGGACCTAGAGCGATGCATCCAGGGATAACGCGAGTCGACCCGCCACTGGATCCAAAGGTGGCAGGAACTATGGATCAACGCCTCCGGCATCCACCCGGACACGGTGATACGTTGCTTCAATAACGCATGTCGGCATGAGCCCCTGGTCGCTAAGATCAAGCGGGTCTACTGGACGCTCGACAACATCCCCGACCTCCTCGATATCGCCAAGCGTTACGCGGAAGAGGACCCGAACCAAGACTCCGAGGACGAGGCAGGAGGAAGACACTGCACCAGCGGCCATGACAGCGGGCGACAGCGCGACATGTGCTACAACAACACTCGCATCACCGGCAAGCGCCGCAGCGATGGGCGAGTCAACTTCGTCGCCAATGCCGACTATGGCCAATGCGACTCGAAGAACTTCCTCTATGACGGAGGTACCTACCGTGATAGCGGAAATTACCGTGCCAACAACGCGGTGAGGCCGAAATTCGACCCCGCTGCCCTGCTCAGCCAGCCCTGCATCTACCACAGCAGGGAGGGAAAACCCGCCACCCACACCACCGCCGACTGCCACTCCCTCAAGGAGATCGAAAAGGCAAGGCGAGAAAGGGTGGATCCAAACAACAACCTTCCTCGGGATAACGGAAACTCCGGTGGTTTTGGCAATGCCGTCGGCTCGCTACACACCTTCACCTGGCTCGGCACCAAACGCGAGAAGAAGGTCCTCGCCCGCGCGGTCGTCGTCAATGCAGTGACCCAAGTCGACATCCCTCGCTTCCTTAACTGGTCCGAAAAGAGCATCACCTAGAGTCGCCAGGATCACGCGCCCAATATAGAATACCCAGGGCGAGTCGCCCTAGTGGTCAGGCCCAAGGTGGCTGACTACTGGCTGCCCAAGAGACTGATGGACGGCGGGAGCTCTATCGACATCATGTACCTAGACACGTTCAAGAGGCTCCAGCTCGTCCCCGGTCAGAAGGCGTACCCTATTGGAAAAGTGATGCTGCCAGTCACTTTCGGCACACCGGCAAATTACCGCACAGAGAGGATCGTGTCCGAGCTGGTGAACTTCCACAGCCCCTACCACTGCGTCCTAGGACACCAAACGTTCGCCAAATTCATGGCGGCTCCCAGTATGCATACGACATGATGAAGCTTCAGGGTCGAGCGACACCATCACCGTCCACGGCGACCCCGATATGGCCGTGGAATGCGAGGACAAAGGCACTGAGCTCGCTGACACCGTCATCGCCGTGGAGACTGACCACATGGAGGAGCTCACGAAATACGTGGGAAACATCAACAAGGACGACCCCACCATCTTGAAGAAGCCAACCGCCGCAAACTCCACATTCGAGGCGACCACGCACACCCGCACCATCGAGCTCATCCCGGGCGACTCCAGCCAAACGGTCACCAATGGGACGCACATGAGCCCCGCATAGGAAAGCGCGCTCATCGGGTTCCTCCGTGAGAACCGCAACATCTTTGCATGGAAACTATCTGACATGCCAGGTGTCTCGAGGGAACTCGCTGAGCACAAACTCAACACCGATCCTAAAGTGCGACTAGTAAAGCAGGCGCTACGGCCCTTCAATGAAGAGTGCCATCGAGCAATCGCCGAAGAAGTACAACGCCTGTTAGCCGCAGGCTTCATTCGGCCAATAAAATACTCCAAGTGGTTGGCAAACCTAGTCCTGGTTCTAAAAAAGAACAACACATGGAGAATGTGTATCGACTACACAAACCTCAACAGCACCTGCCCGAAGGAGGAGTTCGTCCTACCGCGCATCGACCAGATCATCGACTCGACAGCAGGATCGGAATCGCTGTGCTTCCTCGACACGTACTCTAGTTACAACCAGATCAAAATGGTGGTCGAGGACGAGGAGAAGACGGCGTTCATCACGCCATTCGGCGCCTTCTGCTACACGACCATGATGTTCGGCCTCAAGAATGTCGACGCCACGTACTCGGCGAGAAGGCAGTGCCCCTCTACCGCCTGATGTGCAAGAATCCCACGTTCCAATGGGACGTGGAGGCTGACGAAGCACTCAAGGCGCTCAAACAAGTGCTACTCGCGGCCCCACTCCTCGCCGCCCCAGTCGACAAAGAGCCAATGCTCGTCTATGTGGTGGCCTCCACTCGAGTCGACAATGTTGTAATGGTCGTCGAACAACCAGAGGAGGGCAAGGAGCGCCCCATACAGCGCCCGTCTACTACATTAGAAAGTCCTGACGGACTCAAGACAGCACTACCCGCAGTACCAGAAACTGGTATACACAGTATTCCGAGCTCAACGACGACTCCCACATTACTTCTAGGAGCACCCAATCACGATCGTCTCCTCCGCACCAATGCAAGACATAATACGCAATCGCGAGGCGACTGGGCGAGTTGCCAGGTAGGTCGTCGAAATCGGCGTCCACAATATCAAATACGAGCCCCGCAAAGCGATCAAGTCACAAGCCCTAGCTAATTTCCTCGTAGACTGGGAAGAAGCACAGCAGCCCGAGAAGATACCATACCTCCACTATTGGTCGCTCCATTTTGACGGGTCCAAGAATGCCGACGGCACAGGGGCTAGGGTCATACTGACCTCCCCTAAGGAGAATATCATTTTGTGGCCCGAAAGTTGGGGTGCCCAGGCAACGCGGTACCCAAGTGGATTTTAATCACCGCGATTCGAAAAGTCGGGTCGCCAATTGCTGAGAGGGGTGTTTCGAGTGAATGATGGCCAAACCCAATATTTTCAAATTGCGCCTATTAAGTCAGGATATTCCATTACACAAGTTCCTGTTGTGCCCCTTCTTCGCCAGTCACTCTTCTTAGCCACCTTGCACGTGTCGTAGGGGCAAATCCATTACTGTACTTTCCTAACCCTCGACACTGAATCTTGCTACGGCGGCGGTGGTCCCTTTTCTTCCTTCCCCGACCCTAAATCTACCGGCGGTGGAGGACCTTTTTTCTCCCTTCCCCGACACTGAATCCGACGGTGGCGGCCCAGCATGTCTTGCAATGCGAAGGTTGTAGCTACGTTGCCGACTGATTCGGGTCCATCTGGGCCCAAGTCTAGGGCTCAACACGAAGCAGCGGCGAGGTCTTCAACCCTGGTTAACAAGGAGGCCAGCAAGGATTCTGCTCCCAAGGTACCTATGAGCAGTGGGTTAAAGAGAAAAGCAAGGCCGGCGGTAGATTGTTCGGCTCCGGTGGGCAGATGCCGCACCCATATCTCGAAGAAAAAAACCTGGGATAAGAGCAAGAGGTGAATTTTTCTTATCTGTGCCTTATCTTGCAAGTATATTAGTTATGGCATAATAGAATCGAATGAACTGAAATATTCCCCTTTTTAATCAAATTAGGCACAACTTTGATACAAGGGACCTATATGAGTTCACAGTTCATGTTCGCCAGTACACTGCAAAACTTTATTTTGGTTGCGAGAGGGTTGTGTTCAGGCAGGATGTGGATCTGCTTGTGAATTGCAAAGAGGTTGTGTCTGTTTCGCAGCTGGTAGAAATGCTTGCCGCTAGAATTCCCTAGGGTTCTAGACAGAGGAAAAAATTGGTGTGGCGCAACATGAATGATACCTATCAGCAAATTGAGCACTCCCATGAGCTTCAGATGGTTTGGGAGTGTTGTGCAGCTGATCGTAAGGTGAAAGTTGAAGCGGTGATTGATGATATGTATGCAGATGTTGCAGATCTTGCTGCTAGAGCTTCTGCTCCTAGAGAATACAGACCAATAGATGTTGATCTAGATAAGTTCACTATACGCATAGAGGTGGATTCATACATGGCAAAACTTGATGAGGGAGTTAATAAGCTAGTTTCATCATGTACTATGGAGATCACTATCGATTCCAAAAACATAACTCTTGATGAAATGAGAGAGATGATCGGTAAAGAAATCAGTATTGGCCCTAAGCAGATGGCAAAAATCCGGTGGTGGCATCATAAGAAGCAGCAATTCATAGATGTTTTGGATACTGAAGATCTTATGAAGATTATGCTACAAAAAAAGCAAACCAGGAAGGTGTTCTTCCTTGGTACCATGTCTAATGTTGTTGAATAGGTTATAGTGGATGTAGATGCCCCTATAGTGGTTGAAATAATGAGGTGGTCAACGTTGATGAGATCTGATGAGAGCTGCTACCCTAGGCTTGTCATATGGACCGCGGGGTTCCCCTGCCTGTATTTGTAATGTTGACTGATGTTGTATTTAGAGTGTGTTCCTGTGATTATGTTTGTTGAGAGATTGCGATATAATGTTGTGCGAGCTGTTGAGATTTTCGGACATGTCACTCACTGAAACCATCGTTTTTGTAATAAGACATAAGTACATTGTAGTTGACATGATTATGTTTCTTAAGATGATGTACCGTACTTGTTTCTGTTATTATGTTTGTTGGGACATTGTAATGTAATGTTTGTGAAACCATGACTGGACAAGTGATGCATAAATACATTGTAGTTGACATGATTATGTTTCTTGAGATGATGTACTGTACTTGTTTCTGTTATTTTGTTTGTTGAGAGATTGTAATGTAATGTTTTGCGAAACCATGACATGACAAGTGATGCGTAAGTACCTTGTAGTCGACATGATTTTGTTTCTTGAGTTGATGTAATATACTTGTTTCTGTGATTATGTTTGTTCAGAGAATGTAATGTGATGTTTTGTGAAACCATGATGTGATTATGTTTGTTGAGAGATTGTAATGTAATGTTTTGTGAAACCATGACTGAAGAAGTGATGCATAAGTACCTTGTAGTTGACATGATTTTGTTTCTCTAGATGATGTAATATACTGGTATGTTTTTGTTAGGCAATGAAATTGGGATGGAGGGAGTACATGTTTAATATTTGAAATGACAATGTATGAAGAGAATCCATATTAGGCAGGAGACATAATCCAGGGAAAGGGCATGGTATCCATTAAACTATTGTAACAGCCAATTTAGTCATTGTTGCAGTGGTAGAAGGGCTGCTCTCTCTCTCTCTCCCTCTCTCTCGCTGTCGCCGTCGCCTGCGATGATGCATTCGATAGGCTTTCCTTGAACGGCGAGGACGACTAGTCGAGCAGCGACAACCTTCTCTTCAACATCGAGTATTCAAGCCACAATGTGAGTTCCTCTGTTTTCTCGGGCTAGGGTTAGGCAATGGTAAATCTCTTGATCTGAGCTCCATATCTGCATGCAATCGTGTCCGATTTCAGCTTTGCTTTACCTATAGGTACCACGGACGATCTACGACTCCGAATGGGAGGGCCTAGATCTCGATGGAGAAGTGCCATGTGACCATGAGCTAAAACTGAGGAGATATGTTGCATTCGAAGGAAGTAACACTGGGAGAAGGTTTTTGGGTTATACAAATCAGGTATGTTTACATTATGTGCAACTGTGACATGAAGTAAAATGTATCGTGCATGTTCATAACACTATAGTGTGTGTGTTTTAGGTTGGCCCGGTGTGTAAAGCAGTAGAGTGGGTGGATCTTGAGTGGCTAGATGCACTTAAGAAATGTTTGGCACAGTTATGGGAGATGTTTGAGTTGGAAAGGTCGGGGAGATTTACTGATGTAAGTGATGTAGCTGAAAATAATTAAAAGTTGTCGGTACGAAATAAGGAGCTGGAACAAGAAATTGAGAATTTGCAGTAGAGCTAACTGACGGAATCGATGGGAGCTTGGTTGTTGGAACCGCAAAGAAGCTTCAGGATAGTCACAGGTTGCTGATTCATAATGCAGAAAAGGAGAGGGATCAGCTCAGGGAAGATAGGAAGAAGCTAGAGTACTACATTGCGGATATGTTGAAGGAACTGAAGAAGGCGCGTGAGGGTGAACACGGATAGACTATAGAGGATAAAGGAAATTTGAGATGAATAATTTATGTTGTGCCAATGCCTGAAACTAGTTAACTGTAAGACTTGCAGTTGCGCTTTCTTAACTAAGCCAAACTCAATCCTCGAGCAAAATAATTTCAGACGAACACACATATCGTGCATAGAGTTAAGTTCACGCTTACAAAATCACCACTGCAGAGGATAAACCAGGCAGTTCAGTACTAAATATACATATCTTGTGTTCAATCGAGCCTAGTCCGGAGCTGCTTGTTTTCCTCCCTAAGATCGGCCAGCTCCTTCAGTACTATGTCATGCTTCAGCTATAGGTTCTAGCGCTCCGTCACGGATTGGAGAAGTTGGTCCATAGCCATACGATTTTCCTTCAAGATCCCTTTCATGATCTCCGTCTGCTTCCTAGCCGAGGTGCAACCTTCACCATGTAGCTTCACCTAGCCAGCGTTTAACTCCTTCAGTTTCTGGCACTTGTTAGAAAGGACCGCGAGTTCAGCGCGCAGGTGGTCAACGGCCAGTTTTTGGGAATTCTGCTGCTCCCTTTGGATTGCTATCTTGTCATTTAGCTAGGTCGCTACGTCCTGGTCGATCTTTCGCCTCTTTCCCTGCATCAAAAATACATAGTATGGTTTGTTCAGTTCACCATGACAAGCTGGTTAGTTTCCATAACTAACTGAATCGACTTGTGGCACTGTCATAATTTCAAGGAAGAAGCAATCTAGGACTAATCAACATTTTATGGATCGACTAGTGGCACTGTCATAATTTCAATTTCAAAGACAAATAAGATTTATCTGTAGTTTAGTGTGCTGTGGGTTTTTCCCAATATCACCAAATAGTAGTGGGCTAGCAAACTCATAATGTAGAAACCCATGTCAGATACATAATGGAAAGAGCACATGGTGTCCATTCATGAACATGAACACCAACACATGTCCAGATAGATAAGGAGTTGCCCTAGGATTCTTATTGCACCCTATAATGGGAAGCAGACTTGGGCATTGCTCCCTGAACCCTAAACATTACAAAAGTAGTGGAGGACGAACTGATATTCGTGTCCCCGCTAACGGGAATCAGACTTGGGCATTGCTCCGATACGCCTTGAGACAAGCCCTTAGCTCCTCATTCTCTTTCCGAACACCCTCGAGTACGGTGATCCCTCTGCTCATGTCCTCCTTCATCTCCTTCACTGCATCTAGGCAACGATTCCTGTCATGGTAGGCTCGGATGGTAGCCTTGGTTTCCTCGATGCGTCCTCTGAGTGCCTCGGTGACTTCGTCCCGCAGGAGAGTGCACCTTTCCACGAGATTCTTATTCTCCTCCATGACCTCATTGATTATCTTAATGGCATGTTTTTGCCTGTTCAAGTTACGGTCGAGCAGTTTCTGCAGCCTCACGATGTCACGTGCAAAATCTAGCAAGATCTCCTTCTGCACAGATAATTGCTTGCGTAGGCTCTCATTAGCTTGGGTGAGGGAGCGTGCAAGCTCATGTTGGTTGACAATCTTGGAACTGATCGCGGCCACCTTGTCATGGTACTCGACCTTCGATCGCTGCATCGTTCATGTTAATCGAAATAGGAATTCTATAATTACACTCTAGGTTCTAGGTGAATACTAATAGAGATCAAAAAAATCCCCGTTGATTCTATTGACCGTAGTGTTAAAAAATTGACCTAGAGATCTATTCATGACCACGATAAACTAATCCTAATCACAAAAATTCCATAGTGAATCTATGAACAGCGGTATTAAGGAAAGACCAAGAGATCCAGTCATATTCATGAAAACTAATACAACTCACAAAAGAAGAGGAAAAACCAATGCGGGGCGGACATGATCTAAGAAATCCACATCACAACTCGGAGAAATAATAGTGTGGAGATTTGCTACCTCGCTGAGACATGGAACAGGGCCGAACGGATCCTGCAATGCCCCCGTCATGGTGGATTCGGGCTCCACAGCCAGCCTGTAATACGTAGAAGAGGAAGAGAAAGAAGAAGAAGAAAAACACGAAGAAGCTGAATAAGATCATGACGGAGAGGGAGATGGAGAAGAAGTAGAACAATAAGACCGTACCGGGAGGAGCCCTCGCATGCTAGAACATTCGGCACCATTGTCGGGGGAGATTGGGCCTTGATGAGAGGGTGGGCTTGAGCGGCTGGTAGAGCAAGAAGTGCCTCGCGGCGATTTCTCTCCCTTTTCTCCGCCAGGATCGTGGACCGGCCTCTCCCCCTCCTTAGTGGAGCCATGGCTTGTAGCGTGAGGGTGGTGGCGGCAGGAGGAAGGAGATAGTGATTAGTGTGGGAGAAGAGTCAAAGAGTACAGGCCGTGGTCCAGTAGTACCAGTACTATTATACAAGACCACCGTGTACGGTCTACCTTCTCAAAGAAGCCAGGGAGGCAGTGGTGGGGAATCGATGGGACTTGTCTTTATTGCAATGGGCACTTCAATGGTCTTCGGTGCCGCCCAAAATCCAATATGTAATAAGGGGAGTGCGATTCGGGTGGTCATCACGAGAATTGGCACGCACATCCCGCGTGCGTGTGTCACGTGTGATGGGGCAATGACACATGCAACTGCTGCACGATCACGTCGGCACGTCGAACTCCGTCGAACTCCACGTCGACAGGCACGCACGGGATATTTACGAGTCTAGAATACGCTGTGCCACTTTTGTTGTGATCAAATTATGTTCAGTACGCGAGATATTACTTCTTTCTTCTTTTTTTTGATAATCGACAAATGCATGCGTGGACACGACGCACGAAACCGCTGCTCATCCTTGATCGGATTGGCACCCCACTCTATGTACCCGCCATCGACCATTCGGAGCAACTACGTCGAGCACAATGCCCCCTCGCCATGGCAATGGCAGGTCCAAGCCGTCCGCTGACCGTCCTACATCCCCGGCTCTTCGCTGCATCTTTCGTGCTCGCGAGTCGCCTGCTGAGGCAGCACGTCGTGTCTGATCGCGCCAGGATCCATCGACATCGGCACTCGAGGACACCGTGACATCGAATCTCATACCGGCCGCACAGGAGGGGCATGGGATACCTACAGCGTCGGACTAGCGCAAAGCAGCAGCCCGGACGGGGGCACGTGTTGCACTGGCGAGTACGGACAAGAAGAGGAACGAGAAGAAGAACATGAAGAAGATAGCAGATAGCTATTTGGACGAGTCTGGCTCGGCCAACGAGGAGGCATTCATCGATAAGTTGGAGGCAGAAGTAGAGGATAGTGACGTGGACCCGTGGGACTACAAAGAGGAGGAGGAGTAGGACTACGACGAGGAGATAGCGCACTTAATTGAGGAAGGGGGTGGTGTCGAGTCGTCAGAGGAGGACACCAATGGCGGCGATGGCAGGGACCATGGCATTGACGAAGACGAGGACGAACCGGAATACGAAGACAATGGCTTCTTCGAAATATGATCATTTATTTTATTTATTTTAGTTAGATAGATGGATTGTCACTTGTTTATGGAGGTAAAGTATCGGTGGCATGGATAGAGAGGTGGCACGGATTGACCATGCATAAAAAAAGTGGAGAAGGGGGGGGGGGTTATCTTGCCCGTTGGATCACATACGATCAACGGTTGGTGGAGATGATCCGTGTGACATCTGTGTCAGCCAATCAGGGCGTAGCACCCAGAGTGAGCACACGTTTGGGATCTCCATACGTTTGGGCTTTTCTTAGATTTGTGACCGAGAGAGACAGAAAATCTCTTTTCACAATCCGCCTATGGATCCACCAGTGTCATTGCATGTGTGTTCTTCTCATTAACCATAGCTAGAGTCATTACATGTGTGTTCTTTTCACAGACCACATATGGAACCACCATTTTCATTGAAATGTGTATTCTTTCATTAACCACAACTAGAGTCATTTCATGACTGTTCTTTTCACATACCACACATGGATCCACCAGTGTCATTGAAATATGTGTTCTCTTTAGAGACCACACATGGATCCACCTATGTCATTGTATGTGTGTTCTTTTTTCTAACAACAACCAGAGTCATTGCACATGTGTTCTTTTCACATTCCACCTATGGATCCACCAGTGTCATTGCATGTGTGTTCTTCTCATTAACCACAGCTAGAGTCATTACATATGTGTTCTCTTCAGAGACCACACATGGATCCACCAGTGTCTTTGCCTGTGTGCTCTTTTTGCTAACAACAACCGGAGTCGTTTCATGACTATTCTTTTCACATACCACATATGGATCCACTAGTGTCATTGAAATGTGTGTTCTCTTCAGAGACCACACATGGATCCACCAGTGTCATTGCATGTGTGTTCTTTTTAGTAAAAACAATCAGAGTCATTGCATCTGTTCTCTTTTCACAATCCACCTATGGATCCACCAGTGTCATTGCATGTGTGTTCTTCTCATTAACCATAGCTAGAGTCATTGCATGTGTGTTCTCTTTAGAGACCACACATGGATCCACTAGTGTCATTGCATGTGTGTTCTCTTTAGAGACCACACATGGATCCACCAGTGTCATTGCATGTGTGTTCTTTTTACTAACAACAACAAGAGTCATTGCATGTGTGTTCTTTTCACAATCCACCTATGGATCCACCAGTGTCATTGCCTGTGTGTTCTTCTCATTAACCACAGCCAGAGTCATTGCATGTGTGTTCTCTTCAGAGACCACACATGGATCCACCAGTGTCATTGCATGTGTGTTCATTTTTACTAAGAACAACCAGAGTCATTGCATGTGTGTTCTTTTCAAAATCCACCTATGGATCCACTAGCGTTATTGCCTGTGTGTTCTTCTCATTAACCACAACCAGAGTCATTGCATGTGTGTTCTCTTCAGAGACCACACATGGATCCACCAGTGTCATTGCATGTGTGTTCTTTTTACTAACAACAACTGGAGTCATTTCATGACTATTATTTTCACGTACCACATATGGATACACTAGTGTCATTGAAATTTGTGTTCTCTTCAGAGACCACACATGGATCCACCAGTGTCATTGCATGTGTGTTCTTTTTACTAACAACAACCAGAGTCATTGCATGTGTGTTCTTTTCACAATCCACCCATGGATCCACCAGTTTCATTGCATGTGTGTTCTTCTCATTAACCACAACCAGAAGCATTGCCTGTGTGTTCTCTTCAGAGGCCACACATGGATCCACCAATGTCATTGCATGTGTTTTATTTTTACTAACAACAACTGGAGTCATTTCATGACTATTATTTTCACGTACCACATATGGATCCACCAGTGTTATTGTATGTGTGTTCTTTTTACTAACAACAACCAGTCATTGCACGTGTTTTCTTTTCACAATCCACCTATGGATCCACCAGTTTCATTGCATGTGTGTTCTTCTCATTAACCACATCTAGAGACATTGCATGTGTGTTCTCTTCAGAGACCACACATGGACCCACCAGTGTCATTGCATGTGTGCTCTTTTTACTAACAAATAGTGTCATTGCATGTGTGTTCTTCTTATTAACCACGGCTAGATTAATTACATATGTGTTCTCTTCAGAGACCACACATGGATCCACCAGTGTCATTGCACGTGTGTTCTTTTTACTAACATCAACCAGAGTCATTGCATGTGTGTCCTTTTCACAATCCACCAATGGATCCACCAGTGTCATTGCATGTGTGTTCTTCTCATTAACCACAACTAGAGTCATTGCATGTGTATTCTCTTCAGAGACCACACATGGATCCACCAGTGTAATTGCATGTGTGCTCTTCTTACTAACAACAACTGGAGTCATTTCATGACTATTCTTTTCACATACCACATATGGATCCGCCAGTGTCATTGAAATGTGTGTTCTCATCAGAGACCACACATGGATCCACCAGTGTCATTGCATGTGTTTTCTTTTTACTAACAACAACCAGAGTCATTGCATGTGTGTTCTTTTCACAATCCACCTACGAATCCACCAGTGTCATTGCATGTGTGTTCTTCTCATTAACCAGAGCTAGAGTCATTGCATGTGTGTTCTCTTTAGATACCACACATGGATCCACCAGTGTAATTGCATGTGTGCTCTTTTTACTAACAACAACTGGAGTCGTTTCATGACTATTATTTTCACATACCACATATGGATCCACTAGTGTCATTGAAATGTGTGTTCTCTTCAGAGACCACACATGGATCCACCAGTGTCATTGCATGTGTGTTCTTTTTTACTAACAACAACCAGAGTCATTACATGTGTGTTCTTTTCACAATCCACCTATGGATCCACTAGTGTCATTGCCTGTGTGTTCTTCTCATTAACCACAGCCAGAGTCATTGCATGTGTGTTCTCTTCAGAGACCACACATGGATCCACCAGTGTGGTTGCATGTGTGTTCTTTTTACTAACAACAACTGGAGTCATTTCATGACTATTATTTTCACGTACCACATATGGATACACTAGTGTCATTGAAATTTGTGTTCTCTTCATAGACCACACATGGATCCACCAGTGTTATTGTATGTGTGTTCTTTTTACTAACAACAACCAGAGTCATTGCATGTGTGTTCTTTTCACAATCCACCCATGGATCCACCAGTTTCATTGCATGTGTGTTCTTCTCATTAACCACATCTAGAGACATTGCATGTGTGTTCTCTTCAGAGACCACACATGGACCCACCAGTGTCATTGCATGTGTGCTCTTTTTACTAATAACAACCAGTGTCATTGCACGTGTGGTCTTCTCATTAACCACAGCTAGATTCATTGCATGTGTGTTCTCTTTAGAGACCACACATGGATCCAGCAGTGTCATTGCATGTGTGTTTTTTTACTAACAACAACAAGAGTCATTGCATGTGTGTTCTTTTCACAATCCACCAATGGATCCACCAGTGTCATTGCATGTGTGTTCTTCTCATTAACCACAGCTAGAGTCATTGCATGTGTGTTCTCGTCAGAGACCACACATGGATCTACCAGTGTAATTGCATGTGTGCTCTTCTTACTAATAACAACTGGAGTCATTTCATGACTATTCTTTTCACATACCACATATGGATCCACCAGTGTCATTGAAATGTGTGTTCTCATCAGAGACCACACATGGATCCACCAGTGTCATTGCATATGTTGTCTTTTTACTAACAACAACCAGAGTCATTGCATGTGTGTTCTTTTCACAATCCACCTATGGATCCACTAGCGTCATTGCCTGTGTGTTCTTCTCATTAACCACAGCCAGAGTCATTGCATGTGTGTTCTCTTCAGAGACCACACATGGATCCACCAGTGTCATTGTATGTGTGTTCTTTTTACTAACAACAACTGGAGTCATTTCATGACTATTATTTTCACGTACCACATATGGATACACTAGTGTCATTGAAATTTGTGTTCTCTTCAGAGACCACACATGGATCCACCAGTGTCATTGCACGTGTGTTCTTTTTACTAACAACAACCAGAATCATTGCATGTGTGTTCTTTTCACAATCCACCCATGGATCCACCAGTTTCATTGCATGTGTGTTCTTCTCATTAACCACATCTAGAGACATTGCATGTGTGTTCTCTTCAGAGACCACACATGGACCCACCAGTGTCATTGCATGTGTGCTCTTTTTACTAACAAATAGTGTCATTGCATGTGTGTTCTTCTCATTAACCACGGCTAGATTAATTACATCTGTGTTCTCTTCAGAGACCACACATGGATCCACCAGTGTCATTGCACGTGTGTTCTTTTTACTAACATCAACCAGAGTCATTGCATGTGTGTTCTTTTCACAATCCACCAATGGATCCACCAGTGCCATTGCATGTGTGTTCTTCTCATTAACCACAACTAGAGTCATTGCATGTGTATTCTCTTCAGAGACCACACATGGATCCACCAGTGTAATTGCATGTGTGCTCTTCTTACTAACAACAACTGGAGTCATTTCATGACTATTCTTTTCACATACCACATATGGATCCGCCAGTGTCATTGAAATGTGTGTTCTCATCAGAGACCACACATGGATCCACCAGTGTCATTGCATGTGTTTTCTTTTTACTAACAACAACCAGAGTCATTGCATGTGTGTTCTTTTCACAATCCACCTACGAATCCACCAGTGTCATTGCATGTGTGTTCTTCTCGTTAACCAGAGCTAGAGTCATTGCATGTGTGTTCTCTTTAGATACGACACATGGATCCACCAGTGTAATTGCATGTGTGCTCTTTTTACTAACAACAACTGGAGTCGTTTCATGACTATTCTTTTCACATACCACATATGGATCCACTAATGTCATTGAAATGTGTGTTCTCTTCAGAGACCACACATGGATCCACCAGTGTCATTGCATGTGTGTTCTTTTTTACTAACAACAACCAGAGTCATTACATGTGTGTTCTTTTCACAATCCACCTATGGATCCACCAGTGTCATTGCATGTGTGTTCTTTTTACTAACAACAACCAGTGTCATTGCACGTGTGGTCTTCTCATTAACCACGGCTAGATTCATTGCATGTGTGTTCTCTTCAGAGACCACACATGGATCCACCAGTGTCATTGCGTGTGTGTGTTTTTACTAACAACAACAAGAGTCATTGCATGTGTGTTCTTTTCACAATCCACCAATGGATCCACCAGTGTCATTGCATGTGTGTTCTTCTCATTAACCACAGCTAGAGTCATTGCATGTGTGTTCTCTTCAGAGACCACACATGGATCTACCAGTGTAATTGCATGTGTGCTCTTCTTACTAATAACAACTGGAGTCATTTCATGACTATTCTTTTCACATACCACATATGGATCCACCAGTGTCATTGAAATGTGTGTTCTCATCAGAGACCACACATGGACCCACCAGTGTCATTGCATGTGTGCTCTTTTTACTAACAACAACCAGTGTCATTGCATGTGTGTTCTTCACATTAACCACGGCTAGATTCATTGCATGTGTGTTCTTCACATTAACAACAACCAGTGTCATTGCATGTGTGTTCTTCACATTAACCACGGCTAGATCCACCAGTGTCATTGCATGTGTTGTCTTTTTACTACCAACAACCAGAGTCATTGCATGTGTGTTCTTTTCACAATCCACCTACGGATCCACCAGTGTCATTGCATGTGTGTTCTTCTCATTAACCAGAGCTAGAGTCATTGCATGTGTGTTCTCTTTAGAGACCACACATGGAGCCACCAGTGTAATTGCATGTGTGCTCTTTTTACTAACAACAACTGAGTCATTTCATGACTATTCTTTTCACATACCACATATGGATCCACCAGTGTCATTGAAATATGTGTTCTCTTTAGAGACCACACATGGATCCACCAATGTTATTGTATGTGTGTTCTTTTTACTAACAACAACCAGAGTCATTGCATGTGTGTTCTTTTCACAATCCACCTATGGATCCACCAGTTTCATTGCATGTGTGTTCTTCTCATTAGCCACATCTAGAGACATTGCATGTGTGTTCTCTTCAGAGACCACACATGGACCCACCAGTGTCATTGCATGTGTGATCTTTTTACTAACTACAACCAGTGCCATTGCATGTGTGTTCTTCACATTAACCACGGCTAGATTCATTGCATATGTGTTCTATTTAGAGACCACACATGGATCCACGAGTGTCATTGCACGTGTGTTCTTTTTACTAACAACAACCAGAGTCATTGCATGTGTGTTCTTTTCACAATCCACCAATGGATCCACCAGTGTCATTGCATGTGTGTTCTTCTTATTAACCACAACTAGCGTCATTGCATGTGTGTTCTCTTCAGAGACCACACATGGATCCACGAGTGTAATTGCATGTGTGCTCTTCTTACTAACAACAACTGGTGTCATTTCATGACTATTCTTTTCACATACCACATATGGATCCACCAGTGTCATTGAAATGTGTATTCTCATCAGAGACCACACAGGGATCCACCAGTGTAATTGCATGTGTTTTCTTTTTACTAACAACAACCAGAGTCATTGCATGTGTGTTCTTTTCACAATCCACCTACGGATCCACCAGTGTCATTGCATGTGTGTTCTTCTCTTTAACCAGAGCTAGAGTCATTGCATGTGTGTTCTCTTTAGATACCACAGATTGATCCACCAGTGTAATTGCATGTGTGCTCTTTTTACTAACATCAACTGAGTCAGTTCATGACTATTCTTTTCACATACCACATATGGATCCACCATTGTCATTGAAATATGTGTTCTCTTTAGAGATCACACATGGATCCACCAGTGTCATTGCATGTGTGTTCTTTTTTCTAACAACAACCCGAGTCATTGCATCTGTGTTCTTTTCACTATCCACCTATGGATCCACCAGTGTCATTGCATGTGTGTTCTTCTCATTAACCACAGCTAGAGTCATTGCATGTCTGTTCTCTTCAGAGACCACACATGGATCCACCAGTGTCATTGCATGCGTGCTCTTTTTGCTAACAACAACTAGAGTTGTTTCAAGACTATTCTTTTCACATACCACATATGGATCCACTAGTGTCATTGAAATATGTATTCTCTTCAGAGACCACACATGGATCCACCAGTGTCATTGCATGTGTGTTCTTTTTTACTAAGAACAACCAGAGTCATTGCATGTGTGTTCTTTTCACAATCCACCTATGGATCCACTAGTGTCATTGCCTGTGTGTTCTTCTTATTAACCACAGCCAGAGTCATTGCATGTGTGTTCTCTTCAGAGACCACACGTGGATCCACCAGTGTCATTGCATGTGTGTTCTTTTTACTAACAACAACTGGAGTCATTTGATGACTATTATTTTCACGTACCACATATGGATACACTAGTGTCATTGAAATTTGTGTTCTCTTCAGAGACCACACATGGATCCACCAGTGTCATTGCATGTGTGTTCTTTTTACTAACAACAACCAGAGTCATTACATGTGTGTTCTTTTCACAATCCACCCATGGATCCACCAGTTTCATTGCATGTGTGTTCTTCTCATTAACCACAACCAGAAGCATTGCCTGTGTGTTCTCTTCAGAGACCACACATGGATCCACCAATGTCATTGCATGTGTTTTCTTTTTACTAACAACAACTGGAGTTGTTTCATGACTATTATTTTGACGTACCACATATGGATCCACCAGTGTCATTGAAATTTGTGTTCTCTTCAGATATCACACATGGATCCACCGGTGTTATTGCATGTGTGTTCTTTTTACTAACAACAACCAGAGTCATTGCATGTGTGTTCTTTTCACAATCCACCTATGGATCCACCAGTTTCATTGCATGTGTGTTCTTCTCAGTAACCACAGCTAGAGACATTGCATGTGTGTTCTCTTCAGAGACCACACATGGATCCACCAGTGGCATTGCATGTGTGCTCTTTTTACTAACAACAACCAGTGTCATTGCATGTGTGTTCTTCTCATTAACCACAGCTAGATTCATTGCATGTGTGTTTTCTTTAGAGACCACACATGGATCCACCAGTGTCATTGCATGTGTGTTCTTTTTACTAACAACAACCAGAGTCATTGCATGTGTGTTCTTTTCACAATCCACCAATGGATCCACCAGTGTCATTGCATGTGTGTGCTTCTCATTAACCATAGCTAGAGTCATTGCATGTGTGTTCTCTTCAGAGACCACACATGGATCCACCAGTGTAATTACATGTGTGGCCTTCTTACTAACAATAACTGGAGTCATTTCATGACTATTCTTTTCACATACCACATATGGATCCACCAGTGTCATTGAAATGTGTGTTCTCATCAGAGACCACACATGGACCCACCAGTGTCATTGCATGTGTGCTCTTTTTACTAACAACAACCAGTGTCATTGCATGTGTGTTCTTCACATTAACCACGGCTAGATTCATTGCATGTGTGTTCTCTTTAGAGACCACACATGGATCCACGAGTGTCATTGCACGTGTGTTCTTTTTACTAACAACAACCAGAGTCATTGCATGTGTGTTCTTTTCACAATCCACCAATGGATCCACCAGTGTCATTGCATGTGTGTTCTTCTCATTAACCACAACTAGAGACATTGCATGTGTGTTCTCTTCAGAGACCACACATGGATCCACGAGTGTAATTGCATGTGTGCTCTTCTTACTAACAACAACTGGAGTCATATCATGACTATTCTTTTCACATACCACATATGGATCCACCAGTGTCATTGAAATGTCTATTCTCATCAGAGACCACACAGGGATCCACCAGTGTAATTGCATGTGTTTTCTTTTTACTAACAAAACCAGAGTCATTGCATGTGTGTTCTTTTCACAATCCACCTACGGATCCACCAGTGTCATTGCATGTGTGTTCTTCTCTTTAACCAGAGCTAGAGTCATTGCATGTGTGTTCTCTTTAGATACCACACATTGATCCACCAGTGTAATTGCATGTGTGCTCTTTTTACTAACAACAACTGAGTCAGTTCATGACTATTCTTTTCACATACCACATATGGATCCACCATTGTCATTGAAATATGTGTTCTCTTTAGAGACCACACATGGATCCACCAGTGTCATTGCATGTGTGTTTTTTTTCTAACAACAACCCGAGTCATTGCATCTGTGTTCTTTTCACTATCCACCTATGGATCCACCAGTGTCATTGCATGTGTGTTCTTCTCATTAACCACATCTAGAGTCATTGCATGTCTGTTCTCTTCAGAGACCACACATGGATCCACCAGTGTCATTGCATGTGTGCTCTTTTTGCTAACAACAACTAGAGTCGTTTCAAGACTATTCTTTTCACATACCACATATGGATCCACTAGTGTCATTGAAATGTGTATTCTCTTCAGAGACCACACATAGATCCACCAGTGTTATTGCATGTGTGTTCTTTTTTACTAAGAACAACAAGAGTCATTGCATGTGTGTTCTTTTCACAATCCACCTATGGATCCACTAGCGTCATTGCCTGTGTGTTCTTCTCATTAACCACAGCCAGAGTCATTGCATGTGTGTTCTCTTCAGAGACCACACATGGATCCACCAGTGTCATTGCATGTGTGTTCTTTTTACTAACAACAACTGGAGTCATTTCATGACTATTATTTTCACGTACCACATATGGATACACCAGTGTCATTGAAATTTGTGTTCTCTTCAGATATCACACATGGATCCACCAGTGTTATTGCATGTGTGTTCTTTTTACTAACAACAACCAGAGTCATTGCATGTGTGTTCTTTTCACAATCCACCTATGGATCCACCAGTTTCATTGCATGTGCGTTCTTCTCAGTAACCACGGCTAGAGACATTGCATGTGTGTTCTCTTCAGAGACCACACATGGATCCACCAGTGTCATTGCATGTGTGCTCTTTTTACTAACAATAACCAGTGTCATTGCATGTGTGTTCTTCTCATTAACCACAGCTAGATTCATTGCATGTGTGTTCTCTTTAGAGAGCACACATGGATCCACCAGTGTCATTGCATGTGTGTTCTTTTTACTAACAACAACCAGAGTCATTGCATGTGTGTTCTTTTCACAATCCACCAATGGATCCACCAGTGTCATTGCATGTGTGTGCTTCTCATTAACCAAAGCTAGAGTCATTGCATGTGTGTTCTCTTCAGAGACCACACATGGATCCACCAGTGTAATTACATGTGTGGCCTTCTTACTAACAATAACTGGAGTCATTTCATGACTATTCTTTTCACATACCACATATGGATCCACCAGTGTCATTGAAATGTGTGTTCTCATCAGAGACCACACATGGATCCACCAGTGTCATTGCATGTGTGTTCTTTTTACTAACAACAACCAGAGTCATTGCATGTGTGTTCTTTTCACAATCCACCTACGGATCCACCAGTGTCATTGCATGTGTGTTCTTCTCTTTAACCAGAGCTAGAGTCATTGCATGTGTGTTCTCTTTAGATACCACACATTGATCCACCAGTGTAATTGCATGTGCGCTCTTTTTACTAACATCAACTGAGTCAGTTCATGACTATTCTTTTCACATACCACATATGGATCCACCATTGTCATTGAAATATGTGTTCTCTTTAGAGATCACACATGGATCCACCAGTGTCATTGCATGTGTGTTCTTTTTTCTAACAACAACCCGAGTCATTGCATCTGTGTTCTTTTCACTATCCACCTATGGATCCACCAGTGTCATTGCATGTGTGTTCTTCTCATTAACCACAGCTAGAGTCATTGCATGTCTGTTCTCTTCAGAGACCACACATGGATCCACCAGTGTCATTGCATGTGTGCTCTTTTTGCTAACAACAACTAGAGTCGTTTCAAGACTATTCTTTTCACATACCACATATGGATCCACTAGTGTCATTGAAATATGTATTCTCTTCAGAGACCACACATGGATCCACCAGTGTCATTGCATGTGTGTTCTTTTTTACTAAGAACAACCAGAGTCATTGCATGTGTGTTCTTTTCACAATCCACATATGGATACACTAGTGTCATTGAAATTTGTGTTCTCTTCAGAGACCACACATGGATCCACCAGTGTCATTGCATGTGTGTTCTTTTTACTAACAACAACCAGAGTCATTGCATGTGTGTTCTTTTCACAATCCACCCATGGATCCACCAGTTTCATTGCATGTGTGTTCTTCTCATTAACCACAACCAGAAGCATTGCCTGTGTGTTCTCTTCAGAGACCACACATGGATCCACCAATGTCATTGCATGTGTTTTCTTTTTACTAACAACAACTGGAGTCGTTTCATGACTATTATTTTGACGTACCACATATGGATCCACCAGTGTCATTGAAATTTGTGTTCTCTTCAGATATCACACATGGATCCACCAGTGTTATTGCATGTGTGTTCTTTTTACTAACAACAACCAGAGTCATTGCATGTGTGTTCTTTTCACAATCCACCTATGGATCCACCAGTTTCATTGCATGTGTGTTCTTCTCAGTAACCACAGCTAGAGACATTGCATGTGTGTTCTCTTCAGAGACCACACATGGATCCACCAGTGGCATTGCATGTGTGCTCTTTTTACTAACAACAACCAGTGTCATTGCATGTGTGTTCTTCTCATTAACCACAGCTAGATTCATTGCATGTGTGTTTTCTTTAGAGACCACACATGGATCCACCAGTGTCATTGCATGTGTGTTCTTTTTACTAACAACAACCAGAGTCATTGCATGTGTGTTCTTTTCACAATCCACCAATGGATCCACCAGTGTCATTGCATGTGTGTGCTTCTCATTAACCATAGCTAGAGTCATTGCATGTGTGTTCTCTTCAGAGACCACACATGGATCCACCAGTGTAATTACATGTGTGGCCTTCTTACTAACAATAACTGGAGTCATTTCATGACTATTCTTTTCACATACCACATATGGATCCACCAGTGTCATTGAAATGTGTGTTCTCATCAGAGACCACACATGGACCCACCAGTGTCATTGCATGTGTGCTCTTTTTACTAACAACAACCAGTGTCATTGCATGTGTGTTCTTCACATTAACCACGGCTAGATTCATTGCATGTGTGTTCTCTTTAGAGACCACACATGGATCCACGAGTGTCATTGCACGTGTGTTCTTTTTACTAACAACAACCAGAGTCATTGCATGTGTGTTCTTTTCACAATCCACCAATGGATCCACCAGTGTCATTGCATGTGTGTTCTTCTCATTAACCACAACTAGAGACATTGCATGTGTGTTCTCTTCAGAGACCACACATGGATCCACGAGTGTAATTGCATGTGTGCTCTTCTTACTAACAACAACTGGAGTCATATCATGACTATTCTTTTCACATACCACATATGGATCCACCAGTGTCATTGAAATGTCTATTCTCATCGAGACCACAGGGATCCACCAGTGTAATTGCATGTGTTTTCTTTTTACTAACAACAACCAGAGTCATTGCATGTGTGTTCTTTTCACAATCCACCTACGGATCCACCAAAGGTCATTGCATGTGTGTTCTTCTCTTTAACCAGAGCTAGAGTCATTGCATGTGTGTTCTCTTTAGATACCACACATTGATCCACCAGTGTAATTGCATGTGTGCTCTTTTTACTAACAACAACTGAGTCAGTTCATGACTATTCTTTTCACATACCACATATGGATCCACCATTGTCATTGAAATATGTGTTCTCTTTAGAGACCACACATGGATCCACCAGTGTCATTGCATGTGTGTTTTTTTTTCTAACAACAACCCGAGTCATTGCATCTGTGTTCTTTTCACTATCCACCTATGGATCCACCAGTGTCATTGCATGTGTGTTCTTCTCATTAACCACAGATAGAGTCATTGCATGTCTGTTCTCTTCAGAGACCACACATGGATCCACCAGTGTCATTGCATGTGTGCTCTTTTTGCTAACAACAACTAGAGTCGTTTCAAGACTATTCTTTTCACATACCACATATGGATCCACTAGTGTCATTGAAATGTGTATTCTCTTCAGAGACCACACATAGATCCACCAGTGTTATTGCATGTGTGTTCTTTTTTACTAAGAACAACAAGAGTCATTGCATGTGTGTTCTTTTCACAATCCACCTATGGATCCACTAGCGTCATTGCCTGTGTGTTCTTCTCATTAACCACAGCCAGAGTCATTGCATGTGTGTTCTCTTCAGAGACCACACATGGATCCACCAGTGTCATTGCATGTGTGTTCTTTTTACTAACAACAACTGGAGTCATTTCATGACTATTATTTTCACGTACCACATATGGATACACTAGTGTCATTGAAATTTGTGTTCTCTTCAGAGACCACACATGGATCCACCAGTGTCATTGCATGTGTGTTATTTTTACTAACAACAACCAGAGTCATTGCATGTGTGTTCTTTTCACAATCCACCCATGGATCCACCAGTTTCATTGCATGTGTGTTCTTCTCATTAACCACAACCAGAAGCATTGCCTGTGTGTTCTCTTGAGAGACCACACATGGATCCACCAATGTCATTGCATGTGTTTTCTTTTTACTAACAACAACTGGAGTCATTTCATGACTATTATTTTGACGTACCACATATGGATCCACCAGTGTCATTGAAATTTGTGTTCTCTTCAGATATCACACATGGATCCACCAGTGTTATTGCATGTGTGTTCTTTTTACTAACAACAACCAGAGTCATTGCATGTGTGTTCTTTTCACAATCCACCTATGGATCCACCAGTTTCATTGCATGTGCGTTCTTCTCAGTAACCACGGCTAGAGACATTGCATCTGTGTTCTCTTCAGAGACCACACATGGATCCACCAGTGTCATTGCATGTGTGCTCTTTTTACTAACAATAACCAGTGTCATTGCATGTGTGTTCTTCTCATTAACCACAGCTAGATTCATTGCATGTGTGTTCTCTTTAGAGAGCACACATGGATCCACCAGTGTCATTGCATGTGTGTTCTTTTTACTAACAACAACCAGAGTCATTGCATGTGTGTTCTTTTCACAATCCACCAATGGATCCACCAGTGTCATTGCATGTGTGTGCTTCTCATTAACCATAGCTAGAGTCATTGCATGTGTGTTCTCTTCAGAGACCACACATGGATCCACCAGTGTAATTACATGTGTGGCCTTCTTACTAACAATAACTGGAGTCATTTCATGACTATTCTTTTCACATACCACATATGGATCCACCAGTGTCATTGAAATGTGTGTTCTCATCAGAGACCACACATGGATCCACCAGTGTCATTGCATGTGTGTTCTTTTTACTAACAACAACCAGAGTCATTGCATGTGTGTTCTTTTCACAATCCACCTACGGATCCACCAGTGTCATTGCATGTGTGTTCTTCTCATTAAGCAGAGCTAGAGTCATTGCATGTGTGTTCTCTTTAGAGACCACACATGGATCCACCCGTGTAATTGCATGTGTGCTCTTTTTACTAACAACATTTGAGTCATTTCATGACAATTATTTTCACATACCACATATGGATCCACCAGTGTCATTGAAGTATGTGTTCTCTTTAGATACCACACATGGATCCACCAATGTCATTGCATGTGTGTAATTTTTTCTAACAACAACCAGAGTCATTGCATGTGTGTTCTTTTCACTATCCACCTATGGATCCACCAGTGTCATTGCATGTGTGTTCTTCTCATTAACCATAGCTAGAGTCATTGCATGTGTGTTCTCTTCAGAGACCACACATGGATCCACCAGTGTCATTGCATGTGTGCTCTTTTTACTAACAACAACTGGAGTCGTTTCATGACTATTCTTTTCAGTTACCACATATGGATCCACTAGTGTCATTGAAATGTGTCTTCTCTTCAGAGACCACACATGGATCCACCAGTGTCATTGCCTGTGTGTTCTTTTTTACTAACAACAACCAGAGTCATAGCATGTGTGTTCTTTTCATAATCCACCTATGGATCCACTAGTGTCATTGCATGTGTGTTCTTCTCATTAACCACAGCCAGAGTCATTGATGTGTGTTCTCTTGAGAGACCACACATGGATCCACTAGGGTCATTGCATGTGTGTTCTTTTTACTAACAACAACTGGAGTCATTTCATGACTATTATTTTCACGTACCACATATGGATCCACAAGTGTCATTGAAATTTGTGTTCTCTTTAGAGACCACACATGGATCCACCAGTGTTATTGCATGTGTGTTCTTTTTACTAACAACAACCAGAGTCATTGCATGTGTGTTCTTTTCATAATCCACCTATGGATCCACCAGTTTCATTGCATGTGTGTTCTTCTCATTAACCATAGCTAGAGACATTGCATGCGTGTTCTCTTTAGAGACCACACATGGATCCACCAGTGTCATTGCATGTGTGTTATTTTTACTAACAACAACCAGAGTCATTGCATGTGTGTTCTTTTCACAATCCACCAATGGATCCACCAGTGTCATTGCATGTGTGTTCTTCTCATTAACCACAGCTAGAGTCATTGCATGTGTGTTCTCTTCAGAGACCGCACATGGATCTACCAGTGTAATTGCATGTGTGCTCTTCTTACTAACAACAACTGGAGTCATTTCATGACTATTCTTTTCACGTACCACATATGGATCCACCAGTGTCATTGAAATGTGTGTTCTCTTCAAAGACCACACATGGATCCACCAGTGTCATTGCATGTGTTTTCTTTTTACTAACAACAACCAGAGTCATTGCATGTGTGTTCTTTTCACAATCCACCTACGAATCCACCAGTGTCATTGCATGTGTGTTCTTCTCATTAACCAGAGCTAGAGTCTTTGCATGTGTGTTCTCTTTAGATACCACACATGGATCCACCAGTGTAATTGCATGTGTGCTCTTTTTACTAACAACAACTAGAGTCGTTTCATGACTATTCTTTTCACATACCACATATGGATCCACTAGTGTCATTGAAATGTGTGTTCTCTTCAGAGACCACACATGGATCCACCAGTGTCATTGCATGTGTGTTCTTTTTTACTAACAACAACCAGAGTCATTACATGTGTGTTCTTTTCACAATCCACCTATGGATCCACTAGTGTCATTGCCTATGTGTTCTTCTCATTAACCACAGCCAGAGTCATTGCATGTGTGTTCTCTTCAGAGACCACACATGGATCCACCAGTGTCGTTGCATGTGTGTTCTTTTTACTAACAACAACTGGAGTCATTTCATGACTATTATTTTCACGTACCACATATGGATACACTAGTGTCATTGAAATTTGTGTTCTCTTCATAGACCACACATGGATCCACCAGTGTTATTGTATGTGTGTTCTTTTTACTAACAACAACCAGAGTCATTGCATGTGTGTTCCTTTCACAATCCACCCATGGATCCACCAGTTTCATTGCATGTGTGTTCTTCTCATTAACCACATCTAGAGACATTGCATGTGTGTTCTCTTCAGAGACCACACATGGACCCACCAGTGTCATTGCATGTGTGCTCTTTTTACTAACAACAACCAGTGTCATTGCACGTGTGGTCTTCTCATTAACCACGGCTAGATTCATTGCATGTGTGTTCTCTTCAGAGACCACACATGGATACACCAGTGTCATTGCATGTGTGTTTTTTTACTAACAACAAGAGTCATTGCATGTGTGTTCTTTTCACAATCCACCTACGGATCCACCAGTGTCATTGCATGTGTGTTCTTCTCTTTAACCAGAGCTAGAGTCATTGCATGTGTGTTCTCTTTAGATACCACACATTGATCCACCAGTGTAATTGCATGTGTGCTCTTTTTACTAACAACAACTGAGTCAGTTCATGACTATTCTTTTCACATACCACATATGGATCCACCATTGTCATTGAAATATGTGTTCTCTTTAGAGACCACACATGGATCCACCAGTGTCATTGCATGTGTGTTCTTTTTTCTAACAACAACCCGAGTCATTGCATCTGTGTTCTTTTCACTATCCACCTATGGATCCACCAGTGTCATTGCATGTGTGTTGTTCTCATTAACCACAGCTAGAGTCATTGCATGTGTGTTCTCTTCAGAGACCACACATGGATCCACCAGTGTCATTGCATGTGTGCTCTTTTTGCTAACAACATCTAGAGTCGTTTCAAGACTATTCTTTTCACATACCACATATGGATCCACTAGTGTCATTGAAATGTGTATTCTCTTCAGAGACCACACATGGATCCACCAGTGTCATTGCATGTGTGTTCTTTTTTACTAAGAACAACCAGAGTCATTGCATGTGTGTTCTTTTCACAATCCACCTATGGATCCACTAGTGTCATTGCCTGTGTGTTCTTCTCATTAACCACAGCCAGAGTCATTGCATGTGTGTTCTCTTTAGAGACCACGCATGGATCCACCAGTGTCATTGCATGTGTGTTCTTTTTACTAACAACAACTGGAGTCATTTCATGACTATTATTTTCACGTACCACATATGGATACACTAGTGTCATTGAAATTTGTGTTCTCTTTAGAGAACACACATGGATCCACCAGTGTCATTGCATGTGTGTTCTTTATACTAACAACAACCAGAGTCATTGCATGTGTGTTCTTTTCACAATCCACCCATGGATCCACCAGTTTCATTGCATGTGTGTTCTTCTCATTAACCACAACCAGAAGCATTGCCTGTGTGTTCTCTTCAAAGACCACACATGGATCCACCAATGTCATTGCATGTGTTTTCTTTTTACTAACAACAACTGGAGTCATTTCATGACTATTATTTTGACGTACCACATATGGATCCACCAGTGTCATTGAAATTTGTGTTCTCTTCAGATATCACACATGGATCCACCAGTGTTATTGCATGTGTGTTCTTTTTACTAACAACAACCAGAGTCATTGCATGTGTGTTCTTTTCACAATCCACCTATGGATCCACCAGTTTCATTGCATGTGTGTTCTTCTCAGTAACCACAGCTAGAGACATTGCATGTGTGTTCTCTTCAGAGACCACACATGGATCCACCAGTGTCATTGCATGTGTGCTCTTTTTACTAACAACAACTAGTGTCATCGCATGTGTGTTCTTCTCATTAACCAAAGCTAGATTCATTGCATGTGTGTTCTCTTTAGAGACCACACATGGATCCACCAGTGTCATTGCATGTGTGTTCTTTTTACTAACAACAACCAGAGTCATTGCATGTGTGTTCTTTTCACAATCCACCCATGGATCCACCAGTGTCATTGTATGTGTGTTCTTCTCGTTAACCATAGCTAGAGTCATTGCATGTGTGGTCTCTTTAGAGACCATACATGGATCCACCAAAGGTAATTACATGTGTGGCCTTCTTACTAACAATAACTGGAGTCATTTCATGACTATTCTTTTCACATACCACATATGGATCCACCAGTGTCATTGAAATGTGTGTTCTCATCAGAGACCACACATGGATCCACCAATGTCATTGCATGTGTGTTATTTTTTCTAACAACAACCAGAGTCATTGCATGTGTGTTCTTTTCACTATCCACCTATGGATCCACCAGTGTCATTGCATGTGTGTTCTTTTTACTAACAACAACAAGAGTCATTGCATGTGTGTTCTTTTCACAATCCACCTACGGATCCACCAGTGTCATTGCATGTGTGTTCTTCTCATTAAGCAGAGCTAGAGTCATTGCATGTGTGTTCTCTTTAGAGACCACACATGGATCCACCCGTGTAATTGCATGTGTGCTCTTTTTACTAACAACAACTGAGTCATTTCATGACAATTATTTTCACATACCACATATGGATCCACCAGTGTCATTGAAATATGTGTTCTCTTTAGAGACCACACATGGATCCACCAATGTCATTGCATGTGTGTTATTTTTTCTAACAACAACCAGAGTCATAGCATGTGTGTTCTTTTCACTATCCACCTATGGATCCACCAGTGTCATTGCATGTGTGTTCTTCTCATTAACCATAGCTAGAGTCATTGCATGTGTGTTTTCTTCAGAGACCACACATGGATCCACCAGTGTCATTGCATGTGTGCTCTTTTTACTAACAACAACTAGAGTTGTTTCATGACTATTCTTTTCAGTTACCACATATGGATCCAGTAGTGTCATTGAAATGTGTCTTATCTTCAGAGACCACACATGGATCCACCAGTATCATTGCCTGTGTGTTCTTTTTTACTAACAACAACCAGAGTCATAGCATGTGTGTTCTTTTCATAATCCACCTATGGATCCACTAGTGTCATTGCATGTGTGTTCTTCTCATTAACCACATCCAGAGTCATTGATGTGTGTTCTCTTGAGAGACCACACATGGATCCACTAGGGTCATTGCATGTGTGTTCTTTTTACTAACAACAACTGGAGTCATTTCATGACTATTATTTTCACGTACCACATATGGATCCACAAGTGTCATTGAAATTTGTGTTCTCTTTAGAGACCACACATGGATCCACCAGTGTTATTGCATGTGTGTTCTTTTTACTAACAACAACCAGAGTCATTGCATGTGTGTTCTTTTCATAATCCACCTATGGATCCACCAGTTTCATTGCATGTGTGTTCTTCTCATTAACCATAGCTAGAGACATTGCATGTGTGTTCTCTTTAGAGACCACACATGGATCCACCAGTGTCATTGCATGCGTGTTATTTTTACTAACAACAACCAGAGTCATTGCATGTGTGTTATTTTCACAATCCACCAATGGATCCACCAGTGTCATTGCATGTGTGTTCTTCTCATTAACCACAGCTAGAGTCATTGCATGTGTGTTCTCTTCAGAGACCACACATGGATCCACCAGTGTAATTGCATGTGTGCTCTTCTTACTAACAACAACTGGAGTCATTTCATGACTATTCTTTTCACGTACCACATATGGATCCACCAGTGTCATTGAAATGTGTGTTCTCTTCAAAGACCACACATGGATCCACCAGTGTCATTGCATGTGTTTTCTTTTTACTAACAACAACCAGAGTCATTGGATGTGTGTTCTTTTCACAATCCACCTACGAATCCACCAGTGTCATTGCATGTGTGTTCTTCTCATTAACCAGATCTAGAGTCTTTGCATGTGTGTTCTCTTTAGATACCACACATGGATCCACCAGTGTAATTGCATGTGTGCTCTTTTTACTAACAACAACTGGAGTCGTTTCATGACTATTCTTTTCACATTCCACATATGGATCCACTAGTGTCATTGAAATGTGTGTTCTCTTCAGAGACCACACATGGATCCACCAGTGTCATTGCATGTGTGTTCTTTTTTACTAACAACAACCAGAGTCATTACATGTGTGTTCTTTTCACAATCCACCTATGGATCCACTAGTGTCATTGCCTGTGTGTTCTTCTCATTAACCACAGCCAGAGTCATTGCATGTGTGTTCTCTTCAGAGACCACACATGGATCCACCAGTGTCGTTGCATGTGTGTTCTTTTTACTAACAACAACTGGAGTCATTTCATGACTATTATTTTCACGTACCACATATGGATACACTAGTGTCATTGAAATTTGTGTTCTCTTCATAGACCACACATGGATCCACCAGTGTTATTGTATGTGTGTTCTTTTTACTAACAACAACCAGAGTCATTGCATGTGTGTTCTTTTCACAATCCACCCATGGATCCACCAGTTTCATTGCATGTGTGTTCTTCTCATTAACCACATCTAGAGACATTGCATGTGTGTTCTCTTCAGAGACCACACATGGACCCACCAGTGTCATTGCATGTGTGCTCTTTTTACTAACAACAGCCAGTGTCATTGCACGTGTGGTCTTCTCATTAACCACGGCTAGATTCATTGCATGTGTGTTCTCTTCAGAGACCACACATGGATACACCAGTGTCATTGCATGTGTGTTTTTTTACTAACAACAACAAGAGTCATTGCATGTGTGTTCTTTTCACAATCCACCAATGGATCCACCAGTGTCATTGCATGTGTGTTCTTCTCATTAACCACAGCTAGAGTCATTGCATGTGTGTTCTCTTCACAATCCACCCATGGATCCACCAGTTTCATTGCAAGTGTGTCCTTCTCATTAACCACAACCAGAAGCATTGCCTGTGTGTTCTCTTCAGAGACCACACATGGATCCACCAATGTCATTGCATGTGTTTTCTTTTTACTAACAACAACTGGAGTCATTTCATGACTATTATTTTGACGTACCACATATGGATCCACCAGTGTCATTGAAATTTGTGTTCTCTTCAGATATCACACATGGATCCACCAGTGTTATTGCATGTGTGTTCTTTTTACTAACAACAACCAGAGTCATTGCATGTGTGTTCTTTTCACAATCCACCTATGGATCCACCAGTTTCATTGCATGTGTGTTCTTCTCAGTAACCACAGCTAGAGACATTGCATGTGTGTTCTCTTCAGAGACCACACATGGATCCACCAGTGTCATTGCATGTGTGCTCTTTTTACTAACAACAACCAGTGTCATTGCATGTGTGTTCTTCTCATTAACCACAGCTAGATTCATTGCATGTGTGTTCTCTTTAGAGACCACACATGGATCCACCAGTGTCATAGCATGTGTGTTCTTTTTACTAACAACAACCAGAGTCATTGCATGTGTGTTCTTTTCACAATCCACCTACGGATCCACCAGTGTCATTGCATGTGTGTTCTTCTCATTAACCAGAGCTAGAGTCATTGCATGTGTGTTCTCTTTAGAGACCACACATGGAGCCACCAGTGTAATTGCATGTGTGCTCTTTTTACTAACAACAACTGAGTCATTTCATGACTATTCTTTTCACATACCACATATGGATCCACCAGTGTCATTGAAATATGTGTTCTCTTTAGAGACCACACATGGATCCACCAATGTTATTGTATGTGTGTTCTTTTTACTAACAACAACCAGAGTCATTGCATGTGTGTTCTTTTCACAATCCACCTATGGATCCACCAGTTTCATTGCATGTGTGTTCTTCTCATTAACCACATCTAGAGACATTGCATGTGTGTTCTCTTCAGAGACCACACATGGACCCACCAGTGTCATTGCATGTGTGCTCTTTTTACTAACAACAACCAGTGTCATTGCATGTGTGTTCTTCACATTAACCACGGCTAGATTCATTGCATGTGTGTTCTCTTTAGAGACCACACCTGGATCCACGAGTGTCATTGCACGTGTGTTCTTTTTACTAACAACAACCAGAGTCATTGCATGTGTGTTCTTTTCACAATCCACCAATGGATCCACCAGTGTCATTGCATGTGCGTTCTTCTCATTAACCACAACTAGAGTCATTGCATGTGTGTTCTCTTCAGAGACCACACATGGACCCACGAGTGTAATTGCATGTGTGCTCTTCTTACTAACAACAACTGGAGTCATTTCATGACTATTCTTTTCACATACCACATATGGATCCACCAGTGTCATTGAAATGTGTATTCTCATCAGAGACCACACAGGGATCCACCAGTGTAATTGCATGTGTTTTATTTTTACTAACAACAACCAGAGTCATTGCATGTGTGTTCTTTTCACAATCCACCTACGGATCCACCAGTGTCATTGCATGTGTGTTCTTCTCTTTAACCAGAGCTAGAGTCATTGCATGTGTGTTCTCTTTAGATACCACACATTGATCCACCATTGTAATTGCATGTGTGCTCTTTTTACTAACAACAACTGAGTCAGTTCATGACTATTCTTTTCACATACCTCATATGGATCCACCATTGTCATTGAAATATGTGTTCTCTTTAGAGACCACACATGGATCCAACAGTGTCATTGCATGTGTGTTCTTTTTTCTAACAACAACCCGAGTCATTGCATCTGTGTTCTTTTCACTATCCACCTATGGATCCACCAGTGTCATTGCATGTGTGTTGTTCTCATTAACCACAGCTAGAGTCATTGCATGTCTGTTCTCTTCAGAGACCACACATGGATCCACCAGTGTCATTGCATGTGTGCTCTTTTTGCTAACAACAACTAGAGTCGTTTCAAGACTATTATTTTCACATACCACATATGGATCCACTAGTGTCATTGAAATGTGTATTCTCTTCAGAGACCACACATGGATCCACCAGTGCCATTGCATGTGTGTTCTTTTTTACTAAGAACAACCAGAGTCATTGCATGTGTGTTCTTTTCACAATCCACCTATGGATCCACTAGTGTCATTGCCTGTGTGTTCTTCTCATTAACCATAGCCAGAGTCATTGCATGTGTGTTCTCTTCAGAGACCACACATGGATCCACCAGTGTCATTGCATGTGTGTTCTTTTTACTAACAACAACTGGAGTCATTTCATGACTATTATTTTCACGTACCACATATGGATACACTAGTGTCATTGAAATTTGTGTTCTCTTCAGAGACCACAGATGGATCCACCAGTGTCATTGCATGTGTGTTCTTTTTACTAACAACAACCAGAGTCATTGCATGTGTGTTCTTTTCACAATCCACCCATGGATCCACCAGTTTCATTGCATGTGTGTCCTTCTCATTAACCACAACCAGAAGCATTGCCTGTGTGTTCTCTTTAGAGACCACACATGGATCCACCAATGTCATTGCATGTGTTTTCTTTTTACTAACAACAACTGGAGTCATTTCATGACTATTATTTTGACGTACCACATATGGATCCACCAGTGTCATTGAAATTTGTGTTCTCTTCAGATATCACACATGGATCCACCAGTGTTATTGCATGTGTGTTCTTTTTACTAACAACAACCAGAGTCATTGCATGTGTGTTCTTTTCACAATCCACCTATGGATCCACCAGTTTCATTGCATGTGTGTTCTTCTCAGTAACCACAGCTAGAGACATTGCATGTGTGTTCTCTTCAGAGACCACACATGGATCCACCAGTGTCATTGCATGTGTGCTCTTTTTACTAACAACAACCAGTGTCATTGCATGTGTGTTCTTCTCATTAACCACAGCTAGATTCATTGCATGTGTGTTCTCTTTAGAGACCACACATGGATCCACCAGTGTCATTGCATGTGTGTTCTTTTTACTAACAACAGCCAGAGTCATTGCATGTGTGTTCTTTTCACAATCCACCTACGGATCCACCAGTGTCATTGCATGTGTGTTCTTCTCATTAACCAGAGCTAGAGTCATTGCATGTGTGTTCTCTTTAGAGACCACACATGGAGCCACCAGTGTAATTGCATGTGTGCTCTTTTTACTAACAACAACTGAGTCATTTCATGACTATTCTTTTCACATACCACATATGGATCCACCAGTGTCATTGAAATATGTGTTCTCTTTAGAGACCACACATGGATCCACCAATGTTATTGTATGTGTTTTCTTTTTACTAACAACAACCAGAGTCATTGCATGTGTGTTCTTTTCACAATCCACCTATGGATCCACCAGTTTCATTGCATGTGTGTTCTTCTCATTAACCACATCTAGAGACATTGCATGTGTGTTCTCTTCAGAGACCACACATGGACCCACCAGTGTCATTGCATGTGTGCTCTTTTTACTAACAACAACCAGTGTCATTGCATGTGTGTTCTTCACATTAACCACGGCTAGATTCATTGCATGTGTGTTCTCTTTAGAGACCACACATGGATCCACGAGTGTCATTGCACGTGTGTTCTTTTTACTAACAACAACCAGAGTCATTGCATGTGTGTTCTTTTCACAATCCACCAATGGATCCACCAGTGTCATTGCATGTGTGTTCTTCTCATTAACCACAACTAGAGTCATTGCATGTGTGTTCTCTTCAGAGACCACACATGGACCCACGAGTGTAATTGCATGTGTGCTCTTCTTACTAACAACAACTGGAGTCATTTCATGACTATTCTTTTCACATACCACATATGGATCCACCAGTGTCATTGAAATGTGTATTCTCATCAGAGACCACACAGGGATCCACCAGTGTAATTGCATGTGTTTTCTTTTTACTAACAACAACCAGAGTCATTGCATGTGTGTTCTTTTCACAATCCACCTACAGATCCACCAGTGTCATTGCATGTGTGTTCTTCTCTTTAACCAGAGCTAGAGTCATTGCATGTGTGTTCTCTTTAGATACCACACATTGATCCACCATTGTAATTGCATGTGTGCTCTTTTTACTAACAACAACTGAGTCAGTTCATGACTATTCTTTTCACATACCTCATATGGATCCACCATTGTCATTGAAATATGTGTTCTCTTTAGAGACCACACATGGATCCAACAGTGTCATTGCATGTGTGTTCTTTTTTCTAAAAACAACCCGAGTCATTGCATCTGTGTTCTTTTCACTATCCACCTATGGATCCACCAGTGTCATTGCATGTGTGTTGTTCTCATTAACCATAGCTAGAGTCATTGCATATGTTCTCTTGGAGACCACACATGGATCCACCAGTGTCATTGCATGTGTGCTCTTTTTGCTAACAACAACTAGAGTCGTTTCAAGACTATTCTTTTCACATACCACATATGGATCCACTAGTGTCATTGAAATGTGTATTCTCTTCAGAGACCACACATGGATCCACCAGTGTCATTGCATGTGTGTTCTTTTTTACTAAGAACAACCAGAGTCATTGCATGTGTGTTCTTTTCACAATCCACCTATGGATCCACTAGTGTCATTGCCTGTGTGTTCTTCTCATTAACCACAGCCAGAGTCATTGCATGTGTGTTCTCTTTAGAGACCACGCATGGATCCACCAGTCATTGCATGTGTGTTTTTTACTAACAACAACTGAGTCATTTCATGACTATTATTTTCACGCACCACATATGGATACACTAGTGTCATTGAAATTTGTGTTCTCTTCAGACCACATGGATCCACCAGTGTCATTGCATGTGTGTTCTTTTACTAACAACCAGAGTCATTGCATGTGTGTTCTTTTCACAATCCACCCATGGATCCACCAGTTTCATTGCATGTATGTCCTTCTCATTAACCACAACCAGAAGCATTGCCTGTGTGTTCTCTTCAAAGACCACACATGGATCCACCAATGTCATTGCATGTGTTTTCTTTTTACTAACAACAACTGGAGTCATTTCATGACTATTATTTTGACGTACCACATATGGATCCACCAGTGTCATTGAAATTTGTGTTCTCTTCTGTCAACACACATGGATCCACCAGTGTCATTGCATGTGTTTTACTAACAACAACCAGAGTCATTGCATGTGTGTTCTTTTCACAATCCACCTATGGATCCACCAGTTTCATTGCATGTGTGTTCTTCTCAAGAACAACTAGAGACATTGCATGTGTGTTCTCTTCAGAGACCACACATGGATCCACCAGTGTCATTGCATGTGTGCTCTTTTTACTAACAACAACCAGTGTCATTGCATGTGTGTTCTTCTCATTAACCACAGCTAGATTCATTGCATGTGTGTTCTCTTTAGAGACCACACATGGATCCACCAGTGTCATTGCATGTGTGTTCTTTTTACTAACAACAGCCAGAGTCATTGCATGTGTTCTTTTCACAATCCACCCTACGGATCCACCAAAGGTCATTGCATGTGTGTTCTTCTCATTAACGAGCTAGAGTCATTGCATGTGTGTTCTCTTTAGAGACCACACATGGAGCCACCATGTAATTGCATGTGTGCTCTTTTACTAACAACCTGAAGTCATTTCATGACTATTCTTTTCACATACCACATATGGATCCACCAGTGTCATTGAAATATGTGTTCTCTTTAGAGACCACACATGGATCCACCAATGTTATTGTATGTGTGTTCTTTTTACTAACAACAACCAGAGTCATTGCATGTGTGTTCTTTTCACAATCCACCTATGGATCCACCAGTTTCATTGCATGTGTGTTCTTCTCATTAACCACATCTAGAGACATTGCATGTGTGTTCTCTTCAGAGACCACACATGGACCCACCAGTGTCATTGCATGTGTGCTCTTTTTACTAACAACAACCAGTGTCATTGCATGTGTGTTCTTCACATTAACCACGGCTAGATTCATTGCATGTGTGTTCTCTTTAGAGACCACACATGGATCCACGAGTGTCATTGCACGTGTGTTCTTTTTACTAACAACAACCAGAGTCATTGCATGTGTGTTCTTTTCACAATCCACCAATGGATCCACCAGTGTCATTGCATGTGTGTTCTTCTCATTAACCACAACTAGAGTCATTGCATGTGTGTTCTCTTCAGAGACCACACATGGACCCACGAGTGTAATTGCATGTGTGCTCTTCTTACTAACAACAACTGGAGTCATTTCATGACTATTCTTTTCACATACCACATATGGATCCACCAGTGTCATTGAAATGTGTATTCTCATCAGAGACCACACAGGGATCCACCAGTGTAATTGCATGTGTTTTCTTTTTACTAACAACAACCAGAGTCATTGCATGTGTGTTCTTTTCACAATCCACCTACGGATCCACCAGTGTCATTGCATGTGTGTTCTTCTCTTTAACCAGAGCTAGAGTCATTGCATGTGTGTTCTCTTTAGATACCACACATTGATCCACCATTGTAATTGCATGTGTGCTCTTTTTACTAACAACAACTGAGTCAGTTCATGACTATTCTTTTCACATACCTCATATGGATCCACCATTGTCATTGAAATATGTGTTCTCTTTAGAGACCACACATGGATCCAACAGTGTCATTGCATGTGTGTTCTTTTTTCTAACAACAACCCGAGTCATTGCATCTGTGTTCTTTTCACTATCCACCTATGGATCCACCAGTGTCATTGCATGTGTGTTGTTCTCATTAACCACAGCTAGAGTCATTGCATGTCTGTTCTCTTCAGAGACCACACATGGATCCACCAGTGTCATTGCATGTGTGCTCTTTTTGCTAACAACAACTAGAGTCGTTTCAAGACTATTCTTTTCACATACCACATATGGATCCACTAGTGTCATTGAAATGTGTATTCTCTGAGACCACAGATGGATCCACCAGTGTCATTGCATGTGTGTTCTTTTTACTAAGAACAACCAGAGTCATTGCATGTGTGTTCTTTTCACAATCCACCTATGGATCCACTAGTGTCATTGCCTGTGTGTTCTTCTCATCAACCACAGCCAGAGTCATTGCATGTGTGTTCTCTTCAGAGACCACGCATGGATCCACCAGTGTCATTCCATGTGTGTTCTTTTTACTAACAACAACTGGAGTCATTTCATGACTATTATTTTCACGTACCACATATGGATACACTAGTGTCATTGAAATTTGTGTTCTCTTCAGAGACCACACATGGATCCACCAGTGTCATTGCATGTGTGTTCTTTTTACTAACAACAACCAGAGTCATTGCATGTGTGTTCTTTTCACAATCCACCCATGGATCCACCAGTTTCATTGCATGTGTGTCCTTCTCATTAACCACAACCAGAAGCATTGCCTGTGTGTTCTCTTCAGAGACCACACATGGATCCACCAATGTCATTGCATGTGTTTTCTTTTTACTAACAATAACTGGAGTCATTTCATTACTATTATTTTGACGTACCACATATGGATCCACCAGTGTCATTGAAATTTGTGTTCTCTTCAGATATCACACATGGATCCACCAGTGTTATTGCATGTGTGTTCTTTTTACTAACAACAACCAGAGTCATTGTATGTGTGTTCTTTTCACAATCCACCTATGGATCCACCAGTTTCATTGCATGTGTGTTCTTCTCAGTAACCACAGCTAGAGACATTGCATGTGTGTTCTCTTCAGAGACCACACATGGATCCACCAGTGTCATTGCATGTGTGCTCTTTTTACTAACAACAACCAGTGTCATTGCATGTGTGTTCTTCTCATTAACCACAAATAGATTCATTGCATGCGTGTTCTCTTTAGAGACCACACATGGATCCACCAGTGTCATTGCATGTGTGTTCTTTTTACTAACAACAACCAGAGTCATTGCATGTGTGTTCTTTTCACAATCCACCAATGGATCCACCAGTGTCATTGCATGTGTGTGCTTCTCATTAACCATAGCTAGAGTCGTTGAATGTGTGTTCTCTTCAGAGACCACACATGGATCCACCCGTGTAATTACATGTGTGGACTTCTTACTAACAATAACTGGAGTCATTTCATGACTATTCTTTTCACATACCACATATGGATCCACCAGTGTCATTGAAATGTGTGTTCTCATCAGAGACCACACATGGATCCACCAGTGTCATTGCATGTGTGTTCTTTTTACTAACAACAACCAGAGTCATTGCATGTGTGTTCTTTTCACAATCCACCTACGGATCCACCAGTGTCATTGCATGTGTGTTCTTCTCATTAAGAAGAGCTAGAGTCATTGCATGTGTGTTCTCTTTAGAGACCACACATGGATCCACCCGTGTAATTGCATGTGTGCTCTTTTTACTAACAACAACTGAGTCATTTCATGACAATTATTTTCACATACCACATATGGATCCACCAGTGTCATTGAAATATGTGTTCTCTTTAGAGACCACACATGGATCCACCAATGTCATTGCATGTGTGTTATTTTTTCTAACAACAACCAGAGTCATTGCATGTGTGTTCTTTTCACTATCCACCTATGGATCCACCAGTGTCATTGCATGTGTGTTCTTCTCATTAACCACAACCAGAAGCATTGCCTGTGTGTTCTCTTCAGAGACCACACATGGATCCACCAATGTCATTGCATGTGTTTTCTTTTTACTAACAACAACTGGAGTCATTTCATGACTATTATTTTGACGTACCACATATGGATCCACCAGTGTCATTGAAATGTGTCTTCTCTTCAGAGACCACACATGGATCCACCAGTGTCATTGCCTGTGTGTTCTTTTTTACTAACAACAACCAGAGTCATAGCATGTGTGTTCTTTTCATAATCCACCTATGGATCCACTAGTGTCATTGCATGTGTGTTCTTCTCATTAACCACAGCCAGAGTCATTGATGTGTGTTCTCTTGAGAGACCACACATGGATCCACTAGGGTCATTGCATGTGTGTTCTTTTTACTAACAACAACTGGAGTCATTTCATGACTATTATTTTCACGTACCACATATGGATCCACAAGTGTCATTGAAATTTGTGTTCTCTTTAGAGACCACACATGGATCCACCAGTGTTATTGCATGTGTGTTCTTTTTACTAACAACAACCAGAGTCATTGCATGTGTGTTCTTTTCATAATCCACCTATGGATCCACCAGTTTCATTGCATGTGTGTTCTTCTCATTAACCATAGCTAGAGACATTGCATGTGTGTTCTCTTTAGAGACCACACATGGATCCACCAGTGTCATTGCATGTGTGCTCTTTTTACTAACAACAACCAGAGTCATTGCATGTGTGTTCTTTTCACAATCCACCAATGGATCCACCAGTGTCATTGCATGTGTGTTCTTCTCATTAACCACAGCTAGAGTCATTGCATGTGTGTTCTCTTCAGAGACCACACATGGATCCACCAGTGTAATTGCATGTGTGCTCTTCTTACTAACAACAACTGGAGTCATTTCATGACTATTCTTTTCACGTACCACATATGGATCCACCAGTGTCATTGAAATGTGTGTTCTCTTCAAAGACCACACATGGATCCACCAGTGTCATTGCATGTGTTTTCTTTTTACTAACAACAACCACAGTCATTGCATGTGTGTTCTTTTCACAATCCACCTACGGATCCACCAGTGTCATTGCATGTGTGTTCTTCTCATTAACCACAGCTAGAGTCATTACATGTGTGTTCTCTTCAGAGACCACAGATGGATCCACCAGTGTAATTGCATGTGTGCTCTTCTTACTAAAAACAACTGGAGTCATTTCATGACTATTATTTTCACATACCACATATGGATCCACCAGTGTCATTCAAATGTGTGTTCTCTTCAGAGGCCACACATGGATCCACCAGTGTCATTGCATTTGTTTTCTTTTTACTAACAACAACCAGAGTGATTGCATGTGTGTTCGTTTCACAATCCACCTACGGATCCACCAGTGTCATTGCATGTGTGTTCTTCTCATTAACCACAGCTAGAGTCATTGCATGTGTGTTCTCTTCAGAGACCACACATGGATCCACCAGTGTAATTGCATGTGTGCTCTTTTTACTAACAACTACGGCGGAAGAAAGAGAGATGATGGATAAGATCCCCTATGCCTCGGCCATAGGCTCTATTATGTATGCCATGCTATGTACAAGACCGGATGTGGCACATGCTATTAGTTTGACTAGTAGGTACCAATCTGATCCAGGTTCGGAACGCTGGATAGCGGTAAAGAACATCCTCAAGTACTTGAGAAGAACTAAGGATATGTTTCTCATATACGGAGGTGAAGAAGAGCTAGTCGCTAAGTGTTATGTCGATGCTAGATTTGACACCGATCCAGATGACTCTAAGTCTCAATCCGGATACTTATTTCTCTTGAATGGAGGAACAGTTAGTTGGAGGAGTTCCAAACAACCTGTGGTGGCTAGATCAACAATGGAGGCGAAATATGTTGCTCCTTCAGAAGCGGCGCAGGAAGCAGTTTGGATGAAAGAGTTCATGACGAAACTGGGTGTGGTTCCCAGTGCGTTGGACCCGATGGTGATCTATTGTGACAACAATGGAGCCATAGCCAACGCAAAGGAACCAAGGTCTCACAAGAATTCCAAACATATTAAGCGCCGGTTTCACTCCATCCGCGAGCATGTCAAGAATGGAGATATAAAGATTTGTAAAGTACACACGGACCTGAATGTAGCAGATCCGTTGACTAAAGTTCTCCCTAGGGAAAAACATGATCAACACCAGAACTCCATGGGTTTTAGATTTATCACTATGTGAACTGGATTATTGTCTCTAGTGCAAGTGGGAGACTGAAGGAAATATGCCCTGAGAGGCAATAATAAAGTTGTTATTATATATTCCTTATACATGATAGATGTTTATTTTACATGCTAGAAATGTATTGATTCGGAAACATCAATACATGTGTGTTTAATAAACAAAAAGGGTTCCGAGTCATGCCTCTCTTATAGACTAGCTTGTTGATTAACAGGATGATCAAGGTTTCCTGATCATGGACATTGGATGTTGTTAATAACAAGGTCACACCATTGGTGGAATGATGTGATGAAGATTCATACGAAGTATAGCATTACGATCAAGTCATTATGTTTAAATTGCTATAACATCATACGAAGTAATCTTTATCCTTAGACCATGAGATCATGTTAATTGCTAACACCGGAAGAGTATCTTGATCACATCAAACGTCACACCGTAACAGGGTGACTATAAAGATGGGTTCAGTACTACGAAGGTGTTATGTTGAGGCTCATGGATCAAGAGTGGAATTTGTCAATCCAGATGACGGATAGATATACTCTGGACCCTCTCGGTGATATCACATTAGGATAGCTTGCAAGCAAGTGATGTGATCACTAGAATGTTATATCACGTGAACAAGAAAAGAGTGCATGTCCGTAACGAGATCATACTAGGTATGGAGATACCGATGATTGAATCTCGGACATGTAATATATTGAGAGACATAGGGATTTAGTTACAAGCATTAAAGGTTCTCACGATCACAGGAGTCGTCGTTGAATGTGTAGGAGTCAGTACGGATCTCCAGGTCCCGCTGCTGATTATTGATCGGAGAAGGGTCTCGATCATGTCTGCATTATTCGCGAACCGTAGGGTGGCACACTTAAGAATTACCGGACACCATTTTGGAGAACATATGTTTCAGAAGAAAGAATTGCAAAGGGAAGGAATTGTTTCAATAGAAACCGGAAATTGTTTCGGGTGAAATTACAGAAGGTGGTTCTGCATGTGATATTGAAATATTGCAAGGGGCTATATGTGAATGTTTGTTAATTAAAGTAATTAACAAAATTCTGAATAAATTTAATAAAAAGAGTTTTATTAAATGAGAGAGCATTAAATTTGGAGAAATTTAATGCATTGAAAGTGGAGACTTTAAAAGGGAATGTGAAGAGGCATTTTAATATGGAGGGGTTACCACCGCATGAATGGGGGAGGTGAGGGGTCATTCCCCGTGTGCCGGCCATGGAGAGAGGGGGCACCCCCCTCCTCCTATAAAAGGCCACCCATTCCCTCCTTCATCCTCACGCCTCCTTGTGAAGGATCGCTCTCCCCCTCTAGAATTATTCCCCCATGGTCTCGGATTAGCGAGATACATGTTCCCGGTGGCATTTCGTCTAGAAGGAGTTGCTGCTTCCGCTGGATCGCTGGAGCAAGGAGGTGGAGGTTGTCCGGTGGCTTGAACGTGTGTGTGAGTGCGGATGCGCTGCTGAGTTGCGGCGCTCGGACTTCCTCACGATCTTGAGATCGGCAAGTGTACGACTACATCAACTACGAGTTCCTACTCGTTAACAAAGCTCGTTGTCTATGAGGGTAAGTTCTCGTTGGATGTATGTCCACCCGTTGCTTTGTACCTAGTAGATAGATATTGGCGTGTAGTTAACACCGTAGGAAAATTTTTGTTTTCTATGCTACGGACCCAACAGTGGTATCAGAGCCTGATCTATGCGTAGGTGCTTAGCACGGGTAGTACACATATGGTTGATATGTGAGCGATGATGATCATGTTATTGCATCTTCTATGTATTTTGGATATTGGTGGCATAGTGGGATGAAGCGTTCGACCAACCTTACATGTCATCGTACATGAGACCGGTTCCACGATCGACATGCAACTTGTTTTGCTTAAGTGGTCAAGGGTGTCCTGCTCTCCTACTATAGTCAATATCTGATTTACAACGAGTTGCTAATAACTTAGTTATCCTCGCCAGGTTCATGTTCAGGTAAGAACGGTTCTATCTTCAAAATCCCTGCCGTATAAAACTTGCAATTGATAAATTAGAGGCGCCTAGTTTAGATCGTGTCTAGTGTGTTGATATGGTATTGTTGTAAGTAGATGTATGGTGGATACTCTTACAACACACTCAACGTGTAAGTTCCATAGACCTTGGCCTTACACACAAAGGAATGATAGAGATCATACCACGATGCAAGTGATAGAGATCAAATGCATGGACCATATCATCTCACTCTACACATTAGATTTTAGCATCTTATACGCTAGTTTGCCGCTTGATAGCATTATAAGATGATCCTCTTTAGATATCAAGATAAAATGTGTTCTTCCTTGAGTATGCACCGCTCTATCGATCGTGTTTGAGACATCACGTGATCGGGTGTACTCAAATCTACGCTTTCATAGGAACGGTGTAAGACGCTTTTACACACGAATACTAAGGTTCTTACTACAGCCTAGCATGTAAAGACATGGTCTCGAACACGTAATCGAAGGTTAAGCATGAGTCATATGGTTGATATCATGCCCATATAGATGCTCGCCTTTGAAGCTATATCAACTCACGTGATGATCGGACTTGGTATAGTGGATTTGGTTCATGTAATCACCAAAAGGACACGAGGGATGTCGTTTTTGAGTGGGAGTTCATTAGTAATTTGGATTAGTTGAACTCAATCTATCATAAACTTAGTCCAAATAAACTTTACAAATTCTGTTGTAGATGGCACCACCTGCTTTTAATTTCAATGTGTTCATGGAGAAAGAGAAACTTGTTGTGAATGGTAGCAACTTCACCAACTGGGCTATGAATTTGAGGATTCTCCTCACTGCTGCACAAAAGCAATATGTGCTAGATGCGCCACTAGGCCCCCCACCAGCTCCTGATGCCCCTGACAAGGAAAAGAATGTCTATGTGACTCGTCAGGAGGACCACAACTTAGTTCATTATGCATACCGTATGGGCTAGAGCTAGAACTTCAAAGTTGCTTGAAAATGGCAATGCCTTTGATACCATGGGAGAATTGAAAATGATTTTCGATACCCATGCCAGAGAGAGTTATAATGCTACAGAAAAGTTCTTTAGCTGCATGATGGAGGAAAACAACTTCGTTAGTGAGCACGTACTCAAAATGTTTGGGTACGCCGATAAGCTTGTGTCCTTGGGAATAACGATTCCCATTGACTTAGGCATACATCATGTTCTCCAATCTCTGCCACCTAGCTACAAGAGCTTCGTGATGAACTATAATATGCAGGGCATGAAGAAGTCTCTTCCCGAGCTTCACAATGCTTAAGACCTAGAAGTGGAGATTAGGAAAGAACATCAAGTGTTGATGATCAATAGGACCACCGTTTCAAGAAGGACAAGAAAGGCAAGCACAAGGGAAAGAAGGTGGCAAGTCTGCTTCACGCTGAAAAGAAACCCCGGCTGGCCCTAAGTCCGACATCGAGTGCTACTATTGCAAGGGATCGCCATTGAAGAATCGCCTAAGTATTTTGGCGGACAAGAAGTCCAAAGAAGGCAAACAAAGGTATATGTGATATACATGTTATTGATGTGTACTTGACTAGTACTCGCAGAGCACTGGTATTTGATACCGATCGGTTGCTAATATATGTAACTCGTTCGTGGGCTACTAACAAGCGACGCCTAGCAAGGGATGAGGTCAGGATGCGGGTCGGCAATGGATCAAGAGTTGATGTGATCGCCGTCGGGACGCTACCTCTCCATTTGCCATCGAGATTAGTTATAAACCTAAATAATTGTTATTTGGTGCCTGCACTGAGCATGAACATTGTATCTGGATCATGTTTGATGCAAAGTGGTCATTCCTTTAAATCTGAAAACAATGGTTGTTCGATTTGTAAGAATGATATCTTTTATGGTCATGCACCTATGTTGAATGGTTTATTTCTATTGGATCTCGATAGTAATATTACGCACATTCATAATGTTAATGCTAAAAAGATTAAACTTGATGATGATATGTCGGCATTGCTGTCTAGGTCATATTGGCGTTAAACGCATGACAAAACTCCATTCTGATGGACTTTTGGAATCACTTGATTTTAAATCATTTGATACATGTGAGCCATGCCTTATGGGCAAGATGACTAGAACGCCGTTTTCCGGTTCAATGGAACGGGCGACAAATCTGTTGGAGATCATACATACTGATGTGTGTGGACCAATGAGTGTGTCGGGGCGAGGTGGATATCGTTATTTTGTTACTTTCACGGATGATTTGAGTAGATATGGGTATATCTATTTGATGAAACACAAGTCTGAAACTTTTGAAAAGTTCAAGGAATTTCAGAATGAAGTGGAAAATCATCGTAATTGAAAGATCAAGTTTCTACGGTCTGACTATGGAGGAGAGTATCTAAGTTACGAGTTTAGCACACACATGAAAAAGTGTGGAATAGTTTCACAACTCATGCCTGCCGGAACACCACAACGTAATGGTGTGTCGGAACGTCGTAATCGTACCTTATTGGATATGGTTCGATCTATGATGTCTCTGACTGACTTACCTCTGTCATTTTGGGGTTATGCACTGGAAACAACTGCATTCACTTTAAATCGGGCACCATCTAAATCCGTTGAAACGACACCATATGAATTATGGTTTGGAAACAAACCTAAGCTATCATTTCTTAAGGTTTGGGGATGCGATGTTTATGTGAAGAAACTTCAACCGGATAAACTCGAACCCAAAGCGGAAAAATGCATCTTCATAGGGTACCCTAAGGAAACAATTGGGTATACCTTCTATCACAGATCCGAGGGCAAGGTTTTTGTTGCCAAGAATGGATCCTTTCTTGAGAAGGAGTTTCTCACGAAAGGTGTGAGTAGTCGGAAGGTAGAACTCAAAGAGGTTATTGAAACTTCTCTTCATGGAATGGCGAGTGGCGCAGCACCTGAAGTTGTTTCGGAGTTGACTTCCCCTGATGAAGAGAGAGCTAATGATAATGATCATGAAACTCCGAAAGAGGACACTACCGAACCTCGCAGGTCAAGCAGGACACGTGCAACTCCTGAACTGTACGGCAATCCTGTTGTGAATTTCATGGTTGATGAAATGGATGACCCTGCGACGTATGAAGAAGCGATGATGAGACCGGATTCCAACAAATGGCTAGAATCCATGAAATCCGAGATGGAATCCATGTACGAGAACCAAGTTTGGAACTTGGTGGACTTACCTCACGACCGAAAGGCCGTTGAGAATAAATGGATTTTCAAAAGTAAAACTGATGCTGATGTGAATGTGACCATCTATAAGGCTCGACCTGTCGCAAAGGGGTTTTGACATATTCAAGGAGTTGACTACGATGAGACATTCTCTCCCGTAGTGATGCTTAAATCGGTTAGGATTATGTTAGCAATTGCTGCATATTTCGATTATGAAATATGGCAGATGGATGTCAAAACTGCGTTCCTCAATGGTAAGATTGAAGAAGAGTTGTATATGATACAACCTAAGGGTTTTGTCGATCCTAAGGATGCTAATAAGGTGTGCAAACTTCAGCGATCCATCTATGGACCCAAGCAAGCATCACGGTTGGAATCTCCGCTTTGATGAGGTGATCAAAGAGTTTGGATTTGTCCAAACTTATGGAGAGGCTTGTATTTACAAGAAAGTGAGTGGGAGCAATGTGGCATTTCTGATATTATATGTGGATGACATATTATTGATTGAAATGATATAGATCTTTTAAAAAGGTTAAAAGTTATCTAAACAAAGAATTTTCGATGAAAGACCTTGGTGAAGCGCCATATATTAGGCATTAAAATCTATAGAGATAGATCAAGGCACCTAATTGGGCTATCGCAGAGTACATACCTTGATAAGATATTAAAGAAGTTTAATATGGACGAAAGTAAGAAGGGGTTCTTACCTATGTTTCAAGGCAAGACATTGAGTAAGACTCAAAGTCCGCTATGGGCGAAGAAAGAGAGATCATGGATAAGATCCCTATTCCTCGCCATAGGCTCTATTATGTATGCCATGCTATGTACAAGACCGGATGTGGCACATGCTATTCGCTTGACTAGTAGGTACCAATCGATCCAGGTTTGGAACATCGGATAGCGGTAAAGAACATCCTCAAGTATTTGAGAAGAACTAAGGATATGTTTCTCATATACGGAGGTGAAGAAGAGCTAGTCGCTAAGTGTTATGTCGATGTTAGTTTGACACCGATCCGATGACTCTAAGTCTCAATCCGGATACGTATTTCTCTTGAACGAGCAACAGCTTAGTTGGAGGAGTTCCAAACAACCTGTGGTGGCTGGATCAACAATGGAGGCGGAATATGTTGTCGCTTCAAAAGCGGCGCAGAAGGCGCTTTGATGAAAGAGTTCATTACGGAATCGGGTGTGGTTCCCGGCGTTGGACCCGATGGTGATCTATTGTGACAACAATGGAGCCATAGCCAACGCAAAGGAACCAAGGTCTCACAAGAATTCCAAACATATTAAGCGCCGGTTTCACTCCATCCGCGAGCATGTCAAGGATGGAGATATAAAGATTTGTAAAGTACACACGGACCTGAATGTAGCATATCCGTTGACTAAAGTTCTCCCTAGGGAAAAACATGATCAACACCAGAACTCCATGGGTGTTAGATTTATCACTATGTGAACTAGATTATTGTCTCTAGTGCAAGTGGGAGACTGAAGGAAATATGCCCTGAGAGGCAATAATAAAGTTGTTATTATATATTCCTTATACATGATAGATGTTTATTTTACATGCTAGAAATGTATTGATTCGAAAACATCAATACAAGTGTGTTTAATAAACAAAAAGGGTTCCTAGTCATGCCTCTCTTATAGACTAGCTTGTTGATTAACAGGATGATCAAGGTCTCCTGATCATGGACATTGGATCTTGTTAATAACAAGGTCACACCATTGGTGGAATGATGTGATGAACATTCATCCGAAGTATAGCATTACGATCAAGTCATTATGTTTAAATTGCTATAATATCACACGAAGTAATCTTTATCCTTAGACCATGAGATCATGTTAATTGCTAACACCAGAAGAGTATCGTGATAACATCAAACGTCACACCGTAACAGGGTGACTATAAAGATGGGTTCAAGATTACTTGTAAGTTATGTTGAGGCTCATGGATCAAGAGTGGAATTTGTCAATCCAGATGACGTATAGATATACTCTGGGCCCTCTCGGTGATATCACATTAGGATAGCTTCCAAGCAAGTGATGTGATCACTAAAATGTTATATCACGGGAACAAGAAAAGAGTGCATGTCGGTAACTAGATCAAACTAGGTATGGAGATACTGATGATCGAATCTCGGACATGTGATATATCGAGAGACAAAGGGATTTAGTTACAAGCATTAAAGGTTCACACGATCACAGGAGTCATCGTTGAATGTGTAGGAGTCAGTACGGATCTCCAGGTCCCGCTGCTGATTATTGATCGGAGAAGGGTCTCGATCATGTCTGCATTATTCGCGAACCGTAGGGTGGCACACTTAAGAATTACCGGACACCATTTTGGAGAACATATGTTTCAGAAGAAAGAATTGCAAAGGGCAGGAATTGTTTCAATAGAAACCGGAAATTGTTTCGGGTGAAATTACAGAAGGTGGTTCTGCATGTGATATTGAAATATTGCAAGGGGCTATATGTGAGTGTTTGTTAATTAAAGTAATTAACAAAATTCTGAATAAATTTAATAAAAAGAGTTTTATTAAATGAGAGAGCATTAAATTTGGAGAAATTTAATGCATTAAAAGTGGAGACTTTAAAAGGGAATGTGAAGAGGCATTTTAATATGGAGGGGTTACCACCACATGAATGGGGGAGGTGAGGGGTGACCCCCCATGCGCCGGCCATGGAGAGAGGGGGCACCCCCCTCCTCCTATAAAAGGCCACCCATTCCCTCCTTCATCCTCACGCCTCCTTGTGAAGGATCTCTCTCCCCCTCTAGAATTATTCCCCCATGGTCTCGGATTAGCGAGATACATGATCCCGGTGGCATTTCATCTGGAAGGAGTTGCTGCTTCTGCTGGATCACTGGAGCGAGGAGGTGGATGTTTTCCGGTGGCTTGAATGTGTGTGCGAGTGCGGATGCGCTGCTGAGATGCGGCGCTCGGACTTCCTCACGATCTTGAGATCGGCAAGTGTACGACTACATCAACCACGAGTTCCTACTTGTTAACAAAGCCCGTTGTCTACGAGGGTAAGTTCTCGTTGGATGTATGTCCACCCGTAGCTTTGTACCTAGTAGATAGATCTTGGGGTGTAGTTCACACCATAGGAAAATTTTTGTTTTCTATGCTGCGGACCCAACAATTGCATGTGTGTTCTTTTTACTAACAACAACCAGTGTCATTGCATGTGTGTTCTGCTCATTAACCATAGCAAGAGTCATTGCATGTGTGTTCTCTTCAGAGACCACACATGGATCCAGCAGTGTCATTGCATATGTGTTCTTTTTACTAACAACAACTGGAGTCATTTCATGACTTCTTTTCACATACCACATATGGATCCACCAGTGTCATTGAAATGTGTGTTCTCTTCAGAGACCACACATGGATCCACCAGTGTCATTGCATGTGTGCTCTTTTTACTAACAACAACTAGTGTCATTGCATGTGTGTTCTTCTCATTAACCACAGCTAGATTCATTGCATGTGTGTTCTATTCAGAGACCACACATGGCTCCAAAAGTGTAATTGCATGTGTGCTCTTTTACCAGTGTAATTGCATGCTGCGGACCCAACAATTGCATGTGTGTTCTTTTTACTAACAACAACCAGTGTCATTGCATGTGTGTTCTTCTCATTAACCACAGCTAGAGTCATTGCAGGTGTGTTCTCTTCAGAGACCACAAATGGATCCACTAGTGTAATTGCATGTGTGCTCTTCTTACTAACAACAACTAGAGTCATTTCATGACTATTCTTTTCACATACCACATATGGATCCACCAGTGTCATTGAAATGTGTGTTCTCTTTAGAGACCACACATGGATCCACCAGTGTCATTGCATGTCTGTTCTTTTTACTAACAACAACCAGAGTCATTGCATGTGTGTTCTTTTCACAATCCACCTATGGATCCACCAGTGTCATTGCATGTGTGTTCTTCTCATTAACCACAGCTAGAGTCATTGCATGCGTGTTCTCTGCAGAAACCACATATGGATCCACTAGTGTAATTGCATGTGTGCTCTTCTTACTAACAACGACTGGAGTCATTTCATGACTATTCTTTTCACATACCACATATGGATCCACCAGTGTCATTGAAATGAGTGTTCTCTTCAGAGACCACATATGGATCCACCAGTGTCATTGCATGTGTTTTCTTTCTAACAACAACAAGAATCATTGCATGGGTCTTCTTTTCACAATCCACCTATGGATCAACCAGTGTCATTGCATGTGTGTTCTTCTCATTAACCACAACCAGATTCATTGCATGTGTGTTCTCTTCAGAGATCACACATGGATCCACCAGTGTCATTGCATGTGTGTTCTTTTTACAAACAACAACTAGAGTTATTACATGACTATTCTTTTCACATACCACATATGGATCCACCAGTGTCATTGAAATGTGTGTTGTGTTCAGAGACCACACATGGATCCACCCGTGTCATTGCATGTGTGTTCTTTTTACTAATAACAACCAGATTCATTGAATGTGTGTTCTTTTCACAATCCACCTATGAATCCACCACTGTCATTGCATGTGTGTTCTTCTCATTAACCACAGCTAGAGTCATTGCATGTGTGTTCTCTTCAGAGACCACAAATGGATCCACTAGTGTAATTGCATGTGTGCTCTACTTACTAATAACAACTAGAGTCATTTCATGACTATTCTTTTCACATACAACATATGGATCCACCAGTGTCATTGAACGTTGTGTTCACTTAAGAGACCCCACATGGATCCACCAGTGTCATTACATGTGTGTTCTTTTTACTAACAAAAACCAGAGTCATTGCATGTGTGTCCTTTTCACAATCCACTTACGGATCCACCAGTGTCATTGCATGTGTGTTTTTCTCATTAACCACAGCTAGAGTCATTGGATGTGTGTTCTCTTCAGAGACCACACATGGATCCACCAGTGTAATTGCATGTGTGCTCTTCTTACTAACAACAACTAGAGTCATTTCATGACTATTCTTTTCACATACCACATATGGATCCACCAGTGTCATTGAAATGTGTGTTCTCTTTAGAGACCACACATGGATCCACCAGTGTCATTGCATGTGTGTTCTTTTCACTAACAACAACCAGAGTCATTGCATGTGTGTTCTTTTCACAATCCACCTATGGATCCACCAGTGTCATTGCATGTGTGTTCTTCTCATTAACCACAGCTAGAGTCATTGCATGCGTGTTCTCTGCAGAGACCACATATGGATCCACCAGTGTAATTGCATGTGTGCTCTTCTTACTAACAACGACTGGAGTCATTTCATGACTATTCTTTTCACATACCACATATGGATCCACCAGTGTCATTGAAATGAGTGTTCTCTTCAGAGACCACATATGGATCCACCAGTGTCATTGCATGTGTTTTCTTTTTACTAACAACAACGAGAATCATTGCATGGGTGTTCTTTTCACAAACCACCTATGGATCAACCAGTGTCATTGCATGTGTGTTCTTCTCATTAACCACAACCAGAGTCATTGCATGTGTGTTCTCTTCAGAGATCACACATGGATCCACCAGTGTCATTGCATGTGTGTTCTTTTTACAAACAACAACTGGAGTCATTTCATGAATATTCTTTTCACATACCACATATGGATCCACCAGTGTCATTGAAATGTGTGTTGTGTTCAGATACCACACATGGATCCACCCGTGTCATTGCATGTGTGTTCTTTTTACTAACAACAACCAGATTCATTGAATGTGTGTTCTTTTCACAATCCACCTATGAATCCACCACTGTCATTGCATGTGTGTTCTTCTCATTAACCACAGCTAGAGTCATTGCATGTGTGTTCTCTTCAGAGACCACAAATGGATCCACTAGTGTAATTGCATGTGTGCTCTTCTTACTAACAACAACTAGAGTCATTTCATGACTATTCTTTTCACATACCACATATGGATCCACCAGTGTCATTGAAATGTGTGTTCTCTTTAGAGACCACACAAGGATCCACCAGTGTCATTGCATGTCTGTTCTTTTTACTAACAACAACCAGAGTCATTGCATGTGTGTTCTTTTCACAATCCACCTATGGATCCACCAGTGTCATTGCATGTGTGTTCTTCTCATTAACCACAGCTAGAGTCATTGCATGCGTGTTCTCTGCAGAGACCACATATGGATCCACCAGTGTAATTGCATGTGTGCTCTTCTTACTAACAACGACTGGAGTCATTTCATGACTATTCTTTTCACATACCACATATGGATCCACCAGTGTCATTGAAATGAGTGTTCTCTTCAGAGACCACATATGGATCCACCAGTGTCATTGCATGTGTTTTCTTTTTACTAACAACAACGAGAATCATTGCATGGGTGTTCTTTTCACAAACCACCTATGGATCAACCAGTGTCATTGCATGTGTGTTCTTCTCATTAACCACAACCAGAGTCATTGCATGTGTGTTCTCTTTAGAGATCACACATGGATCCACCAGTGTCATTGCATGTGTGTTCTTTTTACAAACAACAACTGGAGTCATTTCATGAATATTCTTTTCACATACCACATATGGATCCACCAGTGTCATTGAAATGTGTGTTGTGTTCAGATACCACACATGGATCCACCCGTGTCATTGCATGTGTGTTCTTTTTACTAACAACAACTAGATTCATTGAATGTGTGTTCTTTTCACAATCCACCTATGAATCCACCACTGTCATTGCATGTGTGTTCTTCTCATTAACCACAGCTAGAGTCATTGCATGTGTGTTCTCTTCAGAGACCACAAATGGATCCACTAGTGTAATTGCATGTGTGCTCTTCTTACTAACAACAACTAGAGTCATTTCATGACTATTCTTTTCACATACCACATATGGATCCACCAGTGTCATTGAAATGTGTGTTCTCTTTAGAGACCACACAAGGATCCACCAGTGTCATTGCATGTCTGTTCTTTTTACTAACAACAACCAGAGTCATTGCATGTGTGTTCTTTTCACAATCCACCTATGGATCCACCAGTGTCATTGCATGTGTGTTCTTCTCATTAACCACAGCTAGAGTCATTGCATGTGTGTTCTCTGCAGAGACCACATATGGATCCACTAGTGTAATTGCATGTGTGCTCTTCTTACTAACAACGACTGGAGTCATTTCATGACTATTCTTTTCACATACCACATATGGATCCACCAGTGTCATTGAAATGAGTGTTCTCTTCAGAGACCACATATGGATCCACCAGTGTCATTGCATGTAGTTTCTTTCTAACAACAACAAGAATCATTGCATGGGTCTTATTTTCACAATCCACCTATGGATCAACCAGTGTCATTGCATGTGTGTTCTTCTCATTAACCACAACCAGATTCATTGCATGTGTGTTCTCTTCAGAGATCACACATGGATCCACCAGTGTCATTGCATGTGTGTTCTTTTTACAAACAACAACTGGAGTTATTTCATGACTATTCTTTTCACATACCACATATGGATCCACCAGTGTCATTGAAATGTGTGTTGTGTTCAGAGACCACACATGGATCCACCCGTGTCATTGCATGTGTGTTCTTTTTACTAATAACAACCAGATTCATTGAATGTGTGTTCTTTTCACAATCCACCTATGAATCCACCACTGTCATTGCATGTGTGTTCTTCTCATTAACCACAGCTAGAGTCATTGCATGTGTGTTCTCTTCAGAGACCACAAATGGATCCACTAGTGTAATTGCATGTGTGCTCTTCTTACTAACAACAACTAGAGTCATTTCATGACTATTCTTTTCACATACAACATATGGATCCTCCAGTCTCATTGAAAGTTGTGTTCACTTAAGAGACCCCACATGGATCCACCAGTGTCATTACATGTGTGTTCTTTTTACTAACAAAAACCAGAGTCATTGCATGTTTGTCCTTTTCACAATCCACTTACGGATCCACCAGTGTCATTGCATGTGTGTTTTTTCATTAACCACAGCTAGAGTCATTGGATGTGTGTTCTCTTCAGAGACCACACATGGATCCACCAGTGTAATTGCATGTGTGCTCTTCTTACTAACAACAACTAGAGTCATTTCATGACTCTTCTTTTCACATACCACATATGGATCCACCAGTGTCATTGAAATGTGTGTTCTCTTTAGAGACCACACATGGATCCACCAGTGTCATTGCATGTGTGTTCTTGTTACTAACAACAACCAGAGTCATTGCATGTGTGTTCTTTTCACAATCCACCTATGGATCCACCAGTGTCATTGCATGTGTGTTCTTCTCATTAACCACAGCTAGAGTCATTGCATGCATGTTCTCTGCAGAGACCACATATGGATCCACCAGTGTAATTGCATGTGTGCTCTTCTTACTAACAACGACTGGAGTCATTTCATGACTATTCTTTTCACATACCACATATGGATCCACCAGTGTCATTGAAATGAGTGTTCTCTTCGGAGACCACATATGGATCCACCAGTGTCATTGCATGTGTTCTCTTTTTACTAACAACAACGAGAATCATTGCATGGGTGTTCTTTTCAAAGTCCACCTATGGATCAACCAGTGTCATTGCATGTGTGTTCTTCTCATTAACCACAACCAGAGTCATTGCATGTGTGTTCTCTTCAGAGATCACACATGGATCCACCAGTGTCATTGCATGTGTGTTCTTTTTACAAACAACAACTGGAGTCATTTCATGACTATTCTTTTCACATACCACATATGGATCCACCAGTGTCATTGAAATGTGTGTTGTGTTCAAAGACCACACATGGTCCACCCGTGTCATTGCATGTGTGTTCTTTTTACTAACAACAACCAGATTCATTGAATGTGTGTTCTTTTCACAATCCACCTATGAATCCACCACTGTCATTGCATGTGTGTTCTTCTCATTAACCACAACTAGAGTCATTGCATGTGTGTTCTCTTCAGAGACCACAAATGGATCCACTAGTGTAATTGCATGTGTGCTCTTCTTACTAACAACAACTAGAGTCATTTCATGACTATTCTTTTCACATACAACATATGGATCCACCAGTGTCATTGAAAGTTGTGTTCACTTAAGAGACCCCACATGGATCCACTAGTGTCATTACATGTGTGTTCTTTCTACTAACAAAAACCAGAGTCATTGCATGTGTGTCCTTTTCACAATCCACTTATGGATCCACCAGTGTCATCGCATGTGTGTTTTTCTCATTAACCACAGCTAGAGTCATTGGATGTGTGTTCTCTTCAGAGACCACACATGGATCCACCAGTGTAATTTCATGTGTGCTCTTCTTACTAACAACAACTAGAGTCATTTCATGACTATTCTTTTCACATACCACATATGGATCCACCAGTGTCATTGAAATGTGTGTTCTCTTTAGAGACCACACATGGATCCACCAGTGTCATTGCATGTGTCTTCTTTTTACTAACAACAACCAGAGTCATTGCATGTGTGTTCTTTTCACAATCCACCTATGGATCCACCAGTGTCATTGCATGTGTGTTCTTCTCATTAACCACAGCTAGAGTCATTGCATGCGTGTTCTCTGCAGAGACCACATATGGATCCACCAGTGTAATTGCATGTGTGCTCTTCTTACTAACAACGACTGGATTCATTTCATGACTATTCTGTTCACATACCACATATGGATCCACCAGTGTCATTGAAATGAGTGTTCTCTTCAAAGACCACATATGGATCCACCAGTGTCATTGCATGTGTTTTCTTTTTACTAACAACAACGAGAATCATTGCATGGGTGTTGTTTTCATAATCCACCTATGGATCAACCAGTGTCATTGCATGTGTGTTCTTCTCATTAACCACAGCCAGAGTCATTGCATGTGTGTTCTCTTCAGAGATCACACATGGATCCACCAGTGTAATTGCATGTGTGCTCTTCTTACTAACAACAACTGGAGTCATTTCATGACTATTCTTTTCACATACCACATATGGATCCACCAGTGTCATTGAAATGTGTATTCTCTTCAGAGACCACACATGGATCCACCAGTGTCATTGCATGTGTGTTCTTCTCATTAACCACAGCTAGATTCATTGCATGTGTGTTCTCTTTAGAGACCACACATGGATCCACCAGTGTCATTGCATGTGTGTTCTTTTTACTAACAACAACCAGAGTCATTGCATCTATGTTCTTTTCACAATCCACCTATGGATCCACCAGTGTCATTGCATGTGTGTCCTTCTCATTAACCACAACTAGAGTCTTTGCATGTGTGTTCTCTTCAGAGACCACACATGGATCCACCAGTGTAATTGCATGTGTGCACTTCTTACTAACAACAACTAGAGTCATTTCATGATTATTCTTTTCACATACCACATATGGATCCACCAGTGCCATTGAAATGAGTGTTCTCTTCAGAGACCACATATGGATGCACCAGTGTCATTGCATGTGTTTTCTTTTTACTAACAACAACGAGAATCATTGCATTGGTGTTCTTTTCACAATCCACCTATGGATCCACCAGTGTCATTGCATGTGTGTTCTTCTCATTAACCACAGCTAGAGTCATTGCATGTGTGTTCTCTTTAGAGACCACACATGGATCTACCAGTGTCATTGCATGTGTGCTCTTTTTACTAACAACAACTGGAGTCATTTCATGACTATTCTTTTCACATACCACATATGGATCCATCAGTGTCATTGAAATGTGTGTTGTGTTCACAGACCACACATGGATCCACCAGTGTCATTGCGTGTGTGTTCTTTTTACTAACAACAACCAGAGTCATTGCATGTGTGTTCTTTTCACAATCCACCTATGAATCCACCACTGTCATTGCATGTGTGTTCTTCTCATTAACCACAGCAAGAGTCATTGCATGTGTGTTCTCTTCAGAGACCACACATGGATCCACCAGTGTAATTTCATGTGTGCTCTTCTTACTAACAACAACTGGAGTCATTTCATGACTATTCTTTTCACATACAACATATGGATCCACCAGTGTCATTGAAATGTGTGTTCTCCTAAGAGACCACACATGGATCCACCAGTGTCATTACATGTGTGTTCTTTTTACTAACAAAAACCAGAGTAATTGCATGTGTGTCCTTTTCACAATCCACTTATGGATCCACCAATGTCATTGCATGTGTGTTCTTCTCATTAACCACAGCTAGAGTCATTGCATGTGTGTTCTTCTCATTAACCACAGCTAGAGTCATTGCATGTGTGTTCTCTTCAGAGACCACACATGGATCCACCAGTGTAATTGCATGTGTGCTCTTCTTACTAACAACAAATGGAGTCATTTCATGACTATTCTTTTCACATACCACATATGGATCCACCAGTGTCATGGAAATGTGTGTTATCTTCAGAGACCACACATGGATCCACCAGTGTTATTGCATGTGTGTTCTTTTTACTAACAACAACCAGAGTCATTGCATGTGTGTTCTTTTCACAATCCACCTATGGATCCACCAGTGTCATTGCATGTGTGTTCTTCTCATTAACCACAGCTAGATACATTGCATGTGTGCTCTCTTCAGAGACCACACATGTATCCACCAGTGTCATTGCATGTGTGCTCTTTTTACTAACAACAACCAGTGTCATTGCATGTGTGTTCTTCTCATTAACCACAGCTAGATTCATTGCATGTGTGTTCTCTTTAGAGACCACACATGGATCCACCAGTGTCATTGCATGTGTGTTCTTTTTACTAACAACAACCAGAGCCATTGCATGTGTGTTCTTTTCACAATCGACCTATGGATCCACCAGTGTCATTGCATGTGTGTTCTTCTCATTAACCAAAGATAGAGTCAATGCATTTGTGTTCTCTTAAGAGACAACACATGGATCCACCAGTGTAATTGCATGTGTGCTCTTCTTACTAATAACAACTGGAGTCATTTCATGACTATTCTTTTTACATACCACATATGGATCCACCAGTGTCATTGAAATGTGTGTACTCTTCAGAGACCACACATAGATCCAGCAGTGTCATTGCATGTGTGTTCTTTTTACTAATAACAACCAGAGTCATTGCATGTGTGTTCTTTTCACAATCCACCTATGGATCCACCAGTGTCATTGCATGTGTGTTCTTCTCATTAACCATAGATAGAGTCATTGCATTTGTGTTCTCTTTAGAGACAACACATGGATCCACCAGTGTAATTGCATGTGTGCTCTTCTTACTAACAACAACTGGAGTCATTTCATGACTATTATTTTCACATACCACATATGGATCCACCGGTGTCATTGAAATGAGTGTTCTCTTCAGAGACCACATATGGATCCACCAGTGTCATTGCATGTGTTTTCTTTTTACTAACAACAACGAGAATCATTGCATGGGTGTTATTTTCACAATCCACCTATTGATCCACCAGTGTCATTGCATGTGTGTTCTTCTCATTAACCACAGCCAGAGTCATTGCATGTGTGTTCTCTTCAGAGACCACACATGGATCCACAAGTGTCATTGCATGTGTTTTCCTTTTACTAACAACAACGAGAATCATTGCATGGGTGTTCTTTTCACAATCCACCATTGTCATCGCATGTGTGTTCTTCTCATTAACCACAGCTAGAGTCATTGCATGTGTGTTCTCTTCAGAGACCACACATGGATCCACTAGTGTAATTGCATGTGTGCTCTTCTTACTAACAACAACTGGAGTCATTTCATGACTATTCTTTTCACATACAACATATGGATCCACCAGTGTCATTGAAAGTTGTGTTCTCCTAAGAGACCACACATGGATCCACCAGTGTCATTACATGTGTGTTCTTTTTACTAACAAAAACCAGAGTAATTGCACGTGTGTCCTTTTCACAATCCACTTATGGATCCACCAATGTCATTGCATGTGTGTTCTTCTCATTAACCACAGCTAGAGTCATTGCATGTGTGTTCTTCTCATTAACCACAGCTAGAGTCATTGCATGTGTGTTCTCTTCAGAGACCACACATGGATCCACCAGTGTAATTGCATGTGTGCTCTTCTTACTAACAACAAATGGAGTCATTTCATGACTATTCTTTTCACATACCACATATGGATCCACCAGTGTCATGGAAATGTGTGTTATCTTCAGAGACCACACATGGATCCACCAGTGTTATTGCATGTGTGTTCTTTTTACTAACAACAACCAGAGTCATTGCATGTGTGTTCTTTTCACAATCCACCTATGGATCCACCAGTGTCATTGCATGTTTGTTCTTCTCATTAACCACAGCTAGATACATTGCAAGTGTGCTCTCTTCAGAGACCACACATGTATCCACCAGTGTCATTGCATGTGTGCTCTTTTTACTAACAACAACCAGTGTCATTGCATGTGTGTTCTTCTCATTAACCACAGTTAGATTCATTGCATGTGTGTTCTCTTTAGAGACCACACATGGATCCACCAGTGTCATTGCATGTGTGTTCTTTTTACTAACAACAACCAGAGCCATTGCATGTGTGTTCTTTTCACAATCGACCTATGGATCCACCAGTGTCATTGCATGTGTGTTCTTCTCATTAACCACAGCTAGAGTCAATGCATGTGTGTTCTCTTCAGAGACCACACATGGATCCACCAGTGTAATTGCATGTGTGCTCTTCTTACTAATAACAACTGGAGTCATTTCATGACTATTCTTTTTACATACCACATATGGATCCACCAGTGTCATTGAAATGTGTGTACTCTTCAGAGACCACACATAGATCCAGCAGTGTCATTGCATGTGTGTTCTTTTTACTAATAACAACCAGAGTCATTGCATGTGTGTTCTTTTCACAATCCACCTATGGATCCACCAGTGTCATTGCATGTGTGTTCTTCTCATTAACCATAGTTAGAGTCATTGCATTTGTGTTCTCTTTAGAGACAACACATGGATCCACCAGTGTAATTGCATGTGTGCTCTTCTTACTAACAACAACTGGAGTCATTTCATGACTATTATTTTCACATACCACATATGGATCCACCGGTGTCATTGAAATGAGTGTTCTCTTCAGAGACCACATATGGATCCACCAGTGTCATTGCATGTGTTTTCTTTTTACTAACAACAACGAGAATCATTGCATGGGTGTTATTTTCACAATCCACCTATTGATCCACCAGTGTCATTGCATGTGTGTTCTTCTCATTAACCACAGCCAGAGTCATTGCATGTGTGTTCTCTTCAGAGACCACACATGGATCCACCAGCGTCATTGTATGTGTTTTCTTTTTACTAACAACAACGAGAATCATTGCATGGGTGTTCTTTTCACAATCCACCAGTGTCATTGCATGTGTGTTCTTCTCATTAACCATAGCTAGAGTCATTGCATGTGTGTTCTCTTTAGTGACCACACTTGGATCTACCAGTGTCATTGCATGTGTGCTCTTTTTACTAACAACAACTAGAGTCATTTCATGACTATTCTTTTCACATACCACATATGGATCCACCAGTGTCATTGAAATGTGTGTTGTGTTCAGAGACCACACATGGATCCACCAGTGTCATTACATGTGTGTTCTTTTTACTAACAAAAACCAGAGTAATTGCATGTGTGTCCTTTTCACAATCCACTTATGGATCCACCAATGTCATTGCATGTGTGTTCTTCTCATTAACCACAGCTAGAGTCATTGCATGTGTGTTCTTCTCATTAACCACAGCAAGAGTCATTGCATGTGTGTTCTCTTCAGAGACCACACATGTATCCACCAGTGTAATTGCATGTGTGCTCTTCTTACTAACAACAAATGGAGTCATTTCATGACTATTCTTTTCACATACCACATATGGATCCACCAGTGTCATGGAAATGTGTGTTATCTTCAGAGACCACACATGGATCCACTAGTGTTATTGCATGTGTGTTCTTTTTACTAACAACAACCAGAGTCATTGCATGTGTGTTCTTTTCACAATCCACCTATGGATCCACCAGTGTCATTGCATGTGTGTTCTTCTCATTAACCACAGCTAGATACATTGCATGTGTGCTCTCTTCAGAGACCACACATGTATCCACCAGTGTCATTGCATGTGTGCTCTTTTTACTAACAACAACCAGTGTCATTGCATGTGTGTTCTTCTCATTAACCACATCTAGATTCATTGCATGTGTGTTCTCTTTAGAGACCACACATGGATCCACCAGTGTCATTGCATGTGTGTTCTTTTTACTAACAACAACCAGAGCCATTGCATGTGTGTTCTTTTCACAATCGTCCTATGGATCCACCAGTGTCATTGCATGTGTGCTCTTTTTACTAACAACAACCAGTGTCATTGCATGTGTGTTCTTCTCATTAACCACAGCTAGATTCATTGCATGTGTGTTCTCTTTAGAGACCACACATGGATCCTGATGTCATTGCATGTGTGTTCTTTTTACTAACAACAACCAGAGCCATTGCATGTGTGTTCTTTTCACAATCGACCTATGGATCCACCAGTGTCATTGCATGTGTGTTCTTCTCATTAACCACAGCTAGAGTCAATGCATGTGTGTTCTCTTCAGAGACCACACATGGATCCACCAGTGTAATTGCATGTGTGCTCTTCTTACTAATAACAACTGGAGTCATTTCATGACTATTCTTTTTACATACCACATATGGATCCACCAGTGTCATTGAAATGTGTGTACTCTTCAGAGACCACACATAGATCCAGAAGTGTCATTGCATGTGTGTTCTTTTTACTAATAACAACCAGAGTCATTGCATGTGTGTTCTTTTCACAATCCACCTATGGATCCACCAGTGTCATTGCATGTGTGTTCTTCTCATTAACCATAGTTAGAGTCATTGCATTTGTGTTCTCTTTAGAGACAACACATGGATCCACCAGTGTAATTGCATGTGTGCTCTTCTTACTAACAACAACTGTAGTCATTTCATGACTATTATTTTCACATACCACATATGGATCCACCGGTGTCATTGAAATGAGTGTTCTCTTCAGAGACCACATATGGATCCACCAGTGTCATTGCATGTGTTTTCTTTTTACTAACAACAACGAGAATCATTGCATGGGTGTTATTTTCACAATCCACCTATTGATCCACCAGTGTCATTGCATGTGTGTTCTTCTCATTAACCACAGCCAGAGTCATTGCATGTCTGTTCTCTTGAGACCACACATGGATCCACCTGACGTCATTGTATGTTTTCTTATTACTAACAACAACGAGAATCATTGCATGGGTGTTCTTTTCACAATCCACCAGTGTCATTGCATGTGTGTTCTTCTCATTAACCATAGCTAGAGTCATTGCATGTGTGTTCTCTTTAGTGACCACACTTGGATCTACCAGTGTCATTGCATGTGTGCTCTTTTACTAACAACAACTCGAGTCATTTCATGACTATTCTTTTCACATACCACATATGGATCCACCAGTGTCATTGAAATGTGTGTTGTGTTCAGAGACCACACATGGATCCACCAGTGTCATTACATGTGTGTTCTTTTTACTAACAAAAACCAGAGTAATTGCATGTGTGTCCTTTTCACAATCCACTTATGGATCCACCAATGTCATTGCATGTGTGTTCTTCTCATTAACCACAGCTAGAGTCATTGCATGTGTGTTCTTCTCATTAACCACAAAGAAGAGTCATTGCATGTGTGTTCTCTTGAGACCACACATGTATCCACCAGGTAATTGCATGTGTGCTCTTCTTACTAACAACAAATGGAGTCATTTCATGACTATTCTTTTCACATACCATATGGATCCACCAGTGTCATGGAAATGTGTGTTATCTTGAGACCACATGGATCCACTAGTGTTATTGCATGTGTGTTCTTTTACTAACAACAACCAGAGTCATTGCATGTGTGTTCTTTTCACAATCCACCTATGGATCCACCAGTGTCATTGCATGTGTGTTCTTCTCATTAACCACAGCTAGATACATTGCATGTGTGCTCTCTTCAGAGACCACACATGTATCCACCAGTGTCATTGCATGTGTGCTCTTTTTACTAACAACAACCAGTGTCATTGCATGTGTGTTCTTCTCATTAACCACATCTAGATTCATTGCATGTGTGTTCTCTTTAGAGACCACACATGGATCCACCAGTGTCATTGCATGTGTGTTCTTTTTACTAACAACAACCAGAGCCATTGCATGTGTGTTCTTTTCACAATCGTCCTATGGATCCACCAGTGTCATTGCATGTGTGTTCTTCTCATTAGCCACAGCTAGAGTCAATGCATGTGTGTTCTCTTCAGAGACCACACATGGATCCACCAGTGTAATTGCATGTGTGCTCTTCTTACTAATAACAACTGGAGTCATTTCATGACTATTCTTTTCACATACCACATATGGATCCACCAGTGTCATTGAAATGTGTGTACTCTTCAGAGACCACACATAGATCCAGAAGTGTCATTGCATGTGTGTTCTTTTTACTAATAACAACCAGAGTCATTGCATGTGTGTTCTTTTCACAATCCACCTATGGATCCACCAGTGTCATTGCATGTGTGTTCTTCTCATTAACCATAGTTAGAGTCATTGCATTTGTGTTCTCTTTAGAGACAACACATGGATCCACCAGTGTAATTGCATGTGTGCTCTTCTTACTAACAACAACTGTAGTCATTTCATGACTATTATTTTCACATACCACATATGGATCCACCGGTGTCATTGAAATGAGTGTTCTCTTCAGAGACCACATATGGATCCACCAGTGTCATTGCATGTGTTTTCTTTTTACTAACAACAACGAGAATCATTGCATGGGTGTTATTTTCACAATCCACCTATTGATCCACCAGTGTCATTGCATGTGTGTTCTTCTCATTAACCACAGCCAGAGTCATTGCATGTGTGTTCTCTTCAGAGACCACACATGGATCCACAAGTGTCATTGCATGTGTTTTCTTTTTACTAACAACAACGAGAATCATTGCATGGGTGTTCTTTTCACAATCCACCAGTGTCATTGCATGTGTGTTCTTCTCATTAACCATAGCTAGAGTCATTGCATGTGTGTTCTCTTTAGTGACCACACTTGGATCTACCAGTGTCATTGCATGTGTGCTCTTTTTACTAACAACAACTAGAGTCATTTCATGACTATTCTTTTCACATACCACATATGGATCCACCAGTGTCATTGAAATGTGTGTTGTGTTCAGAGACCACACATGGATCCACCAGTGTCATTGCATGTGTGTTCTTTTTACTAACAACAACCAGAGTCATTGCATGTGTGTTCTTTTCACAATCCACCTATGAATCCACCACTGTCATTGCATGTGTGTTCTTCTCATTAACCACAGCAAGAGTCATTGCATGTGTGTTCTCTTCAGAGACCACACATGGATCCACCAGTGTAATTGCATGTATGCTCTTCTTACTAACAACAACTGGAGTCAATTCATGACTATTCTTTTCACGTACAACATATGGATCCACCAGTGTCATTGAAAGTTGTGTTCTCTTAAGAGACCACACATGGATCCACCAGTGTCATTACAGTGTGTTATTTTTACTAACAAAAACCAGAGTCATTGCATGTGTGTCCTTTTCACAATCCACTTATGGATCCACCAATGTCATTGCATGTGTGTTCTTCTCATTAACCACAGCTAGAGTCATTGCATGTGTGTTCTCTTCAGAGACCATACATGGATCCACCAGTGTAATTGCATGTGTGCTCTTCTTACTAACAACAACTGGAGTCATTTCATGACTATTCTTTTCACATACCACATATGGATCCACCAGTGTCATTTAAATGTGTATTCTCTTCAGAGACCACACATGGATCCACCAGTGTCATTGCATGTGTGTTCTTTTTACTAACAACAACCATAGTAATTGCATGTGTGTTCTTTTCACAATCCACCTATGGATCCACCAGTGCCATTGCATGTGTATTTCTTCTCATTAACCACAGCTAAAGTCATTGCATGTGTGTTCTCTTCAGAGACCACACATGGATCCTGATGTCATTGCATTTGTGCTCTTTTTACTAACAACGACTGGAGTCATTTCATGACTATTCTTTTCACATACCACATATGGATCCACCAGTGTCATTGAAATATGTGTTCTCTTCAGAGACCACACATGGATCCACCAGTGTAATTGCATGTGTGTTCTTTTTACTAACAACAACTAGAGTCATTTCATGTGTGTTCTTTTCACATACCACATACGGATCTACCAGTGTCATTGAAATGTGTGTCCTCTTCAGTAACCACAGCTAGACTCATTGCATGTGTGTTTTCTTCAGATACCACACATGGATCCACAGTGTCATTGCATGTGTGTTCTTTTTACTAAAAACAACTTGAGTCATTGCATGTGTGTTCTTTTCACATAGCACATATGGATCCACCAGTGTCATTGAAATGTATGTTCTCTTCAGAGACCACACATGGATCCACCAGTGTCATTGCATGTGTACTCTTTTTACTAACAACCAGTGTTATTGCATGTGTGTTCTTCTCATTAACCATAGCTAGATTCATTGCATGTGTGTTCTCTTCAGAGACCACACATGGATCCACCGGTGTAATTGCATGTGTGCTCTTTTTGCTAACAACAACTGGAGTCATTTCATGACTATTCTTTTCACATACCACATATGGATCCACCAGTGTCATTGAAATGTGTGTTCTCTTTAGAGACCACACATGGATCCACCAGTGTCATTGCATGTGTGTTCTTTTTACTAACAACAACAGTCATTGCATGTGTGTTCTTTTCACAATCCACCTATGGATCCACCAGTGTCATTGCATGTGTGTTCTTCTCATTAACCACAGCTAGAGTCAATGCATGTGTGTTCTCTTCAGAGACCACACATGGATCCACTAGTGTCATTGCATGTGTGCTCTTTTTACTAACAACAACCAGTGTCATTGCATGTGTGTTCTTCTCATTAACCACAGCTAGATTCATTGCATGTGTGTTCTCTTTAGAGACCACACATGGATCCACCAGTGTCATTCCATGTGTGTTCTTTTTACTAACAACAACCAGAGTCATTGCATGTGTGTTCTTTTCACAATCCACCTATGGATCCACCAGTGTCATTGCATGTGTGTTCTTCTCATTAACCACAGCTAGAGTCAATGCATGTGTGTTCTCTTCAGAGACCACACATGGATCCACCAGTGTAATTGCATGTGTGCTCTTCTTACTAACAACAACTAGAGTCATTTCATGACTATTCTTTTCACATACCACATATGGATCCACCAGTGTCATTTATATGTGTATTCTCTTCAGAGACCACACATGGATCCACCAGTGTCATTGCATGTGTGTTCTTTTTACTAACAACAACCAAAGTAATTGCATGTGTGTTCTTTTCACAATCCACCTATGGATCCACCAGTGCCATTGCATGTGTATTTCTTCTCATTAACCACAGCTAAAGTCATTGCATGTGTGTTCTCTTCAGAGACCACACATGGATCCACCAGTGTCATTGCATGTGTGCTCTTTTTACTAACAACGACTAGAGTCATTTCATGACTATTCTTTTCACATACCACATATGGATCCACCAGTGTCATTGAAATATGTGTTCTCTTCAGAGACCACACATGGATCCACCAGTGGCATTGCATGTGTGTTCTTTTTACTAACAACAACTAGAGTCATTTCATGTGTGTTCTTTTCACATACCACATACGGATCCACCAGTGTCATTGAAATGTGTGTCCTCTTCAGTAACCACAGCTAGACTCATTGCATGTGTGTTTTCTTCAGATACCACACATGGATCCACAGTGTCATTGCATGTGTGTTCTTTTTACTAAAAACAACTTGAGTCATTGCATGTGTGTTCTTTTCACATAGCACATATGGATCCACCAGTGTCATTGAAATGTATGTTCTCTTCAGAGACCACACATGGATCCACCAGTGTCATTGCATGTGTACTCTTTTTACTAACAACCAGTGTTATTGCATGTGTGTTCTTCTCATTAACCATAGCTAGATTCATTGCATGTGTGTTCTCTTTAGAGACCACACATGGATCCACCAGTGTAATTGCATGTGTGCTCTTCTTACTAACAACAACTGGAGTCATTTCATGACTATTCTTTTCACATACCACATATGGATCCACCAGTGTCATTGAAATGTGTGTTCTCTTTAGAGACCACACATGGATCCACCAGTGTCATTGCATGTGTGTTCTTTTACTAACAACAACCAGAGTCATTGCATGTGTGTTCTTTTCACAATCCACCTATGGATCCACCAGTGTCATTGCATGTGTGTTCTTCTCATTAACCACAGCTAGAGTCAATGCATGTGTGTTCTCTTCAGAGACCACACATGGATCCACCAGTGTCATTGCATGTGTGCTCTTTTTACTAACAACAACCAGTGTCATTGCATGTGTGTTCTTCTCATTAACCACAGCTAGATTCATTGCATGTGTGTTCTCTTTAGAGACCACACATGGATCCACCAGTGTCATTCCATGTGTGTTCTTTTTACTAACAACCAGAGTCATTGCATGTGTGTTCTTTTCACAATCCACCTATGGATCCACCAGTGTCATTGCATGTGTGTTCTTCTCATTAACCACAGCTAGAGTCAATGCATGTGTGTTCTCTTCAGAGACCACACATGGATCCACCAGTGTAATTGCATGTGTGCTCTTCTTACTAACAACAACTGGAGTCATTTCATGACTATTCTTTTCACATACCACATATGGATCCACCAGTGTCATTTAAATGTGTATTCTCTTCAGAGACCACACATGGATCCACCAGTGTCATTGCATGTGTGTTCTTTTTACTAACAACAACCACAGTAATTGCATGTGTGTTCTTTTCACAATCCACCTATGGATCCACCAGTGCCATTGCATGTGTATTTCTTCTCATTAACCACAGCAAAGTCATTGCATGTGTGTTCTCTTCAGAGACCACACATGGATCCACCAGTGTCATTGCATGTGTGCTCTTTTTACTAACAACGACTGGAGTCATTTCATGACTATTCTTTTCACATACCACATATGGATCCACCAGTGTCATTGAAATATGTGTTCTCTTCAGAGACCACACATGGATCCACCAGTGGCATTGCATGTGTGTTCTTTTTACTAACAACAACTAGAGTCATTTCATGTGTGTTCTTTTCACATACCACATACGGATCCACCAGTGTCATTGAAATGTGTGTCCTCTTCAGTAACCACAGCTAGACTCATTGCATGTGTGTTTTCTTCAGATACCACACATGGATCCACAGTGTCATTGCATGTGTGTTCTTTTTACTAAAAACAACTTGAGTCATTGCATGTGTGTTCTTTTCACATAGCACATATGGATCCACCAGTGTCATTGAAATGTATGTTCTCTTCAGAGACCACACATGGATCCACCAGTGTCATTGCATGTGTACTCTTTTTACTAACAACCAGTGTTATTGCATGTGTGTTCTTCTCATTAACCATAGCTAGATTCATTGCATGTGTGTTCTCTTGAGAGACCACACATGGATCCACCGGTGTAATTGCATGTGTGCTCTTTTTGGTAACAACTGGAGTCATTTCATGACTATTCTTTTCACATACCACATATGGATCCACCAGTGTCATTGAAATGTGTGTTCTCTTTAGAGACCACACATGGATCCACCAGTGTCATTGCATGTGTGTTCTTTTTACTAACAACAACCAGAGTCATTGCATGTGTGTTCTTTTCACAATCCACCTATGGATCCACCAGTGTCATTGCATGTGTGTTCTTCTCATTAACCACAACTAGAGTCAATGCATGTGTGTTCTCTTGAGAGACGACACATGGATCCACCAGTGTCATTGCATGTGTGCTCTTTTTACTAACAACAACCAGTGTCATTGCATGTGTGTTCTTCTCATTAACCAGCTAGATTCATTGCATGTGTGTTCTCTTTAGAGACCACACATGGATCCACCAGATGTCATTCCATGTGTTCTTTTTACTAACAATAGCGAGTCATTGCATGTGTGTTCTTTTCACAATCCACCTATGGATCCACCAGTGTCATTGCATGTGTGTTCTTCTCATTAACCACAGCTAGAGTCATTGCATGCGTGTTCTCTTCAGAGACCACACATGGATCCACCAGTGTAATTGCATGTGTGCTCTTCTTTCTAACAACAACTGGAGTCATTTCATGACTATTGTTTTCACATACCACATATGGATCCACCAGTGTTTTTTAAATGTGTGTTCTCTTCAGAGACCACACATGGATCCACCTGTGTCATTGCTTGTGTTTTCGTTTTACTAACAACAACCAGAGTAATTGCATGTGTGTTCTTTTCACAATCCACCTATGGATCCACCAGTGCCATTGCATGTGTATTTCTTCTCATTAACCACAGCTAGAGTCATTGCATGTGTGTTCTCTTCAGAGACCACACATGGATCCACCAGTGTCATTGCATGTGTGCTCTTTTTACTTACAACGACTGGAGTCATTTCATGACTATTATTTTCACATACCACATATGGATCCACCAGTGTCATTGAAATATGTGTTCTCTTCAGAGACCACACATGGATCCACCAGTGGCATTGCATGTGTGTTCTTTTTACTAACAACAACTAGAGTCATTTCATGTGTGTTCTTTTCACATACCACATACGGATCCACCAGTGTCATTGAAATGCGTGTCCTCTTCAGTAACCACAGCTAGACTCATTGCATGAGTGTTTTCTTCAGATACCACACATGGATCCACCAGTGTCATTGCATGTGTGTTCTTTTTACTAAAAACAACTTGAGTCATTGCATGTGTGTTCTTTTCACATAGCACATATGGATCCACCAGTGTCATTGAAAGGTATGTTCTCTTCAGAGACCACACATGGATCCACCAGTGTCATTGCATGTGTACTCTTTTTACTAACAACCAGTGTTATTGCATGTGTGTTCTTCTCATTAACCTTAGCTAGATTCATTGCATGTGTGTTCTCTTCAGAGACCACACATGGATCCACCGGTGTAATTGCATGTGTGCTCTTTTGCTAACAACAACTGAGTCATTTCATGACTATTCTTTTCACATACCACATATGGATCCACCAGTGTCATTGAAATGTGTGTTCTCTTTAGAGACCACACATGGATCCACCAGTGTCATTGCATGTGTGTTCTTTTTACTAACAACAACCAGAGTCATTGCATGTGTGTTCTTTTCACAATCCACCTATGGATCCACCAGTGTCATTGCATGTGTGTTCTTCTCATTAACCACAGCTAGAGTCAATGCATGTGTGTTCTCTTCAGAGACCACACATGGATCCACCGGTGTAATTGCATGTGTGCTCTTTTTGCTAACAACAACTGGAGTCATTTCATGACTATTCTTTTCACATACCACATATGGATCCACCAGTGTCATTGAAATGTGTGTTCTCTTTAGAGACCACACATGGATCCCTGATGTCATTGCATGTGTGTTCTTCTTACTAACAACAACCAGAGTCATTGCATGTGTGTTCTTTTCACAATCCACCTATGGATCCACCAGTGTCATTGCATGTGTGTTCTTCTCATTAACCACAGCTAGAGTCAATGCATGTGTGTTCTCTTCAGAGACCACACATGGATCCACCAGTGTCAATGCATGTGTGCTCTTTTTACTAACAACAACCAGTGTCATTGCATGTGTGTTCTTCTCATTAACCACAGCTAGATTCATTGCATGTGTGTTCTCTTTAGAGACCACACATGGATCCACCAGTGTCATTCCATGTGTGTTCTTTTTACTAACAACAACCAGAGTCATTGCATGTGTGTTCTTTTCACAATCCACCTATGGATCCACCAGTGTCATTGCATGTGTGTTCTTCTCATTAACCACAGCTAGAGTCAATGCATGTGTGTTCTCTTAAGAGACCACACATGGATCCACCAGTGTAATTGCATGTGTGCTCTTCTTACTAACAACTGGAGTCATTTCATGACTATTCTTTTCACATACACATATGGATCCACCAGTGTCATTTAAATGTGTATTCTCTTCAGAGACCACACATGGATCCACCAGTGTCATTGCATGTGTGTTCTTTTTACTAACAACAACCACAGTAATTGCATGTGTGTTCTTTTCACAATCCACCTATGGATCCACCAGTGCCATTGCATGTATTTCTTCTCATTAACCACAGCTAAAGTCATTGCATGTGTGTTCTCTTCAGAGACCACACATGGATCCCCCAGTGTCTTTGCATGGGTGCTCTTTTTACTACCAACGACTGGAGTCATTTCATGACTATTCTTTTCACATACCACATATGGATCCACCAGTGTCATTGAAATATGTGTTCTCTTCAGAGACCACACATGGATCCACCAGTGGCATTGCATGTGTGTTCTTTTTACTAACAACAACTAGAGTCATTTCATGTGTGTTCTTTTCACATACCACATACGGATCCACCAGTGTCATTGAAATGTGTGTCCTCTTCAGTAACCACAGCTAGACTCATTGCATGTGTGTTTTCTTGAGATACCACACATGGATCCACATGTCATTGCATGTGTGTTCTTTTTACTAAAACAACTTGAGTCATTGCATGTGTGTTCTTTTCACATAGCACATATGGATCCACCAGTGTCATTGAAATGTATGTTCTCTTCAGAGACCACACATGGATCCACCAGTGTCATTGCATGTGTACTCTTTTTACTAACAACCAGTGTTATTGCATGTGTGTTCTTCTCATTAACCATAGCTAGATTCATTGCATGTGTGTTCTCTTCAGAGACCACACATGGATCCACCGGTGTAATTGCATGTGTGCTCTTTTTGCTAACAACAACTGGAGTCATTTCATGACTATTCTTTTCACATACCACATATGGATCCACCGGTGCTAGAAATGTGTGTTCTCTTTAGAGACCACACATGGATCCACCAGTGTCATTGCATGTGTGTTCTTTTTACTAACAACAACCAGATTCATTGCATGTGTGTTCTTTTCACAATCCACCTATGGATCCACCAGTGTCATTGCATGTGTGTTCTTCTCATTAACCACAGCTAGAGTCAATGCATGTGTGTTCTCTTCAGAGACCACACATGGATCCACCAGTGTCATTGCATGTGTGCTCTTTTTACTAACAACAACCAGTGTCATTGCATGTGTGTTCTTCTCATTAACCACAGCTAGATTCATTGCATGTGTGTTCTCTTTAGAGACCACACATGGATCCACCAGTGTCATTGCATGTTGGCTCTATTTACTAACAACAACCAGAGTCATTGCATGTGTGTTCTTTTCACAATCCACCTATGGATCCACCAGTGTCATTGCATGTGTGTTCTACTCATTAACCACAGCTAGAGTCAATGCATGTGTGTTCTCTTCAGAGACCACACATGGATCCACCAGTGTAATTGCATGTGTGCTCTTCTTACTAACAACAACTGAGTCATTTCATGACTATTCTTTTCACATACCACATATGGATCCACAGTGTCATTTAAATGTGTATTCTCTTCAGAGACCACACATGGATCCACCAGTGTCATTGCATGTGTGTTCTTTTTACTAACAACAACCACAGTAATTGCATGTGTGTTCTTTTCACAATCCACCTATGGATCCACCAGTGCCATTGCATGTGTATTTCTTCTCGTTAACCACAGCTAAAGTCATTGCATGTGTGTTCTCTTCAGAGACCACACATGGATCCACCAGTGTCATTGCATGTGTGCTCTTTTTACTAACAACGACTGGAGTCATTTCATGACTATTCTTTTCACATACCACATATGGATCCACCAGTGTCATTGAAATATGTGTTCTCTTCAGAGACCACACATGGATCCACCAGTGGCATTGCATGTGTGTTCTTTTTACTAACAACAACTAGAGTCATTTCATGTGTGTTCTTTTCACATACCACATACGGATCCACCAGTGTCATTGAAATGTGTGTCCTCTTCAGTAACCACAGCTAGACTCATTGCATGAGTGTTTTCTTCAGATACCACACATGGATCCACCAGTGTCATTGCATGTGTGTTCTTTTTACTAAAAACAACTTGAGTCATTGCATGTGTGTTCTTTTCACATAGCACATATGGATCCACCAGTGTCATTGAAATGTATGTTCTCTTCAGAGACCACACATGGATCCACCAGTGTCATTGCATGTGTACTCTTTTTACTAACAACCAGTGTTATTGCATGTGTGTTCTTCTCATTAACCATAGCTAGATTCATTGCATGTGTGTTCTCTTCAGAGACCACACATGGATCCACCGGTGTAATTGCATGTGTGCTCTTTTTGGTAACAACAACTGGAGTCATTTCATGACTATTCTTTTCACATACCACATATGGATCCACCAGTGTCATTGAAATGTGTGTTCTCTTTAGAGACCACACATGGATCCACCAGTGTCATTGCATGTGTGTTCTTTTTACTAACAACAACCAGAGTCATTGCATGTGTGTTCTTTTCACAATCCACCTATGGATCCACCAGTGTCATTGCATGTGTGTTCTTCTCATTAACCACAACTAGAGTCAATGCATGTGTGTTCTCTTGAGAGACGACACATGGATCCACCAGTGTCATTGCATGTGTGCTCTTTTTACTAACAACAACCAGTGTCATTGCATGTGTGTTCTTCTCATTAACCACAGCTAGATTCATTGCATGTGTGTTCTCTTTAGAGACCACACATGGATCCACCAGTGTCATTCCATGTGTGTTCTTTTTACTAACAACAACCAGAGTCATTGCATGTGTGTTCTTTTCACAATCCACCTATGGATCCACCAGTGTCATTGCATGTGTGTTCTTCTCATTAACCACAACTAGAGTCAATGCATGTGTGTTCTCTTCAGATACCACACATGGATCCACCAGTGTAATTGCATGTGTGCTCTTCTTACTAACAACAACTGGAGTCATTTCATGACTATTCTTTTCACATACCACATATGGATCCACCAGTGTCATTTAAATGTGTATTCTCTTCAGAGACCACACATGGATCCACCAGTGTCATTGCATGTGTGTTCTTTTTACTAACAACAACCACAGTAATTGCATGTGTGTTCTTTTCACAATCCACCTATGGATCCACCAGTGCCATTGCATGTGTATTTCTTCTCATTAACCACAGCTAAAGTCATTGCATGTGTGTTCTCTTCAGAGACCACACATGGATCCACCAGTGTCATTGCATGTGTGCTCTTTTTACTAACAAAGACTGGAGTCATTTCATGACTATTCTTTTCACATACCACATATGGATCCACCAGTGTCATTGAAATATGCGTTCTCTTCAGAGACCACACATGGATCCACCAGTGGCATTGCATGTGTGTTCTTTTTACTAACAACAACTAGAGTCATTTCATGTGTGTTCTTTTCACATACCACATACGGATCCACCAGTGTCATTGAAATGTGTGTCCTCTTCAGTAACCACAGCTAGACTCATTGCATGAGTGTTTTCTTCAGATACCACACATGGATCCACCAGTGTCATTGCATGTGTGTTCTTTTTACTAAAAACAACTTGAGTCATTGCATGTGTGTTCTTTTCACATAGCACATATGGATCCACCAGTGTCATTGAAATGTATGTTCTCTTCAGAGACCACACATGGATCCACCAGTGTCATTGCATGTGTACTCTTTTTACTAACAACCAGTGTTATTGCATGTGTGTTCTTCTCATTAACCATAGCTAGATTCATTGCATGTGTGTTCTCTTGAGACCACACATGGATCCACCTGTAATTGCATGTGTGCTCTTTTGCTAACAACATCTGGAGTCATTTCATGACTTTTCTTTTCACATAACACATATGGATCCTACAGTTTCATTGAAATGTGTGTTCTCTTTAGAGACCACACATGGATCCACCAGTGTCATTGCATGTGTGTTCTTTTTACTAACAACAACCAGAGGCATTGCATGTGTGTTCTTTTCACAATCCACCTATGGATCCACCAGTGTCATTGCATGTGTGTTCTTCTCATTAACCACAGCTAGAGTCAATGCATGTGTGTTCTCTTCAGAGACCACACATGGATCCTGATGTCAATGCATGTGTGCTATTTTACTAACAACAACCAGTGTCATTGCATGTGTGTTCTTCTCATTAACCACAGCTAGATTCATTGCATGTGTGTTCTCTTTAGAGACCACACATGGATCCACCAGTGTCATTCCATGTGTGTTCTTTTTACTAACAACAACCAGAGTCATTGCATGTGTGTTCTTTTCACAATCCACCTATGGATCCACCAGTGTCATTGCATGTGTGTTCTTCTCATTAACCACAGCTAGAGTCATTGCATGCGTGTTCTCTTCAGAGACCACACATGGATCCTGATGTAATTGCATGTGTGCTCTTCTTACTAACAACAACAGTCATTTCATGACTATTCTTTTCACATACCACATATGGATCCACCAGTGTCATTTAAATGTGTATTCTCTTCAGAGACCACACATGGATCCACCAGTGTCATTGCATGTGTGTTCTTTTTACTAACAACAACCACAGTAATTGCATGTGTGTTCTTTTCACAATCCACCTATGGATCCACCAGTGCCATTGCATGTGTATTTCTTCTCATTAACCACAGCTAAAGTCATTGCATGTGTGTTATCTTGAGACCACACATGGATCCTGATGTCATTGCATGTGTGCTCTTTTTACTAACAACGACTGGAGTCATTTCATGACTATTCTTTTCACATACCACATATGGATCCACCAGTGTCATTGAAATATGTGTTCTCTTCAGAGACCACACATGGATCCACCAGTGGCATTGCATGTGTGTTCTTTTTACTAACAACAACTAGAGTCATTTCATGTGTGTTCTTTTCACATACCATACGGATCCACAGTGTCATTGAAATGTGTGTCCTCTTGATAACCACAGCTAGACTCATTGCATGTGTGTTTTTTCAGATACCACACATGGATCCACAGTGTCATTGCATGTGTGTTCTTTTTACTAAAAACAACTTGAGTCATTGCATGTGTGTTCTTTTCACATAGCACATATGGATCCACCAGTGTCATTGAAATGTATGTTCTCTTCAGAGACCACACATGGATCCACCAGTGTCATTGCATGTGTACTCTTTTTACTAACAACCAGTGTTATTGCATGTGTGTTCTTCTCATTAACCATAGCTAGATTCATTGCATGTGTGTAATCTTCTGAGACCACACAAGGATCCACCGTGTAATTGCATGTGTGCTCTTTTGGTAACAACAACTGAGTCATTTCATGACTATTCTTTTCACATACCACATATGGATCCACAGTGTCATTGAAATGTGTGTTCTCTTTAGAGACCACACATGGATCGACCAGTGTCATTGCATGTGTGTTCTTTTTACTAACAACAACCAGTCATTGCATGTGTGTTCTTTTCACAATCCACCTATGGATCCACCAGTGTCATTGCATGTGTGTTCTTCTCATTAACCACAACTAGAGTCAATGCATGTGTGTTCTCTTGAGAGACGACACATGGATCCACCAGTGTCATTGCATGTGTGCTCTTTTTACTAAAAACAACCAGTGTCATTGCATGTGTGTTCTTCTCATTAACCAGCTAGATTCATTGCATGTGTGTTCTCTTTAGAGACCACACATGGATCCACCTGATGTCATTGCATGTGTGTTCTTTTTACTAACAACAAACAGAGTCATTGCATGTGTGTTCTTTTCACAATCCACCTATGGATCCACCAGTGTCATTGCATGTGTGTTCTTCTCATTAACCACAGCTAGAGTCAATGCATGTGTGTTCTCTTCAGAGACCACACATGGATCCACCAGTGTAATTGCATGTGTGCTCTTCTTACTAACAACTGGAGTCATTTCATGACTATTCTTTTCACATACCACATATGGATCCACCAGTGTCATTTAAATGTGTATTCTCTTGAGACCACACATGGATCCACCGTGTCATTGCATGTGTGTTCTTTTTACTAACAACAACCAAAGTAATTGCATGTGTGTTCTTTTCACAATCCACCTATGGATCCACCAGTGCCATTGCATGTGTATTTCTTCTCATTAACCACAGCTAAAGTCATTGCATGTGTGTTCTCTTCAGAGACCACATGGATCCTGATGTCATTGCATGTGTGCTCTTTTTACTAACAACGACTGGAGTCATTTCATGACTATTCTTTTCACATACCACATATGGATCCACCAGTGTCATTGAAATATGTGTTCTCTTCAGAGACCACACATGGATCCACCAGTGGCATTGCATGTGTGTTCTTTTTACTAACAACAACTAGAGTCATTTCATGTGTGTTCTTTTCACAAACCACATAAGGATCCACCAGTGTCATTGAAATGTGTGTCCTCTTCAGTAACCACAGCTAGACTCATTGCATGTGTGTTTTCTTCAGATACCACACATGGATCCACAGTGTCATTGCATGTGTGTTCTTTTTACTAAAAACAACTTGAGTCATTGCATGTGTGTTCTTTTCACATAGCACATATGGATCCACCAGTGTCATTGAAATGTATGTTCTCTTCAGAGACCACACATGGATCCACCAGTGTCATTGCATGTGTACTCTTTTTACTAACAACCAGTGTTATTGCATGTGTGTTCTTCTCATTAACCATAGCTAGATTCATTGCATGTGTGTTCTCTTCAGAGACCACACATGGATCCACCGGTGTAATTGCATGTGTGCTCTTTTTACTAACAACAACTAGAGTCATTTCATGACTATTCTTTTCACATACCACATATGGATCCACCAGTGTCATTGAAATGTGTGTTCTCTTTAGAGACCACACATGGATCCACCACTGTCATTGCATGTGTGTTCTTTTTACTAACAACAACCAGAGTCATTGCATGTGTGTTCTTTTCACAATCCACCTATGGATCCACCAGTGTCATTGCATGTGTGTTCTTCTCATTAACCACAGCTAGAGTCAATGCATGTGTGTTCTCTTCAGAGACCACACATGGATCCACCGGTGTAATTGCATGTGTGCTCTTTTTGCTAACAACAACTGGAGTCATTTCATGACTATTCTTTTCACATACCACATATGGATCCACCAGTGTCATTGAAATGTGTGTTCTCTTTAGAGACCACACATGGATCCTCTAGTGTCATTGCATGTGTGTTCTTTTTACTAACAACAACCAGAGTCATTGCATGTGTGTTCTTTTCACAATCCACCTATGGATCCACCAGTGTCATTGCATGTGTGTTCTTCTCATTAACCACAGCTAGAGTCAATGCATGTGTGTTCTCTTCAGAGACCACACATGGATCCACCAGTGTCAATGCATGTGTGCTCTTTTTACCAACAACAACCAGTGTCATTGCATGTGTGTTCTTCTCATTAACCACAGCTAGATTCATTGCATGTGTGTTCTCTTTAGAGACCACACATGGATCCACCAGTGTCATTCCATGTGTGTTCTTCTCATTAACCACAGCTAGAGTCATTGCATGTGTGTTCTTTTCACAATCCACCTATGGATCCACCAGTGTCATTGCATGTGTGTTCTTCTCATTAACCACAGCTAGAGTCAATGCATGTGTGTTCTCTTAAGAGACCACACATGGATCCACCAGTGTAATTGCATGTGTGCTCTTCTTACTAACAACAACTGGAGTCATTTCATGACTATTCTTTTCACATACCACATATGGATCCACCAGTGTCATTTAAATGTGTATTCTCTTCAGAGACCACACATGGATCCACCAGTGTCATTGCATGTGTGTTCTTTTTACTAACAACAACCACAGTAATTGCATGTGTGTTCTTTTCACAATCCACCTATGGATCCACCAGTGCCATTGCATGTGTATTTCTTCTCATTAACCACAGCTAAAGTCATTGCATGTGTGTTCTCTTCAGAGACCACACATGGATCCACCAGTGTCATTGCATGTGTGCTCTTTTTACTAACAACGACTGGAGTCATTTCATGACTATTCTTTTCACATACCACATATGGATCCACCAGTGTCATTGAAATATGTTCTCTTCAGAGACCACACATGGATCCACCAGTGGCATTGCATGTGTGTTCTTTTTACTAACAACAACTAGAGTCATTTCATGTGTGTTCTTTTCACATACCACATACGGATCCACCAGTGTCATTGAAATGTGTGTCCTCTTCAGTAACCACAGCTAGACTCATTGCATGTGTGTTTTCTTCAGATACCACACATGGATCCACAGTGTCATTGCATGTGTGTTCTTTTTACTAAAAACAACTTGAGTCATTGCATGTGTGTTCTTTTCACATAGCACATATGGATCCACCAGTGTCATTGAAATGTATGTTCTCTTCAGAGACCACACATGGATCCACCAGTGTCATTGCATGTGTACTCTTTTTACTAACAACCAGTGTTATTGCATGTGTGTTCTTCTCATTAACCATAGCTAGATTCATTGCATGTGTGTTCTCTTCAGAGACCACACATGGATCCACCGGTGTAATTGCATGTGTGCTCTTTTTGCTAACAACAACTGGAGTCATTTCATGACTATTCTTTTCACATACCACATATGGATCCACCAGTGTCATTGAAATGTGTGTTCTCTTTAGAGACCACACATGGATCCTGATGTCATTGCATGTGTGTTCTTTTACTAACAACAACCAGTCATTGCATGTGTGTTCTTTTCACAATCCACCTATGGATCCACCAGTGTCATTGCATGTGTGTTCTTCTCATTAACCACAGCTAGAGTCAATGCATGTGTGTTCTCTTGAGACCACACATGGATCCTGATGTCATTGCATGTGTGCTCTTTTACTAACAACAACCAGTGTCATTGCATGTGTGTTCTTCTCATTAACCACAGCTAGATTCATTGCATGTGTGTTCTCTTTAGAGACCACACATGGATCCTGATGTCATTCCATGTGTGTTCTTTTTACTAACAACAACAGAGTCATTGCATGTGTGTTCTTTTCACAATCCACCTATGGATCCACAGTGTCATTGCATGTGTGTTCTTCTCATTAACCACAGCTAGAGTCAATGCATGTGTGTTCTCTTGAGACCACACATGGATCCACCTGTAATTGCATGTGTGCTCTTCTTACTAACAACAACGGGAGTCATTTCATGACTATTCTTTTCACATACCACATATGGATCCACCAGTGTCATTGAAATGTGTTTTCTCTTGAGAGACCACACATGGATCCACCAGTGTCATTGCATGTGTGTTCTTTTTACTAACAACAACCACAGTAATTGCATGTGTTCTTTTCACAATCCACCTATGGATCCACCAGTGCCATTGCATGTGTATTTCTTCTCATTAACCACAGCTAAAGTCATTGCATGTGTGTTCTCTTGAGACCACACATGGATCCACCTGTCATTGCATGTGTGCTCTTTTTACTAACAACTGAGTCATTTCATGACTATTCTTTTCACATACCACATATGGATCCACCAGTGTCATTGAAATATGTGTTCTCTTCAGAGACCACATGGATCCACCAGTGGCATTGCATGTGTGTTCTTTTACTAACAACAACTAGAGTCATTTCATGTGTGTTCTTTTCACATACCACATACGGATCCACCAGTGTCATTGAAATGTGTGTCCTCTTCAGTAACCACAGCTAGACTCATTGCATGAGTGTTTTCTTCAGATACCACACATGGATCCACCAGTGTCATTGCATGTGTGTTCTTTTTACTAAAAACAACCAGAGTCATTGCATGTGTGTTCTTTTCACATAGCACATATGGATCCACAGTGTCATTGAAATGTATGTTCTCTTGAGACCACACATGGATCCACAGTGTCATTGCATGTGTATCTTTTTACTAACAACCAGTGTTATTGCATGTGTGTTCTTCTCATTAACCATAGCTAGATTCATTGCATGTGTGTTCTCTTGAGAGACCACACATGGATCCACCGGTGTAATTGCATGTGTGCTCTTTTTGGTAACAACAACTGGAGTCATTTCATGACTATTCTTTTCACATACCACATATGGATCCACCAGTGTCATTGAAATGTGTGTTCTCTTTAGAGACCACACAATGATCCTGATGTCATTGCATGTGTGTTCTTTTTACTAACAACAACCAGAGTCATTGCATGTGTGTTCTTTTCACAATCCACCTATGGATCCACCAGTGTCATTGCATGTGTGTTCTTCTCATTAACCACAACTAGAGTCAATGCATGTGTGTTCTCTTGAGAGACGACACATGGATCCACCAGTGTCATTGCATGTGTGCTCTTTTTACTAACAACAACCAGTGTCATTGCATGTGTGTTCTTCTCATTAACCACAGCTAGATTCATTGCATGTGTGTTCTCTTTAGAGACCACACATGGATCCTCCAGTGTCATTGCATGTGTGTTCTTTTTACTAACAACAACCAGAGTCATTGCATGTGTGTTCTTTTCACAATCCACCTATGGATCCACCAGTGTCATTGCATGTGTGTTCTTCTCATTAACCACCACTAGAGTCAATGCATGTGTGTTCTCTTCAGATACCACACATGGATCCACCAGTGTAATTGCATGTGTGCTCTTCTTACTAACAACAACTAGAGTCATTTCATGACTATTCTTTTCACATACCACATATGGATCCACCAGTGTCATTTAAATGTGTATTCTCTTCAGAGACCACACATGGATCCACCAGTGTCATTGCATGTGTGTTCTTTTTACTAACAACAACCACAGTAATTGCATGTGTGTTCTTTTCACAATCCACCTATGGATCCACCAGTGCCATTGCATGTGTATTTCTTCTCATTAACCACAGCTAAAGTCATTGCATGTGTGTTCTCTTCAGAGACCACACATGGATCCACCAGTGTCATTGCATGTGTGCTCTTTTTACTAACAAAGACTGGAGTCATTTCATGACTATTCTTTTCACATACCACATATGGATCCACCAGTGTCATTGAAATATGCGTTCTCTTCAGAGACCACACATGGATCCACCAGTGGCATTGCATGTGTGTTCTTTTTACTAACAACGAGAGTCATTTCATGTGTGTTCTTTTCACATACCACATACGGATCCACCAGTGTCATTGAAATGTGTGTCCTCTTCAGTAACCACAGCTAGACTCATTGCATGAGTGTTTTCTTCAGATACCACACATGGATCCACCAGTGTCATTGCATGTGTGTTCTTTTTACTAAAAACAACTTGAGTCATTGCATGTGTGTTCTTTTCACATAGCACATATGGATCCACCAGTGTCATTGAAATGTATGTTCTCTTCAGAGACCACACATGGATCCACCAGTGTCATTGCATGTGTACTCTTTTACTAACAACCAGTGTCATTGCATGTGTGTTCTTCTCATTAACCATAGCTAGATTCATTGCATGTGTGTTCTCTTGGAGACCACACATGGATCCTGATGTAATTGCATGTGTGCTCTTTTGCTAACAACAACTGAGTCATTTCATGACTTTTCTTTTCACATACCACATATGGATCCACCAGTGTCATTGAAATGTGTGTTCTCTTTATAGACCACACATGGATCCTGATGTCATTGCATGTGTGTTCTTTTTACTAACAACAACAGAGGCATTGCATGTGTGTTCTTTTCACAATCCACCTATGGATCCACAGTGTCATTGCATGTGTGTTCTTCTCATTAAGCACAGCTAGAGTCAATGCATGTGTGTTCTCTTCAGAGACCACACATGGATCCTGATGTCAATGCATGTGTGCTATTTTTACTAACAACAACCAGTGTCATTGCATGTGTGTTCTTCTCATTAACCACAGTTAGATTCATTGCATGTGTGTTCTCTTTAGAGACCACACATGGATCCACCTGTGCTATTGCCTGTGTGTCCTTTTTTACTAACAACAATTGGAGTCATTTCATGACTATTCTTTTCACACACCACATATGGATCCACCAGTGTCATTGCATGTGTGTTCTTCTCATTAACCACAGCTAGAGTCATTGCATGCGTGTTCTCTTCAGAGACCACACATGGATCCACCAGTGTAATTGCATGTGTGCTCTTCTTACTAACAACAACTGGAGTCATTTCATGACTATTCTTTTCACATACCACATATGGATCCACCAGTGTCATTGAAATGTGTGTTCTCTTCAGAGACCACACATGGATCCACCAGTGTCATTGCATGTGTGTTCTTTTTACTAACAACAACCAGAGTAATTGCATGTGTGTTCTTTTCACAATCCACCTATGGATCCACCAGTGCCATTGCATGTGTATTTCTTCTCATTAACCACAGCTAGAGTCATTGCATGTGTGTTCTCTTCAGAGACCACACATGGATCCACCAGTGTCATTGCATGTGTGCTCTTTTTACTAACAACGACTGGAGTCATTTCATGACTATTCTTTTCACATACCACATATGGATCCACCAGTGTCATTGAAATATGTGTTCTCTTTAGAAACCACACATGGATCCACCGGTGTCATTGCATGTGTGTTCTTTTTTCTAACAACAACCAGAGTCATTGCATGTGTGTTCTTTTCACAATCCACCTATGGATCCACCAGTGTCATTGAAATGTGTGTCCTCTTCAGTAACCACAGCTAGACTCATTGCATGAGTGTTTTCTTCAGATACCACACATGGATCCACCAGTGTCATTGCATGTGTGTTCTTTTTACTAAAAACAACTTGAGTCATTGCATGTGTGTTCTTTTCACATAGCACATATGGATCCACCAGTGTCATTGAAATGTATGTTCTCTTCAGACCACACATGGATCCACCAGTGTCATTGCATGTGTACTCTTTTTACTAACAACCAGTGTTATTGCATGTGTGTTCTTCTCATTAACCATAGCTAGATTCATTGCATGTGTGTTCTCTTCAGAGACCACACATGGATCCACCGGTGTAATTGCATGTGTGCTCTTTTTGGTAACAACAACTGGAGTCATTTCATGACTATTCTTTTCACATACCACATATGGATCCACCAGTGTCATTGAAATGTGTGTTCTCTTTAGAGACCACACATGGATCCACCAGTGTCATTGCATGTGTGTTCTTTTTACTAACAACAACCAGAGTCATTGCATGTGTGTTCTTTTCACAATCCACCTATGGATCCACCAGTGTCATTGCATGTGTGTTCTTCTCATTAACCACAACTAGAGTCAATGCATGTGTGTTCTCTTGAGAGACGACACATGGATCCACCAGTGTCATTGCATGTGTGCTCTTTTTACTAACAACAACCAGTGTCATTGCATGTGTGTTCTTCTCATTAACCACAGCTAGATTCATTGCATGTGTGTTCTCTTTAGAGACCACACATGGATCCTGATGTCATTCCATGTGTGTTCTTTTTACTAACAACAACCAGAGTCATTGCATGTGTGTTCTTTTCACAATCCACCTATGGATCCACCAGTGTCATTGCATGTGTGTTCTTCTCATTAACCACCACTAGAGTCAATGCATGTGTGTTCTCTTCAGATACCACACATGGATCCACCAGTGTAATTGCATGTGTGCTCTTCTTACTAACAACTAGAGTCATTTCATGACTATTCTTTTCACATACCATATGGATCCACCAGTGTCATTTAAATGTGTATTCTCTTCAGAGACCACACATGGATCCACCAGTGTCATTGCATGTGTGTTCTTTTTACTAACAACAACCACAGTAATTGCATGTGTGTTCTTTTCACAATCCACCTATGGATCCACCAGTGCCATTGCATGTGTATTTCTTCTCATTAACCACAGCTAAAGTCATTGCATGTGTGTTCTCTTCAGAGACCACACATGGATCCACCAGTGTCATTGCATGTGTGCTCTTTTTACTAACAAAGACTGGAGTCATTTCATGACTATTCTTTTCACATACCACATATGGATCCACCAGTGTCATTGAAATATGCGTTCTCTTCAGAGACCACACATGGATCCACCAGTGGCATTGCATGTGTGTTCTTTTTACTAACAACAACTAGAGTCATTTCATGTGTGTTCTTTTCACATACCACATACGGATCCACCAGTGTCATTGAAATGTGTGTCCTCTTCAGTAACCACAGCTAGACTCATTGCATGAGTGTTTTCTTCAGATACCACACATGGATCCACCAGTGTCATTGCATGTGTGTTCTTTTTACTAACAACAACTTGAGTCATTGCATGTGTGTTCTTTTCACATAGCACATATGGATCCACCAGTGTCATTGAAATGTATGTTCTCTTCAGAGACCACACATGGATCCACCAGTGTCATTGCATGTGTACTCTTTTTACTAACAACCAGTGTTATTGCATGTGTGTTCTTCTCATTAACCATAGCTAGATTCATTGCATGTGTGTTCTCTTCAGAGACCACACATGGATCCACCGGTGTAATTGCATGTGTGCTCTTTTTGCTAACAACAACTGGAGTCATTTCATGACTATTCTTTTCACATACCACATATGGATCCACCAGTGTCATTGAAATGTGTGTTCTCTTTAGAGACCACACATGGATCCACCAGTGTCATTGCATGTGTGTTCTTTTTACTAACAACAACCAGAGGCATTGCATGTGTGTTCTTTTCACAATCCACCTATGGATCCACCAGTGTCATTGCATGTGTGTTCTTCTCATTAACCACAGCTAGAGTCAATGCATGTGTGTTCTCTTCAGAGACCACACATGGATCCACCCGTGTCATTGCATGTGTGCTATTTTTACTAACAACTAGTGTAATTGCATGTGTATTCTTCTCATTAACCACAGCAAGATTCATTGCATGTGTGTTCTCTTCAGAGACCACACATGGATCCACCAGTCTAATTGCATGTGTGCTCTTTTTACTAACAACTAGAGTCATTGCATGTGTGTTCTTTTCACAATCCACCTATGGATCCACAGTGTCATTGCATGTGTGTTCTTCTCATTAACCACAGCTAGAGTCAATGCATGTGTGTTCTCTTAAGACCACACATGGATCCCTGATGTAATTGCATGTGTGCTCTTCTTACTAACAACAAACTGAGTCATTTCATGACTATTCTTTTCACATACCACATATGGATCCACCGATGTCATTTAAATGTGTATTCTCTTGAGACCACACATGGATCCACCAGTGTCATTGCATGTGTGTTCTTTTACTAACAACAACCACAGTAATTGCATGTGTTTTCTTTTCACAATCCACCTAAGGATCCACCAGTGGCATTGCATGTGTATTTCTTCTCATTAACCACAGCTAAAGTCATTGCATGTGTGTTCTTCAGACCACACATGGATCCACCAGATGTCATTGCATGTGTGCTCTTTTACTAACTGCATCGAGTCATTTCATGACTATTCTTTTCACATACCACATATGGATCCACCAGTGTCATTGAAATGTGTGTTCTCTTCAGAGACCACACATGGATCCACAAGTGTCATTGCATGTGTGTTCTTTTTACTAACAACAACTAGAGTCATTTCATGTGTGTTCTTTTCACATACCACATACGGATCCACCAGTGTCATTAAAATGTGTGTCCTCTTCAGTAACCACAGCTAGACTCATTGCATGTGTGTTTTCTTCAGATACCGCACATGGATCCACCAGTGTCATTGCATGTGTGTTCCTTTTACTAACAACAACTTGAGTCATTGCATGTGTGTTCTTTTCACATAGCACATATGGATCCACCAGTGTCATTGAAATGTATGTTCTCTTCAGAGACCACACATGGATCCACCAGTGTCATTCCATGTGTGCTCTTTTTACTAACTACCGGTGTCATTGCATGTGTGTTCTTCTCATTAACCATAGCTACATTCATTGCATGTGTGTTCTCTTTAGAGACCACACATGGATCCACCAGTGTAATTGCATGTGTTCTCTTTTTACTAACAACAACTGGAGTCATTTCATGACTATTCTTTTCACATACCACATATGGATCCACCAGTGTCATTGAAATGTGTGTTCTCTTTAGAGACCACACATGGATCCACTAGTGTCATTGCATGTGTGTTCTTTTTACTAACAACAACCAGAGTCATTGCATGTGTGTTCTTTTCACAATCCACCTATGGATCCACCAGTGTCATTGCATGTGTGTTCTTCTCATTAACCACAACTAGAGTCAATGCATGTGTGTTCTCTTGAGAGACGACACATGGATCCACCAGTGTCATTGCATGTGTGCTCTTTTTACTAACAACAACCAGTGTCATTGCATGTGTGTTCTTCTCATTAACCACAGCTAGAGTCATTGCATGTGTGTTCTCTTCAGAGACCACACATGGATCCACTAGTGTCATTGCATGTGTGTTCTTTTTACTAACAACAACCAGAGTCATTGCATGTGTGTTCTTTTCACAATCCACCTATGGATCCACCAGTGTCATTGCATGTGTGTTCTTCTCATTAACCACAGCTAGAGTCAATGCATGTGTGTTCTCTTCAGATACCACACATGGATCCACCAGTGTAATTGCATGTGTGCTCTTCTTACTAACAACAACTGGAGTCATTTCATGACTATTCTTTTCACATACCACATATGGATCCACCAGTGTCATTTAAATGTGTATTCTCTTGAGAGAGACCACACATGGATCCACCAGTGTCATTGCATGTGTGTTCTTTTTACTAACAACAACCACAGTAATTGCATGTGTGTTCTTTTCACAATCCACCTATGGATCCACCAGTGCCATTGCATGTGTATTTCTTCTCATTAACCACAGCTAAAGTCATTGCATGTGTGTTCTCTTCAGAGACCACACATGGATCCGCCAGTGTCATTGCATGTGTGCTCTTTTTACTAACAAAGACTGGAGTCATTTCATGACTATTCTTTTCACATAACACATATGGATCCACCAGTGTCATTGAAATATGCGTTCTCTTCAGAGACCACACATGGATCCACCAGTGGCATTGCATGTGTGTTCTTTTTACTAACAACAACTAGAGTCATTTCATGTGTGTTCTTTTCACATACCACATACGGATCCACCAGTGTCATTGAAATGTGTGTCCTCTTCAGTAACCACAGCTAGACTCATTGCATGAGTGTTTCTTGAATACCACACATGGATCCACCAGTGTCATTGCATGTGTGTTCTTTTTACTAAAAACAACTTGAGTCATTGCATGTGTGTTCTTTTCACATAGCACATATGGATCCACCAGTGTCATTGAAATGTATGTTCTCTTCAGAGACCACACATGGATCCACCAGTGTCATTGCATGTGTACTCTTTTTACTAACAACCAGTGTTATTGCATGTGTGTTCTTCTCATTAACCATAGCTAGATTCATTGCATGTGTGTTCTCTTCAGAGACCACACATGGATCCACCGGTGTAATTGCATGTGTGCTCTTTTTGCTAACAACAACTGGAGTCATTTCATGACTATTCTTTTCACATACCACATATGGATCCACCAGTGTCATTGAAATGTGTGTTCTCTTTAGAGACCACACATGGATCCACCAGTGTCATTGCATGTGTGTTCTTTTTACTAACAACAACCAGAGTCATTGCATGTGTGTTCTTTTCACAATCCACCTATGGATCCACCAGTGTCATTGCATGTGTGTTCTTCTCATTAACCACAGCTAGAGTCAATGCATGTGTGTTCTCTTCAGAGACCACACATGGATCCACCAGTGTCATTGCATGTGTGCTCTTTTTACTAACAACAACCAGTGTCATTGCATGTGTGTTCTTCTCATTAACCACAGCTAGATTCATTGCATGTGTGTTCTCTTTAGAGACCACACATGGATCCACCAGTGTCATTGCATGTGTGTTCTTTTTACTAACAACAACCAGAGTCATTGCATGTGTGTTCTTTTCACAATCCACCTATGGATCCAGTGTCATTGCATGTGTGTTCTTCTCATTAACCACAGCTAGAGTCAATGCATGTGTTCTCTTTGAGACCACACATGGATCCACCTGATGTAATTGCATGTGTGCTCTTCTTACTAACAACAACGGGAGTCATTTCATGACTATTCTTTTCACATACCACATATGGATCCACCAGTGTCATTTAAATGTGTATTCTCTTCAGAGACCACACATGGATCCACCAGTGTCATTGCATGTGTGTTCTTTTTACTAACAACAACCACAGTAATTGCATGTGTGTTCTTTTCACAATCCACCTATGGATCCACCAGTGCCATTGCATGTGTATTTCTTCTCATTAACCACAGCTAAAGTCATTGCATGTGTGTTCTCTTCAGAGACCACACATGGATCCGCCAGTGTCATTGCATGTGTGCTCTTTTTACTAACAAAGACTGGAGTCATTTCATGACTATTCTTTTCACATAACACATATGGATCCACCAGTGTCATTGAAATATGCGTTCTCTTCAGAGACCACACATGGATCCACCAGTGGCATTGCATGTGTGTTCTTTTTACTAACAACAACTAGAGTCATTTCATGTGTGTTCTTTTCACATACCACATACGGATCCACCAGTGTCATTGAAATGTGTGTCCTCTTCAGTAACCACAGCTAGACTCATTGCATGAGTGTTTTCTTCAGATACCACACATGGATCCACCAGTGTCATTGCATGTGTGTTCTTTTTACTAAAAACAACTTGAGTCATTGCATGTGTGTTCTTTTCACATAGCACATATGGATCCACCAGTGTCATTGAAATGTATGTTCTCTTCAGAGACCACACATGGATCCACCAGTGTCATTGCATGTGTACTCTTTTTACTAACAACCAGTGTTATTGCATGTGTGTTCTTCTCATTAACCATAGCTAGATTCATTGCATGTGTGTTCTCTTCAGAGACCACACATGGATCCACCGGTGTAATTGCATGTGTGCTCTTTTTGCTAACAACAACTGGAGTCATTTCATGACTATTCTTTTCACATACCACATATGGATCCACCAGTGTCATTGAAATGTGTGTTCTCTTTAGAGACCACACATGGATCCACCAGTGTCATTGCATGTGTGTTCTTTTTACTAACAACAACCAGAGTCATTGCATGTGTGTTCTTTTCACAATCCACCTATGGATCCACCAGTGTCATTGCATGTGTGTTCTTCTCATTAACCACAGCTAGAGTCAATGCATGTGTGTTCTCTTCAGAGACCACACATGGATCCACCAGTGTCATTGCATGTGTGCTCTTTTTACTAACAACAACCAGTGTCATTGCATGTGTGTTCTTCTCATTAACCACAGCTAGATTCATTGCATGTGTGTTCTCTTTAGAGACCACATGGATCCACCAAATGTCATTCCATGTGTGTTATTTTTACTAACAACAACCCGAGTCATTGCATGTGTGTTCTTTTCACAATCCACCTATGGATCCACCAGTGTCATTGCATGTGTGTTCTTCTCATTAACCACAGCTAGAGTCAATGCATGTGTGTTCTCTTCAGAGACCACACATGGATCCACCAGTGTAATTGCATGTGTGCTCTTCTTACTAACAACAACTGGAGTCATTTCATGACTATTCTTTTCACATACCACATATGGATCCACCAGTGTCATTTAAATGTGTATTCTCTTCAGAGACCACACATGGATCCACCAGTGTCATTGCATGTGTGTTCTTTTTACTAACAACAACCACAGTAATTGCATGTGTGTTCTTTTCACAATCCACCTATGGATCCACCAGTGCCATTGCATGTGTATTTCTTCTCATTAACCACAGCTAAAGTCATTGCATGTGTGTTCTCTTCAGAGACCACACATGGATCCACCAGTGTCATTGCATGTGTGCTCTTTTTACTAACAAAGACTGGAGTCATTTCATGACTATTCTTTTCACATACCACATATGGATCCACCAGTGTCATTGAAATATGCGTTCTCTTCAGAGACCACACATGGATCCACCAGTGGCATTGCATGTGTGTTCTTTTTACTAACAACAACTAGAGTCATTTCATGTGTGTTCTTTTCACATACCACATACGGATCCACCAGTGTCATTGAAATGTGTGTCCTCTTCAGTAACCACAGCTAGACTCATTGCATGAGTGTTTTCTTCAGATACCACACATGGATCCACCAGTGTCATTGCATGTGTGTTCTTTTTACTAAAAACAACTTGAGTCATTGCATGTGTGTTCTTTTCACATAGCACATATGGATCCACCAGTGTCATTGAAATGTATGTTCTCTTCAGAGACCACACATGGATCCACCAGTGTCATTGCACGTGTGTTCTTCTCATTAACCATAGTTAGAGTCATTGCATTTGTGTTCTCTTTAGAGACAACACATGGATCCACCAGTGTAATTGCATGTGTGCTCTTCTTACTAACAACAACTGGAATCATTTCATGACTATTCTTTTCACATACCACATATGGATCCACCGGTGTCATTGAAATGAGTGTTCTCTTCAGAGACCACATATGGATCCACCAGTGTCATTGCATGTGTTTTCTTTTTACTAACAACAACGAGAATCATTGCATGGGTGTTATTTTCACAATCCACCTATTGATCCACGAGTGTAATTGCAAGTGTGTTCTTCTCATTAACCACAGCCAGAGTCATTGCATGTGTGTTCTCTTCAGAGACCACACATGGATCCACCAGTGTCAATGCATGTGTGTTCTTTTTACTAACAACAACCAGAGTCATTGCATGTGTGTTCTTTTCATAATCCACCTATGAATCCACCACTGTCATTGCATGTGTGTTCTTCTCATTAACCACAGCTAGAGTCATGGCATGTGTGTTCTCTTCAGAGTCCACACAGGGATCTACCAGTGTAATTGCATGTGTGCTCTTCTTGCTAACAACAACTGGAGTCAATTCATGACTATTCTTTTCACATACAACATATGGATCCACCAGTGTCATTGAAAGTTGTGTTTTCTTAAGAGACCACACATGGATCCACCAGTGTCATTACAGTGTGTTCTTTTTACTAAAAAAAACCTGATTCATTGCATGTTTGTCCTTTTCACAATCCACTTATGGATCCACCAATGTCATTGCATGTGTGTTCTTCTCATTAACCACAACTAGAGTCATTGCATGTGTGTTCTCTTCATAGACCACACATGGATCCACCAGTGTAATTGCATGTGTGCTCTTCTTACTAACAACAACTGGAGTCATTTCATGACTATTCTTTTCACATACCACATATGGATCCACCAGTGTCATTTAAATGTGTATTCTCTTCAGAGACCACACATGGATCCACCAGTGTCATTGCATGTGTGTTCTTTTTACTAACAACAACCACAGTAATTGCATGTGTGTTCTTTTCACAATCTACCTATGGATCCACCAGTGCCATTGCATGTGTATTTCTTCTCATTAACCACAGCTAAAGTCATTGCATGTGTGTTCTCTTCCGAGACCACACATGGATCCACCAGTGTCATTGCATGTGTGCTCTTTTTACTAACAACGACTGGAGTCATTTCATGACTATTCTTTTCACATACCACATATGGATCCACCAGTGTCATTGAAATATGTGTTCTCTTCAGAGACCACACATGGATCCACCAGTGGCATTGCATGTGTGTTCTTTTTACTAACAACAACTAGAGTCATTTCATGTTTGTTCTTTTCACATACCACATACGGATCCACCAGTGTCATTGAAATGTGTGTCCTCTTCAGTAACCACAGCTAGACTCATTGCATGTGTGTTTTCTTCAGATACCACACATGGATCCACCAGTGTCATTGCATGTGTGTTATTTTTACTAAAAACAACTTGAGTCATTGCATGTGTGTTCTTTTCACATAGCACATATGGATCCACCAGTGTCATTGAAATGTATGTTCTCTTCAGAGACCACACATGGATCCACCAGTGTCATTGCATGTGTACTCTTTTTACTAACAACCAGTGTTATTGCATGTGTGTTCTTCTCATTAACCATAGCTAGATTCATTGCATGTGTGTTCTTCAGAGACCACATGGATCCACCTGTAATTGCACGTGTGCTCTTTTTACTAACAACAACTGGAGTCATTTCATGACTATTCTTTTCAAATACCACATATGGATCCACCAGTGTCATTGAAATGTGTGTTCTCTTTAGAGACCACACATGGATCCCCCAGTGTCATTGCATGTGTGTTGTTTTTACTAACAACAACCAGAGTCATTGCATGTGTGTTCTTTTCACAATCCACCTATGGATCCACCAGTGTCATTGCATGTGTGTTCTTCTCATTAACCACAGCTAGAGTCAATGCATGTGTGTTCTCTTCAGAGGCCACACATGGATCCACTAGTGTAATTGCATGTGTGCTCTTCTTACTAATAACAACTGGAGTCATTTCATGACTATTCTTTTCACATACCACATATGGATCCACCAGTGTCATTAAAATGTGTGTTCTCTTTAGAGACCACACATGGATCCAACAGTGTCATTGCATGTGTGTTCTTTTTACTAACAACAACCAGAGGCATTGCATGTGTGTTCTTTTCACAATCCACCTATGGATCCACCAGTGTCATTGCATGTGTGTTCTTCTCATTAACCACAGCTAGAGTCAATGCATGTGTGTTCTCTTAAGAGACCACACATGGATCCACCAGTGTAATTGCATGTGTGCTCTTCTTACTAATAACAACTGGAGTCATTTCATGACTATTCTTTTCACATACCACATATGGATCCACCAGTGTCATTGAAATGTGTGTACTCTTCAGAGACCAGACATAGATCCAGCAGTGTCATTGCATGTGTGTTCTTTTTACTAATAACAACCAGAGTCATTGCATGTGTGTTCTTTTCACAATCCACCTATGGATCCACCAGTGTCATTGCATGTGTGTTCTTCTCATTAACCATAGTTAGAGTCATTGCATTTGTGTTCTCTTTAGAGACAACACATGGATCCACCAGTGTAATTGCATGTGTGCTCTTCTTACTAACAACAACTGGAATCATTTCATGACTATTCTTTTCACATACCACATATGGATCCACCGGTGTCATTGAAATGAGTGTTCTCTTCAGAGACCACATATGGATCCACCAGTGTCATTGCATGTGTTTTCTTTTTACTAACAACAATGAGAATCATTGCATGGGTGTTCTTTTCACAATCCACCTATTGATCCACGAGTGTAATTGCAAGTGTGTTCTTCTCATTAACCACAGCCAGAGTCATTGCATGTGTGTTCTCTTCAGAGACCACACATGGATCCACCAGTGTCAATGCATGTGTGTTCTTTTTACTAACAACAACCAGAGTCATTGCATGTGTGTTCTTTTCATAATCCACCTATGAATCCACCACTGTCATTGCATGTGTGTTCTTCTCATTAACCACAGCTAGAGTCATGGCATGTGTGTTCTCTTCAGAGACCACACAGGGATCTACCAGTGTAATTGCATGTGTGCTCTTCTTGCTAACAACAACTGGAGTCAATTCATGACTATTCTTTTCACATACAACATATGGATCCACCAGTGTCATTGAAAGTTGTGTTCTCTTAAGAGACCACACATGGATCCACCAGTGTCATTACAGTGTGTTCTTTTTACTAAAAAAAACCTGATTCATTGCATGTTTATCCTTTTCACAATCCACTTATGGATCCACCAATGTCATTTCATGTGTGTTCTTCTCATTAATCACAACTAGAGTCATTGCATGTGTGTTCTCTTCATAGACCACACATGGATCCACCAGTGTAATTGCATGTGTGCTCTTCTTACTAACAACAACTGGAGTCATTTCATGACTATTCTTATAACAAACAACATATGGATCCACCAGTGTCATTTAAATGTGTATTCTCTTCAGAGACCACACATGGATCCACCAGTGTCATTGCATGTGTGTTCTTTTTACTAACAACAACCACAGTAATTGCATGTGTGTTCTTTTCACAATCTACCTATGGATCCACCAGTGCCATTGCATGTGTATTTCTTCTCATTAACCATAGCTAAAGTCATTGCATGTGTGTTCTCTTCCGAGACCACACATGGATCCACCAGTGTCATTGCATGTGTGCTCTTTTTACTAACAACAACCAGTGTCATTGCATGTGTGTTCTTCTCATTAACCACAGCTAGATTCATTGCATGTGTGTTCTCTTTAGAGACCACACATGGATCCACCAATGTCATTGCATGTGTGTTCTTTTTACTAACAACAACCAGAGTCATTGCATGTGTGTTCTTTTCACAATCCACCTATGGATCCACCAGTGTCATTGCATGTGTGACCTTCTCATTAACCACAGCTAGAGTCATTGCATGTGTGTTCTCTTTAGAGACCACACATAGATCCACCAGTGTAATTGCATGTGTGCTCTTCTTACTAACAACAACTGGAGTCATTGCATGACTATTATTTTCACATACCACATATGGATCCACCAGTGCCATTGAAATGAGTGTTGTCTTCAGAGACCACATATGGATCCACCAGTGTCATTGCATGTGTTTTCTTTTTACTAACAACAACGAGAATCATTGCATGGGTGTTCTTTTCACAATCCACCTATTGATCCACCAGTGCCATTGCATGTGTATTTCTTCTCATTAACCACAGCTAAAGTCATTGCATGTGTGTTCTCTTCCGAGACCACACATGGATCCACCAGTGTCATTGCATGTGTGCTCTTTTTACTAACAACGACTGGAGTCATTTCATGACTATTATTTTCACATACCACATATGGATCCACCAGTGTCATTGAAATATGTGTTCTCTTCAGAGACCACACATGGATCCACCAGTGGCATTGCATGTGTGTTCTTTTTACTAACAACAACTAGAGTCATTTCATGTTTGTTCTTTTCACATACCACATAATGGATCCACCAGTGTCATTGAAATGTGTGTCCTCTTCAGTAACCACAGCTAGACTCATTGCATGTGTGTTTTCTTCAGATACCACACATGGATCCACCAGTGTCATTGCATGTGTGTTATTTTTACTAAAAACAACTTGAGTCATTGCATGTGTGTTCTTTTCACATAGCACATATGGATCCACCAGTGTCATTGAAATGTATGTTCTTCAGAGACCACACATGGATCCACCAGTGTCATTGCATGTGTACTTTTTACTAACAACCAGTGTTATTGCATGTGTGTTCTTCTCATTAACCATAGCTAGATTCATTGCATGTGTGTTCTCTTCAGAGACCACACATGGATCCACCGGTGTAATTGCATGTGTGCTCTTTTTACTAACAACAACTGGAGTCATTTCATGACTATTCTTTTCAAATACCACATATGGATCCACCAGTGTCATTGAAATGTGTGTTCTCTTTAGAGACCACACATGGATCCCCCAGTGTCATTGCATGTGTGTTGTTTTTACTAACAACAACCAGAGTCATTGCATGTGTGTTCTTTTCACAATCCACCTATGGATCCACCAGTGTCATTGCATGTGTGTTCTTCTCATTAACCACAGCTAGAGTCAATGCATGTGTGTTCTCTTCAGAGACCACACATGGATCCACTAGTGTAATTGCATGTGTGCTCTTCTTACTAATAACAACTGGAGTCATTTCATGACTATTCTTTTCACATACCACATATGGATCCACCAGTGTCATTGAAATGTGTATACTCTTTAGAGACCACACATATATCCAACAGTGTCATTGCATGTGTGTTCTTTTTACTAATAACAACCAGAGTCATTGCATGTGTGTTCTTTTCACAATCCACCTATGGATCCACCAGTGTCATTGCATGTGTGTTCTTCTCATTAACCATAGTTAGAGTCATTGCATTTGTGTTCTCTTTAGAGACAACACATGGATCGACCAGTGTAATTGCATGTGTGCTCTTTTTACTAACAACAACTGGAGTCATTTCATGACTATTCTTCTCACATACCACATATGGATCCACCAATGTCATTGAAATGTGTGTTCTCTTCAGAGACCACACATGGATCCTCCACTGTCATTGCATGTGTTTTCTTTTTACTAACAATAACCAGAGTCATTGCATGTGTGTTTTTTTCACAATCCACCTATGGATCCACCAGTGTCATTGTATGTGTGTTCTTCTCATTAACCATACCTAGAGTCATTGCATGTGTGTTCTCTTCAGAGACCACACATGGATCCACCAGTGTAATTGCATTTGTGCTCTTTTTACTAACAACAACCAGTGTCATTGCATGTGTGTTCTTCTCATTAACCACAGCTAGATTCATTGCATGTGTGTTCTCTTTAGAGACCACACATGGATCCACCAATGTCATTGCATGTGTGTTCTTTTTACTAACAACAACCAGAGTCATTGCATGTGTGTTCTTTTCACAATCCACCTATGGATCCACCAGTGTCATTGCATGTGTGACCTTCTCATTAACCACAGCTAGAGTCATTGCATGTGTGTTCTCTTTAGAGACCACACATAGATCCACCAGTGTAATTGCATGTGTGCTCTTCTTACTAACAACAACTGGAGTCATTGCATGACTATTATTTTCACATACCACATATGGATCCACCAGTGCCATTGAAATGAGTGTTGTCTTCAGAGACCACATATGGATCCACCAGTGTCATTGCATGTGTTTTCTTTTTACTAACAACAACGAGAATCATTGCATGGGTGTTCTTTTCACAATCCACCTATTGATCCACCAGTGCCATTGCATGTGTATTTCTTCTCATTAACCACAGCTAAAGTCATTGCATGTGTGTTCTCTTCCGAGACCACACATGGATCCACCAGTGTCATTGCATGTGTGCTCTTTTTACTAACAACGACTGGAGTCATTTCATGACTATTCTTTTCACATACCACATATGGATCCACCAGTGTCATTGAAATATGTGTTCTCTTCAGAGACCACACATGGATCCACCAGTGGCATTGCATGTGTGTTCTTTTTACTAACAACAACTAGAGTCATTTCATGTTTGTTCTTTTCACATACCACATACGGATCCACCAGTGTCATTGAAATGTGTGTCCTCTTCAGTAACCACAGCTAGACTCATTGCATGTGTGTTTTCTTCAGATACCACACATGGATCCACCAGTGTCATTGCATGTGTGTTATTTTTACTAAAAACAACTTGAGTCATTGCATGTGTGTTCTTTTCACATAGCACATATGGATCCACCAGTGTCATTGAAATGTATGTTCTCTTCAGAGACCACACATGGATCCACCAGTGTCATTGCATGTGTACTCTTTTTACTAACAACCAGTGTTATTGCATGTGTGTTCTTCTCATTAACCATAGCTAGATTCATTGCATGTGTGTTCTCTTCAGAGACCACACATGGATCCACCGGTGTAATTGCATGTGTGCTCTTTTTACTAACAACAACTGGAGTCATTTCATGACTATTCTTTTCAAATACCACATATGGATCCACAGTGTCATTGAAATGTGTGTTCTTTAGAGACCACACATGGATCCCCTGTCATTGCATGTGTGTTGTTTTACTAACAACAACCAGAGTCATTGCATGTGTGTTCTTTTCACAATCCACCTATGGATCCACCAAAGTGTCATTGCATGTGTGTTCTTCTCATTAACCACAGCTAGAGTCAATGCATGTGTGTTCTCTTCAGAGACCACACATGGATCCACTAGTGTAATTGCATGTGTGCTCTTCTTACTAATAACAACTGGAGTCATTTCATGACTATTCTTTTCACATACCACATATGGATCCACCAGTGTCATTGAAATGTGTATACTCTTTAGAGACCACATATATCCAACAGTGTCATTGCATGTGTGTTCTTTTTACTAATAACAACCAGAGTCATTGCATGTGTGTTCTTTTCACAATCCACCTATGGATCCACCAGTGTCATTGCATGTGTGTTCTTCTCATTAACCATAGTTAGAGTCATTGCATTTGTGTTCTCTTTAGAGACAACACATGGATCGACCAGTGTAATTGCATGTGTGCTCTTTTTACTAACAACAACTGGAGTCATTTCATGACTATTCTTCTCACATACCACATATGGATCCACCAGTGTCATTGAAATGTGTGTTCTCTTCAGAGACCACACATGGATCCTCCACTGTCATTGCATGTGTTTTCTTTTTACTAACAATAACCAGAGTCATTGCATGTGTTTTTTTTTCACAATCCACCTATGGATCCACCAGTGTCATTGTATGTGTGTTCTTCTCATTAACCATACCTAGAGTCATTGCATGTGTGTTCTCTTCAGAGACCACACATGGATCCACCAGTGTAATTGCATTTGTGCTCTTTTTACTAACAACAACCAGTGTCATTGCATGTGTGTTCTTCTCATTAACCACAGCTAGATTCATTGCATGTGTGTTCTCTTTAGAGACCACACATGGATCCACCAATGTCATTGCATGTGTGTTCTTTTTACTAACAACAACCAGAGTCATTGCATGTGTGTTCTTTTCACAATCCACCTATGGATCCACCAGTGTCATTGCATGTGTGACCTTCTCATTAACCACAGCTAGAGTCATTGCATGTGTGTTCTCTTTAGAGACCACACATAGATCCACCAGTGTAATTGCATGTGTGCTCTTCTTACTAACAACAACTGGAGTCATTGCATGACTATTATTTTCACATACCACATATGGATCCACCAGTGCCATTGAAATGAGTGTTGTCTTCAGAGACCACATATGGATCCACCAGTGTCATTGCATGTGTTTTCTTTTTACTAACAACAACGAGAATCATTGCATGGGTGTTCTTTTCACAATCCACCTATTGATCCACCAGTGCCATTGCATGTGTATTTCTTCTCATTAACCACAGCTAAAGTCATTGCATGTGTGTTCTTCTTGAGACCACACATGGATCCACCAGTGTCATTGCATGTGTGCTCTTTTTACTAACAACGACTGGAGTCATTTCATGACTATTCTTTTCACATACCACATATGGATCCACCAGTGTCATTGAAATATGTGTTCTCTTCAGAGACCACACATGGATCCACCAGTGGCATTGCATGTGTGTTCTTTTTACTAACAACAACTAGAGTCATTTCATGTTTGTTCTTTTCACATACCACATACGGATCCACCAGTGTCATTGAAATGTGTGTCCTCTTCAGTAACCACAGCTAGACTCATTGCATGTGTGTTTTCTTCAGATACCACACATGGATCCACCAGTGTCATTGCATGTGTGTTATTTTTACTAAAAACAACTTGAGTCATTGCATGTGTGTTCTTTTCACATAGCACATATGGATCCACCAGTGTCATTGAAATGTATGTTCTCTTCAGAGACCACACATGGATCCACCAGTGTCATTGCATGTGTACTCTTTTTACTAACAACCAGTGTTATTGCATGTGTGTTCTTCTCATTAACCATAGCTAGATTCATTGCATGTGTGTTCTCTTCAGAGACCACACATGGATCCACCGGTGTAATTGCATGTGTGCTCTTTTTACTAACAACAACTGGAGTCATTTCATGACTATTCTTTTCAAATACCACATATGGATCCACCAGTGTCATTGAAATGTGTGTTCTCTTTATAGACCACACATGGATCCCCCAGTGTCATTGCATGTGTGTTGTTTTTACTAACAACAACCAGAGTCATTGCATGTGTGTTCTTTTCACAATCCACCTATGGATCCACCAGTGTCATTGCATGTGTGTTCTTCTCATTAACCACAGCTAGAGTCAATGCATGTGTGTTCTCTTCAGAGACCACACATGGATCCACTAGTGTAATTGCATGTGTGCTCTTCTTACTAATAACAACTGGAGTCATTTCATGACTATTCTTTTCACATACCACATATGGATCCACCAGTGTCATTGAAATGTGTATACTCTTTAGAGACCACACATATATCCAACAGTGTCATTGCATGTGTGTTCTTTTTACTAATAACAACCAGAGTCATTGCATGTGTGTTCTTTTCACAATCCACCTATGGATCCACCAGTGTGATTGCATGTGTGTTCTTCTCATTAACCATAGTTAGAGTCATTGCATTTGTGTTCTCTCTAGAGACAACACATGGATCAACCAGTGTAATTGCATGTGTGCTCTTTTTACTAACAACAACTGGAGTCATTTCATGACTATTCTTCTCACATACCACATATGGATCCACCAGTGTCATTGAAATGTGTGTTCTCTTCAGAGACCACACATGGATCCTCCACTGTCATTGCATGTGTTTTCTTTTTACTAACAATAACCAGAGTCATTGCATGTGTGTTTTTTTCACAATCCACCTATGGATCCACCAGTGTCATTGTATGTGTGTTCTTCTCATTAACCATACCTAGAGACATTGCATGTGTGTTCTCTTCAGAGACCACACATGGATCCACCAGTGTCATTGCATATGTTCTCTTTTTACTAACAACAACCAGTGTCATTGCATGTGTGTTCTTCTCATTAACCACAGCTAGATTCATTGCATGTGTGTTCTCTTTAGAGACCACACATGGATCCACCAATGTCATTGCATGTGTGTTCTTTTTACTAACAACAACCAGAGTCATTGCATGTGTGTTCTTTTCACAATCCACCTATGGATCCACCAGTGTCATTGCATGTGTGACCTTCTCATTAACCACAGCTAGAGTCATTGCATGTGTGTTCTCTTTAGAGACCACACATAGATCCACCAGTGTAATTGCATGTGTGCTCTTCTTACTAACAACAACTGGAGTCATTTCATGACTACTCTTTTCACATACCACATATGGATCCACCAGTGTCATTGAAATGTGTGTTCTCTTTAGAGACCACATATGGATCCACCAGTGTCATTGCATGTGTTTTCTTTTTACTAACAACAGCGAGAATCATTGCATGGGTGTTCTTTTCACAATCCACCTATGGATCCACCAGTGTCATTGCATGTGTGTTCTTCTCATTAACCACAGCTAGAGTCATTGCATGTGTGTTCTCTTTAGAGACCACACATGGATCTACCAGTGTCATTGCATGTGTGCTCTTTTTACTAACAACAACTGGAGTCATTTCATGACTATTCTTTTCACATACCACATATGTATCCACCAGTTTCATTGAAATGTGTTCTGTTCAGAGACAACACATGGATCCACCAGTGTCATTGCATGTGTATTCTTTTTACTAACAACAACCAGAGTCATTGCATGTGTGTTCTTTTCACAATCCACCTATGAATCCACCACTGTCATTGCATGTGTGTTCTTCTCATTAACCACAGCAAGAGTCATTGCATGTGTGTTCTCTTCAGAGACCACACATGCATCCACCCTGTAATTTCATGTGTGCTCTTCTTACTAACAACAACTGGAGTCATTTCATGACTATTCTTTTCACATACAACATATGGATCCACCAGTGTCATTGAAAGTTGTGTTCTCTTAAGAGACCACACATGGATCCACCAGTGTCATTACATGTGTGTTCTTTTTACTAACAAAAACCAGAGTAAGTGCATGTGTGTCCTTTTCACAATCCACTTATGGATCCACCAATGTCATTGCATGTGTGTTCTTCTCATTAACCACAGCTAGAGTCATTGCATGTGTGTTCTCTTCAGAGACCACACATGGATCCACCAGTGTAATTGCATGTGTGCTCTTCTTACTAACAACAACTGGAGTCATTTCATGACTATTCTTTTCACATACCACATATGGATCCACCAGTGTCATTGAAATGTGTGTTCTCTTCAGAGACCACACATGGATCCACCAGTGTTATTGCATGTGTGTTCTTTTTACTAACAATAACCAGAGTCATTGCATGTGTGTTCTTTTCACAATCCACCTATGGATCCACCAGTGTCATTGCATGTGTGTTCTTCTCATTAACCACAGCTAGATACATTACACGTGTGTTCTCTTCAGAGACCACACATGGATCCACCAGTGTCATTGCATGTGTGCTCTTTTTACTAACAATAACTAGTGTCATTGCATGTGTGTTCTTCTCATTAACCACAGCTAGATTCATTGCATGTGTGTTCTCTTTAGAGACCACACATGGATCCACCAGTGTCATTGCATGTGTGTTCTTTTTACTAACAACAACCAGAGTCATTGCATGTGTGTTCTTTTCACAATCCACCTATGGATCCACCAGTGTCATTGCATGTGTGTTCTTCTCATTAACCACAGCTAGAGTCAATGCATGTGTGTTCTCTTCAGAGACCACACATGGATCCACCAGTGTAATTGCATGTGTGTTCTTCTTACTAATAACAACTGGAGTCATTTCATGACTATTCTTTTCACATACCACATATGGATTCACCAGTGTCATTGAAATGTGTGTACTCTTCAGAGACCACACATAGATCCAACAGTGTCATTGTATGTGCGTTCTTTTTACTAATAACAACCAGAGTCATTGCATGTGTGTTCTTTTCACAATCCACCTATGGATCCACCAGTGTCATTGCATGTCTGTTCTTCTCATTAACCATAGTTAGAGTCATTGCAATTGTGTTCTCTTTAGAGACGACACATGGATCCACCAGTGTAATTGCATGCGTGCTCCTCTTACTAACAACAACTGGAGTCATTTCATTACTATTCTTTTCACATATCACATATGGATCCAGCGGTGTCATTGAAATGAGTGTTCTCTTCAGAGACCACATATGGATCCACCAGTGTCATTGCATGTGTTTTCTTTTTACTAACAACAACGAGAATCATTGCATGGGTGTTCTTTTCACAATCCACCTATGGATCCACCAGTGTCATTGCATGTGTGTTCTTCTCATTAACCACAGCTAGAGTCATTGCATGTGTGTTCTCTTTAGTGACCACACTTGGATCTACCAGTGTCATTGCATGTGTGCTCTTTTTACTAACAACAACTGGAGTCATTTCATGACTATTCTTTTCACCTAGCACATATGGATCCACCTGTGTCATTGAAATGTGTGTTGTGTTCAGAGACCACACATGGATCCACCAGTGTCATTGCATGTGTGTTCTTTTTACTAACAACAACCAGAGTCATTGCATGTGTGTTCTTTTCACAATCCACCTATGAATCCACCACTGTCATTGCATGTGTGTTCTTCTCATTAACCACAGCTAGAGTCATTGCATGTGTGTTCTCTTTAGAGACCACACATGGATCCACCAGTGTAATTGCATGTGTGCTCTTCTTACTAACAACAACTGGAGTCATTTCATGACTATTCTTTTCACATACAACATATGGATCCACCAGTGTCATTGAAAGTTGTGTTCTCTTAAGAGACCACACATGGATCCACCAGTGTCATTACATGTGTGTTCTTTTTACTAACAAAAACCAGAGTAAGTGCATGTGTGTCCTTTTCACAATCCACTTATGGATCCACCAATGTCATTGCATGTGTGTTCTTCTCATTAACCACAGCTAGAGTCATTGCATGTGTGTTCTCTTCAGAGACCACACATGGATCCACCAGTGTAATTGCATGTGTGCTCTTCTTACTAACAACAACTGGAGTCATTTCATGACTATTCTTTTCACATACCACATATGGATCCACCAGTGTCATTGAAATGTGTATTCTCTTCAGAGACCACACATGGATCCACCAGTGTTATTGCATGTGTGTTCTTTTTACTAACAATAACCAGAGTCATTGCATGTGTGTTCTTTTCACAATCCACCTATGGATCCACCAGTGTCATTGCATGTGTGTTCTTCTCATTAACCACAGCTAGATACATTACACGTGTGTTCTCTTCAGAGACCACACATGGATCCACCAGTGTCATTGCATGTGTGCTCTTTTTACTAACAATAACTAGTGTCATTGCATGTGTGTTCTTCTCATTAACCACAGCTAGATTCATTGCATGTGTGTTCTCTTTAGAGACCACACATGGATCCACCAGTGTCATTGCATGTGTGTTCTTTTTACTAACAACAACCAGAGTCATTGCATGTGTGTTCTTTTCACAATCCACCTATGGATCCACCAGTGTCATTGCATGTGTGTTCTTCTCATTAACCACAGCTAGAGTCAATGCATGTGTGTTCTCTTCAGAGACCACACATGGATCCACCAGTGTAATTGCATGTGTGTTCTTCTTACTAATAACAACTGGAGTCATTTCATGACTATTCTTTTCACATACCACATATGGATCCACCAGTGTCATTGAAATGTGTGTACTCTTCAGAGACCACACATAGATCCAGCAGTGTCATTGTATGTGCGTTCTTTTTACTAATAACAACCAGAGTCATTGCATGTGTGTTCTTTTCACAATCCACCTATGGATCCACCAGTGTCATTGCATGTCTGTTCTTCTCATTAACCATAGTTAGAGTCATTGCAATTGTGTTCTCTTTAGAGACGACACATGGATCCACCAGTGTAATTGCATGTGTGCTCCTCTTACTAACAACAAATGGAGTCATTTCATTACTATTCTTTTCACATACCACATATGGATCCACCGGTGTCATTGAAATGAGTGTTCTCTTCAGAGACCACATATGGATCCACCAGTGTCATTGCATGTGTTTTCTTTTTACTAACAACAACGAGAATCATTGCATGGGTGTTCTTTTCACAATCCACCTATTGATCCACCAGTGTCATTGCATGTGTGTTCTTCTCATTGACCACAGCCAGAGTCATTGCATGTGTGTTCTCTTCAGAGACCACACATGGATCCACCAGTGTCATTGCATGTGTGTTCGTTTTACTAACAACAACCAGAGTCATTGCATGTGTGTTCTTTTCACAATCCACCTATGAATCCACCACTGTCATTGCATGTGTGTTCTTCTCATTAACCACAGCTAGAGTCATTGCATGTGTGTTCTCTTCAGAGACCACACATGGATCTACCAGTGTAATTGCATGTGTGCTCTTCTTACTAACAACAACGGGAGTCATTTCATGACTATTCTTTTCACATACCACATATGGATCCACCAGTGTCATTTAAATGTGTATTCTCTTCAGAGACCACACATGGATCCACCAGTGTCATTGCATGTGTGTTCTTTTTACTAACAACAACCACAGTAATTGCATGTGTGTTCTTTTCACAATCCACCTATGGATCCACCAGTGCCATTGCATGTGTATTTCTTCTCATTAACCACAGCTAAAGTCATTGCATGTGTGTTCTCTTCAGAGACCACACATGGATCCACCAGTGTCATTGCATGTGTGCTCTTTTTACTAACAACGACTGGAGTCATTTCATGACTATTCTTTTCACATACCACATATGGATCCACCAGTGTCATTGAAATATGTGTTCTCTTCAGAGACCACACATGGATCCACCAGTGGCATTGCATGTGTGTTCTTTTTACTAACAACAACTAGAGTCATTTCATGTGTGTTCTTTTCACATACCACATACGGATCCACCAGTGTCATTGAAATGTGTGTCCTCTTCAGTAACCACAGCTAGACTCATTGCATGTGTGTTTTCTTCAGATACCACACATGGATCCACAGTGTCATTGCATGTGTGTTCTTTTTACTAAAAACAACTTGAGTCATTGCATGTGTGTTCTTTTCACATAGCACATATGGATCCACCAGTGTCATTGAAATGTATGTTCTCTTCAGAGACCACACATGGATCCACCAGTGTCATTGCATGTGTACTCTTTTTACTAACAACCAGTGTTATTGCATGTGTGTTCTTCTCATTAACCATAGCTAGATTCATTGCATGTGTGTTCTCTACAGAGACCACACATGGATCCACCGGTGTAATTGCATGTGTGCTCTTTTTACTAACAACAACTGGAGTCATTTCATGACTATTCTTTTCACATACCACATATGGATCCACCAGTGTCATTAAAATGTGTGTTCTCTTTAGAGACCACACATGGATCCACCAGTGTCATTGCATGTGTGTTCTTTTTACTAACAACAACCAGAGTCATTGCATGTGTGTTCTTTTCACAATCCACCTATGGATCCACCAGTGTCATTGCATGTGTGTTCTTCTCATTAGCCATAGCTAGAGTCAATGCATGTGTGTTCTCTACAGAGACCACACATGGATCCACTAGTGTAAATGGATGTGTGCTCTTCTTACTAATAACAACTGGAGTCATTTCATGACTATTCTTTTCACATACCACATATGGATCCACCAGTGTCATTGAAATGTGTGTATTCTTCAGAGACCACATATAGATCCAGAAGTGTCATTGCATGTGTGTTCTTTTTACTAATAACAACGAGAGTCATTGCATGTGTGTTCTTTTCACAATCCACCTATGGATCCACCAGTGTCATTGCATCTGTGTTCTTCTCATTAACCATAGTTAGAGTCATTACATTTGTGTTCTCTTTAGAGACCACACATGGATCCACCAGTGTAATTGCATGTGTGCTCTTCTTACTAACAACAACTGGAGTCATTTCATGACTATTCTTTTCACATACCACATATGGATCCACCGGTGTCATTGAAATGAGTGTTCTCGTCAGTGACCACATATGGATCCACCAGTATCATTGCATGTGTTTTCTTTTTACTAACAACAACGAGAATCATTGCATGGGTGTTCTTTTCACAATCCACCTATTGATCCACCAGTGTCATTGCATGTGTGTTCTTCTCATTAACCACAGCCAGAGTCATGGCATGTGTGTTCTCTTCAGAGACCACACATGGATCCACCAGTGTCATTGCATGTGTGTTCTTTTTACTAACAACAACCAGAGTCATTGCATGTGTGTTCTTTTCACAATCCACCTATGAATCCACCACTGTCATTGCATGTGTGTTCTTCTCATTAACCACAGCTAGAGTCATTGCATGTGTGTTCTCTTCAGAGACCACACATGGATCTACCAGTGTAATTGCATGTGTGCTCTTCTTACTAACAACAACTGGAGTCAATTCATGACTATTCTTTTCACATACAACATATGGATCCACCAGTGTTATTGAAAGTTGTGTTCTCTTAAGAGACCACACATGGATCCACCAGTGTCATTGCATGTGTGTTCGTTTTACTAACAACAACCAGAGTCATTGCATGTGTGTTCTTTTCACAATCCACCTATGAATCCACCACTGTCATTGCATGTGTGTTCTTCTCATTAACCACAGCTAGAGTCATTGCATGTGTGTTCTCTTCAGAGACCACACATGGATCTACCAGTGTAATTGCATGTGTGCTCTTCTTACTAACAACAACTGGAGTCAATTCATGACTATTCTTTTCACATACAACATATGGATCCACCAGTGTCATTGAAAGTTGTGTTCTCTTAAGAGACCACACATGGATCCACCAGTGTCATTACAGTGTGTTCTTTTTACTAACAAAAACCAGAGTCATTGCATGTGTGTTCTTCTCATTAACCACAGCTAGAGTCATTGCCTGTGTGTTCTCTTCAGAGACCACACATGGATCCACCAGTGTAATTGCATGTGTGCTCTTCTTACTAACAACAACTGGAGTCATTTCATGACTATTCTTTTCACATACCACATATGGATCCACCAGTTTCATTGAAATGTGTATTCTCTTCAGAGACCACACATGGATCCACTAGTGTCTTTGCATGTGTGTTCTTTTTACTAACAACAACCACAGTAATTGCATTGTGTTGTTTTCACAATCCACCTATGGATCCACCAGTGCCATTGCATGTGTATTTCTTCTGATTAACCACAGCTAAAGTCATTGCATGTGTGTTCTCTTCAGAGACCACACATGGATCCACGAGTGTCATTGCATGTGCGCTCTTTTTACTAACAACGACTGGAGTCATTTCATGACTATTCTTTTCACATACCACATATGGATCCACTAGTGTCATTGAAATATGTGTTCTCTTCAGAGACCACACATGGATCCACCAGTGGCATTGCATGTGTGTTCTTTTTACTAACAACAACTAGAGTCATTGCATGTGTGTTCTTTTGACATACCACAGATGGATCCACCAGTGTCATTGAAATGTGTGTTCTCTTCAAAGACCACACATGGATCCACCAGTGTCATTGCATGTGTGTTCTTTTTACTAACAACAACCAGTGTCATTGCATGTGTGTTCTTCTCATTAACGACAGCTAGATTCATTGCATGTGTGTTCTCTTCAGATACCACACAAGGATCCACCAGTGTCATTGCATGTGTGTTCTTTTTACTAAAAACAACTTGAGTCATTGCATGTGTGTTCTTTTCACATAGCACATATGGATCCTCCAGTGTCATTGCATGTGTACTCTTTTTACTAACAACAAGTGTTATTGCATGTGTGTTCTTCTCATTAACGATAGCTAGATTCATTGCATGTGTGTTCTCCTTAGAGACCACACATGGATCCACCGGTGTAATTGCATGTGTGCTCTTTTTACTAACAACAACTGGAGTCATTTCATGACTATTCTTTTCACATACCACATGTGGATCCACCAATGTCATTCAAATGTGTGTTCTCTTCAGAGACCACACATAGATACACTAGTGTCATTGCATGTGAGTTCCTTTTACTAAAAACCAGAGTCATTGCATGCGTGTTCTTTTCACAATCCACCTATGGATACACCAGTGTCATTGCATGTGTGTTCTTCTCATTAACCACAGCTAGAGTCATTGCATGTGTGTTCTCTTTAGAGACCACACATGGATCCACCAGTGTAATTGCATGTGTGCTCTTTTTACTAACAACAACTAGAGTCATTTCATGACTATTATTTTCACATACCACATATGGATCCACTAGTGTCATTGAAATGCGTTTTCTCTTCAGAGACGCACATGGATCCACCAGTATCATTGCATGTGTGTTCATTTTACTAACAACAACCAGAGTCATTGCATGTGTGGTCTTTTCACAATCCACATATGGATCCACCAGTGTCATTGCATGTGTGTTCTTCTCATTAACCACATCTAGATTCATTGCAGGTGTGTTCTCTTCAGAGACCACACATGGATCCACCAGTGTCATTGCATGTTTGTTCTTTTTACTAACAACAACTGGAGTCATTTCATGACTATTCTTTTCCCATTCCACATATCGATCCACCAGTGTCATTGAAATGTGTGTACTCTTCAGAGACCACACATGGATCCACCAGTGTCATTGCACGTGTGCTCTTTTTACTAACAACAACCATTGTCATTGCATATGTTTCTTCTCATTAACCACAACTAGATTCACTGCATGTGTGTTCTCTTCAGAGACCACACATGGATCCACCAGTGTAATTGCATGTGTGCTCTTTTTACTAACAACAACTGGAGTCATTTCATGACTATTCTTTTCACATACCACATATGGATCCACCAGTGTTACTGAAATGTGTGTTCTCTTCACAGACGACACATGGATCCACCAGTGTCATTGCATGTGTGTTCTTTTTACTAACAACAACTAGAGTCATCGCATGTGTGGTCTTTTCACAATCCACCTATGGATCCACTAGTGTCATTGCATGTGTGTTCTTCTCATTAACCACATTTAGATTCATTGCATGTGTGTTCTCTTCAAAGACCACACATGGATCCACCAGTGTCAATGCATGTGTGTTCTTTTTACTAACAACAACCAGAGTCATTGCATGTGTGTTCTTTTTACTAACAACAACTGGAGTCATTTCATGACTATTCTTTTCACATACCACATATGGATCCACCAGTGTCATTGAAATGTGTGTTCTCTTTAGAGACCACACATGGATCCACCATTGTCATTGCATGTGTGCTCTTTTTACTAACAACAACCAGTGTCATTGCATGTGTTTCTTCTCATTAACCACAACTAGATTCATTGCATGTGTGTTCTCTTCAAAGACCACACATGGATCCACCAGTGTAATTGCATGTGTGCTCTTTTTACTAACAACAACTGGAGTCATTTCATGACTATTCTTTTCACATACCACATATGGATCCACCAGTGTTACTGAAATGTGTGTTCTCTTCAGAGACCACACATGGATCCACCAGTGTCATTGCATGTGTGTTCTTTTTACTAACAACAACCAGAGTCATTGCATGTGTGTTCTTTTCACAATCACGTATGGATCCACCAGTGTCATTGCATGTGTGTTCTTCTCATTAACCACAGCTAGAGTCATTGCATGTGTATTCTCTTCAGAGACCACACATGGATCTACCACTGTCATTGCATGTGTGCTCTTTTTACTAACAACAACTGGAGTCATTTCATGACTATTCTTTTCACATACAACATATTGATCCACCAGTGTCATTGAAATGTGTGTTCTCTTCAGAGAACACACATGGATCCACCAGTGTCATTGCATGTGTGTTATTTTTACTAACAACAACCAGAGTCATTGCATGTGTGTCCTTTTCACAATCCACTTACGGATCCACCAGTGTCATTGCGTGTGTGTTCTTCTCATTAACCACAACTAGAGTCATTGCATGTGTGTTCTCTTCAGAGACCACACATGGATCAACCAATGTCATTGCATGTGTGCTCTTTTTAGTAACAACAACTGGAGTCATTTCATGACTATTCTTTTCACATACCACATATGGATCCACCAGTGTCATTGAAATGTGTGTTCTCTTAAGAGACTACACATGGATCCACCAGTGTCATTGCATGTGTGTTCTTGTTACTAACAACAACTAGAGTCATTGCATGTGTGTTCATTTCACATTACACATATGGATCCACCAGTGTCATTGAAATGTGGGTTCTTCTCATTAACCATAGCTAGAGTCATTGCATGTGTGTTCTCTTTAGAGACAACACATGGATCCACCAGTGTCATTGCATGTGTGTTCTTTTTACTAACAACAACTAGAGTCATTGCATGTGTGTTCTTTTGACATACCACAGATGGATCCACCAGTGTCATTGAAATGTGTGTTCTCTTCAAAGACCACACATGGATCCACCAGTGTCATTGCATGTGTGTTCTTTTTACTAACAACAACCAGTGTCATTGCATGTGTGTTCTTCTCATTAACGACAGCTAGATTCATTGCATGTGTGTTCTCTTCAGAGACCACACAGGGATCCACCAGTCTAATTGCATGTGTGCTCTTTTTACTAACAACAACTGGAGTAATTGCATGTGTGCTCTTTTGACATACCACAGATGGATCCACCAGTGTCATTGAAATGTTTGTTCTCTTAAGAGACCACACATAGATATACCAGTGTCATTGCATGTGTGTTCCTTTTACTAACAACAAGTAGAGTCATTGCATGTGTGTTCTTTTCACAATCCACCTATGGATCCACTAGTGTCATTGCATGTGTGTTCTTCTCGTTAACCACAGTTAGAGTCATTGCATGTGTGTTCTCTTTAGATACAACATATTGGTATACTGTTTAGAGACCACACATCGATCCACTAGTGTCATTGCATGTGTGCTTTTTTTACTAACAACAACTAGAGTTGTTTCATGACTATTCTTTTCACATACCACATATGGATCCACTAGTTTCATTGAAATGCGTGTTCTCTTCAGAGACGACACATGGATCCACAAGTGTTATTGCATGTGTGTTCTTTTTACTAACAACAACCAGAGTCATTGCATGTGTGGTCTTTTCACAATCCACCTATGGATCCACCAGTGTCATTTCATGTGTGTTCTTCTCATTAACCACAATTAGATTCATTGCATGTGTTCTCTTCAGAGACCACACATGGATCCACCAGTTTCATTGCATGTTTGTTCTTTTTACTAACAACAACTGGAGTCATTTCATGACTATTCTTTTCACATACCACATATGGATCCACCAATGTCATGGAAATGTGTGTTCTCTTCAGAGACCACACATGGATCCACCATTGTCATTGCATGTGTGTTCTTATCATCAACCATAGCTAGAGTCATTGCATGTGTGTTCTCTTCAGAGACCACACATGGATCCACCAGTGTCATTGCATGTGTGTTCTTTTTACTAACAACAACTGGAGTCATTTCATGACTATTCTTTTCACATACCACATATGGATCCACCAGTGTCATTGCATCTGTGTTCTTTTTACTAACAACAACCAGTGTTATTGCATGTGTGTTCTTCTCATTAACCACATTTAGATTCATTGCATGTGTGTTATCTTTAGAGACCACACATGGATCCACCAGTGTAATTGCATGTGTGCTCTTTTTACTAACAACAACTAGAGTCATTTCATAACTATTATTTTCACATACCACATATGGATCCACCAGTGTTACTGAAATGTGTGTTCTCTTCAGAGACCACACATGGATCCACCAGTGTCATTGCATGTGTGTTCTTTTTACTAACAATAACCAGAGTCATTGCATGTGTGTTCTTTTCACAATCCACGTATGGATCCACCATTGTAATTGCATGTGTGTTCTTCTCATTAACCACAGCTAGAGTCATTGCATGTGTGTTCTCTTCAGAGACCCCACATAGATCCACCAGTGTCATTGCATGTGTGTTCCTTTTACTAACAACAACCAGAGTCATTGCATGTGTGTTCTTTTCACAATCCACCTATGGATCCACCAGTGTCATTGCATGTGTGTTCTCTTTAGATACAACACATCGGTGTTCTCATTAGAGACCACACATTGATCCACTAGTGTCATTGCATGTGTGCTCTTTTTAGTAACAACAACTAGAGTCGTTTCATGACTATTCTTTTCACATACCACATATGGATCCACTAGTGTCATTGAAATGTGTGTTCTCTTCACAGACGACACATGGATCCACCAGTGTCATTGCATGTGTGTTCTTTTTACTAACAACAACCAGAGTCCTTGCATGTGTGGTCTTTTCACAATCCACCTATGGATCCACTAGTGTCATTGCATGTGTGTTCTTCTCATTAACCACATTTAGATTCATTGCATGTGTGTTCTCTTCAAAGACCACACATGGATCCACCAGTGTCATTGCATGTGTGTTCTTTTTTTAACAACAACTGGAGTCATTTCATGACTATTCTTTTCACATACCACATATGCATCCACCAGTGTCATTGAAATGTGTGTTCTCTTCAGAGACCACACATGGATCCACCATTGTCATTGCATGTGTGCTCTTTTTACTAACAACAACCAGTGTCATTGCATGTGTTTCTTCTCATTAACCACAACTAGATTCATTGCATGTGTGTTCTCTTCAAAGACCACACATGGATCCACCAGTGAAATTGCATGTGTGCTCTTTTTACTAACAACAACTTGAGTCATTTCATGACTATTCTTTTCACATACCACATATGGATCCACCAGAGTTACTGAAATGTGTGTTCTCTTCAGAGACCACACATGGATCCACCAGTGTCATTGCATGTGTGTTCTTTTTACCAAGAACAACCAGAGTCATTGCATGTGTGTTCTTTTCACAATCCACGTATGGATCCACCAGTGTCATTGCATGTGTGTTCTTCTCATTAACCATAGCTAGAGTCATTGCATGTGTGTTCTCTTCAGAGACCACACAAGGATCTACCAGTGTCATTGCATGTGTGCTCTTTTTACTAGCAACAACTAGAGTCATTTCATGACTATTCTTTTCACATACAACATATGGATCCACCAGTGTCATTGAAATGTGTGTTCTGTTCAGAGACCACACATGGATCCACCAGTGTCATTCCATGTGTGTTCTTTTTAATAACAACAACTAGAATCATTGCATGTGTGTTCTTTTCACAATCCACCTATGAATCCACCACTGTTGCATGTGTGTTCTTCTCATTAACCACAGCTAGAGTCCTTGCATGTGTGTTCTCTTCAAAGACCACACATGGATCCACCATTGAATTGCATGTGTGCTCTTCTTACTAACAACAACTGGAGTCATTTCATGACTATTCTTTTCACATACAACATATTTATCCACCAGTGTCATTGAAATGTGTGTTCTCTTCAGAGACCACACATGGATCCACCAGTGTCATTGCATGTGTGTTCTTTTCATTAACCACAGCTAGAGTCATTGCATGTGTGTTCTCTTCAGAGACCACACATGGATCCACAAGTGTCATTGAATGTGTGTTCTTTTTACTAACAACAACTGGAGTCATTTCATGACTATTCTTTTCACATACCACATATGGATCCACCAGTGTCATTGAAATGTGTGTTCTCTTCAGAGACTACACATGGATCCACCAGTGTCATTGCATGTGTGTTCTTGTTACTAACAACAACTAGAGTCAGTGCATGTGTGTTATTTTCACATTACACATATGGATCCACCAGTGTCATTGAAATGTGGGTTCTTCTCATTAACCACAGCTAGAGTCATTGCATGTGTGTTCTCTTCAAAGACCACACATGGATCCACCAGTGTCATTGCATGTGTGTTCTTTTTACTAACAACAACTAGAGTCATTGCATGTGTGTTCTTTTGACATACCACAGATGGATCCACCAGTGTCATTGAAATGTGTGTTCTCTTGAAAGACCACACATGGATCCACCAGTGTCATTGCATGTGTGTTCTTTTTACTAACAACAACCAGTGTCATTGCATGTGTGTTCTTCTCATTAATGACAGCTAGATTCATTGCATGTGTGTTCTCTTCAGAGACCACACAGGGATCCACCAGTGTAATTGCATGTGTGCTCTTTTTACTAACAACAACTGGAGTCATTGCATGTGTGCTCTTTTGACATACCACAGATGGATCCACCATTGTCATTGAAATGTTTGTTCTCTTAAGAGACCACACATAGATCTACCAGTGTCATTGCATGTGTGTTCCTTTTACTAACAACAACTAGAGTCATTGCATATGTGTTCTTTTCACAATCCACCTATGGATCCACCAGTGTCATTGCATGTGTGTTCTTCTCATTACCCACAGCTAGAGTCATTGCATGTGTGTACTCTTCAGAGACCACACATGGATCTGCCAGTATCATTGCATGTGTGCTCTTTTTACTAGCAACAACTGGAGTGATTTCATGACTATTCTTTTCACATACAACATATGGATCCACCAGTGTCATTGAAATGTGTGTTCTGTTCAGAGACCACACATGGATCCACCAGTGTCATTCCATGTGTGTTCTTTTTACTAACAACAACTAGAATCATTGCATGTGTGTTCTTTTCACAATCCACCTATGAATCGACCACTGTCATTGCATGTGTGTTCTTCTCGTTAACCACAGCTAGAGTCATTGCATGTGTGTTCTCTTCAGAGACCACACATGGATCCACCAGTGTAATTTCATGTGTGCTCTTCTTACTAACAACAACTGGAGTCATTTCATGACTATTCTTTTCACATACAACATATGGATCCACCAGTGTCATTGAAATGTGTGTTGTCTTCAGAGGCCACACATGGATCCACCAGTGTCATTGTATGTGTGTTCTTTTTACTAACAACAACCAGAGTCATTGCATGTGTGTCCTTTTCACAATCCACTTACGGATCCACCAGTGTCATTGCATGTGTGTTCTTCTTATTAACCACAGCTAGAGTCATTGCATGTGTGTTCTCTTCAGAGACCACACATGGATCCACAAGTGTCATTGCATGTGTTCTCTTTTTAGTAACAACAACTGGAGTCATTTCATGACTATTCTTTTCACATACCACATATGGATCCACCAGTGTCATTGAAATGTGTGTTCTCTTCAGAGACCACACATGGATCCACCAGTGTCATTGCATGTGTGTTCTTGTTACTAACAACAACTAGAGTCATTGCATGTGTGTTCTTTTCACATTACACATATGGATCCACCAGTGTCATTGAAATGTGGGTTCTTCTCATTAACCACAGCTAGAGTCATTGCATGTGTGTTCTCTTTAGAGACCACACATGGATCCACCAGTGTCAATTCATGTGTGTTCTTTTTACTAACAACAACTAGAGTCATTGCATGTGTGTTCTTTTGACATACCACAGATGGATCCACCAGTGTCATTGAAATCTGTGTTCTCTTCAAAGACCACACATGGATCCACAAGTGTCATTGCATGTGTGTTCTTTTTTCTAACAACAACCAGTGTCATTGCATGTGTGTTCTTCTCATTAACGACAGCTAGATTCATTGCATGTGTGTTCTCTTCAGAGACCACACATGGATCCACCAGTGTAATTGCATGTGTGCTCTTTTTACTAAAAACTGGAGTCATTGCATGTGTGCTCTTTTGACATACCACAGATGGATCCACCAGTGTCATTGAAATGTTTGTTCTCTTAAGAGACCACACATAGATCTACCAGTGTTATTGCATTTGTGTTCCTTTTACTAACAACAACTAGAGTCATTGCATGTGTGTTCTTTTCACAATCCACCTATGGATCCACCAGTGTCATTGCATGTGTGTTCTTCTCATTAACCACAGCTAGAGTCATTGCATGTGTGCCAGTATCATTGCATGTGTGCTCTTTTTACTAGCAACAACTGGAGTCATTTCATGACTAATCTTTTCACATACAACATATGGATCCACCAGTGTCATTGAAATGTGTGTTCTGTTCAGAGACCACACATGGATCCACCAGTGTCATTCCATGTGTGTTCTTTTTACTAACAACAACTAGAATCATTGCATGTGTGTTCTTTTCACAATCCACCTATGAATCCACCACTGTCATTGCATGTGTGTTCTTCTCGTTAACCACAGCTAGAGTCATTGCATGTGTGTTCTCTTCAGAGACCACACATGGATCCACCATTGAATTGCATGTGTTCTCTTCTTACTAACAACAACTGGAGTCATTTCATGACTATTCTTTTCACATACAACATATTGATCCACCAGTGTCATTGAAATATGTGTTCTCTTCAGATACCACACATGGATCCACCAGTGTCATTGCATGTGTGTTATTTTTACTAACAACAACCAGAGTCATTGCATGTGTGTCCTTTTCACAATCCACTTACGGATCCACCAGTGTCATTGAAATGTGTGTTCTCTTCAGAGACCACACATGGATCCACCAGTGCAATTGCATGTGTGCTCTTTTTACTAACAATATCTAGAGTCATTTCATGACTATTCTATTCACATACCACATATGGAACCACCAGTGAAATTGAAATGTGTGTTCTCTTGAGAGATCACACAAGGATCCACCAGTGTCATTGCATGTGTGTTCATTTTAGTAACAACAACCAGAGTCATTGCATGTGTGTTCTTTTCATAATCCACCTATGGATCCACCAGTGTCATTGCATGTGTGTTCTTCTCATTAACCACAGCTAGAGTCATTGCATGTGTGTTCTCTTTAGAGACCACATATGGATCCACCAATGTAATTGCATGTGTGCTCTTCTTACTAACGACAACTGGAGTCAATTCATGACTATTCTTTTCACATACCACATATGGATCCACCAGTGTCATTGAAATGTGTGTTCTCTTCATAGACCACACATATATCCACCAGTGTCATTGCATGTGTGTTCTTTTTACTAACAACCAGAGTCATTGCATGTGTGTTCTTTTCACAATCCACCTATGGATCCACCAGTGTCATTTCATGTGTGTTCTTCTCATTAACCACATTTAGATTCATTGCATGTGTTCTCTTCAGAGACCACACATGGATCCACCAGTTTCATTGCATGTTTGTTCTTTTTACTAACAACAACTGGAGTCATTTCATGACTATTCTTTTCACATACCACATATGGATCCACCAGTGTCATGGAAATGTGTGTTCTCTTCAGAGACCACACATGGATCCACCAGTGTCATTGCATGTGTGTTCTTTTCACAATCCACCTATGGATCCACCAATGTCATTACATGTGTGTTCTTCTCATCAACCATAGCTAGATTCATTGCATGTGTGTTCTCTTTAGAGACCACACATGGATCCACCAGTGTGATTGCATGTGTGTTCTTTTTACTAACAACAATTGGAGTCCTTTCATGACTATTCTTTTCACATACCACATATGGATCCACCAGTGTCATTGAAATGTGTGTTCTCTTCAGAGACCACACATGGATCCACCAGTGTAATTGCATGTGTGTTCTTTTTACTAACAACAACCAGAGTCATTTTATGACTATTCTTTTTCACATACCACATATGGATCCACCAGTGTCATTGAAATGTGTGTTCTCTTCAGAGACCACACATGGATCCACCAGTGCAATTGCATGTGTGCTCTTTTTACTAACAATAACTAGAGTCATTTCATGACTATTCTATTCACATACCACATATGGATCCACCAGTGAAATTGAAATGTGTGTTCTCTTGAGAGATCACACATGGATCCACCAGTGTCATTGCATGTGTGTTCATTTTAGTAACAACAACTAGAGTCATTGCATGTGTGTTCTTTTCACAATCCACCTATGGATCCACCAGTGTCATTGCATGTGTGTTCTTCTCATTAACCACAGCTAGAGTCATTGCATGTGTGTTCTCTTTGGAGACCACACATGGATCCACCAGTGTAATTGCATGTGTGCTCTTCTTACTAACGACAACTGGAGTCATTTCATGACTATTCTTTTCACATACCACATATGGATCCACCAGTTGTCATTGAAATGTGTGTTCTCTTCAGAGACCACACATATATCCACCAGTGTCATTGCATGTGTGTTCTTTTTACTAACAACCAGAGTCATTGCATGTGTGTTCTTTTGACAATCCACCTATGGATCCACCAGTGTCATTTCACGTGTGTTCTTCTCATTAACCACATTTAGATTCATTGCATGTGTTCTCTTCGGAGACCACACATGGATCCACAGTTTCATTGCATGTTTGTTCTTTTTACTAACAACAACTGGATTCATTTCATGACTATTCTTTTCACATACCACATATGGATCCACCAGTGTCATGGAAATGTGTGTTCTCTTCAGAGACCACACATGGATCCACCAGTGTCATTGCATGTGTGTTCTTTTCACAATCCACCTATGGATCCACCAATGTCATTACATGTGTGTTCTTCTCATCAACCATAGCTAGAGTCATTGCATGTGTGTTCTCTTTAGAGACAACACATGGATCGACCAGTGTAATTGCATGTGTGCTCTTCTTACTAACAACAACTGGAGTCATTTCATGACTATTCTTCTCACATACCACATATGGATCCACCAGTGAAATTGAAATGTGTGTTCTCTTGAGAGATCTCACATGGATCCACCAGTGTCATTGCATGTGTGTTCATTTTAGTAACAACAACCAGAGTCATTGCATGTGTGTTCTTTTCACAATCCACCTATGGATCCACCGGTGTCATTGCATGTGTGTTCTTCTCATTAACCACAGCTAGAGTCATTGCATGTGTGTTCTCTTTAGAGACCACACATGGATCCACCAGTGTAATTGCATGTGTGCTCTTCCTACTAACGACAACTAGAGTCATTTCATGACTATTCTTTTCACATACCACATATGGATCCACCAGTTGTCATTGAAATGTGTGTTCTCTTCAGAGACCACACATATATCCACCAGTGTCATTGCATGTGTGTTCTTTTTACTAACAACCAGAGTCATTGCATGTGTGTTCTTTTCACAATCCACCTATGGATCCACCAGTGTCATTTCATGTGTGTTCTTCTCATTAACCACATTTAGATTCATTGCATGTGTTCTCTTCGGAGACCACACATGGTCACAGTTTCATTGCATGTTTGTTCTTTTTACTAACAACAACTGGATTCATTTCATGACTATTCTTTTCACATACCACATATGGATCCACCAGTGTCATGGAAATGTGTGTTCTCTTCAGAGACCACACATGGATCCACCAGTGTCATTGCATGTGTGTTCTTTTCACAATCCACCTATGGATCCACCAATGTCATTACATGTGTGTTCTTCTCATCAACCATAGCTAGAGTCATTGCATGTGTGTTCTCTTCAGAGACCACACATGGATCCACCAGTGTGATTGCATGTGTGTTCTTTTTACTAACAACAACTGGAGTCCTTTCATGACTATTCTTTTCACATACCACATATGGATCCACCAGTGTCATTGAAATGTGTGTTCTCTTCAGAGACCACACAAGGATCCACCAGTGTAATTGCATGTGTGTTCTTTTTACTAACAACAACCAGAGTCATTTTATGACTCTTCTTTTCACATACCACATATGGATCCAGCAGTGTCATTGAAATGTGTGTTTTCTTCAGAGACCACACATGGATCCACCAGTGCAATTGCATGTGTCCTCTTTTTACTAACAATAACTAGAGTCATTTCATGACTATTCTATTCACATACCACATATGGATCCACCAGTGAAATTGAAATGTTTGTTCTCTTGAGAGATCACACATGGATCCACCAGTGTCATTGCATGTGTGTTCATTTTAGTAACAACAACCAGAGTCAATGCATGTGTGTTCTTTTCACAATCCACCTATGGATCCACCAGTGTCATTGCATGTGTGTTCTTCTCATTAACCACAGCTAGAGTCATTGCATGTGTGTTCTCTTTAGAGACCACACGTGGATCCACCAGTGTAATTGCATGTGTGCTCTTCTTACTAATGACAACTGGAGTCATTTCATGACTATTCTTTTCACATACCACATATGGATCCACCAGTGTCATTGAAATGTGTGTTCTCTTCAGAGACCACACATATATCCACCAGTGTCATTGCATGTGTGTTCTTTTTACTAACAACAACCAGAATCATTGCATGTGTGTTCTTTTCACAATCCACCTATGGATCCACCAGTGTCATTGCATGTGTGTTCTTCTCATTAACCACAGCTAGAGTCATTGCATGTGTGTTCTCTTTAGAGACCACACATTGATCCACCAGTGCAATTGCATGTGTGCTCTTTTTACTAACAACAACTAGAGTCATTTCATGACTATTATTTTCACATACCACATATGGATCCACTAGTGTCATTGAAATGCGTTTTCTCTTCAGAGACGACACATGGATCCACCAGTGTCATTGCATGTGTGTTCATTTTACTAACAACAACCAGAGTCATTGCATGTGTGGTCTTTTCACAATCCACCTATGAATCCACCAGTGTCATTGCATGTGTGTTCTTATCATTAACCACATCTAGATTCATTGCAGGTGTGTTCTCTTCAGAGACCACACATGGATCCACCAGTGTCATTGCATGTTTGTTCTTTTTACTAACAACAACTCGAGTCATTTCATGACTATTCTTTTCACATACCACATATCGATCCACCAGTGTCATTGAAATGTGTGTACTCTTCAGAGACCACACATGGATCCACCAGTGTCATTGCATGGGTGCTCTTTTTACTAACAACAACCAGTGTCATTGCATGTGTTTCTTCTCATTAACCACAACCAGATTCATTGCATGTGTGTTCTCTTCAGAGACCACACATGGATCCACCAGTGTAATTGCATGTGTGCTCTTTTTACTAACAACAACTGGAGTCATTTCATGACTATTATTTTCACATACCACATATGGATCCACCAGTGTTACTGAAATGTGTGTTCTCTTCAGAGACCACACATGGATCCACCAGTGTCATTGCATGTGTGTTCTTGTTACTAACAACCAGAGTCATTGCATGTGTGTTCTTTTCACAATCCACGTATGGATCCACCTGTGTCATTTCATGTGTGTTCTTCTCATTAACCACAGCTAGAGTGATTGTATGTGTGTTCTCTTCAGAGACCACACATGGATCTACCAGTGTCATTGCATGTGTGTTCCTTTTACTAACAACAACCAGAGTCATTGCATGTGTGTTCTTTTCACAATGCACTTATGGATCCACCAGTGTCATTGCATGTGTGTTCTTCTCATTAACCACAGTTAGAGTCATTGCATGTGTGTTCTCTTTAGATACAACACATCGATGTTCTCGTTAGAGACCACACATTGATCCACTAGTGTCATTGCATGTGTGCTCTTTTTACTAACAAAAACTAGAGTCGTTTCATGACTATTCTTTTCACATACCACATATGGATCCACTAGTGTCATTGAAATGTGTGTTCTCTTCACAGACGACACATGGATCCACCAGTGTCATTGCATGTGTGTTCTTTTTACTAACAACAACCTGAGTCATTGCATGTGTGGTCTTTAAACAATCCACCTATGGATCCACCAGTGTCATTGCATGTGTGTTCTTCTCATTAACAACATTTAGATTCATTGCATGTGTGTTCTCTTCAAAGACCACACATGGATCCACCAGTGTCATTGCATGTGTGTTCTTTTTACTAACAACAACTAGAGTCATTTCATGACTATTCTTTTCACATACCACATATGGATCCACCAGTGTCATTGAAATGTGTGTTCTCTTCAGAGACCACACATGGATCCACCATTGTCATTGCATGTGTGCTCTTTTTACTAACAACAACCAGTGTCATTGCATGTGTTTCTTCTCATTAACCACAACCAGATTCATTGCATGTGTGTTCTTCTTGGAGACCACATGGATCCTGATGTAATTGCATGTGTGCTCTTTTTACTAACAACAACTGGAGTCATTTCATGACTATTGTTTTCACATACCACATATGGATCCACCAGTGTTACTGAAATGTGTGTTCTCTTCAGAGACCACACATGGATCCACCAGTGTCATTGCATGTGTGTTCTTTTTACTAACAACAACCAGAGTCATTGCATGTGTGTTCTTTTCACAATCCACGTATGGATCCACCATTGTATTTGCATGTGTGTTATCTCATTAACCACAGCTAGAGTCATTGCATGTATGTTCTCTTCAGAGACCACACATAGATCTACCAGTGTTATTGCATGTGTGTTCCTTTTACTAACAACAACCAGAGTCATTGCATGTGTGTTCTTTTCACAATGCACCTATGGATCCACCAGTGTCATTGCAAGTGTGTTCTTCTCATTAACAACAGTTAGAGTCATTGCATGTGTGTTCTCTTTAGATACAACACATCGGTGTTCTCATTAGAGACCACACATTGATCCACTAGTGTCATTGCATGTGTGCTCTTTTTACTAACAAAAACTAGAGTCGTTTCATGACTATTCTTTTCACATACCACATATGGATCCACTAGTGTCATTGAAATGTGTGTTCTCTTCACAGACGACAAATGGATCCACTAGTGTCATTGCATGTGTGTTCTTTTTACTAACAACAACCAGAGTCATTGCATGTGTGGTCTTTTCACAATCCACCTATGGATCCACCAGTGTCATTGCATGTGTGTTCTTCTCATTAACCACATTTAGATTCATTGCATGTGTGTTCTCTTCAAAGACCACACATGGATCCACCAGTGTCATTGCATGTGTGATCTTTTTACTAACAACAACTAGAGTCATTTCATGACTATTCTTTTCACATACGACATATGGATCCACCAGTGTCATTGAAATGTGTGTTCTCTTCAGAGACCACACATGGATCCACCATTGTCATTGCATGTGTGCTATTTTTACTAACAACAACCAGTGTCATTGCATGTGTTTCTTCTCATTAACCACAACCAGATTCATTGCATGTGTGTTCTCTTCAGAGACCACACATGGATCCACCAGTGTAATTGCATGTGTGCTCTTTTTACTAACAACAACTAGAGTCATTTCATGACTATTATTTTCACATACCACATATGGATCCACCAGTGTTACTGAAATGTGTGTTCTCTTCAGAGACCACACATGGATCCACCAGTGTCATTGCATGTGTGTTCTTGTTACTAACAACCAGAGTCATTGCATGTGTGTTCTTTTCACAATCCACGTATGGATCCACCTGTGTCATTGCATGTGTGTTCTTCTCATTAACCACAGCTAGAGTCATTGTATGTGTGTTCTCTTCAGAGACCACACATGGATCTACCAGTGTCATTGCATGTGTGTTCCTTTTACTAACAACAACCAGAGTCATTGCATGTGTGTTCTTTTCACAATGCACCTATGGATCCACCAGTGTCATTGCATGTGTGTTCTTCTCATTAACCACAGTTAGAGTCATTGCATGTGTGTTCTCTTTAGATACAACACATCGATGTTCTCGTTAGAGACCACACATTGATCCACTAGTGTCATTGCATGTGTGCTCTTTTTACTAACAAAAACTAGAGTCGTTTCATGACTATTCTTTTCACATACCACATATGGATCCACTAGTGTCATTGAAATGTGTGTTCTCTTCACAGACGACACATGGATCCACCAGTGTTATTGCATGTGTGTTCTTTTTACTAACAACAACCAGAGTCATTGCATGTGTGTTCTTTTCACAATCCACGTATGGATCCACCAGTGTCATTGAAATGTGTGTTATCTTCAGAGACCACACATGGATCCACCATTGTCATTGCATGTGTGCTCTTTTTACTAACAACAACCAGTGTCATTGCATGTGTTTCTTCTCATTAACCACAACCAGATTCATTGCATGTGTGTTCTCTTCAGAGACCACACATGGATCCACCAGTGTAATTGCATGTGTGCTCTTTTTACTAACAACAACTGGAGTCATTTCATGACTATTCTTTTCACATACCACATATGGATCCACCAGTGTTACTGAAATGTGTGTTCTCTTCAGAGACCACACATGGATCCACCAGTGTCATTGCATGTGTGTTCTTTTTACTAACAACAACCAGAGTCATTGCATGTGTGTTCTTTTCACAATCCACGTATGGATCCACCATTGTATTTGCATGTGTGGTCTTCTCATTAACCACAGCTAGAGTCATTGCATGTATGTTCTCTTCAGAGACCACACATAGATCCACCAGTGTCATTGCATGTGTGTTCCTTTTACTAACAACAACCAGAGTCATTGCATGTGTGTTCTTTTCACAATCCACCTATGGATCCACCAGTGTCATTGCATCTGTGTTCTTTTTACTAATAACAACCAGAGTCATTGCATGTGTGGTCATTGCACAATCCACCTATGGATCCACTAGTGTCATTGCATGTGTGTTCTTCTCATTAACCACATTTAGATTCATTGCATGTGTGTTCTCTTCAAAGACCACACATGGATCCACCAGTGTCATTGCATGTGTGTTCTTTTTACTAACAACAACTGGAGTCATTTCATGACTATTATTTTCACATACCACATATGGATCCACCAGTGTTACTGAAATGTGCGTTCTCTTCAGAGACCACACATGGATCCACCAGTGTCATTGCATGTGTGTTCTTTTTACTAACAACAACCAGAGTCATTGCATGTGTGTTCTTTTCAAAATCCACGTATGGATCCACCAGTGTCATTGCATGTGTGTTCTTCTCATTAACCACAGCTAGAGTCATTGTATGTGTGTTCTCTTCAGAGACCACACATGGATCTACCAGTGTCATTGCATGCGTGTTCCTTTTACTAACAACAACTAGAGTCATTGCATGTGTGTTCTTTTCACAATGCACCTATGGATCCACCAGTGTCATTGAAATGTGTGTTCTGTTCAGAGACCACACATGGATCCACCAGTGTCATTCCATGTGTGTTCTTTTTACTAACAACAACTAGAATCATTGCATGTGTGTTCTTTTCAGAATCCACCTATGAATCCACCACTGTCATTGCATGTGTGTTCTTCTCATTAACCACAACTAGAGTCATTGCATGTGTGTTCTCTTCAGAGACCACACATGGATCCACCATTGAATTGCATGTGTGCTCTTCTTACTAACAACAACTGGAGTCATTTCATGACTATTCTTTTCACATACAACATATTGATCCCCCAGTGTCATTGAAAT